>OX243820.1:25703576-25981076 GCA_945859605.1 Lumbricus rubellus | reverse complement strand
ATATTACACATAGGCCTACATGCACACATGCATACATGCATACCTACACGCACACATGCATACGTGTTTGTCTGGAATAGTCTCCCGTTAACTCCTCAGCGTTTTCAAGGCGCCCTAATTATACTTATTTGTATCACCGTGGTTGGACTGGGAGCGCCTCGGAGTAGGCTTTTCAAAAGGCGCGGCTGAAATGAATGAATGACTACGTATGCCTAGGCCTATATCATAGGCCTACGACATGTCAGCATTTCAGCATCTTTGTCAAATTATTGTTTTCTTATAAAACGAATATAACTTCACTGACTGACTGATATTCGTATAAAATGCAAATAAAGACTAATTCAGTACAAGAGTTTACATCGTGAATTATAATATAATTAATCATAATGATGTGTTTAGGAATGAAACTGACGGACAGATGGCGAAGTCAAAGCGATCTCAGGGATAGTCCTCTAACCGACCTAACTGAAAGAAAGGTTCCAGTTCATGTGAGTAGGCTACCTCATTCATATCATTACGAAATTTGAATTGAAAAATCCACACATAAGCTACCTCTAACTGCCAGCAACTATCCAGGAAATCAAGACTGAATCAACTTTTAAAAAACCAATCGAAGCTGCACTTGCACTCGAACTCAGTAGGCTAATTATAGGCTACATTTACTCTGACAGTTTAATTGACAATAAGCTTAACGCGTGTAAAGCATCCTAGAAGTGGCTTGTCGATGCTATATAAATTGTCTGAATTACAATCACAATTAGCCTGAGGGTTGAATTCATCAAAGTATTGTCGATCACCATTGGTCAGGACCTTCGCATGTAGGCCTACGCACATAATAGGGTCTGCATAAGCCTATTAATGCTACAGACTTCTGTCATCTGATTAAAGTTGATATTTTAGACCTAAGAAAGGTCGTACTGAAAAACCATATGAAATTTTTATGCGGACGTCCGCACTGATCCTAACCCTCTCCCCTTGTCCGCATCTGTAACGATCGCACATGCAGTAGGCCTAATTGCGGGTACCCGGCCCTTACGGACAACCCCTGCATCTTTGATCTGATAATTATTATGTGTTTGTCTGGACATTCAGTCAGCGCTGGAGTTGGACACAATCTCGCGATCCTTCCACCATCTTCATCTGTCGCCAGCAGACGACAACGATGAGACTTTCGCGCCAAACGGACACAGTCGACCAATGTCCGAGTCAGACGTGGAATTATTCACTCCCGGTCGATATAAAAAGGGGGATGGACACCACATCAGCAGAGACCGAGCGCCAGACGACAGGGCCCCGAATAATGATCAAGTAAAAGTTCTTACACACTCATCGCTCACTCACTCACTCACTCACTCACTCACTCACTCACTCACTCACTAACTCGCTCACTCACTCATTCACTCACTCACTCACTAACTCGCTCACTCACTCGCTCGCTCGCTCACAAATTTTTTCATTCGCTCGCTCACTGACTCACTGACTTACTAACTCACTCATTCACTCACTCATTCATTCATTCATTCACTCGCTCACTTGCTTATAGGTCCATAGCTCTAAAACTTCATGCCCAGGATTTACACAGCGCCCCATTCAAGCTAGCCAACTCAGAGGCGCTCCAAGCTCAACTACAGTGATAAGAAAGAGTTACTATTGTTTTTAGGGTCCCACACACGGTAATCGCCTCGAACCCTTACTCTCGCCCTTACACGAGCATACAGTTACAGGCTACAGTATTAAATATTTTGTTCATTTTGTTTGTTTTTAGGAAAAAGTAGAAATTTCTTCTCCTGAAGGAAATAGCGCAGTGCATCAAGGTAAATAATAAGTAAGCTTAGACGTTCTTCAACAATTTAGGCTAACGACGAGAGTCGACTGAAACTTATTGGGAAAGCAAAGTTAATTGCTAGTCGTTAGAGTGTTAAAGCCAGGGTGAGAATTGCCAGGGTTTGGGGTTTTAACCCCCCCCGTATTTCTTAGAGTTTCATAGTAAAGTCTGTTTTTCACACCCCAATTCCCAGTGGATCGTAGGCCTTCATGTAGGCCTACATTGTGGTTCGTTTAGTAGAATGATGTTAGATATAGGCCTAACGCTGGCGCCACCTAATAAGTAAGAATGAATTATGAGACCGAGGAAGGCTGTAGTTTAGGCCTATCTAATGAGGAGCCTAATTGGTTTGATTCAATAATCCTTCTTTTGCTTATCAAGTTATCAAAGTCTACGTTGTAACCTGTCACATAATGCACACGTAGATAGCTAGGCTGCCAGTAGGCCTACATGATGATAATATTATAATCATTGCGTTATGAGCGCAATAGCTACATAACATTAGGCCTAATACCTTTAGGCCTACTTACTTACTTACTTACTCACTTGATAGTTTTATGACCACAAAAGCTGCATCAAAAGAGTATTATAGCCCATGCCTATGCTCATAGGCGTACGGGAGATTTCAGCAGTGGGGGGGGGGGGCAAAGATTGAACTTCTGCCCGAAAAATACATCCTTGAAAAAACAAAATTTTGTCGTTCGGGTTTGTGTTTGCCCGAAAAACGACACTCTTGCCCAAAAGTTGACGACTTTTTTTTTAGTCATCGGCCAAAATTTTCGGGAAAAATCATACCATTTCATCCGCCAAAAAAGTTGATCTTTTTTTAGTCATCGGCCAAAATTTTCGGGGAAAATCATACCATTTCATCCGCCAAAAAAGTTGACGACCTTTTTTTAGTAATTTTTGCCCGAAAAACCTCCAAACTTGCCCGAATTTGGGGAGAATTCCCCCCCTGCACCCCCGCCTCGTACGCGTATGCCTATGCTATAATTATGAAGTTGTAACTTTTTATTTGCGCTAAGGTGTGGACCTGTCAACGGCGACCTACGCTCAGCTTCTACGCAGGCGACCGATGAGGCAGCGATCTCTCCATACGTTGCCCGAAGAAAGTCAGGAACCGAAGAACAATGAGAACAATGAGACAATGGAAAGACTGAACAATGCAAGGAACGTCGACCACTCTCCACCGTCTCCATCGCTATGCGGAGGAGGAGGAGGAGGAGGAGGAGGAAAGCCTTTCGGAACACCCGTCTACACGAACAGCTGTGAGTTCGTCCGTTCATCGTGTCTGCATTGTAGGCCATTGTAAACATAACTCAATTTGTATAGCGCATGGGCGGAGTTTATCAGGGGCTGGAGGGGGAGCTAAGCCTCCCCAAGAAGGCCCAGATTCAACTTTTCACCATGAAAATGGAACCCTTTTTCGGGGTTAGCCCTCAAGAATGCCTAGACACGGGGTTAGCTTCCCCCCACCCCCAAGAACGGAAACCAAACTCCGCCCATGGTATAGCGCCTCTTTTTAACAAATTCAGTAGGTCTACGGTTGACCCGCATTCTGCCACAGGTGGTAACTGCATGGTGGTTTGTTGTGGGGCCCATGCAGGCCCAGAGAACGTGGCGGCTGACAGGGCTTTATCGACGATATCGATTTTGAACCATCGTTATCCGCAACCTACATGCAATTATCGGTCTTGTAGGCCGTTGACATCTTCGTTATCAGTGTCGTGATAGAACAATTAAGCCTTATTAAGGGGGCGGTGCAGACACGTGATGAACTTCGAGCGAATAGTAGGTCCTGTCAGGGGCCCCATCGCCGTCAAGGTAGGCCACAAAATCGTCTAAAGACTACCTAGGCTATTTTACAGATTTAACTGCTAGATATTGTAGCCTATATTGTAGGCCTACGCTAAGTTATAGTCTGTCAAAGTGTCCACATTAAGATTTTCTCCAGTCTGCTACTGTCATCAATTTCCAATGGATTACTAGTAAGTACGTTACCTGTATGCATGTGTGTGTGTGTGTATGTATGTATGCATGCATGTATGTATGTATGTATGTAGGCTATGTACGAGTATAGACTACTTCTTATAGCGCCACTTCAAGGTACTACTCAGAAGCGCTCCCGACTACAGCGCGGACACTTAATCGGAGTTTCATGCCAAGCTCATGAGCAATTGCGACTTGCTCAGGGTCTCTACGCGTCGACTTGAGGTGGATTCGAAACTGTGTAGACTACCTCACCACCGCGCCCCACGAAATACAATGTAGATAGGCCTAGCACTGCTACAATTCTACCTACGCTATTGTTTGTGTGCGTGCGTGGTGTGTGGGCAGTCTCTTTCTACAATAATATTCTCAATGTGTAGACTCTTTGTATGTGCAGCCAGTAAGCCTAGTATAGGCTATAATTTGCTGTAAGTTATAGCATAATACGAAACTCACATCATGAGAGATGTCCATTGGAAACCTATTGCGTGCCTAAATCTATTGTACACAAGTTCTCGAGCCATTTAAGGGTGTTCAATGAAGGCATAGAGATGGATCCAGATTTGACCAGGGCCTATGACAACAGGGGCCGTTTCCCTGGACAGAAATTTGTTTGGCATATTACAGCACTTTTTATTGAAGGTATACTTCAGGCCTAAATCTATTGTACACAAGTTCTAAAGCCGTTTAAGGGTGTTCATTAAAGGCCTAAATTTATTGTAGCCTATACATAATCAGGGGCGGATCCAGGGGGGGGGGCTTATCCGGCCATGGCCCCCCCATTTAGAATTCCCATGTATCGTGGGCCCCCCCATTTGGATTGAACATGCTGTGGAACAATGTACATGTTGTACAATTTGGCCCCCCCTATTAAGAATTTGGCCGGATGACTAAAAAAAATTGGCCGGATGACTACTTAAAAAAAGGTCATCAACTTTTTTGGCGGACAAAATGGTATTATTTTCCCGAAAATTTGGCCGGATGACTAAAAAAAAAATAAAAAAAGGCCTTAACTTTTTTGGCGGATACGAGAAAGAAAATTTTTCCCAAGACCAAGAATTTTTGGCCCCCCCCCCCGTCCAAAAGTTCTGTATCCGCCCTTGTACATAATAGCCTTGTATTCTTCTTCCAGATATTCGTGCAGCCAATAAAAGACATTCATTCGTTGGATGTGGCGAGACTTCGCCGATGGTGGCCGCCTACCGACTGAACGAAATGGACGAATTCATGACGAACGAAAAGCAGCGAATGAGTGAACCAGGGACCACAGATCAGCCCCCGTCTTCACGGCAGAACATCCCTCAAGACAAAGACGATTTCGAAGGATACGACAGAGATGTAAGATAGAGACGCGGCGGCGGCAGAGGCAGTGGTTAAACGTCATAGCTGTAGGCCTGCATGTGTGTGTGCGTTCATGCAAGTATAGATCTTGCATTGCATTTGCATGCACACCGGCCTCACAGCGAATCTCGCCACAGACCTGTAATACTGGGTAAAGTAAGAATGACATATTGTGCTGTCTGCAAAATCTGACTCCTTTTTGTCAAACCTAATCGAGATCGTAGGCCTATCCACTTGCTGAGCAATTCTAACGACTTAAAATTGCCTTTTCTTGTTCCTGTAGCTAGGCAAGGCATTTCTAATGTCTTTTATAATGTTTATGCAATGTTAACATTTGTATGCTTGGGATGCTTAACAACATGCTTCAATTGATGATAATGTTCACTTCTCACATTTTGGTGGATGAAAAGTTGACAACATTAACTTCTAATGCTTGGGTGGATGATAACATTAGCTCTCCATGCTTTGGGGGATACAATGTTAAACTCTTATGCTTTGAGGAGTGAAAGTGCTTCAGGAGATGACAATGTTAACCTCTAATGCTTTGGTGGATGAAAATGCTTCAGGGGATGACAATGTTAACTTTCCACGCTTGTAGTAACTCCTTTATGCCATAGTAGATTACAATCCTTCAATCTCTTCAACAGCACAGCTTTTGCTAATCACAAAAATTAATCATCTACAATAAATTAAAATGCTTTCACTTTGATATCAAATGTACGCCTGTTCCAAAACCATTCAGCCAAGACCACAGGACTCAATGGTGTTGGAATAGGGGTCAAAAGATCAGCAAGTCCTTGAAAGCAAATGGTCAATATGGAAAAAGACATAAAAATGTGGATACCAATTGGTCAATTAGAGAAAAAAATTTTATCATACACATACAGGTAGCTTATGGTAATTTTTTCATATTCACACCATACAAGTCCTTCAACATGCGCGTACAGTTGTACACATACAATGTAGGACACTGCTGTTAGGGTCGTTTAAAGCTGCACTTATTACATTTGTCCAATCAAACTTTTGTTTTCTTTTGCCATGACTGGGCTGGGAGCACTTATGAGTAGATTTCTTGAAAGGGTCTTCAATTTCCATAGATTGAATACATGAATAAATGAACTTAAGGTATAGTTATTGCATATGAAATACTGCTGCACTGGATGTGGTATTAACTGCATGAAATGTGCACTGCTCTTTGCAGGACCTGATTAAACTCGTTCTGGAGCAAGATTCCTGGATACATCAGAAGCGAACGTACGTTCAGGATCTGGAGGATTACATCGACGGTTTACTGATTTGAGTTCTCGACGCAAATACGCAAGCCATTCTGGAAAACCCGTACAACAAAACGGGAAAGCGATCGTCGCAACAGTCGAGAAAAGCAGACAACGACAATGACAACGGCCAGAAAAATGCTTTGGATGTGAAATCGAAAAAGAAAAGTCTCATTGACATATTCAAACTGTGGTAGCAGCACGGTGACTCTCGACTGAGCGCAAAGGTCATGTCGCTTCAAATGAAATCGAGCTATTATAAAGACGTCTGTGTTTTTGGGGGGGGGGCGGTAGCGCAATGGATAACACGCTGGCGTAGAGTGCGAGAGGTAGTGAGTTCGAGCCCCCCCGTTGGGCGGATTTGATTTGTAGGCTGCTATTAGCGCCATGTAATTGCAAAGCAGTCTGCTCAGTTGGTATTTAAGTTTAAATAAGATTACTGCAAAACTTGTAAATGTAAAGTGCAGTGCGTCTTGCAAGCGTTTCAATAAAGAAAAGATTATTTATTATTATAACTATAATAGGCTAAGTACAGTCAGCCCTGCTAAATCTGGGACTAAGAAATGCAAGCATAGACTCCATAAAAATCTTGACTTCAATCTGCTTTGCAATGAACCACAGCTACTGGGGTGTAGTTACTGCAGTCAAATGAGATTATTTTTTAAAAGCCAATAAGGTGTTGGCAAATGATTTATGGCAATATAATAGCTTCGCAAAGCAGGACAAAGCTGAATTAACAAATGTATGTTTACATTTTAAATTTCTGTACAAGAAGTAATTGTGAATATCACTGTATCAGCTTGTTGCAGTATTTACTTTAAATTATGCTGTTATTCTTGGTTTTAATTTAAATTTGACAGAGCAATTAATTCAATGCCACTGAATATGGTAAACATCTAGTGCCCTCCAAGAGGGCACTAGATACAAACTCTTGAAATGAATGGACGTTCCCCGAATGAACAACAGAAGTTGACGTCTAAGACTCTAAGCACAAAGAATAAATGCTGAAAATCAGACAAAGACTGCCAGAATATTTCTGCTTTCCTCATTTCAATCAAACACTTTGAAAATAACCAGTACCAGCTGATATTAAGAGGTATTGCTTGAGCACTTATAAATTAAGAATGAAGTATAAGAGAAGTCTGAGAAATTAATATGAATAAAAAACAACTGAGTCATTGACTGATTGAATGTATCCTGTTTCGAAAGAATAATTTAACAACATCAAAGCCCTTTGCGTAAAGACAAACAGGGAGTTTAACAAGGCTAAAATTGAGCAATCAGATGCTACCTCTGTTGAGAGAAGCATTGCTTGATTTGACTGTAGAATAATTCAAAACTTCTCATTCAATGCCCCCCTCCCAATACTTGAGATATTTCCGCTAAATATCCCATGATGCAGTTCACGATGCAGCTGAAGATCTTGTCTTGTTCATGTTTCTCGCATGTCGTAATAAGATGACGAGAGCGGACTGAGTAACTCCAGGAATTCGAGCAGCGGCGGCAATCTGAAACAAAGCAGAATGTTTTGACCTAGATATCATATTAAACAAAGCGTTCCTTAAAGGTCGCAAATTGTTCGGAAACTGAGAACCAGATAAAAGTGCAGACTTATTCATAGAAATAATTTATTACCTTACTGTCACTGTTTAAATCCAGTGGTTTTCAACTGGGGTTCCGTGGAACTTAAGGGTTCAGTGGGTGTTGGCCAGGTTTCCACCACAGTTTGATATAAATTTTAGAAACCAACTGAATTCACAAAAGCAGACTAGCCATGAGCAGAATTTTTCACAGCTTTCTGTCATTCTTACTTGACATAATTTACATTATTGCATGAATTTATGGTTACAGTCCATAAGTCGCTACACTGCACACACACACACACATACACATATATATATATATATATATATATATATATATATATATATGTAGTGCTGTGAATGAGTCTAATCATGACTTGTAATGTGTAAGTGACCTGCAGCAAAATGTAATTTATATACGTTTACATAAAGATGTGTTTCAGACAAAATACGAGGAAATGTCACCATTCAATTTGAACCATTTCAACAAACTCAATAATTATTATTTTCCATGCTAACATATGTTTTCTAATACTGGCCTAATGGAATAGTCTGTACTTGAGGTGTAAATAGCAACATTCAAAGTTCAAAATTCGAAAATCAAAATATAATCCCAAGTTATCTGCTAAAGATACATTTGTTCTTTAAATATTCAACGGGCTAAAAACTCTCTGGGTTCCGTGAGCAAATGAGCGCTTTGTGAAAAGTTCTGTCACTTCAAAAACGTTGAAACCACTGACTTAATTTAATCTATGATCAATGTATTAAAATATGATTTAATGAAACTCACTGTTTGAGGACGAATTTCAGACAATTTCTGCTTTGCTTCCATAGAAATATTTAACCTGAAATAAGAAAATTTCTTGTTTATAATTATTGGTAAACATAAATCATGTACACACATTTATTTATTTATTTTGTATCTCGCATTTGCTATAGCACCCATTCAAACTCTCTATTCAAAAGCACTCCCCGACTACAGCACGAAAACTGCATTGGAGTTTCTAGTCCCCTACAAACGGTTGATGTTCACAAAAGAAATAAATGCACAGCAACATCATTTGTGAAAAGGGGCTCCAAACCTGTCAAATGTCAGTGTCTGACCTTTTCATTCAATCATATTCTGCAATTATTATGCTTTAAAATACTTTTTACAGAATGAAAACATCTTTTTCTAACCAAAGTTATACTTGTTTGCATCTTTCAATGGAGTGAGAAAATCAATTAAAAAGTTTCAGTATATTCGTGTCATCAAAGTCCCCCCCCAAAATTAATTGATTATTCTGCAATTTTGCTGGGCAATAAAGGGGCATATTCTGTATAAAATAAAACAAACTGCACCAAAATCGGCTTACTACTTTGGAAATTATGGTGAATTCATAGTTATTTGCTGAATTGAAAAATATTCCGTCCTTTTGACCAGTGTCGCCTATTTCAGTTTTGAGAATAATATTTAGGAAGCGACAAGCTATGTGTTTTGAGCCCTGACATCACATTTAATAGCTTATAAACTAGGTACAAGAGAACAATGTTTTTATTCCAGTTTCTTTGAGATAGTCAAATCATTTCTCAGCCATGATTTGACAACTTCTTAGCTCAATACAGATGCATGGATATTTTTAACGTGCAAATACCTTTCGTATTGCAGGTCGTCTGGAAGGCTAATCAATTCATCCCTACGCAATTCCTCCATTTCTTCCAACTGTTCCTCCAAAGCGTGATTGTACATTGCTGAATAAAAACAAACAAAGCAAAGAAACATTACATCATTAAATGCTTCAACCACCTGAACATAACGGGACTAAATCTTATATAGTCATCCTGGTAATTTATTATATTATAATTAAATTCTGCTCAGATTTAAACAGTGAAGGATAACAGTTAAAAATATTTAGGTAGCAAATATGATGCGTAACAAAAATAAATAGTAGCCTACAGTAAAATAAATGTCTTAAAGATGACTTTAGAAGTTTAGATGATCAACTTTTGCAAAAGGGATTAGGAAATTTATTTAGGAAAGTTTTGTTGTACCTTGTATGAAGGGAGGAGGGATTCATAAAATGTATGAGATGCAACAGGGGGTACGAAAACAATTTAAAATAAAAAAATTATTAAGCCAAAACAGACTTACTGGACATTTTATTATTATCTACCACAGTCCAGAGATGCATAAAGCGTATTGGTTTATTTCACATATTGTATTAATGGCATATAAAGACTATCTAATAGAACACTGAATTCCCTAAGTTTTCATCCCGGCAAACTCCAAACCATTCCTTGATAGATTGATATTGCTTACTCAGCCACTTACCTTCGATTTTTGCTCGTCGTGCTATGTTGGGATTTGACAAAAGATGTCCAAATGTTTCTGGATAAAGTTTGGCCAGAGTTTCAGTGGAAAGATAGTCACCAGTCAGCATATCGAAAGCACTAAAACCAACCAGAAAAATATACCAATTAAATTTTTTTACCATTACCAAGTATTTGATCTCATATCTCACACCTACCAACCTATGTCTGAACAACAGTTGCACAGCACTTCTTACTACTGCCAAAAATGCTGGGATATGGTTGTCTACTGTACATGTGTCCTAACATTTACCTGGAAATGATTCTTTTGTCGACAGAACTTAAAGCAGATTAATTGCAACAATGCTGTATTGATATAACAAGCGTGTATTACCGTGTAACAGTGTAACACTAATAATGATCAAGTGATAAATTGATGATACTACATTACATCAAACTTCATACTACCATTACTACCCGGTATATATATTAGTAAATTCTGAATAAAATACAACTACCAACTCTTGTATTTATTCATATATTTAGCAACAAGAGCACTAACTTTAATCCAAGGTTAATACTAAGTTAGCAGCCAGCCAAAACAGTCTGACAATGCCATGACCCTTCAACCTGACAATGCCATGACCATGCGACCCGACAGTGTAATCTGATGCAATTCAAACATTGGCCGTGAAACCTTTTCAGTTGAGTGCTGTCCTGATCTGGAAGGTCCATCTCACTTCTCCATTTCGACACAGTCTGCTTGAAGTCTATCAATAAATCCAGACACGACTGCAATTCTTTCTTCGTTTGAACCATTCTAAGTTGTCTCTTCTCACTGACGCAACCAACATCAAAGCCTGTCATCGACGAAAGACAAAGACTGATATCAGGAATGACAGATCATCAGGTCATATAGCCTGAGTACATTGTGTCACATTCACATGTTATCCTTACTCAACAATGAATCTAAACTACTAATATAAATTACACACTGTGGAGCATGGTGGTGTAGTGGTGGCATCAGTGCCTTGGAACCGGAGGGTTCCAGGTTCGAATCCACCTCAAGCCGCCATATAGGGACAATTAGATTCAGCGGAGTTTGATTTCACAGGACTTGAGCACTATGTAAATATTAGTACATAATTATGCTATCACACAAACCGCACACAATGCATAACGTTAACGAATCGAAGCAAAAAGACACAAAGGCAGATCAAGACTGCGCTGGAAACTGGTAAAATAAACCATATTAGTATAAATAAAGGCATAACATCACTTGGATTGACTAACTCCCATCACTGTTTGTTCTCTGACAGTGCCAGTCCCAAGCCTGAACAAAGGAGGAGGGCGACACCTCATCACTCATCATCCTTGATACGACACAATGTCATTAAACTGCAACAAGCACTTGGACTGACACTGCAGGGAGCGTTGAACTTGACAAATGAACGAGGACAACAGGGATAATTTATTCATACCCATCGTCGCCAAATGGCTATCATCAGGAATTGACGATGATAATGCAATCACAAACCTTTTCCCGTCAGACGGAGGTCAGCGTTGTCGGGTCGGAGATGAATTCGGAATTCGGCGCGGCTTGTGAACATGCGGTACGGCTCGCTTGCTCCTAAGGTCGTAAGGTCATCGATCATGACCCCAATGTATGACTCTGTTCTGCTGAGCGTAAACGGAGGAAGGTCGCAAACTTTAAGTACAGCATTGATTCCGGCAATTATGCCCTAAAGAGAGTCACCAAAACAGATCTTATTAGTTTTTAACCAGTCAATAAACAACTACAGACCTATATGATATTCATTATCACAAATGCAAGGCAGTAGCTAGTTACTAACGGAAGTCAACCAATCATTCAATCAATAAAAATAAATTAATAAAAATTTATATAGAGCCAACATCAAGATTCCTACGAATAAGTGGTCTCCCAACCCAGGCCATATGGAATAAAGTAGTCTTAAGCAGCAAATGAAACTGAGATCACTCAACATTAAGGAGGTGGCATACTTCCAGAGAAAGTCCATGTTTTTGGACCACATGGAAAAAGATCGGTGCTGCATTGTAGAAGTATGGGCAAATGGAATGGTCACATTACCGAAAACAGAGGAGCACAGTGCACTATGGTCAGGGCTAGAGGATGTCATATGAAACTAGTAAATAAAACTGAATAAATTTGCAGAACTTGCTGAAGCCAGGAAAAATACAAACAAACAAAAATACACAACTGATGCAATCCTAAGACTTTGACCAATTGGTTTAGTGAAATAATGGAATCAACTAATGCCAAGGAACAGCATTTCTAGCCGACCAGGTATTCACAACCTCTTGGGCAAAATTCTGGATGAACCAAGAGAAACCATTTACTTTGGGTAAAACATTTCTTTTTATTTACAAATCAAACAGAAAACAATACACATATTGTTAGAAACTATCTCCAACTTAACCCAAAAAATTCACAATCATAAACTCTATTTTTTAGTCACCTGAGCGGCAGCTTCTTCGTAACCTGTCGTACCATTTATCTGCCCAGCAAAGAACAGATTCTGGATTAGGTTCGTTTCAAGCGAAGGTTTAATCTGACGAGGATCAACATAGTCGTATTCAACACCATACCCTGCAAGTAGATTCATTCAATTCTCAGCATACCTACATGATCAAAAAACTTTAAAATTAACTTTGTGGCATCGTGAAATGATTTCAAATTCAAGTCAAACAGAGAGGCATAAAAATTCGACTCAGATCACAAAAGAATATTTCGGAACAGAAGTTTGAGAATTACAAAGAAGTTCATCGTAACACTCAAAAGTTGTGAAAGCTAGCATCGTTACTGCCTAATATCTTGCATCTACTTATAAAATGCATTTATGTGACATGCTGAACTGACTTTTTTCCACATACTATAATCACAGGAAATATGAGCCCGTACAACTCCCACATAAATGCACAATGCCATAAAGAACACACTTGCATACTTGTTTGAAAAGAAAAATATGCTGATCAACAATTAGATTTAACGGAGTCTAATTTCATTGTCAGCATTATGTATTAGTACGCTATCACAAATTATTTTCTCATGAATGCATAGCACTGACCTGGTCGAGCAATGACTGCCTTCTCAAGGCAAGGAATGCTGTTTATGATCTGCTGCTGAATCTCTTCTGGCATCGTACAAGACATTCCTTGAGGATAGATCAGATCCGAACTCAGACCTGAACATCAACGGGAAACGCAGACAAAAGCACACATCCTAAGACTTTCAGAATGCCTTCAGCATTTCTTCTTAATTTCTTCGTTTGAAAAATAAATGCCATCTAATTTTTACAATTTTGCTAATTCAAAGTTACAACTGACTTTGTAGAAGCAAATGAAGACTCAAGTATGACAGAGAATACTGATGCAAGTAAATTGACTGATAAGCAAAACAAGAAGCCTGAACAAGACACTAAAAACAAATTACCGGTACCGATCGATCTGTAATCTTAAAGAGCTACGCATGAAACCAATAAAATTAAAAGCTAAGATGAATGTCATCAAATAAGATAGGTCAAGTTCCACAATGGTAAAATAAACATCCAATGATGAAATTTTGAACTGTCACCACAAATATTTAATTACCATGACCTCTATTTTCATAATTTTATCATGTTTTTACCTCACTGTCATCTCACCATTCCACTGTTATTATCTATTGTGCCAAAAGACAATCACCAGAGAAAACAAAGCAAAAATTCAATTGGTAAAACAGGAAATAATTAAAGAGTAAAAATCAAAAGTACCTTCCGGCTCCAGCCATACTTGATGATTTTTGTCACCAAATCTTAAAACTTTTGATTCAATCGAAGGGCAGTACCTGCATGAAAAAAGCCAACGACTTTTATGCTTTCCATATAATCACATCTGCTATGATTACTGCTTTCATTATAAAAGTCTCATTAATTATGTCACTTGAGCATATGGCAGCTTTCTGTTGCTTTCATATTGCAGTTAAGTACCTATAAAAGCAACCTACTGCTTCAAATCCATTTTTCAGTGTTACATTTGAAAAGTGTAAAATTGAGAGAAGTGTGAGAAGCGAGGGACAAGTGAATTCTGAATGAACCGTTTTTTGGCCGATCGCACCCATTCTATCTAAATATGACCTACGCCAGTTGCACCGTGGTATTATTACTCCTTTTAAATGCTTTCGAAATATTATAATTTCAACCAATAGTATAATTATTATTAAAATTATTTTCCCATGGTATATGATCCCTTGGGATTTTCAAAAATTAGGGAGGCGATATTCTGGAATGACTAGTCTTTGCATATGGTTTTTGTTTTTGTTGATAGAAAAGTGCTACAGAAAGGAACTGCGTTATTCTCAATATTATTAATATTAGAATTAATATAAAAGTGCTACAGAAAGCAACTGCATTATTATCATTATTATTAATATTAGTATTAATATAAAAGTGCTACAGAAAGGAACTGCATTATTATTATCATTATTATTATTATTATAATTATTATTATTATTATATAAATTATTATTAGCATTATCAGCACATGACGATGTGCAAAGTGCATATTCACTTTCAAATGTTATAATGATGCCTATCAAAGTCAATTGAACAGGTTAGATTAGATAACGATACTAAAATGCGCCTCCAAAGAATCAGAAGGCAACTTTACATGAAAACCGTTGTAAAAGTATTCACTGTCAAGAAGTTTAATCACCTGGGACCAGTTGTACCTCGAGTCACCATACGATTCAGATGTATGTTATTTCTAACGAGGTCAGCCACAGCACTGTTCGTGTACGTGAGGTAGCATTTCAACTGATTCTCTGGCTGAAATAAATAAAAACCTTAGTTTTATCAACAGTATAGGAATACTGCATGCTACTAAAATACAGCAAGTAAAAATCCACAATGAAAAGTTTAAATATACCCATCCAAAATGTTGAAAAAATATAAATAATTAAAGTATCTGAGCTAACATGAAACCAAAATACAAATTTAAAATTTCAAATATTTGTAAAAAATTAAAATTCAATAATAGGACTTTAATCTAAATGATAATGGAACATGCATATGGTAAATCACAAACTAGCAGAAAAAAGACATTTAAGTAATAAGCTAACACTAGCATTAGGACAGCTTCAATCTTAAGCATACACACTGCTGAATACATAAAAATTCATTTTGAGTCACACTTATTATATCTTTTCAATATTCCAAAACTTTCTATAATGCTATATTACCATGAAACTGAATGAACAATGCTTCATAAAAAAACTGCAAGTCTGTACTGTACAGTGTACACCCCACAACAAGGTGTACAGTCAAAAACAGGCTAGGGTAAACATTAAAAAATATTTTAAATTGACGACTTCAGTGCACCAATAACTGAAACCTTGTGCATTAGTCTAACAGAAACCCTGTGCATTAGTCTAACAGAAACCTTGTGCATTAGTCTAACAGAAACCCTGTGCATTACCCGGTAGTCTAATAACGCAATAGAAGTCATAATCTGAGTTTCTATCAGATTAGCAAAAAATAGAATCAGGATCATCAAGCTGATTACTATGGCCCATAATCAAAACAAAATAAGGAAAATGGTCATAAAATACGTTTAAAAAACCAGTATTTAAAAAAAACGTCTTCTTTGCATGGTTCTAGCAGCCTTACCTCAATCCAAACTCTGTCATTGACGAAGCTAAATGGCACAGGTGGATGATCAGCCAATGAAGGTTTAGCTCTGCTAAAGTCAATCGTCTTGCCATCAAGTCGAGGAGGTGTGCCTGCATAAAATTAAAAATTAACACAGAAACTTCTGTACTACTACAATTAAACTAATCAAGAGACTTTTATACTACCACTATTATTACATACTCTATCAACAAACACTCAAACTCAAATCAACGGTCAAACTGTCATAAGAAAATCAGCAGGCCAGTTTTGAAAGTAATGACGAGCACCAGTGAAACACATGCAACTCATTGCGTAAAATAATTAGAACTGACTGGTATATTTAACCCTTTAATGACCAGCACGCACCAAAATGTATGGAAAAGCATATGCAGCTGGTCGCTAAAAGGTTAAGCATTGCAAATGAAAGGAAAATGACGAGGCATCACACAAACGAGCACTAGCAACTACGACCACAAAACGCAGTGACATTTTGCTTGCTTCACCTGTCTTCAGTCGCCCAAGCTTGAACCCGGCCGAATCGAGAGACTTGGCCAGTCCCACGGCCGGTCCATCTCCGACCCTTCCGGCTGGCCTTGAGTCCATTCCTATGATAATCTCGCCACGTAGAAATGTTCCGGTGGTCAGAACAACCGAATTCCCGGTCATCATCTGACCATTCTCTACAGCAGAACACAACAAATCTATTTCTTGATACGCCGCAACCATAAAATTAGTAGAGCTTTATATACGTATGCATAAATACAGTGAATATGGTCATTTACATAGCACCTCACAAGAATCTCACAAGGTGACATAAAGCTGTCTGTCACCAGAGTATTGTATTGTATCCATAAATTTATATAGCGCCTCTCGCAGCGCACACCAATCAGAGACAGTGCATGAGAAAAAGAGAGAAAAAGTGGTCTTGAGACAGCAAAAAGAGGCACTTGGGCAACCAGTTAATAAGGAGGCAAGTGTTGAAGAAGGAAGTTGGTACCACAGTGCAGGGTAAATGAAAGCAAAAGCTCGCATTTTATCCACGGTGGTCCTAGCTCGCGGGATGAAGAGATCGTGCCAGTGAAAGATGCGGAGCGGGCGAAGAGAAGTGGTCAAGGTCAGCAGAAGGATGAGGTCACACTCGGTTATCCAATGATTTGAGCATGCTCTGTGGTAAACACCCAATAATGTAATATTGTTAGCCTACATTGAGCGCTTCTGAGTAGGTTTCCTGAAGAAGCACTATATAAATTTTCGGAATCAATCAATCAATCAATTTTTCCATTGCCTCAGACAGACTGATATAGCATGCATAAAAAGTGCATCAAATTAAAGAAAAAAACTAATACCTCTCTAATTTCTGTATAGTATACAGAAACTATTGCACAGCATCAACTTTTATTTACCTATTTTGAAAAATGATACTAATCGACTTTCAAAATAGGTAAATAAACATTTATGCATTGCAATAATTTAATATGTATCCTTGCCTAAAACAATGCCACCGCATCGAAACTTGACTCTGGTGTTGGAGTCGGAGATGCCAGTAGGTTCACTGAGGACCAAGTCTTCGACAGCAGCTGCTAATATCGTGAGATTCTTTGTTGATGAAAGTTCTTTCTGCATCTCTTGCTTGTACAACTGTCGGTCAATCTGTGCACGAGGTCCCTGAAATTCACACAAAATAAGCCTTATTATAATATTTATCAAGATCAATATAATCTAATTTAATCTACCAGTAATCTAATATATGAACATTTGTAAAGTGCTTCTCACAGCACAGCTATTCAGAAGCGCTCTCAGCATGAAAGAGAAAGGTCTTCAAGCAGTGCAAAGGTGTATGTGAATTCCTCACCAGAAATCTGCTATGAACTGCCAGGGGAAAAAGATCACTCCACACTGAGGGACCCACAATAGCTACAGCCCAAAGCTCGGTTAATGAAGTTCGTGACTGAGGTATAAATAGACCAAGGCGGTCAGTAGAACGAATAGCAAAGAGCAGCTTGCACATCAAGTCACAAAGGTATTTAGGCGCTAAGTAACCCACGGGTGCACAAAAGTCTAGTGGCGGGAGTGCCGGATTGTCAACCGAAACATTGGCTTGGAGGTTTGCCCAGGGCAATTTAAGTTCACAAAGATTCCAGCTCCCCCTGTGCTCCAGCCATAGCCAACTCAGCAGTTGTTTGAAATTCTAATGGCGGCTTGTCCTCATAAGCTGAGAAAATAAAGTGCTACGGTGACATAACTGCCATACCCATGGCTATGTCTCTCAAGCTAGAGCAACCCTTCAAGTACGAGCTGCACTGGTGCCCATACATATGGTATTAGCACACAAAATTGAATGGGCACGATGACTCTAGATATACATGCGTGGCACATTTAGTTCCATAAACCTGCTTATGTTTTTGCAAAATATGAGAATGATACTTGAACATACTGTACAATCCAACAAAGAAGACATATTATTGTTCAATTCATCCATGAATGACTTAGCAAATGCTAAAAGTAAACAGATAATTATATTGATGTATTACCCAGACAGCTGGGCCTTTTCGTGTGTTAAGCATTCGATAGTGAACTCCAGAAAGATCTGAAGCAGAAAACATAAATAAAAGAACATAACCATCATAAATTAAGAATTAAACAATCTACATCAATGAATCACACCTGGGATAGTTTCAATCAGCAATCTGTTTCAGATTAATATACACCGTGATTCAAAAAAAACTAAGCCAAACTGGTTTTCATATATCTCTAATACCTGATAACGTATCTTGCAAATATTTTCCAAATATTTAGAGAATTGGACCAAGAATATGATTCCACAATTTCATGAGATAAAGTTTAACGGATAAAAATATATGAATATTTAAACTTAATATGCCGAAATCGCAGTTTACAAGCAATTTTCTGTCAGATTCAATAAAATGTTTCCTTATTATCTCTAATGCCTAATGATTAATCATTCTAAAATTTTCCAGATATGTAGACAATTGAACTAACAATATGACCCAACAGTATGGTTTGCTTTTTTAATTAAACAACATGCTCAAAATGTCCTCCTCCTGCGTGCACGGAAACCTGGAGGCGCTGGCGCCATGCATTGGGAAACAGCATCGTCGATTATCCTTGTCCATACCATCCCACACTTCCAGCAAGCGTTGCTTCAGATCGTGTATATCATGGATAGTTGTCTGCTAGACTCGGCCTTGCATCATGCATGCTCCACACTTTATAGTCGACATGATTCAAATCTGGGTTGTTCGGAGGCCATAATGTGGGAGAAACGAAGTCCGTGGCTCTGTGGGCTGGCGCTGTTCTGTTAAAAAAGAAAACAGCCTTCTGGGGCTATAGATTTCTGATAACAGGTGGAAGATGTTGTGACAGCAGAATATTGCATTAATATACTCCGTTAATTTTACTCCAGGATCCCTGAAGACCAAAATTGAGAACTATCAAGCATCGAAACCGCAACGAACACCATAACAGACATGCTGAAAACTGACATTTCTGGAGATGAAGTTTAAATATTCATATCTTTCTATCCGTTCAAATTTATGACATGATATTTTGGAATCCTATTACTGGTTCAATTCTCTAAATATGTAGAAAATTTTAGTATGATTAATTATCAGGAATTGGATATATAAGAAAAACAGTTTGGCTTACTTTTTTTTATTGAATCTGACAGAAAATTGCTTGTAAACAGCAATTTCGGCATATGAAGTTTAAAGATTCATATCTTTTTACCCGTTCAACGTTTGCTCATGAAATTTTGGAATCATATTCTTGGTCCAATTCTCTAAATATTTGGAAAATTTTAGCATGATATGTTATCAGGCATTAGAGATATAAGAAAAACAATTTGGCTTAGTTTTTTTTGAATCACGGTGTATATAGTGACGGTTTGGACTTTGGAGGATATAAACTGCTTTGTAAGGTGCCCTTGTAACGGTGTGGCCGTGTTATGGTGCTATATAAATTGTCGTAATTATTATTACCAGTAATATGACAGAAAAGTTTTCTTTACCACAGATACGACCACATAATCCATCCAAGGCGTCTATTTCCTTGATCAGGTGACCTTTTCCAATGCCCCCAAATGCAGGATTACACGACATTTCTCCTAAATGCAGACAGAAAACTTCACAGTGTTAAGAAAACACTACCAATCAAAATACCATGGTATATTTGCAAACAAAATATTTGAACAACACTAATGAATAAGTTCAAAGTAACAAACTGATTGATCTATTATAATAATTAATTTAAAAGCATAACAAAATTACTAATAAATTTAAAAAAAGGTATAAACTAACATTAGATTATTAAAAAAGAACTCAGTAGACTGACAAGATACAAATCGTGATATAATAAATTCGCTTACTGCCACTTCTCTTTAGATTGTGCTATAAAACTTAACGACTATACAATATACATCCATTCTGAAAATACAGCAAAACGAAAACTTAGTCAAATCTTTAGAAAAATTCAATAAAATCTTCAGAAAAATCATTCAAATGTTCACAAACACAATAACCAGTAAATCGAAAAAATTTAATAAAATCTTCAGTCAAAATATCTATCTACTTACCGATAGTGTTCAGTTTGTGTGTAACCAGCAGAGTCTTTGCACCCATTCGAGCCGAAGCAGCAGCCGCCTCTGACCCTGCATGACCTCCACCAACAATGATGACATCATAATGGTAGGGTGACTCACTCTCAGCCAATGTAGACTGATTAATGAACCTTAACAACTGCAGTCTAGTTGCTGCATGTGGTCGCTTCAAAAGCCTCAGAAAGCATGATGATTTTCGTAACATATTTCAGTCTGAAAATTCAGCAAATTACCATAATTCTAGTAATACAAACAGCAGTTTGTTTGTTTGTTTGTATGTGCACTTGCTATAACACCCCTTCAAGCATACTACTCAGAGGTGCTCCCGACTAGAGCGTGGACACTGCATTGGAGTTTCACGCCAAAGTGCTGAGGAATTGTGAGTGAAGGACTTGCCCAAGGTACCTACGCGGCGACTTTTAGGTGGATTCGAACCTGCAACCATTCGACTGCAAGACAACGAACATACCCATTACACCATCGCACCCTCCCCCCCCCCACAATGTCATTCCATGCAATGTCATGCAGTCTGCTCAATGTGAATGTGGGTTGAATTGATGTGGACCACCCTCAAATAACAAACGCCAGCATGCATTTGATTCTACGTAGATCCATAATAGTCTGCTAGAAATAGGTTGAACCTTAGAAAAATTATGACAAGCAAAAATTATATATCATTAGAACCGGAAGACCGTGTAGAATACGAATATGTGAATGATACTATAATGTCGCGCATGTATCAAGAGTTATAAGGCCAAATGTGAGGGGGGCTCCTGACATTCTGAACAGTGGCTAATCGTGGCATTTATTATGATTGCAGAGACTCAGATTCACATGAAATTTGTCCCACTTGTTGTGCCACACTCAATATTCAAAACCTTAAAAAAAATTTGGGGGGTCAATGAAATTCCGAGATACGGGTCAGCAAATGTTGACCCGACGAGCTTGACCTCATTCATTTCTAGAAACGCCTGTATCTCAGCTTATATGAGAGCTAGAATGGTGTTCTTGGTATCATTTTTCAGCTCTTTTGATGATCTATTTGGGCAAATTGATGACAATTGTTTAAAAGTTTGACATCAATATTCAACAATTGAGCACTTCATCCTTGACCTTGACCCTCGTGCAAGTTTCTCGAAATCTGATAAAATCACACTTCTGGACTGAAGTGTCTTGACAACTCTCAGAAGAGATCTGCAATGATTTACCTTCAGGGTAATCTATATCAGCAGTAAAGATAGTGCTGAGGTTGGGATGGGGATGCTAAGCAGTACTGATTTCGAAGGAACTCCAAACTTGACCTCAACTCAATCGGCCCTGAGTCTCCAAGGACAACCATTTGCGAGCAATCAGTAAGGTAGGATTTAAACCAAAGAAGGGAATACCAGACAGGCAACAGGATAACTGTAATTGCTGAAGTAAAATCTTGTGGTGCACCATATCAAAAGAAGAGATGTCAAAAGCGCTAAGATGGAGAGATGAAGCTGGTCAATGGCCGCATATATCCAGGGCTGAAAGTGAGCCGGGTTTGTCAGGGTCTGAGACCTGCCATTGACTTTCGTGACCTGCTGGTGCTGGGTGTCAGCTGGGTCGTGTGTTTATCAATTTTGGGCAAACAACTAAAAAATAGACCAAAACCAGGTAAATAATGGTCTGACTTTAGACAATTTTGGGTAAATGACTAAAAAAGTCATCAGAAAATTTTTCGGCTCAAAGGTTCTGGCTCGTCTGCTTGAATCACCACCAAAGTCATACCCAGTAACTTTTCCAAACTACTTTCAGCCCTGCATATATCTGACACCTTCTTGCATTTTATTCATAAGCTGAGATACAGGGTACAGACATCCAAAGAAATGAGGTCGAGCAGGTCGGGACAAAGTTCCTCAACTCATATCTCAGAATGATACTGACCAAAAACATTCTTCCAGTGCTAAGTGGTCCAACATTCATGTAAATCTGGCAATATGATCCAGGAATGGTTCCTTTTGTCCAACATTCTTGGTGAGAATGTTGACTTATCTCTCAGACCTGTCAAACCTGTGCAGCCTTACCATGATGTTTTGCATGTTCATGGTCTTAGCCATCAAATGCCTGAGCTGTCAGACATATTTACAAGGTCTAGAACAAAGACATAATATTGCACAAATCCATTTTTGTATTCCACCTCACTTTGTGTATATTTATCAGGAGTACTTATACAGCACCCCTCAAATCTATCTACTGAGAAGTACTCCCGATAAATTTCGGCCAAAAAAGACAGTCTAAGGCTAGAGAAGAACATTCCAGGTGACAGGGTCACTAACAGAGAAAGCCTGGTGTTGCCCTGTGGATGTCTGCAAGCAAGGGACATGAAACCTAATCAGATAAACAAATGGGGCCTCGGCATTGGACATTCAAGGTAGAACAGGAAATTTTCCACTGGCATCTGGGAGTTGAACCCTTTATGCAACGCCATACCAATGCAGAGATCGGGTATGTCATCTTCTGAGGGGAAAGGAAGTCAATGAAGCACATCCAGTGCGTACTCAGACACATTGCTTAACTTAGGGACGCAGCCAATGGGGTGTGCCGCTGTGCGCAGAACCTGATCTGGTTGAAGTTGAACAGACCTTGGATGTGCCAAGTGAAGGTGAGTTCTTGGTCCAGGATTACACCAAGTTGCCAGATGGAGGATGAAAAGGCAAGCCGAGGGATTCCAGGGCAAGGGCTTTATGTCAATTTCGACTAGCTGCTGGCAAGTGCCAACAAGATAAACTGAGTCTTCAATGGATTGAGCCGCAATGAGTTGGAAAACATCCAGGCCTCAAGGTCTCCATGGCCCAGCACATGCATGGAACCCAATGGCGGCTGTTGATGACAGGCAGTGCAGATAGGTCCTGGAGGTCGCCTGCCTAAGACTGTCTCAGGACAGCGCCAGCAGTGAGTAGAGGGTCAAAATCGTCTGTATAAATGATATATAGAAGATACAATGTAAGGTAAAGGAGCAGTAAGCCATGCATGACACTTAGTGGACCCATAGATCACAGAGAAGGAATGGTCCTGGAGGAAGAAAACGAGCCAACCAAGACAAGGTGAAGATGTAAAATCGTGATTCAAATCTCGTAAAACTGCACATAAATAAGATGCAAAATCCATGCAACCTTGTATTTCAATACCCCACCCATGCACGCTTATACTTACGAAGGCTTATAAATACTGTTATCAAATGAATTCAGATGCAACTTTCCTCATATCCTCACTGCCAAGACCACAAAGAAAACACATGCCAGCAGAAACCCGTCATACTCCGGCCATGTTCGTGGCTTCCTATGTGTAAGCTTACTGAATGCAAGCCTTAGATCTCGTATCAGCTTATCTAGTTTCATATGCATATTTATGTCTGCATGATGTAACTTTATCTGGATGCAGTTACACATAGTCGAGCAAATCAGAGTGGCTTCAATATCAGTTCGCTTTCAGTGCATCTCGTCCTCGCGATAAGACAACCACATACATTCTCTGCCATGTCCTTCTTACAAATTATGCATCGATATTCATTTAGATCCTGGGCTATTCCTGAATCAAGAACAGTACTCTCAAACCATCTCCACAACCTCCTCTTGGAGTCCAACATCTGAATACTTATCCGACAAAATATAACTGACTTACCAATGGTATATGTCAGTTATTGTGACCAATAATTTGAACGATTTAAAAATGGAAGAGCAACAACAGTAAATGCACTCAAATGCATATTTGGGGGTGGTTTCACATGTTCAATCCCAGCTCTCCCCCCTCTATATTGTTTTACAGTTTTCAAAAACCAAAAATGCAAAAACATACCACCACTTCCAATGGAAACACCCTAAAACTGAACCTCACAAAATTATTTCTTGGCTATGCCCCTCAGCAAATATCTGAAAGGATGTCAAAAAGACCATGTCACAATATTATGTTATCCATATCCAACACAGAATAAAAATAATGGGTGCAGGTCATTGCCATCATATAATGCAAATACATACGAGCCATTGGACAGAGTAAAATGTCCGTGTATTGCAAAAACGCATTGTCAAAACGCAATACGTTAGTCCCGAACAACGATCTAGGAAGTGTTTAACCTAGTTAAATTCCAACAATTAGTGAAAACCGAAGACTGCATCTACATAGTTTCTGTCGAAACCAGGGCGATCATGTACTATCAGGGGACGAAAATTACACAGTGTCTTTTGCTATCAATCCACCAGAGTTTATAATGGCTAAACTAACCCTAACACTAACCCTAACCGACCCTCACGATGCCTAACCTGAACCTAACCGACCCTCACGAAAAAGACGTACAATGACAACGCTGACGGCACTGCAAAAGACACTGTAATTTTCGTCCCCTGATGGTACATGCTGCAAAATCCAAACGAACGGCAGCCATAGCGGCGCGCCATTACCACGGGACATCAACAACAGGGTAATGGTCACCAACAAATTGCCCGAAAAACACGGTAAACGGCCGAATTTTTCTGTATCATTCACAACTTACAATACAAATACCTTTATAAACAAATTCTGAAAGTTATATGCTTGTCAGGTTAATCTCTATAATGACTCGGTAGCAAGTAAACATCATGGCGACCAAAGATCCGCTCATGATAGAGCGCGGTCACGTGACG
The DNA here is from genome assembly GCA_945859605.1 of Lumbricus rubellus. Classification (NCBI taxonomy): domain Eukaryota; kingdom Metazoa; phylum Annelida; class Clitellata; order Crassiclitellata; family Lumbricidae; genus Lumbricus; species Lumbricus rubellus. Next base: position 25,955,827 of record OX243820.1, on the reverse strand, counting down.
GCAAAAAGGTAGCCCAATATTTTCGCGGCCTGCGGTGATGTATAAGCCAATGTTTCCGCGAAAGTAAGTAAGTAAAAATACCATGAAACGGTTATTTTAATAAATATTAATACGCTTAAATAAGCTAAAGAACACAACAAAATCGATGGACCTTAACACATTGGCCGCCATCTACGAGATATATCGCGGTAAGCGCGAGATCTCGAGGTAAAAAACCGCGAGATATCTCCGCGGTTTATTACCGCGATATCTCGCGGAGATATCTCGCGGTTTTTTACCTCGAGATCTCGCGCTTACCGCGATATATCTCGTAGATGGCGGCCAATGTGTTAAGGTCCATCGATTTTGTTGTGTTCTTTAGCTTATTTAAGCGTATTAATATTTATTAAAATAACCGTTTCATGGTATTTTTACTTACTTACTTTCGCGGAAACATTGGCTTATACATCACCGCAGGCCGCGAAAATATTGGGCTACCTTTTTGCCGTCACGTGACCGCGCTCTATCATGAGCGGATCTTTGGTCGCCATGATGTTTACTTGCTACCGAGTCATTATAGAGATTAACCTGCTTGTCATAATTTTTCGAAGGTACCAATGAGAAAACTTTTAATTCTAGCGGACTATAAGGTGTATAGTACTGTATGCAATATAAACTTTACAAGGGCCGCTGAGCGATAATATACTTTAAATTGAAACTAAGTGTACTTGATCATTACCAAAAATGTCAAAAGTCCGAGTCAATATTAAAAAACTATTAAAATTCGCAAATTAATCAAAATCAATTAATTAGCAAGATAAAAATACGAAAAATGCACAATTACACGAAGAAAGCATCACAACAAAACATCAGCACTAACCACGAGGCTCATAAGTAAGTAAGTAAGTAAGTAAGTAATCTATTAGAACGAGACAGACGCTATGCATACAATGACGAAGGGAATCGCAAAATCAAATTATTAGATAACGATTCCTGTTACGATTAGGCCTACGCCCTCAAATTGGAGTGGAATTCGGAGTGCACCTGTGAGTGATGGCGAGATGAGCCTAGTTGAGGCTGATGGCGGTGCTTGCTTGTTGCATATTTAATGACACTCCCATATAAAAATAAAAAATCTTTTCTGCAATGAAACGCCTGCAAGACGCACTGCGCTTTACATTTACAAGTTATGCGGTAATCTTAATTAAACTTACGACTAACTGAGCAGAGAGCTTTGCAATAATTACATGACGCTAATAGCAGCCTACATATCAAATACGCCCAACGGGGGCTCGAACTCACTACCTCTCGCACTCTACACCAGCGTGTTATCCATTGCGCTACCGCCGCCCTCCCCCAAGATGATTAGATTCGCCCTCCTCCTTTATCAAGACTTGGGACTGGCACTGGCAGAGTGCAACCAGTGGCGGGGTTCGTGATTGTATGGCGGCGCTAATAATTATTATGGTTGTGGTTTTGTGATCTATGGCGATTTTTGGTCTCAAGGACTAAATATAGAATCCTTGCTGGCGTCCTATTGGTCGACTATTTTCTCGGAATTGGGAATTTCCGATCAGAGGTGTGTGCGCAAAAATCCAGGAAGTGTGAATGATAAATTTCCAACATTCTTCATTTCGGCTGAATGTTTGAATGTTTAGCGTTAGATCGTCTCTTTCGCTGTTTTGATTTTAGATACTAATTACTGATCACACATAATTTTCTTGAATGACACCTCAGTGGAACGGGTGAAGTTACCAGGCACTATGGCAAAGTAAGTAGGTCGTCTTACGCCTCATGCTGTTACGACGTACGTATAGTATTGTTGTGCTGTCGTGTTTTATTGTTAAAAACATAACTTTATGTGAAAGTTTCTATTTGTAAATTATGCATTGTGTTATTTATGATTTACCGTTTTGAAGAGTAGTTTGGGTAGGAGATTGTTATGGTGACGACTGTAGACACTTTAGTTCTGTAACACATAATAAAAGTCTTTGCTGTTTTCCTTTTCTGTTAAACTCCAGTTTCACACCAAGCTATGTGTTTAAAAACCTCCATTTCCACACCAAGCTGTGTGTGTTGAAAATAAAACTACCTGCTGAATCACAAGTGAAACTTTCTGTTCTTCTTTTCTTCTTCTGTTGCTATGTATTTTGCTTTTTATTGTTTGTTTCCTTAGTGAGTATGTAGTGTAGAATGATAAATTGAAAAGAATTATTGTCTATTGACTGTTTGCAATGGGTGACCTTGTTAGCGGAACCTTCGATTCTTTTGGGTTTACCCATTGTCACTCAATGTATAATTTGTATATTGACTTGAACTGTTTTAGTGAACAACTCAGTGTGTTCATGCATTCATCTGGTATTATTGTCGTTTGTTGGTCTGCTTTGTTCCAGAATATATATTTTAATGTCATCTACTGTTTGGTCATTTTGCATTGACGTAATCCATTTCAGAGGCTTTTTGCTTCATTTTTGGTTGTCGTTTTAGCATTGTAGGTTTTTTAATCTTGCAATCTGGATAGTGAATAAAGTGGTAGTTTATCATAAATGTTTTGATGCTTTCATCCTTTATCGATGTTGAAATAATTCTGTTTAACAGAGTTAAGGCTGCATGCATTTCAGAGTAGCTGTATTAAAGGCAGCGCCTCGATCAAGTGCAAAAAAATAAGTGCCTGGACGCTCATTAACTTTTCAGTATGTGCTGGCGAAATTTATAAGTGGATGGACAGTGTTCAGATTTGAAAAAAAGTGCATGGGCACACTTTAAGCCCTGACTGAAGGGTTATAAATTATGAATTCTTAATTGGACGAGTAGATGGATGTGTAGAAGCGAATGAATGGATGGTACACTTGAGCCACATGCAACACTAGATACATTTTCAATGATCTTAATTCCTAATGATTTATGACTAATAATTTTCTTTATTGGACAATCCAGTTGACATACCACAGTTGGTTACGGCGTACAGTTATGCAATTGAAGCAATTCACAAGATCACAAATTACAAATCTTAACTACTAACAGAACGGACGACCTGCAATACAAGGTTGCTAATAGCAACCTACAAAGGACATCTATTCTACAGGGTCTTCGGGAATCTAACTCAAGTCTGCTGATCTCCATGATGTGAGAGTGTTATCTAATGAGCTACCGGGCCCCCACCACCATGTAATGTAAAAAAAATTTACCCGGTAGTTGCCAGTATGAGACTTTAGTTTGGCTTGCTTAGGCTTATGTCTGAATTGTTGGTCACAGAGCAAACTTTATGATGCCTACTACCGGTTACTGCAGTCAGTTTTGTGTGCTATACTTGCCATAAAAGGCATTGAGCACTGCAGTGTAGTTGTGTAAAATCTAGCAACCGACTTTGAAAAATTATTGTACAATGCTGATGCTCACATCACATTATGGGTGTGCTGGAGTCGGGAGTGCCTCTGAGTAGTTTTTTTTTACTTTGAAGGAGTGCTATATAAGTGTCCAAATGAATGAGTGAATGAATTATTGACTCTCTTTTTTAACTGTGCTGTACTAATTCATTAGAGCAGGGGTGTCAAAGAGCTGGCCCACGGGCCATTTCTGGCCCGCCGACGATTTTTTTTCTGGCCCGCGGAGCCTTCCCTAAAGATTACAAAATTATTTAAAATTTTGTCAACATTTAATAAGAAGCGAAAAGTAGACATTGGATCAAGATCTTTTCGCGATATTTGGACTTTTCTAGGAATTGGCTGACCAAGCCCGGATATCCCTCTCAGATCACTACCCAATTTTGCTCAGAAACTTCGACACCCTGGCCCGCCACTAGTTAGAAAATGTTCACACTGGCCCGCCACTAAAAAAGTTTGACACCCCTGCATTAGAGGCTGTAGCCGAGTTGTCTGTTCTAAGAATCCATATAGGATGTTGTACTGGAGGATTATTTAACCAGTCTTCAGCTCTTCTCTCTATCTTTTCCGAAATGACCAATTATTGCATAATTTTGCATAATTGCAAGTCATCCTACTATAATGTTTGGAAATTTATGTCAGTCGTCATTTCTTGTCAAATTACGAATGCTTGATTTAATGGGTTGTTGTGAAGTTCTATAACAATCCACCCATCTCAGTTAAATAGTGATATTCATGTGATGAACTTAGGCTGATCTTTTGGAAACTTGTGACAAAGGTGATCAGCAAGTTTTTGTTTACAGACGTCTGATAAAGTTACTGCAGCAATTGAGTTTTGAGCATATGACAGAAACAGGAACTAACTACACATCTATCAAATTACGCATGTATTTATGTATGCATGGATGTATGCAAACTCTGCATGGATGTATGCATGCATGATTGCATGTATGTATGTATGCATTTCCATTTGTGTGTGTATGAAATTATGCATGTATGTATTTAACTATTTAGGAACACAATATGCATGTATGTATATATTCATTCATTCTATGCATTTATATAGCACCTCTTCAAGAGGGCTACTTAGAGGTGCTCCCAACCTCAGCACAGCCAAATAAAACTGTCTTAAGATGAGAGAGCAAAGCCTGAGAAGGATTTTTACAAAGAGAGCGGAGGGTCAGAGGAAGACCATTCCAGGTAGAGGGTCCTACCACTAAAAAAGCACGGTTCTGCATATTGGAAGTACGAGCAAATGGACTGAGAGCAGACTCTGTTCAGTCGAACGAAGAGAGCGGATATGGCGAGCACTAAGAGTAATGCTTCAGAGCTCACAAAGGTAGGCTGGAGATATAATTATGTGTGAGTAATTAGTATGTATGTATGTCTTGGTGTATGTGTAATTGTATATATGTGTTCATGCATACATGTATGTGTGCATGTATTTATACTAGTATGTATGTATGTATACTCTTCAGTTACAGCTCTGTACATCTCAGGGCTTAAAGTGTTGCAGGACGGTCATGGATGGTGTCCTGGAACTTATTTTCAAATCTCTATGCTGTCCTGCCACTTATTTGACCAGCACACCTGAAAATGTAAGGGGCGTCCAGCCACTTCTTTTTTTACACTTTTAGCACTGATACATCTGATATAAAGATATAAAATTATGTCTATGTTTTAGTCTTCAGGTGTTCATTTGTCTGATGTTCCGGGTGTTGATGTGGGGTTTAGTATGCTGTGGGGTATGTTTTGCTGCATCGTGAAAAAATTTATTTTATTTTACATATTATATATATATATATATATTTAAAATATTTATTTATAACTTTGCAGCTACTGCTGTCAAACCTGGCACTTGGTAGGTGGCAAACATGAAAGGAGCTATAGAAATACTGTGTTTACAAGTGCATTAGTTCTTCAAAGCTAAGGAGATCAGTTGTCAAGTATGATCATTAATTCACGTCACATAGCCGGACATTGATGTTTCAGTTTGAAGTCTCTTTCATTGTTAGCCACTAACCCATAGTTTCAGTATAGGATTGGCTATAATTATAGTCTGTTGAGATCCAGGTATGTGTAGAAAGTTTCTTCTTCCTTCTTGTTGGAGATATAGGCGTAGGGGACATTTCAGCAGTGGGGGGGGGGCAAAATTTTAACTTTTGCCCGAAAATACTGATGACCTTTTTTTAGTTGTCTGGTCGAAATTGCCTGAAAATTCCCGTTACTTCTTTTGAACGAAAAGTCTGACAACCTTTTTTTAGTCGTCCGGTCGAAATTGCCCGAAAATTTGAGATAAATTTTTTAAATTTTTCCTGGTCTGCTTGCCCGAAAACCAGACTTAGGTACCCGAATTTGGGGGGACATTTGCCCCCCTCTGGACCCCCATCTCCTACGCCTGTGGTTGGAGATGATAGACTTTAAAACTGTAATAAATACATGATGATATGTCTATATTACCAGCATGTACAACATTAAAAATTTATGAGTTTCTTCCTTGTGTGCTCATCTGCAATAAAACTTAGTTTTATAAAGATATACTTTAGGGTTAACTTCCCCTATGCGTAGCCAAACCTTTGAAGACTTGTATCGGTTTACTTGGGTGTAGTCAGAAAAGACAAATTAGTAATGACCGTCATGTCGATTCTACAGATGACATGTTTATTAGAACTGTGATTTATTGTATTTTTTGCTAAATAATTATGATATATAATGAAATGTCAGACAACTGCAGTGTCGTATCACAGCGCATGCTGTTAGAAAGGCACTTTAGCAAATAACATAATGACTGTATTTCTTGTGTGTGCGCGCGCGTGTGTGTGTGTGTGTGTGTGTGTGCGCATGCATTTTAAATGTATGTGTCATATTCGTCTTGTAAGTGAACAGCTGGACTTTAGTTTAGGTTCATTGTTCAGTCTTTGAAACCAATTCATGTGACTATTCGGGAACGGTAGAAATTTCATTGAAAATCAGAAGATCAGTCCATATGACAGAGAGACTGCAGCCTCTGGTGTATAAGCAATTTGAGGGTTTTAAGTTGAGATTGATATGAATAAAAAGACACAGGCAACTAAGCAGAGTGGACAGACAAAGGGAGACAGACAGACAGACAGACAGACATAGAGAGAAAGACAGAGGGAGACAGATGGAGACAGACAGAGGGAGACAGACAGAGCGAGACAGACAGAGGGAGACAGACAGAGGGAGGCAGACAGAGGGAGACAGACAGAGGGAGACAGACAGAGGGAGGCAGACAGAGGAAGACAGACATAAGGAGTGAGTTCCTGATGGTAAGCCCAGCAAGCGATAAACTAGTTCACTAAGAGCAAGTCAAGTGGTGATTTTTTTATGCGACTAGGGTTGATAGAAGTGGAATAGATAGGAGATTGTGCAGAAACTGAAAAATCACTTTAATACAAGGAACGGGTCTTGGTTTTAGTGTGGCCAAGGTTGAAAGAAGTGAGAGTGTGAGATTGTACAGAAACCGAATGAGCTCACTCTCACAAATAACAGGCATGACCATTGGCCAGGGATGAAAGAAGTTGGAGTAGTTAAGGGCTTGAACAGAAATTGACTCGCAGGATTTCATTGTTATCACAATGGACAATGTAGCATGCAATGGAGTAAAATGGTATTCACAATTGTGTAGCTGCTTAAACTGTTTGAGTATTGCATGTGCTGATTTAGCGCTTGGTGATACTTGTGATGCTTTGTGTAATTTTTGTTTCTGACTAGGTGTGCTTGTTGCTGTTACAAACGGACCAATAAAAATTAGTTGATTTGATTTGATTTGATTATAGTTTGATACTTAGGAAACTCTGCTTTAGGGCAGGTAGTTTTGCTCTAGCTTTGACATAATTTACAAGTGTCCAGTGTGTAGGCTGACCTAGCTGAACTGCTCAGTTTAATATTTGATTTATTAGCTTAAATTGATCGACTGACTGACTGATTGCTTGATTGATTGACTGACACTGACATTCATTTATTCAATCACTGATTAGTTGGTTTAAGTGTTTGTTGACTGCTTTGCGGTTTGGTCCTTGCTCTTATTGGCAACTCAGTAGCAGGGCAACCTTTTCTTCTATGGCTGGATGGAAAGCAAGATACGATTAGGCAAGGCAATTGTTGGCTGGGATAAAAAAAATTGCTGATAAACCGCTGTCAAGTTATTATCGATGATCAATGTGATACTGAAAGATGATACTTGAACAACTGTGAAGTTAAAGTGATTTCCGAATACATCAAGATCAACATGACATTAACATCCACGTTAATGGTAAATGATTTCGTTAGAAGACTTCCAGCATCTCCCTTTAGAGGCCCAGATTATGTCCATGACATGAATATTTGGCGAAGATTATCTTCATATAAGACCCAGATTATGTTTTTATGGGACCCAAATTATGTCCATAGTGGACCTAGATTATGTTTATATGGGACACAGATTATGTCCATATTGGGTCCAGATTATGTCCATATATTGTGGAACAAATGAACGGCCGATGCGTGAATGTTTTTTAAAATTTTCTACACTGTTATCTAATAATAAATTGTGATAAAATGCCTGAACCTAAATGTTAAACTCACGACCCGAGAAAGCAGGGTGCCAAATTGAATGCCGGGTCGCAGACCCGGACAGACCCATCTCACTTTCAATCCTGGTTGTAAGGCACATTCCTAACAAAACATAATTTATCACTTTTTAATACTTTATTAAAGATACACTTGGCAGCATATACCAAATTGAAATTCAGGGCATGTCATTGCAGGAAAGTGAAAACTTTGAGTGTTCTTGACTGCATATGTATCTATTGTTGTCAGCCATTGTTAGTAGAGTGTGCTGCAGGAAATGGGTGTGGTCTTCTACTGCAAGTGTCAAGGGTTTAACTGACTACTTGAATAGGTACAGTAATAAGAAATGTTTGCTATGTACTGTACAGTGTAACTGTAGATATGGCAGCTTAATGATGTTGACTTACCCTTAAATTAATCAGTGCTCAGCATGGTTAATATTTATTTAGACCCAGCATGATTTAGCTGCGTTTATATTTATGATGTCTTTACGGAGCTTTGAAAAGCACAGTTGGAAAGGCGATCTTGGTGATTAAGGCAGTCATGAAGTTCTGTGTGGAATTGAATTGTATGAAACAGTATTGTAGACAGTCCAATGCATGTCGCATTTAATTAGAGTCAATGATCTCATCGTTTCTAGCTTACTGTGCACCATTTTGCTAGCTTATGTAATTATAATTATTCACTATAATGACATTTATCATCGTAATATAGACCAGCACAGAGAGCGCCTCTGAGTAGATTTCTTGAAAAGGTGCAATACAAATTCTGAGAATGAAAATTCTTAGATTTAAAGTTCTCAGAATGAATGGTCTTCACATTTCCTACATTTAAGTGGAAGTAAGAATCCTATAAATGTCCACGATCAGCAGAATGGCCATTGGTGACCAGCAGGCTGTTGCTCAAAACAGGAAGTTGCAGCTTTGCATGATTTTTACTAGAGCAGTGCTGAACAGCAAAGAGTTTCAGGGTGGACAAACTTCAATGAGATCCATTTAATCCATTTTGCCCACTCAGACTTCACTCCACCCATCTCTTTGGGTGGATGGTAAGTGAATCTCGAGCAAAAAGTTGGATGTTAGTCAGCCACCAAGACAAGATGCTGTTAGATGTCTAAGTACTTGAAAAGCCAAAGAAAGACAGCGAAGGAAGGAAAGGAATTTTGATGAGAAGCAAGATCAAATGACGATTCCCGGACCTTGGGTGCAGAGGCATTGAGTGCACATGATTCCATAACTGTTCTACATCGTGGCTCAGCGTTGAGACAAGTACTTTATGATTGCAGGCAATGAGGAACAATATAATGCGATGTGGATCCTGGAAGCTCCTCAGCTCTGCACAAAATCTTTATCAGCTTATTCACTGAACAGTGCTGTATCAAAACGAGTCCAGATTAGTCAGGCTTCTTTGTTCATTTTGGTGCCAGGTCAGCATCCAGAGATCACGTCAAGGGGACGGCTTGGTGCTGGCACTACAGTGATTGAGGGTATGGAGGTGCACTGGTTCTAAGGGTCTGTAGGTCAAAAAGGACAATTTGAGCAATGATGATGATATATTCGGGAGGCGGCTTCTGAGGAAATTTGATGAGATGTGCTTTTCATCATGTTCTGTAGGCATATGCATCTGTAGCTTTCGTAAAACAATGGGGTGCATTTGTATGTTCTGTCATGGTGCAGTTCTGTCACATTCAACTGAGCACTTGATCATATACTGGTGCTACCCGTGAGGTTTCTTTATGTATTGATTTAGCGAGGAGAACTTCTGTCAGACTTATTAAGTCTAAAAATTCGTTTCTGCAGCTAATCATTTTTAACTGTAGCGTCAGTACCAGTGTGCCATGCACAATGTTCTATTCTGCATAAATAAAATTTGTTGCTTTTTTATACACAAAGAATTGTGCATTTAACATTTGAGTGTTTGTAAAGTTTCGTACCAAGAATTAATTTCTCAGGGTTGTAGAGATTCGGAGGATTGTCCAGACTTTCAAAGATCGTGTTGGTTTTCTCAAGTGGTTCCATGGCATGACATGTAGTTGGGTCATTTCAAAGCGTTCTTGGAAAATTGCATTCTTAGAACAAGTGTAATTAGACTTATGTACATGTAGCATAGCTGGAATATTTCTAGTTGTTGTGTAGAAATTCTTGGACTACCAAGATCCTGCTTCGTGTTACCCATTGTTCATTTTCAGTCTATCTTAAGCACGACTGTAGCGGCAAAATTAGAAGTGAGCAAATGCTACTGTTGCGTAGGCTTGTCTGCAGGTCACTTTCCCCATGTACTAAACCCAAATATTTCTGAGTATGAGAACACTCTATATACCCACTTATATACCCTTGACTACAAACTTGATCTGAAGTGACATTGTTGTTAGCTGTGCCCTATGTTTGGATCAGGTAAACTGCATGAGGAAGTATTACTCTGGTCCACGTCTGTTTTCTTTTGATTAGATAAGACCTGCCTGCAGCTGCCTATGGTGACAAAGTTTAACTTAGAACAGGAAGTACAGTAACAGTGTAGTGTTTGCACGCAGCTGAATTCAGAGAATATGAATGCATTGAACCATAGCGGGACCCTTAAGGTGAAAGGTGGGTTATGGATTTACAGATGAAGCGGTCTCTTATGTTGTACGGGGTGATTGCATGATTTATTAGTGAGTCCATGTTGATATAATTACAATTTGTGAATTGATGGCTTTATGAACATTCTTTGCTGCCTTTGCAGAATGAGACAGACTTGGGCATGCTTGAAGACAATTGCATCAAAGGTGATAAAAAGTCGCCGTGTAGGGACCTTGGGCAAATCTATCACTGCAATTGCTCAACGCTCCGGCGTGAAACTCTGATTCAGTGTCGGTGCTGTAGTTGGAAGCGCCTCTGAGTAGATAGCTTGAAGGGGCGCTATAACAAGTGCACATACAGACAAACAAATAAGTGTGTGTGCACTTATGATTTATGATCATGTACGTTATATCTATTATATTGTTGTTTCCATTGTAGGTTGACTGGTTAGTTACTTACCCGTCACCAGATGGCTAACAATCATCAGCACGCGCAACCGATGGAGCAGACGAACTTGAACAGCGTGTCATCGCCTCTTCAGAAGCAGCTGGAAGTCGAGTCGAGTCGCGTGAAGGAACTGGAATCGGAGCTGAAGATGGAGCGGATGAAGATCCAGGGAATGCAGATGCTGTTCGACTGTATGCAGGAGGCACACGCGGAAAACCAGCGTCTCAAGAACCTGCTGAAACGACGCAAGCTGTCTTGGCGAAAACTTCGCAAGCGTCTGCAGTCGTTGCCGAGCAGCGTTATTCAGATAAACTGGGACGAGTACTCTGATCATTCGGATGTTGAAGACAGCGTTGGAGGGAGGGACGCTCGGAGTTTAGAGTTTGGACGGGAAAATCAAGAGGACAAGGAAAATCATCATAGTGATGTAGGACTTCATGCGTCATTTGGTCTTCCTCTTGCTTTTTTTTTATTTGGCGGATGATGTTAATTTTGCGCAGCTTGTCAGAGATTTTCAAATGGCTTGACAACTCGGTGTTTCACTCAAAACTTCTTTCTGTTAATCTTTTACCCATTTGCCCCGAAATATCCGCTGAAAACGGGCTTAAAATTTAAAAATGAACTCGTAAAGAGTTAAAGTTCTTTAACCTTTCCATGTTTCCATGTTTACTGTTCTCCATGCTCTGTCGAATGTAAAATCGTTTATATGTACTCTTTGATTTTAGTATGGAATGGCCTCCCTCTTTTCAACTGCACATGTTCCCTAGATCACTCTCCGACACATTCTATAAGCACTTGAAAACTGTTCTTTGGAGTTGGGATCACCTCTGAGTAGTTTCTTTTTAAGAGGCGGTATATAAATACTTGAATGAACGAATGAATGATTGTCTGTTTAAGTTCTTACATATTTTTGCCTACAGCTCTTTTTGGTACATACTGATTTTTTAAACTTACCTTTGTTCACAGCCGTCGGTTCAGAGCATCGTGCGTAGAATAACTTTGCCAGAGGGTAACGCGGATCAGCTAAAAAGACGAACGGAGGAATTACAGCATGAGAACGATCAACTGACCAACCAGCTGAGGAGTTCTGGGAACGAGAAAGATGAGGAGATCGTGCGGCTAAGGAAGCAGCTTTGCGAGGTGGAGAGGTCGCGAAAGGTGAGCGGAATACTGTGCGACACGTTGTCCGAGGAAGCGGTGACGCTGAAGCGACACCTGGCGGAGACGGTTGTCATGTGCCAGCGGCTGATGCACACGCTGGAAGCGAAGCAAGACTTTGCCGTTGCGATACCACTCACCAACGCACGATCAGAAATGGTGAGTCGTGTAGGGTTTCATTAGTTATGAAGATTTATTGTATCATATTTAAAGATTTATAGATCATCTCTCGCAGCATTGTCTACTCAGTGGCGCTTTCAGCACAGAAGCGCCGAGGGAAAAGAAATGTCTTTTGAGAGCGAAGGGATACGGGGAAGAGCCCAGACATGAGCTTAGCTCGTAGAAGAGGGGAAAGTTACTTTACAGGAGGGTTTCCGGCCCAACCCCACTAATAAGGACGGTTGTAAGGCCGTGATAAAACGTATGCTAGGCGTGAGGTGTAATGCCATTGAGAGCCCAATCCATATCATGGCCCAGCAACAGAGATCGCCCAGTCCTGCCTAAGAGCAGTACGTGCCCAGGGAACAAGAGAAGTTAACTATAGCTTTTCGTAGCTAGCAATTTTATTACATTTGTGTGATTTTGTGTGTAATGTTTATCAATTATTCAATATAAAAACCTGATAAAGCGCCCCTTCAAGATACCTTTTTATATGAGTTCCCTGTCCAAACATGGCTGAAAGGGACAGCTTTCAGATAAGCAGAGAATGCAGGTGAAGAGGTCGGTAGGAGATGCCACTCCAAGGGAAGAATGTTTGTAAAGTAAGTAAGAAAAGAGTAAGCAGCGTTTAATTTGCATATCACAAGTGTACATGCATTACATTACATAGAATGATTACCGGTACATACATAATTACATATTTGAAAATATTATAATATGAGGAAATAGAATAAAAATTTCACTCAAATATTGCGCATTATTGTTTATGTTGGTGAACAAGTGAAATGCATCCAAGCAAGAAGGTTTCAAATGTTATTCAATCAACAATGGAGAGCCCGCGCAATATTTAATGCACACGGTTGTTTTTTCAAAGCTGCGTTGAATGGATTAGGATTTGTTTCTTTTCTCATGTTACTTAGAATTTTTTATAGCATCTGCACTAATGTAGTCATGGAATTCTGGATTGTGTATGATGAGATCCAGGATTACAATCTGCAGATGGATAGTATGATCTTGGAAGCAATAAACCTCAGACTGAGGGTAAAGCTTGAGGAATATACTTTTGGGGAAAGACATGCTTTAATCTCATGGTGCTAAATGTCGTTTTATTTTTAGTCATTACCTGAAACTGCCAGAAAGTCCAGTGGCGATATGTCACTACCAGCATTGAGGCAACAATACATCAACTTGGAATTAAAACTTAAAGAGGTTTGTTAAACATATTATGGCTACCTATCTATCACATTTACCATTTGATATTAACTAGTGAACATCTATGTTTAAAATTAATTTGATTCTAAAATATCGGCTTTGGAGGTAAAAATTCTAGCCTAAATTTATGCAACTTACATGTAGCAGTTTGAAAATTAATTAGGGAAACATGTCGTTGTACCGGGGGTAGATGTTTCTGGTAGTTGCAGATAAATCAATCATTCGCATAAATTTATATAGTCCCCTTCAAGATCACTGCTCAGAGGCGCTCCCAACCCAAGCCTAGTCAAAAAGAAAAGCCTTAAGAAGATGATAGAAAGAGCCAGCGAGGTCACGAAGTCATATATGTAAATGATTACTGGTAGGTGATTGTACAAGTCAATTATGGGCTACAGATAAGGGCAATTGTATGCTTTGAATGAATTGTCATTTATGGCACAGTACACTGTACATTTAAAGTCTAATCCCATTTGTTTTGTTCAAAAGACTGACTCAGTTCTTGGTTCAGTCCTATGAGTTTGTTGACGAAACTAATTGTAATAATTTTGAAATAGGAACTACAGAAATTATTTATCCAGGAAGTCATTTGTGAGTTGTACGCTCTCTCTTGTTGCTCTCGGTTTTGTTTTCTCGATGTTTGATACTTTATTAAATGATGATCATCCGTTTTTCAATCTTGAAATGATCTGCTGACTGTTTTGCTTTCTAGATGATTTTAATTGGTGTTCTGTCTTTCTTTAGCAGTTGAAATATTTTTTCGTGTTTAGAGTTGAGTGTTATTGTTTAGGTTGTTACTATGAACTCGCGTTGGCAACAGTACAACGAGCAGAGAGAGGAGTACGTACAGCAACTGTTGCAGCGCAGTGTTGAGTTAGAGCAGGCGCTGGTCAACAGAGGACAGCAGTTGTCTCTGGCGCAGCAGGAGCATATCGATCAGATCCTCATAGAACAGAGACAGAAATTGGATCTGGTGAATGAAGAGAAGGCTGTGGTAATTGAGAATTTGTTTCTTTTTTCAGTGGTATCAAGGGATGTTGGATTCCATTCCTATTCGTGTTTTTTGCAACGATTGAATGAATGCTTTCTTCCTGTGTTTTTACCTTCGAACGTGTTTTACTATAGTCACTTTTTAATAAATTTTGAGATTGTCAATTATTAAAATGATGAACACTTATTTACTCATTTATACCTACTGCATTCTGTTCGTGACATTTCATTGGGCGACATTTTGATGCGTCGTTCATACGATTTTGTCGCATGGCATTTTGTCATGTATCCTTCGAAGTTGTTTGATAAATGAAGAAAACTGTGTCATATCAGTGTTCAATGTCCAGGCATTCAACCGAATTCACATCAGAACTAAGTCAAGAACTAAGAGAGGTCAGCATCAGGAAGATTATTTTGAGATTGTCAATTATTAAAATGATGAACACTTATTTACTCATTTATACCTACTGCATTCTGTTCGTGACATTTCATTGGGCGACATTTTGATGCGTCGTTCATACGATTTTGTCGCATGGCATTTTGTCATGTATCCTTCGAAGTTGTTTGATAAATGAAGAAAACTGTGTCATATCAGTGTTCAATGTCCAGGCATTCAACCGAATTCACATCAGAACTAAGTCAAGAACTAAGAGAGGTCAGCATCAGGAAGATTATTTTGATGAGAGACAGACAGATAGAGAAGAGAGAGGGAAGGAGGGAGATAGAAGGGAGAGGAGAAAGAGCTTTTGCTGGATAAATTCCTTAGCTACCATCTAAGACTTCACTTTCTCAGAAGCAGTAGACAGACGTGAAGCAGACAGACTGAATTTATTATTTATTTATTTGAAGAACTTATATTTAGCGCTGCTGAAATTTATGATTGATTAATTTATTTATTTATCGTCAGTTAATTTTATCGATTTTAATGACTATCGATTATGCCGTTAATTCTCAGTTAGCCATTAAAAAAGTTTAATCATTAACAATCCTATGTGCGAGCTTTAGAGATGAGAGTCTGCATCTCGTCTGTGCATTTGAAATAAGCTGCTCAGTTTTTTCGATTTATTTAAGCTCGAGAAAGAGAACCTGCAGTTGAAACATCATCTGGAGGAATTGCAGCATGCTGTGAGGAGGAATGAGCATGTGATTCGAACGCTTCACGACCGACTTGCGTTGAGTTCTGTGGAACACGCGAAGGCTCTTCGCATGCAAGCGGAAAACAACGAGACGTTGAATCTGCAGATGCAGACGTTCCGCGAAGACTTCGAGTCGGAACGTCGAGACCGAGAACGAGCGCAGGCTCTGATTGGCCAGCTTGAATCGCAGATACGCTCAGCCAGTCAGCAGGTATCTGTCCTACGTGTTACGATATGAGATGTAGTTATGGTTTAGTATTATAAGATATATGTGGACACGCCGCCTTTCTCTCTTCTAGTTATGGTTTATGGGGCGTGGTGGTGTAGTGGTGGCGTCGTTGCCTTGTAGCCGGAAGGTTTGAGGTTCGAATCCACCTCGTCGCGTAAGGACCTTGGGCAAGTCCTTCGCTCACAATTGCTCAGCGCCCGTGAAACTTTGATGCAGTGTCCGCTTTGCATTCGGGAGCGCCTCTGAGTAGAGAGAGCTTGAAGGGGTAATGTAGAAAATGTGAGAAACAAAGAAAAATTAGAAACGGTATGATCACTGTAGTTGTCAAACACTTGCATAATAATAAAGACGCTTGCTTATATCCTAAACAAATTCTCGTGTTATAAAATTGATGCACTTGTTTGCTGCAGCTGAGTTTGAACCGGAATTCCGACCAACATCGCCACGGTGATCCTCACCATCCGTTCCTCCGGCAGCAGTCAGTCCCCGGAGAGACGAGCCTGGTCGGGAGGGGTGTCTTCCCATCACCACCTGCTGAAGACAGAATAGATTCTGGCGACCTCGATCTAAGGCCCACGGACTAGGTCCAATTTCTCAGTTCATTTCGTAACAGGATCTGTGGAGTTTCTTTTTTTTGTTTGACGTTGTATATTAAAGAAAATTGGACATGTAAATTTTTAGTTTGTGAAAGATTTGCTGGTGTTCGCTTGCGTCTTATATGCCACATGAAAGACAATGACTGCTGGTTTAACCCTTTACCCGTTCATTTTTCCCGTTGAGCCCATGTTTCTAGCGGATATTCTCGGGGCGAACGGGTAAGGGTTAATGGTAGACTGGCATTCTCCCTATTGTGAATAATGATTGATGCTGAAAATATGTTATGCAGATAGTATCCTGTTGAATTATTCGATGTGGATGTAGAATTGTAGATATCCCTTGAATTTTCTGAGGAAACACTTTGTCATTTTACTTTGTTGTCGTAAAATTTACAAGTAGGCATGAAATTAGCTTGTCTATGTTTTATTCTGATTACGATGATTAGAATCTACCTTTTAAGATCATTTTAGGATTTGTTTATAAATGCCATATTATAAATTGATTGGAAACCTTAAACACACAGGTTCCCAGAATAAAATCTATATAGCAGGGTTGGTTTTCTTCTTACTTTACTTAAACCGGCTGGTGATTTTTTTTAGTTTTACAGCCTGTTTCCTTGACAGAGTTGGCCAATGGCCATGTTACTGTTACTTTTGTTATTTATTCCAGATTTTTTTTACATGTTCAGTACAGCTTTTTGATAATAATCAGAGGCACAATTCATGTCAGTCTCTCTCTCTCTAAGCTCTATTTAGCATCCCAGTGTGATCTGATCCTACCATTCGAAATCACCATTTATACTTAGCCAACTCTAGTGTATTGTGATTATCGCAATGACTTTCGTATAGCACCATTGACATGCAAGTAAGAGAAGTGTTCGTAGTCTGGTAGCGGTCTTCAGCAACTGCTGAAATGATTATAGTCACATGTATGAAAATACATATCGGTTTTTGCCAAAGTCAAATGTGTGCAGCCTTTTTGTGAAATATGAAATCAGTTTAATGAGCGGGTAGGTTAATTTTGGTTGATGTTATTGCTGTGACCTATTGCTGTAACTTTTACGTCTACATGCATAATAGGAAACAAACAGTTTGCTGGGCTATGGCACAGCATAGGCTTTTTCTGTGGCACATCCCAAACTTTTTATGTTGGTAGGTCCCCACTCTTCAATCATGATCTCGTTCTTCACATTTAGGCCACTGGGGCATGACTGTTAAAATACCACTCATTTGCTCTGCACAATCATGTCGGGGCACCCTTCGGTAGTCTCTTCTGTAAAAAATACCCTAAAAGAATTGACATATCTATACGATACAGTACACTGTACACATTTAAAGGCGACAGGTTTTACTAATCCCATTTCTTAATCCCTAAAAAAACTGTGGCTCCGTTCCTTGTTCAGTCATTATGAATCTTGTCGATGATAACATTAATAACACTGTTATTTATGTTGCTTTTCGACAGACTGACTGTAGTACATGTAGATATTCTGTGGAAAGGAAACTAACCTAATGTTGAAAATGTTGAGCTTGTTATCTGTTGAATTCTAGGCTTAAGCTGATATCTACGAATCAGTTTAAAGTACTAAGGTGTTGTCATGAATATTGTAAATTTCTTTAGGTCCTCTTTCCAAAAATATGCGAAATATGATATAACTGTCTGTATATGGTATTCTACCAAAAGAAAGTATTGTGCCTGTTTATATCATTTACATTCACTCATTCATTTCCAAATATTTATATAGCACACCTTCAAGAAAACTACTCGGAGGCTTTCCCAACTCCAGTGCAGCTAAAAATGATGGTCTAACAGTGAGAAAAGAGCAGAGGAGAGAAGGTCATGGGAAAGAGGCAAAGCTCAAAAGGCTGGCCATTCCAGATCAAGGAGTATTTAGTGTTGTTTCCAGGGCATCTGGTATACTATATTAATATCTATTGTAGAGATCAAGCCATTTAAATGATAAATCTAATTTATTTAACAAATGCAATTTAAAGACAACCATCACGTACAGCAGTGCAAACTAATGGAGCAAACGGCAAATACTGACATTCTGTGTTTAATTCTTTGTTGTCAACAGACAAAATAATACTTTGCAATATCGGAATAGTGATAAAAAGGTTTTTTATTCTCATGTGGATAAACAGATTCCATAATTTAATCTTATGCTATAGAATATCACGGTTTTTCTAAAACGGCAGGTCGGATAAGATCCCAAAACATTTAACCATCTTCGCAGTTCAAAAGTAACAAGATGGTAGGTCACGAAATTCTCCAGCTAAATGACATTCCATTACATTTAGAATAAAATAATCTTTACTAATTTAAACTGACAAGAATGCAAGTTAGATTTGATGACAATGGAGTAACAAATCATAAAAAGTTTAAAAAGTCAAATTAACTGTCCTGTTAATTTTACCAATGACACCCAGCGAGTGGAAGACCGAGCTAACTGTATGGGCTAAAGGTATTAAACACACATTATTCTAATACATGTGCCAGTGTGTTTCCATTCAGCCATCTCCCCACCCGCAGTAAAGCAGTAGCTTTACATTGCATTACATTCAAGGCAGTAAAGGCGTATATGCCTTCACAGTGTTTACAGTCTGTTACAGTAAAGAACGATACTGATACATCGGGTACCTTAGTTATATCCATACAAAACCATGAAAGACCTCACTGATCAGCAGTTTCTTATAGTACATGCAAGCATCAGATTTATTTCAAACTGATCACTGACCACTACAGAGATAAGTACGGTAACCATTGTCTCAAGCACTAAATTTATGATTACAGGGTACGTAAATAAACTTGTACAAATATTACCGAGTTACTGCATTGAATAGGGTGTAAACTCTTGCAACATACTGTGCATAATTATAATATATATGTGTGACATCACAATTTGCTAATCTTTTAGTTGTCCTTCTTTTCTAAATCATGATTCAAAATTCTGGTCATCAGTCATAACTACTTCTTTTTCTTTCCTTTCCCCTTCTTGCCACCTTTCTTGCCTCCTTTCTTGCCACCCTTGCCACCTTTTCCTGTCTCTTCCTCATCTCCAGCAGCAGCCTTAGCCCGCTTCTTGCCCAGCGGTGTCTTTGCATACCACGTCTGCAATAAATTTCAAAACATTTCATGTTATTACAAGTAAAATATCTTTCGATTCTGTAAGAAATATAAATTAATCTAATATTAAGTAGGCGGCTTCACTAGCATGAAGTGCTAGCAACTCTTTTTTTTCTTAGTCTTTGCATGGAAGAACAAGTGGCCAGTCCTCCCTCTTGGAGGCCCCATGCTCCTTTTGCTAGCAGCATTGATGGAACAGAAATCTTGAAATCTTTCTGTCTAGCCTCTAACCTCAGAGTTAACAGACCAAAAATACCACTCACTTGCTAATGCTCATTTGCATGTTTTAAAAATTGTAAATACTACAATAATATTTAAGTAAATTTATAGATAACAACAAAAAGTTTATTAAATACATAGCTATAATTATATTATAATTAAAACCTGGGTAAAGTGTATATACTGTAAGTTACAAGTAAAAATTTGTTGTTAACACAAATATTCAATGTACGTCAGTAAGCAAATGGTGCTGCAAAAGTAACATAATAATGGGAACAGTTAAGTACCTATAATTAGAAGGGCTTCCATAGCAGGTAACTAAGCTTTCAGTAACAGTTCCAACAGATGCACTCCAACTGAGCCATATCCAACACAAAACCGACACCTTCGGAATATAATCTGCTTCCTGAATTCCGATCTTTTTAGCTTTTCCACCATCATTACTATTCAGCAATCACAAACCATCGCCTTCCTCAGGCTCCTCTATCCATCACACCTCGGGTTTTTCATTGGACAGTGAAGTAACACCTTTTCAAGAACTCTTACCCTGTCTCATCTGATCCTCCACCCTCAAATTCCCGAACCAGATGACACCTGCCTTAGTAGCTGTTCCATCTCCTCAGAACTTTTTTGGATCCTCTGGCAATCGCACCCGGACCTCATTTGGACTATTGCGGACAACCTTTTGACTCAAAGCAGCGCTCGTGAACAACCTGGTGCCCCATGCTTGGCTTTCGAGTGGCGCTTTAGAAGTTCAGAGATTACAATTACAATGTACTGATGCGCTACCTTGTACGTTTCCTCTTCCTCTTTATAAACCGGGTCAAGTCGAGCGAGTGGAGCCACAAACTCGATTGCCTGGAGCGGTTTCTTGTGGAGTTGGTGGACGCGATGTTCATTAAGAACCGTGCTGCAGACAACCTCCATCATTCCAGGCGTATAGCCATCGGATATCTTTGACAAGGAACTCACATCCAGCGCATTCGTCAATATGCCGCCGTGTTTCGTGATCACGTTGCGCCACAGAACTGCAAATAATAAATAATCAAGAAACTGGCAATTTAATGAATGACATACTGACTTTCACGAAATGAGTTCTATGTCAGTTTTTTTCTGGTGTTATAATTGCAATAAATAAATAATCAAGAAACTGGCAGTTTAATAAATTCATACGGTCTCTCACAAAATGAGTTGTATGTCAGGTTTTTCTGGTGTTAATACAGTTGTGTTATGACTTCTTAATTTCTAACGTGGTGCGTGAGACGATATGTGTCTTCCTTTTGGGTTTTTCTATTGCTGGAATTGTGTGGCATCTACCTGTAATTATATCTATTGTCTTGTACACTGTTGTACAGTGGTATGAACAATAAAAATTGTGGTTGTGGTTAGAAAAATGGCTGGTAACAATGATTGTACATTTTCGATATGCACCTAAATTGAGTCATATGTAACAAATGTTATACAGAAGGAAAAGTTTTCTAACAAGATTTTCTGCAATTTACTGACCATCCTAGTAGGGTATAGCTACTTTTAATAGACCGTAGACGCGTAACCCAACTGTGTTATGTTTGATTGTTTTCTAAGTAACGAAAAGAGGATTGAGATTGGACTGACGATGTCGTGAGGCGTAGTCTGGCCTTGGAATGAGTATGACTCGTTGATATGTGCTCATCATTGGTTTCAGTTCTGCCTCGAATGGAACGCTCGACGTTCCGACCAAAAGCAGACGGTCGTCAGGTTTGATCGTCTTCAGAGTCTTCGGCAACTCCTTCTTCAGTCGCTTTGGATCGCTCTGTCAGAAATGAACAACTACACGGTTTCCTAAGTACGAATGTTATGCCCTTGACACCTTTATATATTGCAATATGAAGTAACCAGTGAAGCCTTGTAATGCACTGACTGATGTCATGATTAAAGGCATTTAACGTGAAAGAGATGCAGGATAAAAATCACACTTGTCACATGCCCTTCACCTAAAATGATCACACATAAGACTCTCGAACTGAC
This sequence comes from Lumbricus rubellus, assembly GCA_945859605.1. Taxonomy (NCBI): domain Eukaryota; kingdom Metazoa; phylum Annelida; class Clitellata; order Crassiclitellata; family Lumbricidae; genus Lumbricus; species Lumbricus rubellus. The sequence continues at coordinate 25,934,058 of OX243820.1, read as the reverse complement.
TTAAATACAAACTCATTTATATTTATCTGCACACTTTCTCTACTTGCATATCCATTGACCAAGATTGCATTACTTTAATGCACCTGTCTGAATAAACTGGAGTGCTGCCTTCTTAAGTCAAGTTACAATGTTTACTTACATTTACAAACATGTGATACAGTGTCCGCTAACATTAAGCGGAATTTACAAGCAGACATGTGGGCTGTGAAAAAAATGGAATGAAACACAGTGGAGTTGAAGGTTTTTGTTGTAAACAAGCAAAATATGTGCAAGTGATGAAATTCTTAAGTAATATTCTGCCCAGTGATTTGTGCACAACTCATTTTAATCTCAAAATAAGCTTACCTCAAAGTCCTGGTTTAAAATTCAATTAAATTTAAATTTGATGTACAAATTTCAGTGCAAAATAAACTGCATACTAAATGCAACAAATATTGCTACCATAGCAATTACATAAAGAAAATAAATACCATAATTCTTTTCACTGTATTTTTCCAAATAGGCTAAACATCAGTATTAAATTCCTTTGCTTCTACACCCTCCACTACAAAAATAATCTTAATATTGTAAAAACATTTATTACTACCAGTAATTAAACTGTACTGAGTAGAGGCTATGCCTAATTCGCAATTCACTAATAAAAATAAGGCAATGCAAGACAATTATTTAGCTTCTTAATTACAGGCCTATATCAGCATTAGGTCCAGAATAGCAATGCACTATTTGAAGTGAACACTAACCAAGTCCGTTTTGGATACTTTTTTTCTGAACATTTTTTCACAGTCACCTATGAATATGACGGAGGGTTGCAGTGCTCTTCCAACCTGCAAGAAAACATAAATAAATTTGCACTTCACGAATAAATCATATTGGCATTATTGAAAAGCTAATGTGAGTTGTAAATCAACCTAATATACACAAATTATCATTTTTAGTTTTTCCAGTATGACATGTGAAATTGCCTAATTTAATTGCAAGTCTCAGCCAAATAATCTGTCAACATGCTATAAAACCAGGTAGAATAGTGCTCAGCAAGCAGATTTCTATATACTTTGCTAACTGGTGTAGTTTTCTAACTCTAAATTAAATTAGTATAATGTAGGCCAGTGCAGAAAACACCATTCATTTGTTTTGCTCTTAGAGCCGTACGACATAAATGTCCAGTAAAAAAGCAATTACAATTACAAAAGTGCAATTAGCCTACAGTTACAAAAGTGCAATTATGATAACAAAAGTGCAATTACAATTACAGAAAAACAATAGCAACAATAATATCAACACGTCAGTATCAACAATATTTAACAAAATAATGCTAAATTTTCTGATTTAGTATTGCTCTGTTTCAAAATTTAAAAGAGCATCACATAGAATTTATTATTATTGCTGAGTCATCCTAGCGAAACATTTGCTGTACAACATCTACCTTAAAGACCATATGAAGGAGAAGTTTGAGTCCATCCCTTCCTGGATACTTTCCAGCGATGTTTGTTGCCGTAAGATCAAAGAGATTTGCACCAGTCTCAGTGCAGACGCAGTGAACAAGCATCTTCTTCCCAGTGCCATGCGGTCCAGCAAGTAACAGCGATTTGACGAGAGGTGCCTTCTCATGGACAGCTGGTGAGCCTGTTTAGAAAAAATGCAATAATTAAATACCTTATTAATTCATTATACATGTATATTAATGAAATATCTATAGTAGCTTCCTTTGTTTATTCCTCCGAGTTATTTTAAAGAGGCATTTTGATTAGACACCTTTTGCTTTAAAAAAAAATCTTTCATATTGTAGAATGATGATGTAAACATGCATACCATTCTTAAGACCTCACAAGATTTGCTTTACAATTTCACTGTAACTATTACAACCGTGTGCAGAGTGCTCTTCTCAATCAATCAACCAATCAATCAATCAATCAATCAATCAGTCAGTCAGTCTAAATTCATTTACAGCCCGTTCAAGGTCTCTACTAAGAAGTGCTTACGAACCATGACAAGTAGAAGAAAACAGTTTTAAGAAGCCTACGAAACGTCCAGGCAAAGACCGAAGACAGACCATTTGGAGAAGCAAAATATAGAGAATAAGAGTCAAAACAGAAGTTCTGACAGTGCCTATTACATTACCAAGTGATTATCTACATATCTATCTAAGATATATGTAGTTTTTTATCAAACAAGTATCTAAAAGTTAAAAGTAATCGCTTATATAATGTATACACTGCCAATTCAAGTTATAATCTATGCAAACAATAAATATTTCAAATCATTGTATGTCATGACATCAGTACTAAGAGAGAATGCCATTGGAACATTTTATTTTACCTAAAGGTAAGACGGCATATTCTGTGACAAGCCTTCGGACATCGCTCAGAGATGGCATCGGTTCAATGTTGGCTTGTCGAAGAGTAGTACCAAGGTAGCTGTACTCGCCAGCATACTCGCTCATCTGAAGTCGCGGGTGACGTACGATGATGCCTTCGCTCACGAGTTCCTCGTACAGCGACTCGATTGTTCTGAGCAAAAACAAAGCGAAACAAAACACAGGTACATAAATTCGGTGCCATGAGCTGAGTCTTTACTGTGTAAGATTTCAACATCAGTACCGGGAAAGTTGTTGATACGTGATGGCCAATAATTTCGATATACTGATTATACTCAACTTCAAAGCATGCTTTGAGTCAGATGATGAGCAGATAAATTTCAATAATATGAAAAATTCTTAAATTTCAAGTGCACGAGAAAATCAACATCAAATTTGAAGAGATAAAGAAAGCTCTTCAACTGATATAGTGGAAGTGAATAGTGTTAAGGCAGGCACATCGTCATTACAAAGTGATTTCGTGAGTTGGCAAAAAATCTCCGATTTCATTGGTTCGATTAATGCGAAGCTTAACAACTGCAACAGTTAGTGTTTATTTTAGTGGTGAAAAATCCATGAAATCCCATAGTAAGTCCATTGGGTGTGTTGCTAAATGTGTGAAGTTGTGAACTGACACCAATCTAAGCATTATGTAATCTCAAAATTCTATATCACCATTACTTTGCAATGCACAAGGCAACAACTTGTGGTCATTTCCAAGCAAGACAGCATTATGAAATAGGCCTAATGGTCCATTTGTGAGAACTAGGTTAGTCAAGTTAAAAAACTAGTTGGGACCAAAATTCTGAAGACCTAGGATAAATAATCTGACAAATTCAGTTCAGACCACCACCACATAACAAAAGCTGCAGAGCAAACGGGAGCAGATATTTCCAAGGACTGGACCAGCGAGTGACACAGACTTTAAACTATTTACCCCCATTTGGCTATGGGTACAAGCGTCAAAGCATCCAATGAAAGTGAACAATTAAGCCAGCACAGTCTGGAAAGGTAAGTGGCATCCAGGGGCACTTATTTTTATTACAGTTTAAGCACTCAGTGACATTCCTGAGGCTTCGTGACATCCTCACAACACACATAGGCTACAGTGTTTTCCGTGAGAGACTCAGTGTTGTCACGTAATTGATTTCTACCTATTGCATGTCAGGTCTTTGTCTCTCTTCTTGCCCTTAAAGACCGATCCAAGGAGTCCAGTGTGGCCTCCACTTGACACGTGACTGCGCTCTGAACTCCGTCTTATGTTCCATGAGAAAGCAACGCATCATCACCAATAACATTCATTTACTTACTTGTCAAAATCACTGAATATTTAAATCTTATGCAGATCGTGCATGATCATTCGAATCAGAAAGGTCAAGATGAAGATCACCACATGATAATCATTATAGCAATAATTAACTGTTTCAAGCTCTGATTATGACACAGTGGAAAACACCAGCAATAACAATAATTGTGATCACAATACAACGTATTAGGTATGATAAAATTTCATTTTACCATCATCACAATCATCATCATCATCATCAGTTTCCGACACAGGCCATTTGGCGCCGATGAATTATATGGCATCTTAATAAGGACATACCGCTGCAAGGGCACCCAAGCATTGCCACATAAATTCTTTAGAAGTATGATACTTGTGCCGCTTAATGGTATGTCAGTCTTCAAAATATTTGAAAGCAAAGAACTAGGAACACTACATATCATCAGTTTCATCATCAATCATTGTCATTATCATGGTCAACATCATCAGCATCACTGTCATTATTATTGTCATTGTTGTCATCATCATGGAACCATTATCATCATAATCATTCTCATCAGTCATATTCATTGTCATCACTATGAGCAGCATTGACATCATCAAATCATCACCATCATCACCATGACCAAGCCCACCATCACCACCGCCACACCCCGTCGTCATCATCATCATCGCCATCATCATCATCATGATTATCATTGCCATCATCACCATCGTATCGCAAGCTAACATAAGAACATGTTTTATTAATGCATGATGTGATTTGTTGTGTCCTGTGATTGGTCAGTTTTGTGTCCACTAGTGATGTGAAATGAATTTAATTATTCGAAAATAAGACTGGTGTAAAAAAATTGAACAAAACACCGAGGATACAGGTCACCAGCAAAAAGTCTCTTAGGACAACAGCATTTAGATAGCAAAGACAGATTTCCAAGAAGTAATGCATTGGCAAACTCTTGGGAGTCTAAGAATTTTATAAGAGGCTTTTCAATAGATTTTGGCATAAATTCTCCAGTGTTTAGAAGGGACCACTTCATACTGTGAATGCAAAGCTAGAAAGCACAGTTGAGTTAAGCAATGAAGCTGAGCTTCAGTTAGTGTTCTGATGGGTGACCAGTCATAAAAAAGACAGAAGTCATCGGGGTCAAATCAGCCGTTAATTAGTATAAGCGCCTGCAAGTTTAAAGGGTTAAATGTGTCTTGTTTTGATGTCAAATGCAGCTCTATAAAAAACACATTATAGACGAACTGCCAGACAGACCTTTAAGTGAATTTCTTATCCTTACCTTTTTCTTTTATATTTAGTCATCATCAGTACCATGTTTAGCACTTTCATGTTCAGCACTTTTTTGCTAATCACTTTTTTATGCTTAGCACTTTTGTGTTTAGCACTTTTTACATCTTGCAATAAATTATAAATTTACGTCCATGGTAGAAACTACTGCGCATGCTACAACAGAACTCTGCTTCAATAGTTGCTATAAGCATAGGCAAAAAATCAGATGATATTCACACATGTTAAAAGTTTATGCTACAGCTACAGTGTACTGTGTATTGCAATTTAACGTGTTGAATAATTTTTTTTAAATTGACTACTTATGCTTAAAATCAAGGAAAAGCAGTTATGTAGGGAAATGGCCCAACTATTATCTGTGACCTAAAAACTTGAAAAATCAAAAAATATTGCTAACCATAAAAGAACCTCCTATCGTCAAGTGAAATTAAAATAAGTAAAACATAAACAAAAGACTACATAAAATTTGACTAAGCATCCGTATTTGCACTGGTCGTCATGCGACCGTTGCCATGGTAACACCATGCATCCTACCTCCCCATCCACGTTTCCTGTTCCTCAATGGACGGAGGACGGTCCACGGAGGAATCCTTGTAATTTATCAAACTCGGTCGGTAATCATTCCCTCCGTAAGATCTACGTCGCGAATTGTAACGCCAAAAATTTTTATTTTCTTTATGAGTTTCAACTAAATGGATCAGGGACCATACAAAATATTACGCATGTTTCAATTAGCTGTTCATTTTCCTTCAAGCTAAAGAAACACAATAACAACAACAACAATGTGGGGCATGGTGGTGTAGTGGTGCCTTGACGCCGGAAGGTTCGAGGTTCGAATCCACCTTGCCGCGTAAGGACCTTGGGCAAGTCTTTCACTCACAATTGCTCAGCGCTTAGGCGTGAAACTCCAATGCAGTGTCCGCTCTGCATTCGAGAGCGCCTTTAAGTAGAGAGAGCTTGAAGGGCGCTATAACAAGTGCACATACAAACAATATATTAATAGTTTACTGGGTACAGGCAATCTGTCACCCATCCCTTATTCTCCATTCCCTCCTGCACTTCGATTCCATCACCCTGGCCAAGACAAAAAATTACTTAGTTGCCATATCGTTTGTGATACCATAGTGTATCATATAATTTATGTCTGTGCTGTCAGCACTTTCATGGGCATTAGTTGGGTCCCACGTGGGCTCTACAGGGGTCCCATGTGGGAATATGGGTCCTAGGTAGGCTCTTGGTAGGCACTGCTGGCAGGGACACATTCCAATAAAATAGATCTTAGAACATATGCAGAACCTTTCCCATCATAACATACAGAATAATAAAACAATGTACAAAGAAAATTATTGTTAAAAGTCTATTCACAATTTCATCTGGACAAAAAAACTGTCTCATTTGAAATGCAACGTAAACAATGCTTTGAGATAAATTGGCATACCGATCTGGGGTAAGATCTCTTTGTTTCTTTCCCTTCTTGCCCTTCTTCTTCTTCCCGCCTTTCTTCTTCTTTTTTCCTCCCTTGCCCTTCTTCGCTTTCTTTCCTTTGTCTCGGTCGATTGCCTGTTAAACAGAACAAAAAAATATTGCAACTGCCATCTGTTCAATATCGTTCTTTGAGAACCGATTGTTTGCCCCGATTCCACAATCACTCTTCTGCTTTCCCCCTTCTTTTCTACTGTCAAATCTTGCATCATATAGCCTACATGTGTAGTGGTGGCGCCAGATTTATAATTTCAGCTGGTCATTTCAGGGTCCTGGGAGTTATTCAGCTAGATGAAGAAACTACAAGTAATGAAGATATTAAAAATTCCACAGAATTGTTGGCAGGTCAAGACTAAAATATCCACATCAAATTACTTTAGCATCACCACTGCATAACAGTGCTCCCCAAATCTTGAAACGCATATGCACCCTTTGTGATACTTCTCTAAACATGTGTATTTAACTCTGCATGATATTTTTCATTACATTGGTCATTCATATTCCGGAGAACATCAAGCCAAATCTTTATCAAGCAATGGCATTGCACAAAAACTTGTTTAATTACACCTATGATAAAAGTGTGTGGATATATATGACAGTATCTTTGAAGAACAACATTAATTTAAAAAACTGGTGATCTTAAACTTCACAAAACATAAGAAGTGCAACCCAGCAACACATGAAGCCTTGTGAGAAAATCTATGAAGAGAAGTGGATGAATTTAAATTATGACCTTTGAAAAGCAATTGTGAAAATGACAACATAGCCTAGAGATTTCGAAGATGACAATGTCCGTTAATTGTACTGTATTGTACCTAAAACTTTATAAAGTGGATCTCAAAGTGCACATCAATCAGAGGTACTCCCAGTGCGAAAGACCCAGACAAAAGAAAGTGGTTTTGAGAAAGCACCTGGGGTACTAGTGAATAACAAAAAACATGTCAATGAAGAGAGCTGATTCCAAGTGCAGGACCGATAAAAACAAATGCTTGAGCTTAGACCAAAGCAGTCATCGGGAAAAAGGGATCATGTCTGTACTACATATGTAGTATGTATATATACATACATCCTAAATGACCTGAAAATAAAGTGTCCCTAATGTAACCTGATTAGTGATTACCACAGAAGTTGAGCTGTGTGCATGAGGCAATCATCATAAAAATACCAAAACTTGAGGCAGCAGACGTTCACACTAGAAATACCATTAAAATACCATGTTTTCTTGCAGAAGTCAGTATCTCGTACAATAGATAGCGTGACTGACTATGCATTGCATCAGTGTGGTGCTCGGTGATATACAGTGTCGTGATTTTGTCTAACTGTAAGTAGCCTGTAATACCTCCTCAAGTCTCTGGTAAAATTTTCCAATAAACACAAAACAAACAAATTAAGAATATTCCATTTTAAAATAAGCTTTTTGATCTGAGTGCCACGATGTTGTCTGGCCCAATTTTCACCATATCAGGTTATTGGCTAATTAAAGAACCGTGATTACCGGTATATAATGTCTTTAATTGATATACCTGGTACTCTAAATTTTTATAAATATTTAAAACATTACTGAAACTCCTACCTGTTGACAAATCTACTCTTACCTAATCTGCAAATTCAATTTCGTCCTGTCTGAATACGATTAAAACATGTCTTGCATACATTATTGCAAATAATTTAAATGCTTTTATTAAATTATTTTATTTTCAAGCAACATAGGTTATTCTTAATGAAAGTAGTTCACATGATGCATTTTCATAGGTTATTCTTAAAGAAAGTAGTTCACATGATGCATTTTCATAGGTTATTCTTAATGAAAGTAGTTCACATGATGCATTTTCATAGGTTATTCTTAACCCTTGAACGGTAACCTTTTTTTTACACCGGTCCCCGGTAACCTGGGGGTGTTTTATACCCCCAGGGTAACTGCTGTTATTTGTGAGGTAGGAACGATTTTTTATGCAATCAAAGGACTGAGAACATATGGCATGGCAAGGCATGGCATGGCAAGGCATGGCAAGACATGGCAAAGCATGGCATGACAAGGCAAGGCATGGCAATGTATGGCAAGGCATGGTAGGGCAGGGCAGTGCCATGCCATGCATACCGTGTTATGGCATGGCATGGCTCGCATGCATGGTATGGTATGGCAAGGCATGGTATGGCATGGCAAGGCATGGACAGGCATGGTATGGCATGGCAAGGCATGGCATGGCAAGGCATGGCATGGACAGGCATGGTATGGCAAGGCATGGCATGGCATGGTATGATATGGCATGGCATGCAAGGCAAGGCATGGCATGGCATGGTATAGCATGGCAAGGCAAGGCAAGGCATGGCATGGCATGGCATGGCATGGTAAGACATGGCTTGGCAAGGCATGGCATGACATGACAAGGCAAGCATGGCATGGCAGGGCAGGGCAAGGCAGTGCCATGCCATGCATACCATACCTTGCCATGGCATGGCATCGCTTTCATGGCAAGGCATGGCTTGGAATGGCATGGCATGGCAAGGCATGGTATGGCATGGCGTGGCACTGCCTTGCCCAGCCATGCCATGACATGACAAGCCTTGCCAAGCCATGTCTTACCATGCCATGCCATGCTAGGCCATACCGTGCATTTTTATGCCATGCGTTGCCATCTCGTTTTTCGCCACCATAATTATTGAAAATATGTTGACAGTAGCCCCGGGGGGGGCCCTATGCATAATTTTTTTTAAAGAAATTGAAGGATGGTCAATATTAGGAAAAGTCACCAAAGCGATTGTAAAAATTTCTAGTACTTCCTTTAATAGCAGCAGTTACAACAGTCTGGGGGTAGAAATTACCCCCAGGTTACCGTTCAAGGGTTAAAGAAAGTAGTTCACATGATGCATTTTCATAAACAATTTCCTACCAATTTCAGATTCTTTAGCTCCTGACGCATAAGCTCGTCAACCTGGACGCGTATTTCGCTCTCCACTTCCAGTCGTTTCTCCTCTTTAATCAGCTCCACGTCATGTTTCTGGGTGAAGTTTTCCGCTTCGTTCCTCACAGCCCAAATGCCTAAAATCATTAATTAGGCCTACCATACACATGTAAGTTTGTGCTCCTGAGTAGTATCCATGAACAGGCGCTATATAAATCCTCAATAATGAATATTCATGTTCGTCAGGTACTAAGCATGAACCAACTTTAGTGAGAGGTCTGATGTAATCGAACATGACTGAATGATAAGTAATCAGATTTATTTTAAATAATTTTTGAATAATTCAAGTATTAATTTATTGTAAAGCAACGTAATTTTACATTAAAAAATTATATTTAAGTTATAATGCATTGAATTGTCTTAAAATATTATGTAACAAGAAACTGAGAAATTCATTCAACCTCTTCAACTAATGCCTGAGGATGTTTTGCATATTGACTGTTGCCATATATTCATTCATTCATTCTATGGAGTATGGACTTACATAGTGCCCCTTCAGAAACCTACTCAGGAGCGCTCCCAGCCCAGTCATGGCAACTTAAGCAAAACGACTTGAGGGATTTATGAAACAAAGTTTGATTCTTGCCATTCATATAAATGCTTACTTACTTACTCAAACTTGAGACTGTAGATTATATATATATATATCTGTGACACTGTGTGCATATACATATATGTACATAATTACATACATACATACATGTGTATATATGTATGTATGTCAGATGGGATTTAGAAATACCAAACTTAGGAATTATAAAAATACACAACAATTTTTAACAGACATAACAAAAGTAACCTTATTTCTGGATGAATTGAAAGTTCCATCTTCTATAAGCTGACTTTACTTACAATGTTAATTTAGTCAGAATTTCTTACCACCATATGTATCACATCCTTCTTTCATGGCAGGTACAAAGTTTGATGAACCCATTTTCCAGCCCTCGTCTTCTTCCTAAGTTCAGAAATTAAACACACACATTTCACACAAGTCACATTCAGCATTGCAACCAGGAAACCATACATCATAAACTGATGCCAAAGTAGTGAATAATTAAACAAATAAACTTGTTTTCACTGATCAAATTCTCGAAAATACCAAAAGACTAAAAAAATACTTTACAATTAAAACCAATTTAGCCAGAACAAAACCTTGGTTGTTCACCTAAGAAGTAGAATGTAAAGAAATAAGTATATTCAGCTGGTAAACTGGTGAACAAGAGAAGCTCACTTCGGTGATGTAGCCCATAGATATCATGGCAAAGTGGTAAAAGTGTATAAATACAAGTTAAACTAAGGTCAAATTGAAAATAAAAATGCACATAAAAGGTCAAATGCTTTTCTGTAATGCAAATTAGCAAAATTATCGACTGAATTGGAATAAAATATGGTCCTTAAGTTTATGCAAGTAAGTAGGTACATTAATGGTGACAATCAACTTGTGAGACATGTTTTTCCTTATTATGTGATACAACACTTGTGATATCACATGAAAAAAGCAGTGCTAGACACTGAGCTCATCTTACTGTCTCAACCACATCTTTATCTCTTTGTTTGGACCAAGCAGGCAACATATCCTCCTCATCCTAGACAGCAGAATACTTGTATACACCAGGTAACACTGAACGCAGAATCTTTCAAAAGTTTGGCAAGAAGGCGTATGCTAACTACACAACTCTTTCAACAGGAATTCTGTTGTAGCAGAGGGGAATAATTTGCCTATCAGTTTGTTAATGCTGATAAGTAAATTGTGCGATGAGATGGTTGAATGGTAAAACGCTGTCACAAACTCTGAAGGATGTGGGTTCGATGCCTACCAGCTCTACAAGGTTGACTCAGCCTTCTATTTTCTAGGGGCGACTGTAAAAAATTAATGAGCAGAAAAATATATGGAAACCACCTCACAGTTACATTCGACCACTGTTAAACTTGCAATCATATGTTACTATTGTAATGATGAAATCATACTGCTTACTTTTTCAGTTTCAATTAATAAACAAATATTATTGTAATTGTAATTGGTTGATCTGTATTTGATATGGCTGCAGGAAGCTATGAAATCAAATTGACATCAACACAATTATTATTTAGCTCATGTTTCAAACACACGTAGACTAAATACCGGTAATGAAACATATAATAGACTCAGCATTTCATTTATCATGTAAGGCTGTAAGCATAAATTGCTGAATTAAAAAGATGCCACTTACATCTTTCTTTCCCTTTTTCCCTTTCTTCTTCTTCTTATCCTTTTTGTCTTTCTTTTTCCCTTTCCCATCCTTTTTGCCCTTTTTACCTTTTTTTCCACCGTCTTCGTCCTGCAAAATAAATAATTGTTTCCTTAATTAATAAAAGCAATCAGTAGAGTATAAAACGCATCTGAATTTTCAAAAAAAGAAGTTGTAAAACATTAAAAACTATCAATTAGAATGATCATAGAACAAACAATGCAGTCATAACCCTGGAGCTATTTAATATTTTTTATTATTTACTGAGGAGCTAAAAATTTATTCTTTATTTACCGAGGACAACATTTGCAAGTGGCTCAAATCACGTCTGGCAGGAGTGTCACTCTTCAAACCGTCTTCTTCCATTTTTGTCTTGTCTTCTATTGTGTAGTGTAGTATTGTCTTGCTCGATTGATCGGTATAATTTTGAATAAAATAGATATGTCTATCATGAAGTTGTAATGAATAGCAACCAGTAAATAAATAAATAATCTGAAATATACTTACATGTAAGTCTAATCAAAGCTAATAACTTGATCAATATCATCAAGTAGGTCCCAAGTTTACTAGACATAATTATACATACAGATATACATGTAATATATAATTAGAGTAAGTTTTTTAACTGAGCAGAAACCTTGGCCTTCAATTCTGCTTCCACTTCGGCTGGATCTTTCTCTTTGAATATGACAACTGATCCGCCTTCCTCTACGGTCGGATAATCCGGAAATCGGCCAATCGCATCTCTGTATAAACATAAGTTTATTCCTTTTGTCAAGGTTTCTAGTGCACCATTCTATGCCTCAGTTGAGTGTTCCAACTTAACTCTGCAATGATCAATAAATAGATTAGTTAAGAAAAGGTCATAGTTCACCCCTAATGGTGGTTTACTGCAGAGAATTGAGAACAAATTCTGCGGTTGCAGGGTCCGTACATTGGGTTGAGACCTTAAATGGTGTGGCACCCAAGCAAATTGATAGTAAATTTATAGCAAAAAAGACAGCAACCATGTACAGCTTCATGCATGCCATTTTGCCCAGTGTTTTAGATGCAAGAAAAGACCTCAGAGTTGAAAAATCTACAGATGACCAAAGTAAGCAAAAACAAAATGTCAGAAATATCATGTTGCACATGAAACAACCGGCAATTCATGGGATATTTTAATCCACTAAGCAAGTCCCAGAATAATTTCAGTAACTTAAGATTGGAGACCATAGGTGGAGCTAGGCTAGGGAGGATTTAGCGCACCTGACAATTTCAACACTGACACTTTCCAAATGCGAGAGCACTTGAGGCATACTTTGTGAGTTTTTAGAGAAAACAAGACTGCCAAATATTAATAACGTGAATACAGAATGTAGGAGGACCTGCATTCAATGAACCACTGTCTGATCTGGTCCATTAGTGTTTCTTTCACGTCGGGTCCTTCCGTTTCTCGTATCTTCTCCTTCACGGATACAAGCGCTTGCTGGTACTCCTGCTCGTGTATCTCCTGCACCTTACGACGCTCGCTTTCGTACTTCACAGCCAACATCTGCGGTGTTGCCTTGGTAGCGGACCCTGGTGCGGGGTACTACGAAAAATCAAGTCACACGGCATCAGCGTAAGAAACAGGCTTTGATAATATAGATTAAAAATAAACACAGGTTAGATAAGTTTGCCTCGTGCACACGTTAGTTACTGGGTAACTAGCTAAGTTTTTGTTCTGCAAAAAACTTTTATCTGTGTATTTAAATATAAACTTTCAGCTATATTCGGATTGCGTTCCTCTAACTGTTCAATTGATCTATATCAAATTCAATTTGTGTTAGGGGGGACTCTTGTTACTCTCCCATTGAGCCAACAGTTTATTTTTTAAAATATTATATCTGTTAAACTGTTTCACTTTGGTTTCAATAACAAGTGTAGTTATGGCTAAATGGAATCACTTATGTCCGAAGAACCAAAAAACATGAATTGCATATTTATTGCTATGATTGACGTCATCATCATCATTATCAATACCACGTTATCATAATTATATCATTTTCATCGTCATTATAATTATCCGGTACAAGTTAAAAATTAATAAGCTATTTATAATTAATCTTATTACCATGCCAATGAAAATCATTTCTTCATCGCGTTCTCTTTTCGTCTTCTTCCGCTGAGCACATCCCTTCCAAAGCTGAATCACAACACACAAATATTCTACAGTCTGTTCTAAGATCAGAGAACAGCTAATTAATTTTCCATTTTTAACTTTATTAAATGTATATCGCAAATGTAGTCACTAGGTTTCTATAGCATCCAAAGAAAACTAAAACAGAGGAACCATCTAATTCACTGGCACTCCATTCAAAGTAAGGTTCCAGGTCAAAGTTCAGGACCGGGTCAAGGTTCAAGCCACGATCAGACAGATAGGACATAAATAATGGATGGTGATATTTCTCATTCTTACCGACGGCCAACTTAGCACTTTACTGACTTTAGTGATGAGTGTGCATTAAAAGCGACTTGAAAACAATGCAATTCGTTGTTGATGTCTTAATCCAAACACTTTTTAAAAGCTACTCACAATATTAATTGAACAGGTAAAGCATTATGTCCCGACCCAATCAGCTAAACTCATATCAAAAAATGCATTCCACCACAACAAATTAAAACAAACTGCAATAAAAAATTAAGTGAATCATTAAGCAAAACCCGTATAAATGTGCTTTCAAATTCTAGTTTTAATTGAAATGTGTTGAATAAGTTTTCAAAACAATGGTTCCATTTCACCAGAGCAGCAACATGTCGAAATAGAGCAACATAAATTCCCAACAACATTATAATAAAATTTAATTATTACGCTTCAGACAATCGGTTTCACCGAGAGCTGGACATTTACCCCCCGGACATATTCTCCCCGGACATATTCCCCCCGGACAATTACCCCCCGGACGTTTCCCCCCCGTTTTTGACTAGGACATTTACCCCCCAGACAATTTCCCCCCTCTGTACATATAGGTTAGGCATCGTGAGGGTCGGTTAGGGTCAGGTTAGGCATCGTGAGGGTCGGTTAGGATCAGGTTAGGCATCGTGAGGGTCAGTTAGGGTTAGTGATAGGGTTAGTGCAGTCATTCATTAACATAGGGACCCTTATGAGGGGGGGGAATGTCCTAGGTCGGGGGGGAAACGTCTGGGGGGTAAATGTCCGGGGAGAATATGTCCGGGGGGAATATGTCTGGAGGGGAAAATGTCCTACATCCGGTTTCACCTACTTTTTGAATTCTGATGGCAGCAACTTCGGGGTCAAGGGTCGGAGCCCCTCGAGTGGCGGCCAGTCTCTCGCGCTCCTCCTGCTGACGTATTTCCTTCATGAACTTTGCCCTCAGACGTCCTTGGCGCGCCCTCTCGTGAACCTGGATGAGGCGGATGGATTCCTCCAGTGACAGCTTCACGTCTTCCTGACGCTAAATTATATTAATATATCATAAATTATATTAATAAATAATAAATTATATTAATATATTACAAATTAGAATAAAATATTATAAATTATAAAAATATATTGCAAATTATTTTATTTATTATAAACTATATTATTATAAATTATTATAAAACATTATTATATCATAAATTATATTATTATATTATAAATTATATAATTCGATGATCATGAATGCAATGTAATTTCACACAATGTAAGAGATAACAGATACAGGATTACAGAAATCTTAAGCTTGTGAGGTCCTGCAGAGACACAGAATTATTTTGTAATCTTCATGTTGCTTCGGTCATAAATCTCTCTGGTCTTTTTTCCTATGCAATGGCTGGGCTAGGAGTGCTCCAGAGTAGATTTCGTGAATGTGGTGCTATATAAGTCCATACAATGAAAGTATGAATGAATGAATGTATTTGTTCCTCAAAATGACACGCTGCAGTATGACTCCAATTCATGAGAAGCAAATGCTCGCAAGTCATTGAAGGAGTCAAATAAAACTGTTTGGCAGCCAGGCAAGGCCTCTACCACGTACTACTGCTCATTTTACCATGAACTACAGATCAATTACCATTTTGGCCACTGAAATGTTGAGTCGACCTTTTCAAATTCCTATTGTAATTGACTCCTAAGGTCATTAACATTGTTGCGTAATTCTTTCTCTCAATGGCATACCATATCAAAATTAATATACATAAAAAATCAGGAAAGCACTTCTTGAAAAGACACTATATAAATTTCTAACTTTAATTACAACAGCAATGCCCAAAACTGGAAAAATGTCAATGGTTAAAATCTCTGTGGGGATCAAGTGCCTACAATTATGTGTGCAATCAAATTTAATTTGCTTAGGTTTATGCACATGTCTGAATAGTATGAAAACATAGCACAATGGTATGTGGTGCATGCAATGGAAATTGCTACAAAAGTGACACAAAATAAAACAGAAATAAACAGTTTATTATAATAAATAACCCAACGTATAACAGCAATAGGAGTGTTAATAAATGGACAAATATAACAATTAAAATAAATAATTAAATGCAGTTATATAATTCAACTTACAGATTTCCAGCGGCGCAGAAAACAGATCAAAACAAAAGTTTATAAAATTATGATCGAGAAAAATGCACGTTTGTTAAACCTAGACAATGTTCTCAGAATAACCAGTTGCTGATGAAGACACAGTTCCAAATTAAAGTAGTTGTAGATCTTCAGATTCAAATTATAATTTACTGTCAATAAAAACTATGCTTAACAATGATATTAGTTTTGTTATTGTTACTTTGTCCTTAGGCACGCATCAAAAGAATTAGAAAAAAGGCTTTGTTGCTGCTAATAAATTATATTTTCAAAACCATAATAACAAACCAGTTATTTGTATTATGTCAGTTAAAGAAGTCTTGTAAGGAAAAAAAATACAGAATTTTAATGTGGAAATATTTTACATCTAAAATTCTTCAAATGGTTATAATGACCACTGACCGCATCTTTGTCGTGAGAACCAAGTCTTGCAAGAATCTGTCCAAGCAGCTTTTCTCGTTCCTTTAGAGCTTTCGCTCGTTCGTGGGTGAAATACTTTGGTATCGGCATTTCAATGTCACTCTGCCAAAAACATAATACAAGCAATCCTATCCTGAACACTTTTGACCTGCACCTAGTTGTATATTAAGGTCAAAATTGAAGTGCACAATTCCAAAACTCACTCAGTCCAATGTTTAGCAATTAGATAGAATGAGTTTTGGAATAATTGTGCTCCTCAATTGCATAGCCACTTATTTTCTAAATTTCACATCGCTGAGACTAAATCGTGGTTCTTGCCTGCAATGCGCAGGACATGTCAAACTTAAATCAAAAATCTGGCAGATCTGAGGTATTATATGGTGGAGTAAAATGTAAAGCTGGAAGAGATCATTTCTAAATCTTTGAAAACATACTGTTCAACTTGTTACATATATTATTTTTATCTAAAAATAAGATATAACGACTATTCAAGACATCTACTCAAAATACTCTGTGCCCAACCACAGCTCAAGAGAACAGTTGTTGAAGTTTTAAGCATATTAATTTAAAATCATATAATTTAAATAAAATCATCATAGTATCCACTCTAGGTGTCAAATTCCCAGTTCCCTCCCTCCCCCCACAACATTAGTTTCTCAGCCCCAATGCAAAACATCTTTTGCTTCGGCAGCGTACTTCCAATCGTTTGCAAACCCAATTGAGTTTATTTGTAGACAGTACTTGATCAGAAATAATCCTGCCAAACATTCTTCACAAGGTGGGTTGACCAACACCTTCTCATATTGCTGACTATAATAAAATCATCTTGTAACGAAAGTGAAACAACTGTGGAATACACAGCTCTTCCAGAGTTATATCTGAATTCATATTATAACAAATCACACGTTATATTCGCTATAAAGAGCATCCAGTGTGTTTACAAAACACTGACCGGTGTAAGCTTCAGGTCAGACAAGATATCGTCGAAGTAGTGGAACTCCGACAATTCCAGGTTGACCATTTCGCTTTTGATCTCGAGAACGCGACCCATGACACCGTCGAGCAGATGACGGAGGACTCGTCGTTTCTGAGGATGAACAATTTGATCGTAGCATTGCTCGAGTCGACGGAAGACCTGGACATATTTGATGTACATGGTAGCCAACAGCTGGAAGGCAGCCACCTTGTCCTGATAAGAAAACAACAAAACCAATCTTCAGATGCAACTACAGCTGTTTATTCAGTACTGCATCGCCGGCCTATATCGTAATTGTAATCGTAATCTCCGAGCGCCTCTGAGTAGTTTCTTGAAGGGGCGCTATATAAATGCTCTGAATGAATGAATGAATGTCCAAATTTCTAAGGCACTTTGTCCTGTACTGTCCCATCTGCCTACATCATAATCGTAGTCTCCAAATTTCTAAGGCACCACTCGAAAGCCAATTGCAGGGCGCAAACTTATTCACGAACACCTATTTAAATAATTAATCAATTAAATCACTGACCCGTTCTGGTTTGGCTTGGTCCGGTGGTATCTCGAACTGGAGGAGATCACCCATAGCCACCTGGGCATCGATCCATTGCTTGTTATAGTAGCTACAAGAAAATTTGGTGGAAAGTTTCTTTAACGGACAAATTGAAATGAAACAAAGAAATCAGCATTTTGATCCTACTCGCCTCCAGATTAATTTCACAATCACAGCGATAAATAGATCTATACTTCCAAATCTGAATTAACCTCATCATCTTCCTTTCCGTAAAGGGAAAACTTTGCGGCTATTAAATTAATTGGAACAAGTCAAGTTTACTCGACGGAGTAAGAACTTAGACAACAGTCTTAAAACAGCGCCATCTTAAGGCATGGGTGCGCTGGGAAGTCATCAGGAGCACCCACGATTCTCAGCTCCCAAATTAAGAAAATTAGTGCATGCATGATCTCGACGCTTGGCAGTCTAATTCAAACGTTGCCCAGTGTTTAAAGTGGTTATGAACGCATGGGAGCAGCGCTCCCTCTGACCTTGAAATTTCTGGCATGCATTCCCACAGCTCACCATGCATGGAACCCTGGAGTCATGTGCGTTCTAATAAAACTTGTTCACCACTCCCACTGTTCACCCAAACCACTTTAACCACTGTCAGGACCTGTAATATTATGCTGTTAATTCGTTAGCAGATATTTCTGCAGGAGAGGCAAGACACAATGGTTGCAGTTAAATTCTTTGGCATGAGCTTAAAAATGCAAAGCAGGAAACCAAGAAATTGGATATTTTTCTTAAAGGTTTCTAAATGTAAATTTCTCAGTTTCACTTCGTGTATCATTGGTATCATTAGTGGTTTATTGCGAATAAATTGGTTTTAAACCAAAATGTTTGTAGTAAAAAATTGGTTACGTGTTATTTTTTCAGAGGAGGGCAAGTGCCCCGTTTTTCCTCTGTGTTGACGCCCATGACGGCCAGGCCCGCTGACAGAAATTCCGGGCCCCTGGGCAGAGCAGTCACGGACCCTAAACAATCTTCAGGCTTTTTGAGCAAATTTAAATAAAAACAACTGGAAATAACAAAAGTGTCGGTCTGAATGTAGGCTATGTATACGATAATGCATCATACATTTATGATGTTAATATGCAGTGTTAATAATTTGATTTTCAAATATATCTATGGTAATCAGCAAGCAATTTTGTGGATTTAACTGTAGCAAGATCGTGTATAATATCCCAGTAGCCTATAGTTTTCTATTTTATCTGCTGACCTTAAAAGACATTTTGGATATGCTCTTTCTTCATCGGATGGACAATTGTCCGGATGTCATGGAGAAAAGTTTCTTAATTCGTATTATAGAAAATAGACTAATCAGTGTAGCCCGGACCCCTCCGGGCTTCTAAAAGTCCCCGGGCCCCTGGGCATTTGCCCCCTTTGCCCCTCCCTCTCGGCGGGCCTGATGACGGCACTCTCATTATTGACGGCAAACCTGCTGAGAGCAACTGATATAAGCTTACTTATCAACTGGTAGTTAAAATGCTGTCTAACAGCTTTTCCTAACCCTAGGCTACTTTTGATGTATGTAGGCTACTGATTAGACGTTAACCGCCTCACGTAGACTCGCATACCCTAGATTCACGCAAAAGAGACAAAACTGAATCGTAAACATGATCTGATATTGAATATTCTTACCTGTGTGACATTTTCAATTGTCTATTGTTTGATACTGGACAAAACAATAAGCTATTATCATCCGTAATGCGAATTTAGGCCTTGCTGCATCTTAATAGACAACCGCGAAAACTTCTACGGACACCTGCCATGACAGTTTAAGCGTTGCCATGCCAACCGAAGCATCATCTCGCAATGCTCTCAGGGCAAAGAACATTATGCCATTGACTTCGCTACAGCCTCGAGTTTTAGATTGCAGTGATTAACAATGGAATATATATCACTGCCAGTGTGCTTTTATCAAAGACCTGCTTTTATGAGATGATTGTGGGGTCGATATTCTTGATGGGTCAATATGGGGTCCGTATCGCGACTTTTGCCCATATATCTATGACCCGTATGGATCGGTCTCGCTATAGGCCTATAGCCTTATGCATGATTGTAGGCCCTACGAATGCATCCATCAAAAATCCGAAACCCCTCAGGTCGTTAGGTTTCCGCTGGATTGCTCCACCAACCAAACTCCCGTTAATGGGTATAATAGGCATAGGTCCAGTGGCGTAACAACCATATAACGAAGGTGGACAAAAGCCACGGGCCCCCGAGGTTCAAAGGGCCCCCAAGCGTTTTAACTTAAAAAATCTCAGGTAGATAAAATATACTTTTCCATTTATATATTTTCAGACTTGCAGTCTGAACTAAAGCCTGTATAATTATGATGGATGTTTCAAGATGTATAATTATGAATATGATACGCTTTGCCCTCAGATGCATACATGTAGGGATTGATGTGTTCCTGCTTTGGGTCAAATACTGGCACATCCTGCTAGCCATGAAGTTTTATACACAGACACCGCACATATGGCTTACAATCCCTACAAGTATCTGAGGCAGCGTGAGGCAGGCGGTTGGAAGATAAGCGAATCTATAGACGAAGGTATCTAACAGGAGACAGACAGTCAAGTGACCAAACTCAAGCAGACAACCAGACTGAACTAGCGTTCAGCATAATGGGTTATCCGCTAGGGAAGGCTATGCGCGGACCGGGGTCCGCGGCCTATGCCAGAGACTTCAGAATAATTTAGGTCACTGCACCTTGCATCTGATCCCCCTTCCCATCATCACAAGTCTTAGAACTGGAAAGATATATCTCTCATCAGATTAGTCTTCCAAACACATTAAGGTTTTCATGCGTGACAGGGTTTCGCCGTTGGCTCTATAGGCTATGTCAAATTTCTAGCAGCCGCAATCTGAACCCACGAACCTCCATCCCATGAGCCAAATCAAGCTGCATACAGCTGCAGGTTACACAGTGTTATACATGTAGCCTGTACTATGAATAATTATTGTATTTCAGACTGCTAAGAATTACAATTTTCATAATCTTTGCAAGTGTCTTTCAGTCTTTTGCAACGACGCTGTGTTTTATTTAGCATCAACATCCAAGGATAATTAATTAAGGCATTCAGAAAATTGATTACCGGTAGTTCGTTTATGGCCGTTAGTTTAGGCCTATCTAAATAGGCTCAGATAGCAACAACGATACAGACAAGCTTATGCAAACGAGAATTGGATGGGCTTCACAAGCATTTGGAATGCAACAAACACTATGCCTACTCTTACTTCTCAACTGGAAACTTAAAAGTTAGGAGAGAGTGGTTGTGCTTCCCATCATATCGAAGATACCATAATATTGCCATGTAACCTACGGCCAAATTTCCAAATGCTTTTTAATAGGCCTATGCATTTCAGGCCTTTGGCCTAGCCTATTGTTTTCTCTTCAACTATTAATGTGCCTTAAACTACGGATTATATATATACATATATAATATTGACTATAGCGTGTAATATTCTATTTTAATCTAACTGCAGTTTATAGCCATTTCCCAATTTTCACTTTTTGGTGTCGTAATAGGTAGGGGGCTACTAGGGGCCCCGGGCCCCCGAGCTCCATTGACCACGGGCCCCCGGCTACGTTGTTACGCCACTGCATAGGTCTACGCGAATACACGCCGTACATGCGTCGTACATAAGTGTTTAATTTTTTTGGGATAAAGCTTCTGAATAGATCAGAGATCAATGGTAGTAGGCTAGTAGCCTACATAATTTATGTAGGTCACCCTGCCACCATATTACGCCTACCATGCGCGTATTTGCTGGGGCCCATTTGGCTGTAGCCTGTATGATGGTTCAATGTGGATAGTATATAGGCCTAGGCCTACTATAGGCCTATATATACACATATTATATATCTATAAATAAGTCCTGCATAATGGAGCTCTCTATGGTCATTGTCTTGTATTGCAATCTATATAAATAAAAATGTAACTGCGTACGCACCAAATTTAGGCGAACAGGATCTCCCAAAGTAACGGACCGATTCTTTTCAAAATCTCAGCAAAACGTTCCATTCGAATACGCGCGTGTTCTTTGAATTTTTTTTCTTCAAAAACGCAATCTATAACAACAATATTTGATCAAATTCGTCGGTTATTTCAGCTATACAACGGGGGTTTCTAAATTTCTGTGGAGGACAATTAAACGACCGTTCTGTGGACGGCATAGTCACGTGCTTTCAAAGGAAAGGGTTTTCTTTTCATGTTTCTTTCTGGTGACCTTTATTTTTTTAGTGTAGGCCTATCGATCGATCGTTCATTTCTTTATGATAATTATTATATCTTTAGCCTAATCATAATATGATAGCAAGCTTATAGGTATATATATATATAATATATATATATACGAACATATAACAAAGCGGTATATATATATATATATATACCGCTTTGTTATAACCGTTCATGCAGCCTTGCAATGGGCCTATGGCTGTAAACAGCAGCTGTCGAATGTTTCTGGGAAGAAATGTAATTCCTGGGGGGAGAGAAACTTCCACCCACATTCGTTAAGATGCCTAGATTAAACACTGGTTAATTAGCGTCAGTTGCATGGATATCTATCGTACTGATATGTATTGTATCGCGTTCTGTTTATGAGCTGCGTAGATATACAATGTAGAACGAGAGTAGACTGCGAATGTAAGACAATATTCGCTGTAGACCTGTTACAGTAAAGCCCTGACCTACACAACATAGGCCCAACTTCGATCATCGGCTTCGCATACACAACCATAGGCATGCCGTATTGTTTATGCAAAAGACAGCAGCTGCTGGTGAATGTTGATTGTTGAATGCTCTTTATGCTGTAATCGATCATTAATATCGTCCAAATTCCAGATGCCTTAGCTGCGTATTTGTCTATCTCAAACTTCACTTAAAAGCCGACTTCAACGGCGGGAGTGTATTGAAACTGAAAGTGCCAGGACAACCAAACTAAACCAATGCAGATACGTAATCGATAAAGCGTTAGGGCGTGTATAAATCTGTTTAGTCAATACGCATTTCACGTACATAGATTGATTACAAATTGCTAAATTAGAGGTAATTATTTAATTAATCTTTAACCAATATATATACATGTATAATAGACTTTATCGAATCGAATATAGCTATAACATTACTTCGCAATACAATAGCATACAGTAGGCTACAACCGAAATTCGACATTGCCCTCCTTACAAAGCTCAGCGCACACACGTTTCGACGGCGCAACTGCAATTATTGTATTGCAGAGCAATTATTGTATTGCAGAGCAATTGAGAGTGTAGCACTTGCTAAAGGTCCTACACAGCTCAACTCTTCGGACGAGGATCGAATAAGTAGCCTATCTACTCTCAGTGTTACAGACCCGACCTCTCTAACCAATCGGCCAATTAAAGTGCCTCACTATAGGCCTACAACCCCGCAACAGGTCGGTATATACTGTCTCTATACAAATAAGCGCTTATCCTTTAATACTTTTTCCTACATCTACATGCCCTCAATAATAAAGAAGAATAAAGAAGCGTGTTAAGCTTAAGCATGAACTGCATAGGCCGTATGTATAGGCCTACGCTACAGTCTGATCGCCCTATATTATTATAGGCCCTATATAGGCTATATAATAATGCATATAATTCTGGCGAAAATAAGCTCAATTAGCAGCAGTTGTGCTCGTGATCTGCAGTTCATTCATAAACAAATACTGCTGGAGTTTCTTCGGTAGCGGAAGTGCTTCGATTGCTCTAGGACTGTTCTTCGTTCCCTGCAGAACTTCCCTAACGACGAGGCGACACAGGTGACCGAGTTCCCGCGGATTCTGCACGAAACACGTCATCCAGTCGAGATGCGCCGCGTTCTCCTCCGACCACATCGTCTGCGTCAGCGTCAGCAGCCAGTCGGAGACGGCCCTGTTGCTGCAACCGGCGATCAACAGCACACGAGCGATGTCCATGTGTCGCTTGTCGAGCGCTGCGACCAGAGGACTCGAAATGCGATGGAGGTCTTCCGTGGTGGTGGAGGAGTGGCAGGCGGAAGTTGGATCGTCGCCCCCTCCTTCGAGGCGGCAGTTGGATCGGATGAAGAAGACGGTGGCGTTGTAGTGTCCGTTGTAGGCGGCGTACCAGATGGGACGGTTCCCCGACAGGTCAACGGAGTCCAGCTCTGCCCCTGCGCCCAGCAGCAGCTCCAGGCAGGCGATGTCGCCCTTGATGGCGGCCAAGTGTAGGGAAGATCGACGCTGGTAGTTGACGGCCCGCGGATCGCACCCGGCCTCGATGAGGGTCTTAACGACGGGACTGTGTCCGGTCATCGCGGCCAGGAGAAGGGCCGTGTGTCTGCCGGAGTCGAGGGCGGTGGCGTCTGCCCCCGCCGCCAGTAGCACGGTCGGGTCGAGACCCCGCAGGGCGGCGTAGTGAAGGGCCGTCTTCGACTCCGTCCCTGATGTGTTGACGTCGCATTTGGCGTTGATGAGCCGCAGCATGACCGAGTGGGCGTGTGGGGCATGCATTGCGGCCAGCATGAGGGGCGTTCTCCACAGCCCGTCCTGTGCGCTGGGGTCGGCAGATTGGTCCAGAAGCAGCTCGATGCACTCCTCGTAGCCCCAGTTGGCTGCCTTGTGTAGGGCCGTCCCTCTGCCTCCGCCGTGCAACTCAACGCTCGCCCCGGCATCGAGCAGCATCTTCACCGTGTGGTGGGACCCGGTCTCGCAGGCGAGGATCAGCGGGGTATTGTCGTAGGAATCGCGGGCGTCCGAAAAAGCTCCCGCTTCGAGTAGGACCCGAGTGCACTCCGGGAAGCCGGCCTTGACCGAGTGGAGTAGGGCGATGTCAAGGTCACGTTGCTTGATGCCGATGTGCAGCTTCAGCAGCAGCTTCAGGATGCGGTAATTGTTGTGTCTGACGGTGTCGAGGATGCTTAACAATTACAGATAGAAGAAGAAGGCATTGTAAGTCAGGTTGGTGCATAACAGTCAACAGGATAGTCTAACGGTCTATTGTTCCCTATAAATGCAACAGTACTGTCGAAGCTTGTGGCACTGTGTGGCAGGGAGTCCTTAACCTTTTCGTTACTGCCCCCAGTGGGAACCGCCGTACTAACGCCATAGAGATGCCTTCTTGGTTGAGGGATGAAAGGAGCGGAGGGGGCGGAGGAGGGGGAGCGAGACGGAGGGGAGGGGGAAGGGAAGGGAAGGGGGAGGGGAGGGGGAGGGGGAGAGGAGGAGGGGCAGGGGGAGGGGAGGGGCAGGGATAGGGGCAGGGAAGGGGCAGGGGGAGGGGGAGGGAGGCGGAGGTGGGAGGGGAGGGGTAGGGGGAGGGGGAGGGGGAGGGGAAGGGGAAGGGGGAGGGGAGGGGAGGGGGAGGGGGATGGGGAGGGGGAGGGGATATTGTATGTATATTATATACTTTATATAATTATATATGATGTATTATTATTTATATGTATTTATTTATATGTATTTATATTAATTATTATTATTATTATATTATTAAGATTTTTTATTTTTTTTAAATTTTATCTGAATATTTTATATATACATCGTATATATTAGCCAATATATATATATTATATATAAATATATTATGTATTATGTGTTTTTATTTATATGTATTTATTTATTTATTTATATGCATAATTATATGCCACCGTAGAGATGTATTTTTTACCATAGATATGTATTTTTTTTAGCATAGACATGTATTTCTTTATAAAGTGCACTTGTTGACAACCAACGACATCTCTACACACTGCTAAGGGGTCTTCACACAGTACTAGGAACACATTATAACTCATTCCTTATATCCCGGCGCCGCGCCGGTATACGTACGGCGGCATGTTTTAATATCCCGGCGCCGCGCCGGGTCACGTAGTGAAAAGGTTAATACAAACACTCACATAAGTCTTTTTGTATCTACCATTAATCGTCTGTGCTTCTCTGACACTTTGTGCTTAGGCGTATGTCTGTCTGTCCGTGTTTTTGGCTGATCTGTCTTCAGTCAGTCAGTCAGTCAGTCAGTCAGTCAGTCAGTCAGTCAGTCAGTCAGTCAGTCAGTCAGTCAGTCAGTCAGTCAGTCAGTCAGTCAGTCAGTCAGTCAGTCAGTCAGCCAGCCAGCCAGCCAGCCAGCCAGCCGGCCAGTCTATTCGTATGTCTAAACGAAATGCACCCAGAGGTATGCCATCTAGTGTGAGCACAGTTACGCAGAAGAACTTGTGTCTGTAGCTCAGTGCAAATCGTTTGGTTTGCATAATAAAATTATACATTAATATCAGCATACGATGGGAATTCCGTCAAGAGACCACTTTGCCACTCCTCTTGAGAACAAGAGCTCGTAGGAAGCGATGACTTGGACCAAGCAAAGAAAGACGTATATACTCCGAAGTCCAACTGTCGTGTTCATGGTCGCTTACACATAGGGGCAGGGGGAGCACTTAATTGACCCTCTGTAGAATTATCGTCCATTTTTAAACTAAAACTCTTTGGTTTCCAGCGAATTTCTTCAAACAAAGAACTTATGATATAACAGTGATTCATAAAGTTAAACTGAGAAATTTACATTTTAAAAACGTCTTTGAAAATACCCATTTTTTAAATTTCCTGCATTGCCTTTTCAAGCTCTTGATAAAGAGTTCAACCGTGACCTGCTTACCGTTCATGCATTTCATGACCAGTCGACTTTCTACCTTACATCTTTCCTCCTTTCCTCCTTCCCTTCTCTCATTCTTCCCCCTTCCTCCCTCTCTACAAGCGTCGTCCGTCTTATTTTGTCACCACCCACCTTTCATCCCTCCAGGCTTCATCCACCACACCCTGTCCTCCCTAAATCCATCCATCCATTTGCCCATCCCATGTACCATTCCTTCATCCATCCATTGAATCTCTCACACACACACAGATTGATCAGTTAACCCATTCACTCGCGCATATGATACACCCCATTCCATTCGCAATTTAATTCTTGGAAACAGAAGATGAGAGAACCAGCCTGCTTGCTCTTCAGCCAGAGCAGATAACTAGCCTACCTACCATGGCAGTGTCAGATAAATAGGACGCCTAATGTGGTTCAAATGGAGTCTATTAATAGATCAAACGCAGCTCTCCACAGAGTAAACAACCATCTTATCACGATGTGGTGGCTGTGTATATTCTACGGATACGCAATCCAGATGTTTCTGGAATACATTGTTCCAGTAGAGCGACCTGTAACAGCATCTGGGTACCTATAGGAGAGACTATTCCTACTTTATCCTAGAAGAGACTATTCCTAATTGATCATAGAAGAGACTATTCCTAATTTATCCTAGAAGAGATTATTTCTACTTTATCCTAGCAGAGACTATTCCTACTTTATCCTAAAAGAGATTATTCCTAATTTATCCTAGAAGAGATTATTTCTACTTTATCCTAGCAGAGACTATTCCTACTTTATCCTAGAAGAGATTATTCCTAATTTATCCTAGAAGAGATTATTTCTACTTTATCCTAGGAGAGACTATTCCTACTTTATCCTAGAAGAGATTATTCCTAATTTATCCTAGAAGAAATTATTTCTACTTTATCCTAGCAGAGACTATTCCTACTTTATCCTAGAAGAGATTATTCCTAATTTATCCTAGAAGAGATTATTTCTACTTTATCCTAGAAGAGACTATTCCTACTTTATCCTAGAAGAGATTATTCCTAATTTATCCTAGAAGAGACTATTCGTACTTTATCCTAGAAGAGATTATTCCTACTTTATCCTAGAAGAGGCTATTCCTAATTTATCCTAGGAGAGGTTATTCCTACTTTATTCTAGAAGAGATTATTCCTACTTTATCCTAGAAGAGACTATTCCTAATTTATCCTAGAAGAGATTATTTCTACTTTATCCTAGAAGAGACTATTCCTACTTTATCCTAGAAGAGATTATTCCTAATTTATCCTAGAAGAGACTATTCCTACTTTATCATAGAAGAGATTATTCCTACTTTATCCTAGAAGAGGCTATTCCTACTTTATCCTAGGAGAGGTTATTCCTACTTTATTCTAGAAGAGACTATTCCTACTTTATCCCAGAAGAGACTATTCCTACTTTATTCTAGAAGAGACTATTCCTACTTTATCCTAGAAGAGATTATTCCTACTTTATCCTAGAAGAGACTATTCCTACTTTAACATAGAAGAGACTATTCCTACTTTATCCTAGAAGAGACTATTCCTACCTTGTCATTCGAAGTCCCACTTGATGCGTTTCCTTCTCTATCAATGACTAAAATTTAATATAGACAAAATACAAATTTTTTAGGGGAGAATAATATTTATAGCGTTCTAAAAAGACCAACAAATATAATCCCTAAACGGTTAAAACTCATTTTTATAACCCTCGGTAAACTAGATGACATTGTGATAATAATAAAGACCATGGCGAAAGTGAAGATGATGACGATGATGTTGACGATGTCGATGACGATGATGACGACGATGACGATGATGACGACGATGACGATTATGATGACGATGACGATTACAATGACCACGACGATGACGACGACGATGGCAAAGATGATGACGACGACGGTGACGATGACGATGTCGATGACGATGACGATGTTCATCCTACCATGACTCCGACAGCCCAGGCGGCAGCGAAAGCGACGGACATGGCTGCAGCGCTGACGACAGCCGCAGCGATCTCCGCATCCATTTTGAAGGTGGCGAGGTAGAGAACTGCAGCCGCTGAAGCCACCATCGACGAAGATGACACGGCCACTGAAACACCGATGCGACCCTCGATTGATGAAGCAGGGAAGGTCATGGCTGCAGCGCCAGCAGCTACGATGATTGACAGCGTCACCGTAGCACCTGTTCAATGATGTTGCATGTCATCACTAGAAGGGGCGGATCCAGGGGGGCCAATCCGGCCATGGCCCTCCCCCCATTTAAAACTGCCATGGGACGTGCCCCCCCCCCATTTGGTATGAAATTAGCAATACGCATATGGGTGTAATGGCATATTGCCCCCCCCCCTATTTGTAAAATCGCATGGGACGTGGCCCCCCCATTCGGTTTTCAAGTGGAGGACTAAAAAAAGGTCATCAACTTTTTGGCGGATGAAATGGTATGATTTTCCCGAAAATTTTGGCAGATGACTAAAAAAAAGGTCATCAACTTTTTTGGGCGGACACGAAAAAATTGCCCCCCGCCCCGTTAAAAGTTTCTGTATCCGCCCTTGATCACTACTATATATAGGCCTACGTTGATTTATATATTTAAATATATATATATATTATTTGCATATATAATTATATGTATAATGTATATAATATATATAATTATATATACGCCTATGTGCGTTGGCGTTTCTGTTAATGTTTTCCAAAGATTACGCTCATGTAAAAGAAGAAACAAAATGAAAAAAGATAGAGAAAAAATGTTTCCCAGAGGAACAGCGAGTGAAAACGTCAGAAAATACTCGAAGGTCTAGAAAAGACTATAAAACACCGAGAAAGAAAGATGGCAAGCAACAGAAAGAATCAGGGTGCCAGTGAACCTCTGTAATAAACTAATAATATAAACTCTATATATAAACATTGGAAACTTACGGCGCTATATAAACATAGAAATATATAGGGCGCTATACAAACCTAGGGGACAACTTAGACTTGTACATGTATAGGCCTACATACGCCTTACCTGATGTGATGGCAGCGACGATGGCTACGATGAGTTCAGCGATGAAAGCGATCGTCTGTATGATGAAGCTGAAGATGGACTTGAGAAGAAAGACTGCCGAGATCGAACAGACGGCCGTCAGAAAGACGAAACCTACGCTGGCCACTGACGTCACGATGACGAGAATGGCCAGACGAACCTGATCGGAATTCATCTCTTCTTCTCACCTTCAGTAGATCAATAAATCAACAGCAGCTGCAATCTACTACAACTGCTGCAACTACTGCTCCTGTCAATGGTGAATAATGAACTGTAACCAGCGTCTTCGTCCTGTAATTACGGGTCTTTCTCTGCTGTTACTTCTGAGACCGTACAATTAAGGCACCAGCCTGCAATAATTATACACAATGTCTTGAGTAGCCTATATATAAAGGAACGCTGTAGAGTGTATTATAGAGTGTAGAATATCAACGGTCACCAAAATTAATCAGTCTCATTTTAAATAACCGCGTCACATACAGTGTATTTATAATTATTAATCACCACTTAGTCTAATTAAATCCAAGCGTCCGTCGATGGCGTTGAACAGTTGTGATTAAAGGAATATATTTTATATATATTTTTATACATAAATTAAAATTATATAGCCTATGGATATAGGCTAGATTATAAAATTTAATATTATTAGTCTTTTCCACATTTTCATATAAATATTAAACCAAACAAATTTCGTGCATTATAGGTCTATACATGTAAGTAAGACCTGTCGATTTTTTCGGGAGTGGGGGTTGCTGTAGGTTACATTTAATTTTCTGAAAAATGGTAGGGCCTACGTATTTACATGCACGTGTGCAACACATCACAAATTTTCTAGGGGGAACTTGCCCCCGAGACGTGTAGATTAAACACTGCCTCTAGTGGGACAACATTTAATATATATATATATATGTGTGTGTGTGTGTGTGTGTATGTGTGTGTGCGCACAATACACACACGCACACATACACGCACGCACACACACACACACACAATTTATATGTGTATATAGGCCTACGCCCTAACGCCCACATTATTTACGCTATTAATAACAGACAGAACTAAATATTGGTGCAAATAGCTAGCTGCACATTCTCTTCTATTCTTAGCTCTACAAGTCTACATTGTATATATAACTGTGTGCAGCTACACTGAACTTCCTGGCGCAGCCTATAGCCACGGCGTACAGTCGTAAACATGACTTACTAGAAACTCTATGTTTTTGGTCTTCCTCTCGTAAGTGCTAAACGTAGTCTAGTCTAGGTTAGGTCTACGGCTCTACGCAATCCTGTTATCAATATTTTTCACAATAATATATTCACACAACTGTAGGCTATAATTGTTGCATATAAACATCGTCGATAGGTTATTCTTAAGTGCCGAATTTCATTTTGTAAAACTTCGCTACACAATAAACGGTCATGCGCATAATCAAGTATAGACCTACCTATATAATATATACGCACTAATGCATATTCATGAATCAAGTTTACTAAAGCCCATCCTAGAAACGCCTCAGTAAGTTGTTACCGTGCAATTTCGATAGCTGAGTTCTCGGTTCCTTCGTGTCGGCTGCAACTCCACATACAACCCAATAATCCGAATTATCTTCAAAATAAATACCCCGAACCCAAGCAAATCCAAGCCTACTCACGCCCCAGCATCTCTCACCCCCATAGACCTGCTACACCCATATTATTATAGAGCCTAGCCCTCTACAGCTGCAGCCTAACGGAAACAAAGCTGATCCAGCTGCTGCAGCCTGAGGCCAACGGAGTAAGATAAAGCTTTGGCTTTCCTCTTTGGCTGCAGCTGCGCACCATGTAAACATTGAACCGTTCTCGAGTATAACTCGCGACTTATGTGCGCATAATTTTTTTATATAAGCCGTATAGTTTCTGCGCGGAAAGTGCCTCCTATCAGCGGCACACCAAGGCAACTAACGCCGACGGTTCATCGGCTTTATACAGCACAACGTATAGTCTATTTACCGGCTATAAACAAGGCATACGCGCGAATGCTTATTGTCTATAGAGTGAGTTGTGGGCTTGGCGCCTCCATGCGTCAGAGACTCGGAACCTTCACAGGCAGACGTTTAACATACGGGAATATTTATTGGCAACGATGTTCCTGTGTATCTGAAGATGCGCAGCAATGTCTAGTTACATACGGCAAAGGTTGAAGTAGCTGGAACCTCCATGAATAGGGATGACAACCCGACAAGGCGCTATACGTGCTGCACGTCTACAGGTTTATAGTTCTGTAACACTATATATACGACTTGCATGTCGTGTGCTTCAGGCTTGTCAATAAGGCCTCAATTTTGACGGTTGATTTATTGACTTCCAACCCGACCCTGACAATAATTAAGAAAAATAAATGCTAGTATTATTATATTTAGGCCTATAACTGCTACTAACCTAACATGCATGCATAAGACATAGGCCCTACCAGTAATGGGTCATTTTAGGTTATAGACATAATGCGTATTATATTGCTTCATAAACAGATCCAGATCACAGGCAGATTCAGATGACAGAAGATCCACATCACAGACAAATCCAGATCATAAATAACACGATCCGGCTGAGACTCGATAAATCAGATGGCGGCGACTTTCTCGCGTCTGCACAAAGTATTCCTAGTATTATAATACATGTAGTCACACTATAGTATCTGCTATCATTAGACATTAGTGTTCCTAGTATACAGTCACACTATATAGTATAAGCTTATGTTATCATTAAACATTAGTGCTCCTAATATATACACTACAGTCACACTACAGTATCTGTTATCATTAGGCATTATTTCTTGGCGTTGTAGTCTATGCATGGGTTGTGTTTTTATTTTCTCCCCTTCATCTTTTATGCATGCGTCATAAGATTCGCAGCAACACTATATATATATATATATATATATATATATATATATATATATATATATATATAATCCGGCTGATATAATACTATATATGTGTAGGCCTACATATATTATATATATATATATATATATATATTACAGGCGATATAATGTGTTCCTGTGATGTGGGCTAAATTTAAGCAACTCTTGTTTGTTACCTTGCACCCACAGTCCGTGCATTTATATTTAGCTTCTGCAGTGCATTTGTTTCTCTTTCTATATCAGTTTCTAGGCCACAGCGAAGAACACAGGAAGTATACTGTAAAAAGACTGCATGCAGCTGCTGCTGCTGCTGCTGCTGCTGTTGTTATTGTTGTTGATGTTGTTGCTGCTGCTTCTGATGCAACACGAACGCCATAATTTTATTATGATCCATTTTGCATCCCTCATCATCATCATCATCACCACCATCATCATCATCACCACCATCATCATCATCATCATCATCATCATCATCATCATCATCATCATCATCATCATCATCATCATCATCATCATCGTCATCGTCGTCGTCGTTGTCGTCGTCGTCGTCGTCGTCGTCGTCGTCGTCATCATCAACATCAGCAGCAGCAACAGCATCACCATCATCATCATCATCATCATCATCACCATCTTCTTCAGCACCAGCAGCACTCTTGACGTGATTCTGCATCGCTGATATTATCGCACCCAACTCGGTATTTATTTAATATGTTCTTCAGATTTCGGCTCCTTTTGGAAGTAAATAAGCTACGCGGGAACTTTAAACGCCAGTGGACACATAAGCATAGGAGGGTAGGCGTGCTTATATAGGCCTATAGCCTAGGCCAATAATTATAATGTTTCCCAGACGGGCATTCAGACGGAACTACACAGTGTGAAATTTTTTGAAAAATAACTGGGGGGTTGGACTATGATCCACTTGGATATTGGGGTATGAAAAGCACACTTAATTAGATCTGCTATATGGAGCTCTAAGAAAGACTTGGTCACTTGGCAGACCGAAGGTTGAAACCCCACCCCTCGGCAATTCTCACCCTGAACCAACAGGCAGACATAGCCATATACGCAGAGACTTTCAAGCAGATTACATAGACCTAGTCTAATCTAATATCTGTTGTTTTCGTGGTAACAGATAATATGACCAGGAGGCAACATTTGATGTGTGACGTGTCATCTGCGCACGCCTAACTCACTGTCTTGATTATAATTTGGAAACAGTGGGATGGAGTAGCCTATTATAATAAAGACAAGCGGATCGAGTTGTGCAAAGCCTCGATAGCTATTAAAAAGTCAGAAGCCTTACATTATAAGATCATCATAACGTTTATCCATAGGCCTATACGCCTAGGCCTAAGTCGTGGGTGTGGTAAACGTGGCAGAAGAAATTGACGAAAGATCGACGTGTTATTGCATCGACATCAACACTGCGCATCACGGCGAAGCTTGAGATGCGTATCAACAATGCGAAGCCCGACTTTAATTAAAAATATCTGTAGGCCTACAACAAGAAGAGTGAGGTAGCCTATTAATTATCCAGCAACACCATTCGCGAACAGTTACTTTCTAGTGCCTAAGGGACAGCCATCCAGTGGCGTAGCCATGCCCGGGCAAATACGGGCAATGCCCAGGCTGGCGATTAGTTCTGCCCGGGCTGCGCGGAATCGAGAAATAATAAATTTTGATTTGGATGGCTTTTGATGCTATTAAAATTTGAGTTTTGGGATAACGATGTCACAGTTGCATTTGGGATTATTGAATCTTGCACCGTCAAAAGACTCACTACATGGGCTAACTGGCACGTCATATGTCCTATACAAGTAACACATCTATGTACTCATATACATACTGTATAAGCCGTCTGCCCTTCACCATCTGCCCTTCGTGAACCTGACATTATTATAATGGCTGTCAAACTGTATACGGTTACAAAGCGATGGTCTTGCTCCATTATTTGTAGCGCATTCCCACAATCATGCTATCCAGTTCAGCAGGAAGAGAGGGTTAGAGGTCGCTGACCTTGAGGAACGGGTTATCAGTCCAGGCTAGATACATTTCAAAGTCTGTCATCCATTAGAGTCTCTGAGGAATGTCTGAACTGTTCAATTAATGGCCTCAGCGGTCTATTCCTTGGCTAGAACCCGTCTATACAAGATGGAAAATATCATCTTCTGAAGATCTGACAAATCATCAACGCTTACTTCGGTAAAGGCGGGACAGACCACGTACATTGCAGGCAATAGATAGGTCCAGATACAGTTATATACAGATAGGCTATTATATATGTAATATATATTTATACACATACAATATATATATATATATAGACTTTACTTTACACATGCTGCCCGGGTTACATTTTGCTTCTGCCTACGCCACTGCAGCCATCGTTTGAATAGGCCTAACTGAATGAAATGCATTGATATCTTGCAGCACTTAAGCCTATAGGCCTATAATTCTCGATGGCGATTTCCGGAGAATTTGCGCGGGGAGAAACTTAATTATAAGATGATGCACAAGAAGAGTTTTGTAGCCTATAGGCCTACTGCGCCTGGCTTTTAAGTCTCACACAGCTATATAACGAGTTCCTTCGGCGCTTTAGTTGGATCGCAGGGACAAGGCAAACGTTCGAATTAATGTAGCCTACCTACTAAATCCGTCCTCGTTCTCACGCCGTGAGATTCCTCATGCTGACACATATTAAGTAGGCCTAATGTCATTAACCAGTTGTGGTTTTATCAAACGGATGCTGTTAGACCTAATTAAGTGATCTTAATTTTAGTAGGCCTATATACTATAGGTCTACTGTTTTTCTTTTCTGTCTATCCTTTCTCTCCCACACAGTCCCAAAGATGTCTGCTAGGCCTATGTTTTGTTACTTTTGTAGTTGTATAGGCCTACTAATACGATTATTGAATTGCATGTTTCGATTTTGTTGTTGTAGGCTACACGCTATAGGCTATGCCTATTCTGTAGCCTACTCGTCCAATGTTCATGCAGTGCGTTTGCAGGCGGTTCATTAATAAAAGTAGCCTACTCAAGCCTACTTATTATTGCTTACTTACCTCAACTGCCACCAAAGATTAAAGTGTCAGCCATCGATATCTATATTTAGACCATAGATGTCGATTGTATCAGCGCTATAAAACTTTAAAAACGTCTTCGAATGAGCGTTGCAGAATACATATTTAAACAAGAGTCGACAATTATTATAGGTGACACCTTGACTTGAACTGCGCGCACTATACTCGTCTCCAAGCCCTTTGTAAAAATCGAAATGAAGTTCATTTGGTTCTGTTGAGCAAAAATCCAAAAAGTTGTTTTACTGCCTAAATGAGCAAGTTTTCTTAAATGAGCTCTTAAGCTTCTAAAGAATTTTGACGGGAGAGGGAGTAGAGCAAGGGTGTTATTGTAGATTGAAATACGATCGTCCTAGGTAGGCCTATGTGTGGCTTATTGTGCTAAATGACCTTAGACCCAATTGCGCCGTGAGAAATTCTAAAGATGGTTTTACGAAAAGTCACTGACGTCATACGTAGGCCTATAATTTATTTAGGCCTAGCCTGTTTCGTTTACCTGCATGACCAAAATCTTTTGATGAAAGCACTGGTTTCGAAACATAATGACGTCGCCGAGAAAACAGGACTCAAGTGATAAATAATCTAGAGTTATCACGGGAGAGGGAGAAGAGCGCAAGGGTGTTATTGTTTGGTGTTGAAATAGTCGTTTACATCGGAATGGCAACTTTCGTCAACTCATGATTCTGAAATGGATGAAGATGTCGAAACCAGGGAACGCATCTTTCATAATCTCGTCAGAGAATACATTGTACGTTATCATTTGAAGTCTTTTTCCGCTTTACAAGGTAGTCGGCCTTGGGACGTGTAATGCTTTATGGCTGCACTTAAAGGCTTTTAACTACATGCACTTTGTCGTCAGTTTGTATTGTAATTAAGTCCTTTGTTCATGGCGTCTTTGGAAATGTGGCTTAAAGTAAGGAAAAGAATTCTGGTTACACTTATGTTTGAAACCTTGGGCGCACGAGGTATAGCGTGTAATGGCCCACGGGACAGAGAAAAAATATAGCGATTACAGATTTAGTGACATCGCTGTGTCCAGAATAATAATAATATTATATGACATGCTTTTTTGTCTCGAATTTAGATGTGGTACAGATCCGGTCTCTGCTCTTTTTTGATTTTACTAGATTATCCTCAGTTTTTTTCTTCATTGTCATGGATGAAGATGGCACTTGCATGAACACTGAACAATAATCTTACTTCTTTTTCCTTTCCTGTTATTTGTACACATAATGGTAGCATTTCATTTCACTTTAAACAAAGCATAATGCCTTATCTGCAGTGATAGAGTGTATTCTTTGAAAGTAGTTTGTATGTGGACTTAATCACGTTCACTTACATTCTGCATATAGACAGACAGTACATTGTTGTGGCTTGAAACCGAAATCCCTGAAACAAATTTCAGTCTGATCCTGATATTCGATTTTTTAAGTGCGATAGACACAACCTAATGCTTTTAGACACTAAACTGTGTTAAAAGCAACACTAGTGATCACTATTTCGTGTACTTAATTTTGTTTCTGTATAATAATTTTGGTCAGTTCAACTGCTTTCTATAAAACTACCCTCAGAAATCAGGATTTTCTTTTCTTTCATCATTTTCGGGAATTCAGGTTGACCCCACTATACATTTCTGTTATTTATGTTTTGTTCATAGATACTGTCTATCAAATTGCATTTCAGCTTAGGTGGCATATAACCCTTGTTTTGTTAACACTGCTTTCCTTGAAACAATGACACATGAATCCCCATTTTTTGTGCTGTAATTTTGAATTCTCCTTACAAAACTTTTGTTCTTTGGATCATAGCTTTACAAGAGGTGTTCATCATATTGACTTCTAATCATTGTAGTTCTTTTACATTTAAAAATCTGTGCACCATTGTTTCAATGTTGAATGATGCTTATGATAATTTCATTTTTCTTAATAGTGACATACTTGGAGGTAATGGAACATGAAACATATGCTCCTGGGGAAATAATTTTCTGTGAAGAATTTGCGAACTTTTGTTTCTGAGATTACATTATTCACTTCATTTCACCATAGATAACTAACACATAACACAGTGCAGTCATAATAGTTTTTTGGTCTGCTGTGGTACATGGTCATTTGACAATGTGTTTGTTATTATGCGTATCATTCATTGTGCTCCAGTATAATTACCTGTAAGCCATTTGTTAAGCCCTGATTATGGTTGGTTGATTGCCAGTAACATCACCTGTATTCCTAGGTATTGATTTATCTGCTTATGTATTTTCGACTGACATTTTATTACCTGACATGAGAACAGACATGCAAACAATTGATTAATACGAATTCATACATGTGCAATTTTTATGCATATGAGAAGAATGCGAACCACCTATTTTGGTGATCTTGCGGCCTATGTACCAAACATTTCGAGATTACGTCAATGTAGGTGGTGGCATAGTATTTTGGACATGTCTGCCTAATTTAAATAAATGGGTGCTGTAATTTATCTAGTATATAGTAAAAAAATGGAAAGGTGTTTATTGAAATAGAGTGTGTTCTCTGAAGCACTTCATTACTGTTCCTTGCTTACATATTTCAATTTATCTGGTATATATATATTATATGTAATATAGTATTATAGGTTTCTGGTAATTTGATTTAAATACAGTTGTCACTAATTTTGCATGCAGCTATGTCGAATTTTCTTTATTGATGTCCAGAGAAAGAAGAATGATTTTTCTTCACCTTGCCAGTAACTTGTTTTGACCGCAAATTGCCAATTTTGTAATATGCTTGTAGTGTTTAATTCAAAGTGCATTTTGAATTCAGGGATTCTTTTGAATTCAGGGATTCAGTTGAATTCAGGGATTCAGTTGATTTCAGGGATTCAGTTGAATTCAGGGATTCTTTTGAATTCAGGGATTCAGTTGAATTAAGGCATTCAGTTGAATTCAGGGATTCAGTTGATTTTATGTATTTGAGCCAATCTATATAAATAAAAATGAAACTTTCCAATAGTTAATGTTACAATCACGCCGAAAGTTACGCAGCGATTGTTGTGAAAATTTACCAAAACCTTCCATTCCAATAGCACCGTGTCTTTAGATTTCTTTTCCACGAAAAAACCCAATCTTTTCCACAAAAAGTGAACTTTGCAATCCGTTCGTCCGCCATTTACAAATTCAACACGTCCCACACGGCTGCCACATTTCACAAACAATGTCTCCAAACACAGCAGACTAAACATCAATGATGTCGCGTCCTCTGACGTCATAAGCGATTCAAAATTTCACAAAGCGGCCTTGACGGCGTGACGGAGGAAAGGAGCGGAGGGAGCGGGACGAAGACGGTGGGGAGGGAGCGGAGGGGGAGGGAGGTGGAGGTCGAGGGGGAAGGGGAGTGGAGGGGCGGGGGAGGGAGGCCTTTCCCCAAAGCGGCCTTCACGGCGTCACGGAGGAAAGGAGCGGAGGGAGCGGGACGAAGATGGTGGGGAGGGAGCGGAGGGGGGAGGGAGGGGGAGGGGGAAGGGAGGGGAGGGGAGCCTCTTTTCAGCCACAGCAACGCGTGGCCGGGTTCAGCTAGTAAGTTCTAAAATTCCATCCAATGGCATATAGGGCCATTCGGTTGCAATTGAGGCTGATTTGAACGCAGGTTGTAATTTTTCTGGTTGCAGATAGGACTTCTGCTGTTCATATTGCTCTACATCGTGTCGTATGCCATTATATCGGCTTACAGAAGACAACCAGATCGAGATGAATACTATGCAAGTATGTGTTGTATTATGTGTTATATTTTCCGCAAGCGTTTGAAAACCATTCTCTTTGATTGTGGTTTGATGTCAGGTCGGGAGCGCCTCTGAGGAGTTCTCTTGAATGGGCGTTATATGAATGTACAATTACAATTACAAAAAATATATGTTTTTGATGATAATTGGTATTTATCTGGTCAATTCATTAGTCGTGTGGACTGTCGAGGGATTATACAGTGCTGGTTAGAAGACAGATGGCTCTTGCACGAGGTTATTTTGCATGTGCATTTAACTGAGTACTTTGTGAACTGCTGCAGTCATAATAGTTTTATGGTGTGCTGTGGTACATGCTAGTCATTTGACAATAACTGATTATATATCTGGTGATGTCAAACATGGGCTATGGTGGATTGCTTGTGATTAATTGTAATAAAACATTTGTAATCATAATCATAAATTTATATGGTGCCACATCAAGAGAAACTCTTCAAAGGTGCTCCCTATCTGACAGTGCTCACCAAACCACAACCGAAAGAAATAGTTTTTCAAACGCCTGCGGATGTAAGGAAACATTCAACAGATATTTCTTAACATTTTCGATTTGGCATTTCATTGCTAAGTGCAGAGGATAATTTGAATTGATTTATTTAGAATTTTGGGACACAGCAGATTGTGTGGCATGTTTGCTTTCTATGGGTGTGTGTGTGTATATATATATATATATACATATATATATATGCATATATGTGTGTGTGTGTACATATGTGTGTACGACATATAATTTGTGTGTGTATAAATATATACAGTATCTCTTCTACCTGCAGTAAGTCTGACTTCTCTTCCTCTGTTATTTATAGTCACCTTCGCATAGACTGATGAGTTGGTATTTACATTGACATGTATTGGTGCTTATGCCAATCATCTCCTTTGATTTATGATAATGGCACACTGTGGTATAGGTTTAGCATTTAGAGTTTAAACATGCTGAACGAATTAATTGCTTGTCGCTATTTCTCTTTTTCAGCTGATGCTGAGGATGCCACAGTCTACCGTGTGTCGTAAGTTTCTGTCAAACCTTTCTGCTCTGCTCACGGTTCTCTTGTTATGGGGCACGGTGTTGTAGTGGTGGCGTCATTGCCTTGGAGCCATTTGCCTCACGCCCGCACCAATATCCGACGCTTCTCTGTTAAATACAGTGGGGCTCAAACATGGAATAAGATTCCCCCTCTCCATCAGACAGCTGCCTAGCCTTCGAATCTTTAAGTCAAAATTGCGTGCCCTGATTCTTGACAATAAATAATAATTTATTCTGGTGCATTATGACTATTATTGATTCTCATTACAGAGTGAACAAATCGTCAAACTTTTAAATATCTTCTCCTACTCTGAATAAATTATATCTAAATCCTTACTACCCATGCAGCATCCCGACCATCCAGCGACCTCTGTGCCTTAACTTCATCTAGATCTACTAGAGGCCCTATGATCATCGAATTAATGTGTATTTGTGCTATTAGTTAAGTTAGTTAAGGTGTTTGCTGTTTGTTTTCTTAAATTAGTTTTTTTTTTTTTCACTTATACTTTATGTTAGGACCACGGTACGGCAACCTATTGGCCATCATCATCTTGGTATAGTCGCCCAGGGGACTCACCTAGCGGGGTTGTAAGACCCCTTCCGAGTCCCCTGTGCAACCAACTAGAAACCTTTGGCATCGTTATTTAAGTAATGTTTTATTATACTTATTAACCTTGTGTTTATGATGCTTTATTTGATTTGTTCCTGTTGTTTTTTTGGTTGCCAAATAAATGATTTGATTTGATTTGAGCCGAAAGGTTCGAGGTTCGAATCCACCTCAAGTCGCCGCGTAGGGACCTTTGGCAAGTCCTTCACTCACAATTGCTCAGCGCTTCGGAGTGAAACTCCGATGCAGTGTCCGCGCTGCATTCGGGAGCGCCTCTGAGTAGTGAACTTGAAGGGGCGCTATAACAAGTGCACATAGAAACATTTTATCCAATGGTAAACCTGTATTTTGATGTCTGTTTATTCTATTGTAGGCTATGGCTTTGTACGTTCACCCTTGCGGTGTCGGGTGGAGCAGTCCTGCTTCTGCCGATATCGATCGTAGGCAATGAGGCGCTGCTTATGTTTCCCAACAGTTACTACCTTCAGTGGATGAACACTTCACTCATTCATGGTTAGCATCTATAGGTGGCCAGTTGTCTATGCCATTGGAGCCAATGTCTTAATAACTGATTTGCTTGTTATAGATTTGCTTAGCCAGATGAAGTTGTACACATCATTTTTAATGACTGCTGCATATTTCTTGTTTACTTAGAAATTTTCATTGGCAAAATTATTTGCATTTTAGAGTATATGACCATTTATTAATTAGTAATTCTTGATTTGAATTATCCAGATAAATTTGAACGGTTACGTTACACCAGTGCCGAGGTTGTTATTTAAGGCTGAATAGTTGGATTTACGTCAATAAAGAATTACCTCAGAAGGAGGTCATGCCATAGCAAGTTTATTTGTTTATAGGTAAAGTAAATTTGGATCCATGTTATTGTTATTTAAGAATTTGTGTTATAATAAAGTGTGTTGTAGCAAGTTTCCAGTGTAATTAGTAATTTATTCGTGGAATGTTTATATAATAATAAAATGGATATGAATATAAACTTGTTATATGTTTTACTGTTTGTAAAAGTGGTTGGTTAATTGGTTTATTGTTTTCCTGGGTTAGCTCTACGACTGAGTGTGTAATTTTGAGTTTCCTGCTTGTTTTTCTTATGGCACTTACTAAGCGAGAACAGCGCGCGAGCCGCGAGTTGGTAAATTTTTGTGCTCTGTTTTGTGTTCTTGTAGGCTTATGGAATTCCATTTTTCTGTTCTCAAACTTGTCGCTCTTTGTTCTCATGCCGTTCGCATATCTATTCACAGAATCTGAAGGACTGCCAGGTTCACGGAGGGTAATGATGGAATTATTTTGTCAATTACTGCAATTCAAATTCAATTCATCATTATTTGTCTGTTTGCAACAAGCACACGAGGACAATAAACGAAAATTGTTGTTAGTATTACGAGTATCACCAATGCTAGAGCATTAATTTTTCGAATAACATACATGTAATTAGGTAATTCACAGATGTATTAGGTAATTTACCTGGTACATATTTACCTAATTTACATAATTATTAGTTCTCAAACGCTTATTTATCATTTAAAAACAATAAGATTGCGCAAATTGTTTTTGAACATTTTTGTTGGGTTTTTCAATATTATTACATCATACTGTAGCTTTTTTGAAAACCGATTAAAACTTGAGCTTGTATTAGTGTACGCTTTGCATTTTGTGTTGTGTTGGTTAAATGTTCCTGCTGATTTGTTTGGTAGGGCATCATGTCGAGAGTGTACGAGACTGCTCTCGTCTTGTTCCTCTTCAGTATTCTGATCTGCGGATTGGCCTGGGTCTTGTCGGCCATGCTGGATGAGGACAAGGCCAGTCGAAAGGCGCTCTTCGGTATGTAGAGCACGACGATGACACATCTCACATCATCTGTCTCTCGCTTAATTTCGCTTAATTTCAAAAGCTGACTCTGGGGTTTTTCCACAGCTGTCTCTGGTTGAATTTCCACGATTAGAAATATGTGTTGGCTATAATATGTGTTGCAGGCACCGGCAGTTGTTGCAAAGCATTAGCATAATTTCTTCTTTGGAGTTGGACACATAGGGGTCAGTTTGAAACATTTGATTGGATCAGGTGTGACCATCTCATTAGGTCACTGCAAAGATTTTCTGCACCATTGTGCCTTGATTTGTGCTATTGTGTCGATTTTATCAGGTTCTGATGTCCAGTATATTGTGTGTGTAAATGCTCATTAGTTGACCATGCATCTATTGACCCTTTACTGACCAAAGTATTGCAAATGGTATGGGAACTCGTATACTGTCGGTTGGTAAATTGGTCAAGGAAAGGTTGCTTAGCTGTTTTGCTGTTGCCTGAGTAACTCCTTGAGCTGAAAAATCGTGCCTTTAATAGAACCAATATTGACATAGGCATGTAGTCAATCACTCTTACCTTTTGCTGGCTGACTGATTTGACAGGCAATCTCTTTGTCCAGCAGGTTTAAGGAGTACTTACTGTGCTTTTCGACCTACTCTGCTTTCTTTATACTGATCATGGCTTTCACTCAAGACTCAAGTGCTTTCGGTTGGCACTTGAACGATGAGAGTGCACTAAAAGTGACTGGGACGTCAATGCAGCTCTTTGTTTCAGCGTTAAGTCATTGTTATTCTTCAATGCATTGAGTCACTTCTTATGTGATTCTAAATTTTGAGGGTTTATTCGGATTAAGTTTGAGTGAATCTTGACATGAAATACAAGGAATTTTGTTTGCTTTTGTGCCAATCACGTCCCTCCCACTTGAG
Organism: Lumbricus rubellus; assembly: GCA_945859605.1. Taxonomy (NCBI): domain Eukaryota; kingdom Metazoa; phylum Annelida; class Clitellata; order Crassiclitellata; family Lumbricidae; genus Lumbricus; species Lumbricus rubellus. Next base: position 25,890,143 of record OX243820.1, on the reverse strand, counting down.
CTTCACCTGTTCCCTAGATCACTCTCTGACACATTTTATAAACACTTAAAAACTGTTATGTTTGGCCGTACTGGGTTCGGGAGCGCCTCTGAATAGTTTCCTTGAAGAGGCGCTATATAAATACTTGAATGAATGAATATAGTTCACGTTTAGGTGGAAGTGAATATTCCATACTGTATTCGAATTGTTAAGATACATATAATATTACTGTTGTGCTGACATTGTGTTACTTTGTTTTGCTTCAGATATCTGGAACTTTTATCTTCCATACTTGTATTCTTGCATATCACTTCTTGGTGTCATCATGCTATTGAGTAAGTTGTTTAGCTAGCAATTTTGCGTGTGTGTAAGTGTGCATATGTGTGTGTAAGTGTGTGTGTGTGTGTGTGTGTGTGTGTGTGTAAATGTGTGTGTAAAGCAGGTTTTCACACTGCTATCTCAAAATGCACTGCGTGTGTGTGTGTGGCTGCCTGTTAGTTGCCCAGTCCATTTCCATTTTAGTGTTGGTGAAAAAAGGAATGATTGACAAAGTAAATTTTGCATTTTCTTTTGGAAATAGGCTTGGTTCTTGTTCTCAGCGTGTATGAGAATAAGGGTTGTTGAACTGGTAGGGTATTTTTAGTTCTTGAGAGCTTCTTTTATTTTTAGTTCTTGAGAAGTTCTTTAAGTGCAATGCATAAATATCTGGCCATCTTAAAAGTATTGTGATATGGTTGCTATATGAATGTCTTTATGTATTCATGCGTAAAAAGCTGTTAGTGGTTGTAAAGTTGTTAAAGGACAAGTCAACACATCACATGACTGCTCCCTATTCTTGCAAGCAATCTAACATTTTCATAAAACTTTTTAAAATGCTAATATTGTACTCTTTCAATTTAAGATGTACCGGTACATGTGCCAGAGTGGTTATGCAGCTGGTATTATAAAGGATTTAGACTTAGTAAGCACATGAGTGTGTAACTGAAATGTTTGCTATAGGAAGGCTAATGTCCAAATAGAGACTTACAGCCCACAGCTGTGCTTACTAAGTAAGTTAGTAAGTAAGTAATTTTCGTTTGTTGTCAGCAGCTGAGTTGTTGAATATTTTGCTTAATTCGTAATAGTTTTATATGCATGGTTTGTATGTGAGTTGGAGTGCTGGCAGCTCCTACTGTGCGATTATTTTTTTGTTATATATTAAATTTCATTGTTTATTTATTGCAGTTTGTACACCGGTTGGATTTGCGAGGTTATTTACTGTGATGGGTGAATTAGTCATTAAACCAAAGGTTAGCTGTTTCTGTGTAATTACCAAGTAAATCTTGATTGTTGCTAAATACTGCAGAGGTAATTAGATATTCTTTCTTACTTATTTCTGCTCAGCTATTTCCACAATTGGCACTTTCATGCTTATTCTTCTTGAGATTTTAGAAGCTGTTCCATCTATTAACCATTTACCGACCACAGTGTGGTAAATGGTTTGGGGGAATCCTCTAACCTCGATCGTTAGAGGGTTAAATTTAATGAGTGTTCTTTAGGCTTTAGCCAATACAATACGGTTTGATAGTTTTTAAACATTTATTATGAAAACTCTGCGAACCTGACTTCGCAATGGTGCCAACTATAAAACATGGACATGAAAGTCAGGATTTATTCCATCCAGTTAATATGCTGTGCATAATTAACCCTTTACCCGTTTGCCCAGAGAATATCCGCTGAAAACACGGGCTTAACGTGAAAAATGAACAGGTAAAGGGTTACTCTGTCGACGCATGTTTGAACGTTATGAGTGCACAGCTGTATAGAAGTTGAAATTTCTATGGGCGTTTCTTTTTAGTTTCTGCAAAACGTAGAAAACGAGTTGGACGTGTTGCGACTTGAGGAAGCTGATCTAATGCGGAGACTTGAAAGTGCGCAATACGTCGATGTAACGAGTCAGAAGTTGTCTAACGGCCATGGAAGCAACGACAGCACAACCCTTAAAGTTCGACTGGATGACATCTGCAGAAACAAAAAGGAATTAGGTTAGCTATGGATTAGGTTAGTTAGGGATTAGGTTATGTAAGAATTGGGTTAATTAGGAATTAGGTTGGTTAGGAATTAGGTTATTTAAGAATTGGGTTAGTTATTAATTAGGTTTGTTAGGAATTAGGTTAGTTAAGAATTAGAAGAATTAAGCCAGTGTGTAATTAAGGATTAGGTCACCAACTGACCTGAAAAGCATTAATGCAAAATTAACTCCATAGGATATAAATTTTTATATAATTGAGTACTGACCTTAAAACAGAATTTGTTCTTACTTTGTTGCATATCAGCAGATTTTGACCTGTACTTCCACTAAACCTCCCTCAAACCTTGCAACACGTAAATTATTAACTCCGACTATTGTGGCTTTATTTTTTAAATTTTGGATTTATAAGATTTTTCAGAATGTGGGCTGATCACTTAATATTTGCTGTTCTGCACTATGAGATTTCAAACTGGCCTACAAATGCTGTGGTTTACTGGTCATACCTTGTGTCACTTTCACTGAGATTAAGTGGATGTGTCCTTGGTTGGCAATTTCAGGGTTTCAGCTTGATTTGCATTAAGTGATTCAAGATTTAGCAGGTTGATATTGTCTTGTTATCGTTAATTCCAGAAAAGAGACAACAAGTTTCACCACTTAGAAGAAACCTTGGCTATCCTATTATGATGCTGTTTTTGCTTTTCCTAACTGTAAGTGCTCTAATATTGTTTTTCTGAAGTTTCCTTGTAAAAATTTATTTATTTATTTAAATAAATATTTATGATTAGGATGCATTGTTACTTTGAGATAAATTCAAAACTTATTTTTACATATATATCTTAAATATTCAGTTCAGCTTGCTTATTTATTATTTAAATTTAATGTGTGTGTCATCTTTTTTTTCCTTTAAATTTTTTGTGTGCTTTTCACTTAAATTGTCATTCAATGAGCTGCGCAGTAAAATAGAAATTTCGATCACTTGGCGAAGTTGTATTTTGTTTTTGTTGTTAAATTCCATTGTTGTGGAATATTGTGCTTTGTTTACACAGCTTTTAAACTCATGTTTTCAATCTCATGATGAGCTGTATTATTGCATTAGAGTTATTTCACTCTGTAAGAATTTGCTCTGTGTTTCAGTCCCTGTCAGTTCTGATGGTTGCTCAGAATATGGTCGAACTACTGATTGGCATAAAAGCACTTCCTATTGGCACAAAGGTAATACACTTTGAAATCATTCTGTTGAATCCACATCAAATAATTAATTATTTGCTATCTTTAGCAATATTAATTAATGTAGTGTTTGCATCTGTTTTTTGATTCATACTTAGACTGACGCTTGTGTTTAAATTTGCTATAAGTCGATGCAAAGTGACTGTTTTGGGAAAACTCAGATTTACCTGTAAATTATCAGAGACTAAACTATGGGATTAAGAGCTGACTGGGTAGGCACACTGGCACAGCCTATCATTTACTTTTTAAAGTTAATTTTACATATTTATATGTTTTGAATTTCTGAATTTCTTCTAATGAAAGCTATTGAGGCATACCTAGTGTGAATGGGATTGCTTATTTATATGAGTGGGTAGTGTTGATTTTATTTATATTTATGTCTTTGTATGTTGTATTTTGTAGGAGATGGTTCTTGGTATTTCGTCACTGTCTGCCTTAGGACCAATTGGAGCAGCCATAGAGATTACCATCATCATGTATCCATTATGCTTTGCATTCAGTGTTTATGTATTAAATTTGTTTCTCATGTTTCAAATGGCGTTTCATATGGCAGAGGTAGTAGCACCAGGTGAGTGTATGATGTGGTGTTTCATGTGGAAGGTGGGAGCACCAGTTGAGTGGGTGATATGGTGTTTCATATGGAATGTGGGAGCACCAGCTGAGTTGGTGATATGGTCTGCTACCTAATGAGCATTATTCCAAGCTGTACGAACAAACAAATTGCAGCATGTCTGCTCTACGTTGCCAACTAAACATTTTCTTCATTTGTCAAAGTCTTCCTCGGAGTGCTTAATGGGCTAGTGGTTAGCTTGCTGAACTATCAGTTGAGTGGTTAGTGGTTCAATTCCCCACCAGGGCAGAGTAGTTTTCTTGAAGGGGCACTATATTTAAAAATTCTCGGAATGAATGAAAGAATGGGCACATGCGTGATTGCCAAAATGAGTTGAACGGTTTGCCAATTTGTTACGGATAGTTTGCTGTACAAATTCGATTTGTCCATGAATGTGATTTTGCATACATGACGCGTTAAGTTGTTTACACCTTAACACAATTGTCAGCTATCTGATGCTGACGTCGGTCGTCGGCTTCTACAGTCTGCCATTGCTGAACAGACTTCAGCCGAGATATTCGGACACTCCGATGACAAAGGTTATCGGCAATTGTGTTGTGATCGTTGTTCTCAGCTCAGCTCTACCAGTCTTATCTCGAACTCTCGGTCAGTCATCGTAGTCAGTCGGACATCTTTAATAATTAATTATTATGTATTGTAGTCTGGGACACCTTGATCAAAGTGCGTCATGGTAAACTGCTTTCTGTTATAAAAACTTTATTTATTTATGTCCTGAACCAAAAAAAAATAATACAACTTTGGCAGTTAACATAATACTTTATATAATTTGGTTAACAAGAGGAGACCCAGAAGGGATGGACGATCCTGCTAATAGGGTCGCCCAGTATTCATATAAAACTTTAAAAAACATAATAGTGCATGACAGCGCGGTGTTCAATTGCAGGAACACAAAAATCATTAGGGAAAAAAATCTTATTAATATGTAATAAAACTTTGAGTATGGAGTTGCAGATTTGGTTGAATGTTTGTATGTATGTGCACTTGTTATAGCGCCACTTCAAGCTATCTCTCTACTCAGAGGCGCTACCGAATGCAGAGCGGACACTGCATCGGAGTTTCACGCCGAAGCGCTGAGCAATTGTGAGTGAAGGACTTGCTCAAGGTCCTTACGCGGCGAGGTGGATTCGAACCTCGAACCTTCCGGCTCCAAGGCAACGACGCCACCACTACACCACCGCGCCCCATGGTAACAGACTGGTACAAAGATCAAAAGGACATGAGTTCAATGCCTGCTGACCCCCATAACGTTGACTCACTCACCCTTTAACACCCTTTAGTGCCGCTGTAAAATGATCTGTTGGGCACATGACTGCGTTGCAGGCTGTTGTACAGTTTAATAAAACTTCTCTTAAGCTTGTTACAATCTGTTACTACTATACCAAGTTGTTTTACTGTGAACTTGCCAACTGTCGTAGACTTGTTTTTGATCAACAATGCTGATTTATGAAAGCAGATTATTGATTGGAAATATTGTTTCATTTGTCACTCTAACTTTAGGTCTCTTACTTCTTCTTTCTTCGCGTTCTCTGCCCTCAGGCAGGTAGGTTCGTATGTCCAATGATGCCATTTTTCTCTGTTCTGTGCTTCTCTTTTCAGTCCACTGTATCCATCTTCTTTCAGCATCCAGTCCAGAAGCATTGTAAAGTCCATCAGATATATGGAATATATATTCTCTAATTTTTCTTCAGGTATCACCAATTTCGATCTGCTTGGCAATTTCGGCCGACTGGAGTGGCTTGGAAATTTCTACATAGTTCTCACATACAATCTCGTCTTTGCGGTTGCCACGGCGATCTGCCTGGTAACCAAGTTCACCGCAACTCTCCGCAAGGCGCTTGTCGACCACTTTGAGCAGGCGTTCGCTCAGGGACGACAGAGCCTGCTCCGGCATCGGAGTTTTGCGAGCACCACAATGTTAGTCAAGGACGACTAGAACATCTCTCTCGGCACTTCGTGATAGACGCACCTGGATCAATATTTTTAGACTCAGTTTCTGCAGTTCTTTGTTTTGTAAGGTGTATTTTTTAAAACGGATAAGTAAAATCGATGGAAATGTTTACAGTGTCACGTGCATGTAACGCATTCACATGTTATCATCATCATCGTCATCCTTGCAAATTTCATCAGGTTTAAACCAGTTTGGTGTAATTGCTAGAACCTGTTGTTTGTCTGACTGATTTTGATAGTTTTAGGGAATATCCAGAGATAAGTGAAAGGTTTAGCTGTGAGTTTTTGTTATTTTTTTGTTTGATGACAGACAGTTTAGCGTGAAGGCTCTTAATCAAAATGTAAATTTTTAAATTTTGATAAAACATTGAAAAGCGGTGCTAGAGTTTTGTGGTTTTTCTTGTTCAGTCTGTCAGATATGTGGAATGTCCTGTAGCCAAAAACCAAACGTAATGTATTGTACCGGTAGTTGAATAATAGTGTCGTGCAACTTCATGATGTTTAGCATTTGGATTTGCTGCTAGTCTGATAACGGATGATTCTACAAATGAGTTTAAAGTGGAAGCAGGATTAACACAAGGATGAACAGCACTAGACAAACGTGCTTTGAATGCATACGCTGAGCTTCGAGCCAACATATCCAGAACAGTTCATTTAATATGAAGGAATTTGCAAAGAAAGGCTCCCTCCCTTCCTTGTCTACATTCGGCATTATCTCCTCATCCCTCTGCAAACGACTGCACTTAAGCAGGGTGCAAAGCGCCATAATGATGGTGCGGGGCTAAATGTGCAACATAGTAACACTGCCCCATGTAATATGTCCAATGTGATGCAGACAGCCTGATATATGCCTACAGTTGATACTTGCAACAGAGGCTGTACTGGACCGAGTACTAGATTGATTGAGGGAGGCAGACTTCCACATTGAGTATTGCACATTAAGTATTACACCCCCCGCCTACATTTGGTTGCACCCCCTTCCCAGTAAGAAACCCCCTGCCATAATGAAGCATATTATCATAGAAGAAACAACCTGTATAGTAATTGTCGTTGTATTTTGCAAATCCGTGTTGAGCAAGTGTACAAACTGTGATGAAATAAATATTTGGTGTTGGACTGTTAAACGAATTGAACGGCCATGACTTAATTTTTGTTGACTTAGTCTTTTCGGATGTATGCCTGGCAAGCAGAAATCTCATTAAACTGGTTGAATTGTTCGACCATAGATAATTAGTTAGCTAACGTGAAGTTGCGTCTTGAATGTTGTGTCAAACCAATTCTACTAACTGCTAAAACTGTGAGTTGTGCTTCTGTCGTGAAACATGGCTTATTATTACTAATCCTATGAAAAAAGTGGCCAGGTGCTTATCGGGAATATTGAGAGTGAAAACTGCTCTTATTTTATTGCAGGACCATGTTTAATTATGGATATCATGGTCCCTGTAATTAGGACCGTAATAGGTCCACATCCAGAACCAACCAGCTATTTCTAGTTGACCGCCAGTGAGTCCCAAAAGTGCACATCTATTGTAATTCTGAATGTATATTCGAACAGGCACGATCTATCTGTCTCAGAAAGCTTAAATTTCTCCACGGAATTTGTGTATATTCGTGTTCGTAGATCTAACCGTAACCGTTGAGCGATACCGTGGCTGTTGTAAAGAATTGTTGTGAGAATTCATGTTGTAAATGTTTGTTCGTGTAGTGTCTTATTGTGTAGTCGATTGTAACCGTAACGTAAGACATGCTCAAAATGGTAATCGAATGTAAGATGCAGGAGTCCACGTCACCGCTGATGTCATGAGGCGGATTAAGTAATAGTGCAAGAAAGTGTAATCTATACGAGATCAGTTCTGTCCTTGGGACCCACGTCAAGAACTGCTTTAATGTTAACCCTTTAATGCCGAGATGGTAGTAAATGGTATGGGAAATCCTATACGCTCCGACATTAAAGGGTTAATGCGATCATTTATTTACTGCAAGTTCAGTTAGACTGAAGGGAATCTGCTGCACAAGGTCGTTGTTATCCAGCGATTAAAATGGAAGGAAATTGTGAGCATACCTTCATTTGAAGATATCAGGTTGTTTTGGTGAAGCTTTGACTTACCAGTTATACAGTTGGTGAAATCAGTTTCAATAGCTGGGATAAATTTTCACTCCAGTCTTGCATGTACGTATCAAGACGCATTTAACCCTTTGCCGACCAACGTGTTGTAAATGGTATAGGAAATCTGATACCCTCGGCTGCTAACGGGTTAACACTTCAATGATTGGGCTGCGATGTTGGTTCCCAGTCACTTTTTGTGCTCAGTCGTCATTTGAATGTTGAGATCGTCACAGAGGCACTGTGCACATGACTGTTTAGACGAAGAAGGGCCGTCACTTTAACAGACCACTGAGGCAGCCATGCGCTTCAAGTGTTAATTTTCTCAACCTTGCTCTGACATCTTCCCCCGCCAGTTGTGCTAATTATAGCTGTGCTGCTTGGGGGGGGTACATGTGCAGTGGAAATCTTGAACCAAAGCTGTGCCATGGCAGGGACTATTTAATTAATCTAAATAAGTGCATTTCACGACAGTTTGAAACTGTACACTGAACAGAGTTAAGAACGCAATGGCTTGTACGGTATGTCCAGTTTAGACCTCTCCAAGGAACGTTGACGAGCTCAATTTGATGTACAGAAGTTCAGCACCTGCATCTCTCCACAGGCAGCATTGCACAGTGATCTTTGGCTGCATTAGAATGTGAGGTGGTAGTGTGCTCCAGGGTGCATACGATTAGAACGTTGACTTTACAGTGTCATTTATTTTAAGTAGTAAGCGTGTGGTGTACAGTTGTAAATAATTTCGTTGATTTTGTTTTGATTGACGCATGTATAATTGTATATCTAGTTTTTTAGTGTCTGCAGATATGTTCCTGAATTATTGATAACTTGACATGTATTGCTAGGTATGTCGTGTCAGATTGCTGTACATGTTGTCTGTCTGGTACGTGTAAGATATATAATCGAATAACTTCTCTCTTTGGTGTTTGTAATGTAATTGAAAGATGTAATACGTCTTGTGGTTATTGAATGTTGGCTCATCCTGATGCATCTGATTTTATCTAATGTCATCTTACAAGTATTTTGATTATTGAATGTAAACTGTTTTAGGCCATTTCGAATCGTAGTGACGGCTTGGGTTTTCGTTCTGAAGAAGCATTTGCATTTTGTCCTTTTGATGAACAATTCTTTGTTGGCTTACAATATTTGCTAGATGCTATTCAAACAATGGAATGCCTGTTAAAAATATTTCCAGATTATCTTCATGTGCTAGATTTTTCCAGCATTTGACCTTGATCTTGTTTCGTGATCTAGGGCAGTGAGTATTATTGTTCTGTCATTTTCATTCTAGATTTTATGTAGAATCTGATCATTTAAAACTTCTAATTTCTTCCCATCGCAGTTAATTTAGTTTCAGTTCAATTTTTAGTTTTTAAGTCAATTTAGTTTTTAGTCCTTCTATAACAATAATTTCAATTGTTTTAAATTTTAAATTTCTTTAGTTGTTGTTTCAGTTCCTTGTCTGTTTTAAAAGCTTAAATAAAAGCTCAATTCTGCAAAGGGACTTAAATATAAAAGAAACCGTGTATGGTGATTATATGATAACTAACTCAATCTAGCAAGTTTTTCTTAGTTGAGGTTGGACACTTCCCAAAGTGCAATTACTGGCTCTGGTTGTGTTATCAGTTCCAACCACAACACCAATTAGAGCCGCTGGTACCACTTTGATTGCTAACACTATGGTCATAGTAGTTTAAAATGGTTCTGATCAAGAACTTTTTTGATGGGGCGGAATTTATAAAACACCTGTAAGACAGGGACATAAATTCCACCCCTGTGTTTCTTTTAAATTACCATTACTGACATGGTCTTCTGTGCTGCACTAATAAACTGTTCCAGTAAGCTGGTTTCAACCTGTTGAATGGCTGGTAGAGCTTTTGTCATGTTTTTTTATGTCACGGCTCAGATGTCAGTAACCTTTTAAATTGATTGTCAGGTATCGGACTGTTTATATGATTTCGCTCAATTTTTCTTTCTTGTTCTCGTTTCTATTTGTTCAACACCATTGTAGTTTTGTTTTTATCTAGTTTTAGTTTCTATTTCTTTTTTCTTCTTCTCTTTTTAGCTCTTTTAAATCTTATGTTCTAAATGAATAGATAATTACTTTAGTTTTCTTTGCCAAAATAACACTGATCAAGAACTTTTTTGATGTTGTTCGATTTTCACAATGGCATTTATTTCGTTGTGACGTCAGTTCTTTTTTTGTCATCTTAGAAAGTTCATTCCTTTAGGATTAAATAGCCTGCTTGCTCCGGTGCATTAATATGTCTTGTGATTTGGTTAATTGTTTAATCTTCTGTTCTAAATGATTTTGAGTCCCACTTCTTCCTGATGAATCGTTATTTTCATGTAGTTTCATGTATCAAAGTAGGTAGCCTTATACTATTATACAAACACCATATTTTAGAATCCGATATTGATATTGGTCAGTTTGTATACTGTTAATCGTTTCCACTAAAGCATCCATCTGTATTTAGCGCAGATTTCAATGACCTTTTTTGAGGATATTTATTGTAGTTACCCGACTGACAATGATTCCTCTGCTGTTAATTTTATTGCATTTTGAATTTTTTTCACTTGTACTCGTAGCTAAATTAGTTAAAAATAAATAAATTAACATTTTTATGGCTGTACTGAGGGTTTTCTCCATGAGGGTGCTTTACATTTTGTGTGAATTTGCTTGTTATTTGTAATTGCAATTGCGAATTTATGTAGAGCCACATCTCAGAGGTTATCAGGATGTGCTCAGTTTCAGTCCATGATGTGGTCTCAGAATATTGTCGGATTCTAAAATATGGTGTTTGTATGTACTTAATGAAACTAAATTGATTTACTTTTCGTCAATGCATGTATTGATTTTTTTAAATAGGCAACATTTCACTTCGCACTGTAACTATGTTGCAGTGTGTCAACTGATGTATATATTACGAATATATATATATAATATTGTATATATTATTAATAATAATAATATTTTTTCTTTATTGAAACGCCTGCAAACGCACTGTGCTGTACATGTACAAGTTATGCGACAATCTTAATTAACATCAATCTTAACTATGACAGAACAGACAGCCAATGCATGGCGCTAATAGCAGCCTACAAAGTACGTCCGCCCTATACGGGGCTTGATCTCGGTACCTCTCGCTCTCTATGCCAGTGTGTTATTCAATGCGGTACTGCCCCCCCACCCCAGTGTGTTTCAACCTGATGTATATTTTGCGAAAAAATATATGTGCACCATAAATATTGGTCTCTGGAAAATGTGCTTGCTCAGTTTACTAATCTGGTCACATCTGATCTGGTATTTAAAGTTCTTGTATTCTAGTTACCTCAGAAATTTGTCTTTCCAAGATCCCTTGGACAGTGGCCACTGACCATTTTCAGAGGAGTCCTTTTGAAAGAATACAGAGTAGAGTGAATGAGAGATTATTATCTTGCTATGAGTTTCAGTATTGAGCAATTCAGATGAGTCAGCGATGATTTAATGACTCATCCTTGATTGTTAGGTAAAAATAGCTTGACTGTACCAGGCTGCCAGTGTGAGTATTTTTGCTATATTTATGTAATATGTATTGTATTTAAACATTTATAGAGCACCTCTAGTAGGGGGAACCGTTCAGAGGCGCTCCCAGTGCGCTAGTATACTTATGTTTATAGTATGCAGGGTTAAATAATCTGTGTGATGATTGCTTTGTGCACGCTGTTAATACGCTACATATTCTGTTTTTTGTTTTATGTGTCTGTTAGTTGCACATTATTCTTTTAGACATTTTAGACAAAAGCATGCATACACCTTATTTGTTTTCTATGTATTGTGTTCAGTTGGCTGTTTATATTTCTGTTTGTTTCAACATTTAAATATTTGTTTTTCTGAACCTGTGTCGTTTCTTTGTTGCTAAGCCCTGCCTCCGTACCATCTCCGACTGCATCTTAGCATTATCTGTCTTGTGCCATCCTATCGGGCTTAGTGGGTCAGTCAATGCATCTCTATCTGTTGTGAGATTTGTTGCGACGTTGGGCAGAAGGCAGGGAAGCAATATCTTACTGCAACAGTTTTTTTTTGTCATTGATGTAGTAGTCATTTTGTTATAATTATTATGGGGGAAATCCAACAGCAGAGATTACTACTGCATGAGATTACTTCCTTTCAAAAATTAAAATATGTTCAGGTCATGAAATGTTGTTTTGCAGTAGGTCACCACAGAATGCACTGGTAAAATTTTAATATGAAATTACGCACTACAAGACTTTTATTGTACTGCCCGGTAATGATGTATTTCCTAAGTACAGAAAGGGTTGCTCTGATTGACAATTAAGACAAAAATTTATGCGATAGCTTAGAAATTGCTGCATATACGCCAAACAGTAGATAAGACTTAAGTGTTATGTTGTGGTCTTCTCATGTCTGTCACAAGTCATTGATTGACTCTAGAATAAGTGATGTAGAATTCACAGGAATTTTCTATCTTTGGTTTTGTCACTAACAGTGTTTGTTTTTTGTCAGGGAGTTTTATGATATCATGTTCATTTTGAGGGACTGCAAGATCTATGTGTCTTTTCGTTGGTATGACTTGGTGTAAATAGGTGCAAAGACATGTTATCGAAGTGCACCAGCTTATGTTTAATTGTTTTTAGAGCGCTAAATTTAAGAAAGAATTGGCTTCCAGTGGAGGACTGCATGTATCTGGGTTTGTCTGCAGTTGCCCTGCAGTGTCCTTGCTTGTTTCTTGTTTTTAGGTCCATGGTGACTTACATAATGTAATGTAGCAAACTTCTATAAAGCACCATCATCACACACTAGCCCAATCACACACTTGTTCAATCACACACTTGTTCAATCACACACTTGTTCAATCACAGTACACATTCAGTCGTTTCGTTAAAACCTCCCTGTCGGTGTTCACCAAAGTTTATTCAGACAATTGATGAACTAAAGTCTTGAAAATGGGAGAGTAGGGTGTTTCTCACTTACTCGTGTAGTGGGTATTGTACTCTGCTCACTGGTTGGTGCGACTCAAAGTCCCTGTCTGTGTATTGGGTAGTAGCTGTTGTGGTTCTCTATTAGTTTTCCATTATAATCTATATTTTATGTGCCATATCATTACATTACCTGTGCTTTACAGAAGAAAGTCACTTGAAAGCTTCAGTTCTTCTTAAAGAACATTGGGAAGGGCTTGGTGGGAGTGAGTTGGCTGTAGCTGTGTCATTTTTGTAGCGTATGTTGTGCAATTTCAAAAATAGTATTCTTGATTCCAATGATTTAATTTGTCTTGAAAACAGTTCTTTGTAGGGTTTGTGATGCTGTAGGTTATGCAAATGCATATCTGCAGGGGCTTCTATCCCCTAAACAACCATGCTCAATTCTTCTTACCCCCCTCCTGGGCCGGCCTTCTCTCTTCCGGGCCGGCCTTTCCCTCCCGGGCCAGCCTTCCTTCTAATGGTTGAGTTTTGGCTCATTTCTGATTCCACTCATTTTCAATGGGCTCAAGTTGCACCTGCCTCATATAGGGATAGAAGCCCCTGCATATCTGACAAGTTCTCAGAATTTTAGCATACTGTATATGAAGCTATTTTTTTCCCTGGTATGTAGATTTAGAGGTTTTTCTTTAAACTGCGCTTTACCCAATTTTCTTCTCTTTGTTCAAACACATTTGATTTTTCAAGTGCCAATCACACTTGTTGATAACACATTTTAGTTAGTTGTCACTTGTAATTCACTGACTTGCAAACTGAGATGTCATGTAATATACCCCTTCATGAACAACATTTTGATGTAAAGAACTTTTAGTTGTTACTTCAGTTTACTGTAAACTACGCATGTGTTTATTTCGTAAGTACTTCTTTAATACTTTTAGAAATTTAGATGTTTTGTTTATTATGATTATAGAGTACGTTGTGTGAAAATTGCAGCCTCACATGGTGTAAATTTGCTTTGCAACAGTCATGCTGGTGTTATGGTTGCGTGTGTGCGAACGTGTGTACAGAGGTCGAATGCTACCTTATGGAAGTGCTGTTAGGGTTCTGAAATAGTTACATGCATTATGTTTGGACGTTGAGCAAGTCCTGATGCACAGTTGCTTAGCACCGCTGATTCTTGGTTGTTGTAAGACAATGGCGCTTTGTGATCACCTGGAAATAAAACAACATGGTGTTCTTATGTTACTGCGGCTTTGACAACTCCTGTTGAGACTTTCTTTGGCTCTGACTTAAGAAACGGACTTGTCTCAGGGTGGTTGTGGGTCTTAGTGTTTCCTGTTGTCCAGCTTCAGTCTGCGCTTCTAAACTATTCAGGATGAGCATTATCAAAGTATAGTTGGTATTGTATTCAAAATACGTAGGCCTTTGAACAATGCATCGTCATCTATAGGTTTAGTTTTAACAAAAAGGTTTTGCTGTTGCCAATTCTTTATAGGTAAGCACTGTTTGTTTATTTATTATGGCTACTTATTTCTCGAAGATCATCGTTTCCAGGGTCATGCTTACTAAGAATACCTGCAATGCCCTGCGTTGTAATAATATGTGGTACGTTACTACGTTAGTTCTCCCAAATCATTCAGTCTTTCAAGCTTACTGGCATTGGTATAGTTGTATGATTTTGAGCCTCATGTTGCTATTCATTTGCCTGCCTTTGTGTATTGGATTGATCTTGCTTTTGGCGAGATTGGGAGTGAAGCCAAGAGGCACTCGGATGTCAATAATATTATTGTTGCAATATGTAGTAGGAAATTTTGTTGATGCTGCATAAGAAGCCGTTGCTAATCAATTCTTCTTTCATTTTATGCTTGTAATTGCCAGCTTATATATCCCAATTGTGGTACGGAATGACAGTGTGTGTTTTTGGGTATATTCGGGGAGAAACAGGGCTTAAAGTGTAGCAGGATGGTCATGGATGGCGTCCTGGCACTTATTTTCAAATCTCTATGCTGTCCTGCCACTTATTTGGCCAGCACACCTGAAAATGTAAGGGGTGTCCTGGCACTTCTTTTGGAAAGGTAAGGGGCGTCCAGACACTTTTTTACACTTTTAGCACTGGGGAGAAGGACTAAAAATGGAAATGGCCATCAGCTTTTAAAGCAGGAACTTGATATCTTATTGGAAAATTTATGGTGAATGACTATAAAAAGGCCGTCAGAAATTTTCGGGCCAAAGGATAGGCTACTAGATTAAGCATTGCTGGATGTGGACTCCTTTTAAAAGGGTTTTTGCTGTTGCCAATTCTTTATAGATAAGCCCTGAATCGGTGTGTTGTCCACAGTGAACCTATCATCTTGTGTCGTCTGTGTTCATGTAAACCTATTAATTGTTATGTGGTTATGAGCACAAGGCAACATTGCTTACTCAGTTAGGGCTGTTAGGCTAATTCACAGTCTTGATTGATACTGTATCCATTGGAGGCAGAACAAACACAGCAGTGCATTCTCGGCTTTGGCCTGTTTTATTTATTTTATTAGGTTCACACTCGTTTGTGTATAGGCTACCACCTTCAACTCTCATGAAGTGATTAATGTGAAAACCAACATTTCACAACCATAACAGAACAGTAGGGAGTAATTTTCATTGCATTATTGGGTGATTACGGTGTGTGTATATATATATATATATATATATATATATATATATACATTTATATGCACATTCATTCCTATTGACTTTTCTAGCGATCCTTAGGCCTAAAGAAACCTAGGCCATTTAAACCAACGACAAATAAACAAACTCCGCCTCGTCACTCAGTCGTCAGGCTCAGTTAGCGGCAGAGCGTCACGATACCGATCGCGACTTAATAATAATAGGCCTAATGATAATTTTCGTTTATTCAACAAATCAACAATCCGGTTGACGGCAGTTACAGTGTAGGCCTACAATTATGCAGTTGAAAATTTCACAAGAACGCAGGTCACAGAATAGCCTACACAAATCTCAACTAGCCTATAGCGTATAGGCCTACTAACAGAATAGACAGCCTCCAATAATTGCCGCTAATAGCAGCCTACAAAGCATAGGTCTACATGTGTTTTATACATTAGGCTATTTAAAAAATTTGAAATGCGGTAACGGCGTCCTGTGAAGGAAGGATTTTAAAGCAGGAACTCAATAATTTCACTGGCGCTTTATCACGGACCATACCAAAAATTATCAATTTATCATAGGGAAAGAGTTCTCTGTGAAAGTCCCGGCTCCGCACCATGTTATAGGGCCTCGGCGATAAATGTGCCAGCAGGAACTATTTTGGACAAAGCTTGAAATAATTGCCTTTTGAATCCATTGGTCCTGCGCATGCACTTTCGATCGAATCACCCCGAGCTCTCCATTGTCACGCCGTTCTTCGTTATTAGCCTAACTAAAACCACAGAATATAACTTTCGGCTGTCTCAAAACTACACTTTCTCTTCTCCGAGTCTTCGCACTGGGAAGTGAGAATCCCTTTGATTGGTGTGCACCGCAAGAAATGCTTTAGAATACGGTAGCCTACAAAAGGCCTATGCATTAGGCTATATAATTATACACCTGCACTGAGAAGTTAAATTGCTTGCTAAAGCTTACTTTTTTCGCAGTGCGTTTGCAGACGGTTCAATAAGGTACATACTAATTATTTTTACTTTGTGAATCAAGGACAAAACTGTTACGTAGGCCTAAATTTATTAGAGACGTCATCTTGTCATTTTTTCCCGATGACGTCATCTCAACTGATCGCTTCGTTGCTTGGAAACGAAACTAGCGAGATTCATATTTTTATTGGCGAGACATATTCAAGAAGGAAATTACCAAAATTCGTCGAACAGAATAAGTAGAAAAATTAAATTCGATTAGATGAAGTGTAATCGAAAGTTTGACGAGGATATAGGCATATAGGCTAATATTAGACTAGGCCTATAGGCCTAAGCTTACTTGGAAGTTAAAACGGAAATCGTTCGAAATTTCGAACAGAAAACGAAATCATGTCAAGTTGTACGACGGTAGGCCTTTTATGTTGTTTTTGAAGACTAAATTGACCATGCAGTGGCCTACGCCTGGATTTGAGTTGAGTATTCAGATGGGGGGGGGGGGGGGGTCTCTTGCAAAATTCTAACTTCCTTTCCTTTGTAGGCTATAAATTTTTGATGATTTCTGTTTGAAATGGAGCTTTTATAGGCTAGCATTCTGTAAATCGTTCAAATCATTTCGAGTAAGCCTATAAATAGGAAATCATGATTTTGTTCGTTCTCAAATAATGTAAGCCTATCATGCCTGCGTTGTGTCGTATTACCACGACTCTAATATCTTTTGTATTAGGCTACGACGTATAGTAAGGCCCATTGTATTGTTGGCATAGGCATAGGCGGAGACCTGGTCCGAACTTTGGGGGGGGACGGACGAGCGGCCGAAAACATTGTGACGACAAAATAAAGAAATTTTGACGACTAAAAAAGGTGTCTTCAGAAATTTTGACACACCTAAAAAAGGTTTGTTCAGAACTTTTTATGACTAAAAGGGTGTCTTTAGAAATGTTGATTGTGAAAAGTCCAGAAATTTTGACAAATTTAAAACAATGTGTATAGAAATTTTGACGACTAAAAAGGTGTCTTGAGAAAATTAATTTGGACGAATAAAACATGGTGTATAGAAATGTGGACGACTAAGAAAAGATGAAAAGGTGTCTCCAGAAATTGTGACAACTAAAAAATGGTGTTTTCAGTGATTTTGACAGACATAAAAAAGGTTTATTCAAAAATATTGATGACTGAAAAGGTGTATTTAAAAATGCTTAATAGTTAAAGAAATGTTCAGAAATTTTGACGACTAAAACAAGGTGCATAGAAATTTCGACGACTAAAAAAGGTGTTTTCAGAACTTTGGACGAATAAAACAAGATGTATAAGAATTTTGACGACTAAAAAAGATGTTTTCAGAACTTTGGACGAATAAAACAAGATGTATAAGAATTTTGACGACTAAAAAAGGTGTTTTCAGAACTTTGGACGAATAAAACAAGATGTATAGGAATTTTGACGACTAAAAAAGCTGTCTTCAGAAAAGGTGTCTCAATAAATTGTGACAACTAAAAAAGATGTTTTCACAAATTTTGATGACTAAAAAGGGTGAAAAGGTGTCTCTAAGCAATTGACTACTAAAAAAGGTGTTTTCAGAAATTTGGACGACTACAAAATGGTCGTCAAAAATTCTACGCCGAAGAAACCCCCTACCTCAAATCAAATCCTGGCTACGGCCTTGTGGTGGACGAAAAAGATGGGAAGAATTTGATGGAAGTGGATGAATCCAAAATTAGATGGTTTCAATGATTATAATATTAATTGGTTGTGATTGAAATATAGATCTCAATTAAACCGATCTTATATTGTCGAATCTATCTACACTTTTTAAGTTGAAATTAATCTCGATTCATGATTAGATCGAGAAGTTTTTTCGAAGATTTGTTCAATTTTTTCTAATAATTATTTGAATACTGTAAGTTTACTACATTTATATAACATCATAAAGAAAAAATATATGGGTGTTCAAGTAATGTGTTTTCAAAAAGAGACGTTGATGCATCCCAGTTCTGTTGTGGCATCGCTCTAATTGTGTTGAATGATAGCAGAATATAATTTCCAGCAAACCAATCAAACAAACAAGATGTCTACAACATGGCGAGAGAACGCTTAACAGTCACGTGACCAACATAGAGGGATCGTTCGATAACTAATAGCCTACTGTCGTTTCTCCAACACCCCCACTCGACAGTACCCCCATCTAACATTAGTTATCAATTATCAAGGCACAAGCCAATCCTATCTCTTAAGTTACACAGCTTGTCCCTTGTTAGTGGTTTGGTCATAATGTCTGCAAGCATTAGGTCACTAGGACAGTACTCCAAGTTAATTATCCCACGAAACTGTAAGTCTCGAAGATGATGATGTCGAACATCTATGTGCTTGGTTCTTGCACTGATCTTCTCGTTGCTTGCAATCTTGATGCATCCTTGGTTGTCTTCATACAGAGTCGTTGAATCCATGCACGGTATATGTAGATCAGATAACAACTGTCTCAACCAAACCAATTCTTGACTTGCCAAAGAAGCAGCAATATATTCTGCTTCTGTAGATGACAGAGCTACGGATATTTGCTTTTTCGATATCCATGAAATTACTCCTTCTCCGAGCTTAAACAGGTATCCACTGGTTGACTTGCGATCCGATCTGTCGCCTGCCCAATCTGCATCAACATACCCAATCAGTTTCAGATCTCCAACAGCTTCAAGCTTTAACTTCCAGTTAATTGTTTCCTTGAGAAATCTGATAACTCTTTTTACTGCAGTCCAATCACACTGACGTGGTGAATTGACTTTCCGACATAGAATAGAAACTGCGGCTGCAATATCTGGTCTTGTTGTAGTAGCTATGTATAACAAAGCCCCCACTGCTTGTCGATATTGTTCATTTGAGCTGAGCAAATTCTCTTCCCCTGTTATATTTAAATAGTCCACATGCATTGGTGTTGCACATCCATTTGCATTCGTTAAACCATATTCAGAAATAACTTCTTGAATTTTATTGATTTCAGAAATCAAGTAATTGCCTTGTTTGTCCTTTTCAATTTGAATTCCCAGGTATAAACTGACTTCACCTAAATCCTTGATTTCAAATTGCTGACTTAACATGTTTGCTGTTTTCTTGATCATCTCTGCATTTCCACAGATCAGCAGATCATCAACATATAACAATATGTAAACAATCACGTTGTTGCACTTCTTTGTATACAGACACAGATCAGCTTCACTCTGTTGGAATCCATCTGATTTCAGAATAGAGTCTATTTTCTGATTCCAACTTCTGGCTGATTGCTTAAGTCCATAAATGGCTTTCTTTATTTTGCAAACCTTTTGCTCTTGACCAATTTCTGTAAAACCTTCTGGTTGATTCATGTAGAGTTCTTCTTTGATTTCTCCATTTAGAAAAGCTGTTTTGACATCAAAATGATTCACTTTCAAATTCTTTGATGCAGCAACTGTCAACAATGTTCTCAAAGTTGTATGTCTTGCTACTGGTGCGAACGTATCTTCATAGTCCTCACCAAATTTCTGAGAGAAACCTTTAGCTACAAGACGTGCTTTATGTCTTACATTTCCTTCGGCATCGTGTTTCAACTTAAACACCCATTTGCAGTCTATTGCCTTCTTTTCTGCTGGTAGATCACACAATATCCAAGTTTCATTCTCCTTGTGTGAATTCATCTCTTCTTGTGCTGCTCTCATCCAGTTTTTCTGTTCATCTTCTGTTAACATTTTCATCTCATTCCATGATGAAGGTTCCTTTCTGATTTCATTTTGAACCATTAATGATAGTCTTTCTGCTGGTAAGCCTTTGTTACTTCTGGTAGATCTTCTGGGTTGACTGATATTTTCATCTGTCATTTCAGTGTCAGCTGTTTCAGTTTTGTCATCTTCATTGACTTGATTAGGCATCTGTGTTTTGACTTCATTTTCATTTTTAACTGGCTCTGATTTTAATTCTGTGTTCTCTGAATTTATAATTACTTCTGTAACTGTCATTCCATCTGATTCATGTTCATCAAATGTTACACTGCGACTGATTATGATTCTGTTTGAATCTTTCAACAGCAACCTGTATCCTTTTGATTGTTCACTGTATCCTACTAGGATTGCTTCGATTGCTCGATCATCGAATTTAGTTCTTTTCTCTTTTGGAATGTATGCATATGCCTTGCATCCAAATATTCTGATATGTGAAAGATCTGGCTTTTCTCCATTCCACAATTCAAAAGGTGTTTTATCTGTAGCCTTCGTTGGCAGTCTGTTTTGCAAGTACACTGCTGTCATAACTGCTTCTCCCCAGTATTTCAGCGGTAGTGCTGCATCGAGTAGCATACATTTTGCCATTTCGATTATTGATCGATTCTTTCTTTCAGCTACTCCATTTTGCGATGGTGAGTATGGTACACTTGTTTGAAGTTGAATTCCTTCTTGCTTCAGATAGTTTCTCAGCTTATTTCCAGTGTATTCACCACCATTGTCCGATCTTAGGATTTTCGGTTTTCTTTGAAACTTATTACTAACTTCTGCAATGAATTCTTGAAATTTCCCGAATACTTCGTCCTTCCTTTGAATAAGATAGCATTTTGTATATCGTGAAAAATCATCGATAAATGTCACAAGATATTTGCTTCCTCCTGATGACATTGTTTTCATTGGACCACAAACATCACTGTGAATCAAGTCCAACGGATGTTCTGTGCGATGTGTACTGGCTTCAGGATATGGTTTCTGTGTGGCTTTTCCTTTAATGCAATGTTCACATTTCACCTTTACATTACATTCTCTGATTTGAATTCCTGTGGCAATTCCTTGCTTGTTAATATCTTTAACAGCGTTTGGATCTCTATGCCCTAAACGTCTGTGCCACACATGAATACAATTTTCATGTTTAGTTTCGAACTTGGCCATGTTTGCAACTTCAGGAATATTCTTACATGACAACTTGTATAAATTGTTTTCAGATTTTCCCACAGCCAACAACTTTCCATTGTATTTGATCGAACACTGGTTACCCGAAAATTCAATTTCCTTTCCTTTGCTTGCCAGTTGCTTTACTGATAACAAACTTCCTGTTAATCCTTGTGAATATAGAACATTTGTGACTTTAATTCTATTCACTGTACCATTGTCTAAAATGCATTCCAGAAAACCATTTCCAATTCCATCTGCAATTAGACATGTTCCATTAGCAATGTAAATTTTATCAGACTTCGTTTGGTCCAGTTCTGTAAAGAAATTCAAATTGTTTGTCATATGGGTTGTGGCTCCGGAGTCTATAAACCAGTCACTTGTTCTCTGACCAATGCCAATTGTAAAACTGCTGTGATTAGTGTAATCATTGCCTAGATCACTCAATCTTTCTGTTGCGACATTTTTGGCTTTGTGTTTTAATTTTGGCTGTGTATTTTCTTGCTCCATTCTTGCCTTCCATACTCTACAATCCACTTTTAAATGACCTTGCTTTTTGCACACAAAACAAGTTCTTGTTTCTCTGTCTTTATGCTGATTGTCATGACGATTGCTGGGTCTCGTATTGCTTGAGTACATTGCTGATTCATCTTTTGCTTCTGTTGAATCATTTTCTGAATCTTTCTTGCGCTTGTATGCATCAACAAGCTTGTTTTTAACATATTCTAGAGTAAGCTCATCTTCCTCTCTGGCTTCTAAAGCTGTTATCAATGTTTCGTACTCATCTGGTAGACCACAGAGCAATAGAGTCGCCACCTGTTGATCAGTAACTTCTTCACCAACACCACGCAATTGCTCAACGAGTTGCAAGGCTGCACTTATGTATTCCTGCATGTTCTGATTAATCTGTAGCTTTATCTTGTATAGCTTTTTACGCAGATACATCTTACTGCTCAGATTCGATCTTTCATGCACTTTTTGTAGCTCCCGCCACATTTCTCTTGCACTGTTACAATTGCAAATGTGTATTAACTGGCTATCTTCAACTGATAACGATATTGTGCATTGCGCCTTCTCGTTCTTTCTTTGCCAACCGTCTGGAACTGGGTCAGGTGTGTTGTCATTCACAACTGTCCATAAATCGTCTTTAATTAATAACATTTTTACCTTGAATTTCCAGACTTGATAATTGCTGTTGTTCAATTTTGTTATCGTAAACTTTGTTTCGTTTGATTCCGCCATTTTGTGCTTCTTCTTTGACTAGCTGACTCACGCGACTTGTTAGCGATTTTTACCAACGCTCGAACATAGGTTTACTATCGAAAAGTTCCGATTTCTTTTAAACCTACAAAGTCGCATATTCCGAGTCACTGTCTTATTTCTAAACTTTTAAGCATTACTTGGCAACTGGCCGGTAGCTGGGCCCATAACCTTATAGCAGAATATAATTTCCAGCAAACCAATCAAACAAACAAGATGTCTACAACATGGCGAGAGAACGCTTAACAGTCACGTGACCAACATAGAGGGATCGTTCGATAACTAATAGCCTACTGTCGTTTCTCCAACATTGAACAGGCTTTTAGTTAATTGTTTGAAAATCTCCATCTAACATTGTAACGTCGTCAGTCGCCTGCAGTATTTTCATCAAGTGTCCAAACTGTCCATGTCCTGACACTTAAAGTTTGGGGGGGACAAATACATGGACCGTCCCCCCACCACATTCTTTGGGGGGGACCGTCCCCCCCTGTCCCCCCCTAGGTCTCCGCCCATGGGCATAGGCCTATTTAAAAGTGCATATCTAACAGTAGACCCTCTAGGGCTCTAGGCTATTCAAAAGTGTTCAACTGGGTTCAACCAGTGGCGGAGTTTCCAACTCTAGCCTGCTTCTACCCGCGCATCACTTTTGAAGTAGCCAACAGCAGGCTACTGTCATAAACCCATGGAATAACTGACTTATTATAATGAAGCTCGCAGCGTTTGGCCCCAAAGGGGCGTGCCAATCGATGGTTCTC
Organism: Lumbricus rubellus; assembly: GCA_945859605.1. Classification (NCBI taxonomy): domain Eukaryota; kingdom Metazoa; phylum Annelida; class Clitellata; order Crassiclitellata; family Lumbricidae; genus Lumbricus; species Lumbricus rubellus. The sequence continues at coordinate 25,866,788 of OX243820.1, read as the reverse complement.
CTAGCAGGGCCGAGTCCGTTTAAACTGCAGGCGAACTATTCAGGGCCTGCGCACGAAGGAATAAACTGCACTGGACACTAATAGCTAGTAGGCTAATAGGCGATTGAAAAATAACGATTTTCTTACTTATGACTTCATGGGGGTATCGACAGAAAATATGAAACATATGTAGTTAAAACAGAAGCTTTGTATAACAGCATATTCTTGCTCGGAACTATTAATCTATTATTTCCTTTTCGTTTGGCACTCTGAAGCAAAGGGACAATTGCACCTAACTCAGATGTCCTAACTTTAGTCCATCATTGACAGTTGGCATTATACTTCAAGTAACGCACCTATTTATATCCTGTTATTGCACAACCTATTAGAGTATTAGAGTGTTGATATACGGCGAGTTTATTTACCTCGCCGAATGCGATTTACGTCTACCTTTAGTTTGCGGTGTGTAGGCGGGGGTCAAGCATACACCACAGTAGGCGGCGACGGGCGTCACGGCCTGCTCTGCATAGCATGTTACTGTACAGGGATACCACTCATAGCTTTTCCCACCTAGATCTAGGTTTTCCAAAGTTTTTTGGGTCTTGTCTAGTTTATAAGGTTTTTTGGGTCATACAGGATCTAGCCTTTTCTGACGGCGGTTTTTCCGATTTTTTTGCATAAAAATTCATTTTTTAAAGTTAAAATGCACGAAAGACGTGAAAAAAGTCGAAAATTTTGCAAATTTGGACCAAAAATTGTAAGAGACTAAAAAAGAAAGTCGTTGAAATTTTATCAGGAAGAAAAAGAGAGCAAATTTTAATAATCGGACGACTAAAAAACTTAAAAAGGTCGTCAGAAATTTCAAGCCGGAGAATATGGAAAGAAATTGTCAATCTAGCTTTTTATAGCCTTTTAAACAGGATATAACCTTTTTCAAAATTCAGAGTGGCATCCCTGGCAATGTACAGCAAAACCAAATGGCACAATGCCGACTCTAAAACGGCGATGCCTGCTGTGAACGCGTGACTTCGTATAAAATTATTTTGTCCGTCAAAGGCGAACGTTATCCGTGTATTTCAATTTTTACAGAAGTCCACGCGTGCATCGGGATTGGACTAAAACCCGAAAAACCTAGGAACTGTTAGGCACGGCTTTCGTAGGTCGTCGCCGTTCGCTGACGATTTGACTACAATAATTATTTATCAACAGGCAGATAAGTTTGTTGGCTGAACGCTGTGCTGTATTGACAAGGACGTATTTTTAAAATAATTATTTGCCCAATTTTCTGAGCTTGGTTTTTTCGTTTGTGATATCGGAAATGTGATAAACTCAGAGGACTTAGACTATCGGTTTCATTGGCAACATTTTCGAAGTAAGTTGGGATTTTCAGTCTTTCAGATAACATTACTTTTCAGAAATATGTAAAGATGTGCAGTTTTGAGTAGGGATCTTGAAGGGACGGTATATAAATTTTTAATTGATTGATTGATTTGGCTTCCTGATTGATTGCTCTGTTTCTGTTTTCTTTTGTACTTGTATTCTCTTTTTCTGATGCGATAAATAATACGAAGTGACTAGCGGACCGCCAAGCGGCCGTCGAATCTCAAATACAGGGTGGGCCAATAGGAATGCAACAACTTTGACGCCTTATAACTTGAACAATTTTTATCCGAACATCGTGATCAATATACTAAATTGAAGGTAAATATCCATTCTACTACTGCGTCAAATCTTGCGCTGATATACGGCACCGTTTAAATAAAAAATTTCCGTGCGGCGCACACCTCTAAATTTTGAACGTAAATAATGAAGATCATGCCATGGCGCCGCTCACGGAAGAGGATAGAATTTTAATCAGAATCTTAAGAGTAGAAAAAGAATACAATGCACATCAGATGTTGATAGAATTTTCTTCTAGAAAATGGAATAAATATGCTCTACATCGATTGATTAAACAAATTGATGCCACGGGAACGTCTAACAGCCGCAACTGTGGTCGCAAACGTTCTCCCGCCGGCGCATCGTTCACGTCATACGGTTGCCTATCTGAACGCTAACGTACCAGAGTTTATTGAACCGGAGAACTGGCCACCGAACAATCCGGATTTAAACCCGGTTGACTGTTCGATCTGGGGTTGTCTTCAGCAACTGGTCTATCGTGAACCGATAGGCCTGCGTGATGTTGAACATTTGAAAGAGGTGATTCTTTGCTGCTGGGCTGAAATAACCCGAGCACTGGTGGCCTCAGCCATTGATCAGTGGTCGTCTCGTGTCCATGCTGTCATTAAAGCACGTGGTGGACATATTGAATATTTGTTTGACTTATGATAAATTCACTCAAGATATGAATTGTTATTAATTGTTAGAACTAGTGATTGTTTAGAATTGAGTCATTGACATTATTCAGTTTAAGACTTTTGGTTTTTTCTTGCAGTTTCATGGCAAAAAAGGGACATCGAACATTAATAGCATTATCTCAAACAGTCGTAATAGTATCTCTTAGATATTTTGCCGAATGATAAAATGGATAATTATGTTCAATCTGATATATAGGTCAAGACGCTCAGATAAAAATTGTTCAAGTTATAAGTCGTCAAAGTTGTTGCATTTCTATTGGCCCACCCTGTACTAGCGGACCGCCAGTCACGTGTAACCTGTCACATGACGAGTCTTGATTCTTGAATATTGTTACAATGGCGGCAGTTACCGATAGTTGGTTTTATGTCGGACAAAAGTTTTCTTGTTTTAATGACTTAGAAAATTACTAGAAACAGAGTAAGCAACCAATTTTTTTCGTGAGTGTTGGTTAGGTTCAGGTTAGGCGTCGTGAGGGTCGGTTAGGGTTAGTTTTAGGGTTTGTTTAGCCATTAGAAACTCTTGTGGATTGGTGTAAATAGAAAGCCTGGCAGCTTGCTAGTATTCCGTATTGGACGGCCGCCAGTCATGTGACAGGTTACACGTGACTGGCGGTCCGCTAGTATTTGAGATTCGACGGCCGCTTGGCGGTCCGCTAGTCACAGCCTAAATAATAATAGGTGCCTCGGGGCAATAATTGGTATACATGTACAATCAGGGGCGAAAATTACCTACTTATTTTTGCAGTTACTGTTTTTTTTTATATTATTTTCATTATTATTGTTATTATTATTTTTATTATTATTTTTGCCCCTAGGTATGTAGGATCCCTTGGGGACTTCGCTCTTAACTACTGCTGTAAAATCAGTCTGGAATGACCCTATTCATCTGCTTTTTATTATTATTAATTATCATTATCATTATTTTTTATCATTATTATTGATTATTATGAGAGGCGAGCGATGTACTAGTATCTTTATAGGGGCACGGGTAAAATGCACGTTTGCTGATTGGTGACAGGTAACATGCTGATTTTAAAAACAATGATTTGTCATGCTGACTGGTGGATAGAATGCTGATTAGAAATGCTGATTGTAGCCGCATAACATTGCAACAACAGACTGTAGGCCTGCCAATCTGTCTTTTTTAATCTCAACAACAACAATATATCTCAACAATATTTTTTTAATCCATAATCAATATTTTATCAACAGTATAAATATATAAATTTTCTGGTATTTAAAGTGTCTTAAAAGGTTTGCTAGGCATGGGGGGTTGTATAAGTGTATTGGGGTTATGGAGAGTGACACTTTCTGCCAATGTTTACCTCAGCCCTTAGTTTCCTGTGGCTTGTTGCTGTTTAAGGACACTGTCATATCAAAGATGATTTAGTGTCACCCTCCTTTATCTAGGCTTGGGACTGGCACTATCAGAGTGCGAACTGTGGCGAAGTTCCGTACTTACCTCATTGGTTATTCTGTATGTATTTATGCAATTTCTTCCAACTATTAATATTATGCTATCTCTTGTCGTTCATTGACTTCGTCATGCTTTAGCATGGGCCTACATTTGGGGCATGTAGATCATGGCATGTGTTGGGTCAAAGTAGTTGGGAAGAAGTAGTTGGTTGTACTGCTTTAGCATGGGCCTACATTTGGGGCATTTGAAAAATCCAAGTACCTGTGTCATAGTTGCTGAAATATTTTTTTATCGTATATGTCTTCAACCGTAGTTCAGATGAATTGGGTCCATGATGTGATATGTCAGTATTGACAACTGTTTAAAAAAATTATGAATAACTGGCCATTTTTTTAAACAAGTGCCTTGTTAAAACACACACTGAATCTGAGGTGTCTGAGAGTCTTACACATGGACATGTTATTTCTGAAAAATGGTTTCAAAATCTAAGTCTCAGTCCGAGCATGCCTTTAGGAAACTGCTCTATATTGTTGATGGTCATTATCATATGAAGAAGAGCAGTCACCTTAGCTAGCCCAGAGGGTTTAGAAGTGATTTCAACTTCATATTTTTAGCGTCTACCTTTGAAGGTGGGTGACCTTCTTACTCGCCCCCTCACTATCTCGCCCTCCAACTGTCAGTGTATTGTCAGTGCACTCATGACGAAGGGACTAGGGGGTACATGTAGAAGAGAAGTGCCATGAATTTTTTGTCCCGTCAGTGATTTGAACCCCAACCACTATAGTATCAGTCTATCATGCACCATTTAGTATATAGCACCATCTTGTCGCTGCCCATAAATTACAAGCAGCTGTGATCGAGTCTTAATTAAGTTGAAGGCTTTTATTCATCGTGCAGACACAACAACAACAACAACAATGACATGCCAACATCGATCTATTCTTACGTGGTTGAATGGCTAATCAACTAATTTTGAACTCCGTATAAATCATCATAAAACTCGTGCTTGCAATCCCTTCTCCTCCTTCGCTATTCTCAAAACATTTCTTTGCCTGTGGTCTTACGCACTTTGGCACCTCTGAGCGGTTTGCCCTACTAAAGGCGCTCTGTATTCATGTTTTGATACAATGAACTTATCATTTTAATTCCAGATTCAGTGGTCGAAAGCATTGGAATATTGTCGATATGGCCACGAGTTTCACTCTTATTTTGCGTCATAAGTCCATCAGTAGTTATGAGGAGTACTAACTAGTATCAGTAATACTTGTTGTGGATTGGACAGTATACCTATTTAGTTGTCGTACATTTGCTGCTGTCCTGAATTATGTACTTGTCTTGTATTTTCCAATGTTGATTGAATTTTTATAATGTACAGTGAATGTTGTGTTGTTGTCAGAACTAAATTAAGATTCTTTTGTTGTTTTCTTTTGTGGATCACAGCGCTGTTTTATAGGATTTCGTTTTGCTTGCAACTGTTTATAAATGAATTCATTACAAGCGTTTTCTTTATCCGACATATTCTAATATTACCTGAAAACTGTTAAGCTTGAAGTGTAATTTCTGTGATAATGGACCTCAGATCATTCCACTTTTCAATTTACCATCAGTTGATAGCCATTCTTTTCAACTAAGTTCTCTTTTGTCAGGTAGGAAAAACTTCTGAGGAATTTCCCTTCAAGGATGATGTACTGATACTATATGTCTATCCATAGAGGCATGCTGTTCTTGCAGGTCTATGTGATTAGGATCAGCCCGCAAGTAGGAACGCTTTGTCTTTCATTGTCTACTTGAAAGTGATTGCTGGTTGTTTTTTTCTACTAATGTTCCCGTATTGAAAAACTGAACCCTGTGATGAAAGCCGGGTAATTGTTTTCCATGATGATACGTTGCATTTCTCAGGAATGATGTAGTAAGGATACTATATCCCATGGCCATGGACTTCTGTGTGGTTGGGTTATTATACAGGGAAGGGATCCTGGCTATAAATAGCTCGCATAAAGTTTTGTCTTTCAGCATAGCTGTCAAGAAAAGAAAAACAGATAAAACTCCTGGTTTGAATCTGCCAAAGCAGATTATGGACCCAACCCACTCACTCTGTGGGTGGGTGTGGGATGGTATAAGGTCCATTTACTTACATAACTGGGAGCCTCTAAAGTTCCGGGTAGCAGCAATTGCTCATTTTGAAAACAACTGTGGATTTTTCTGCAGTAAATTGCAAGGAAGTTGTGCTTAGGTAAGTAACTGTGGCTTTGTAAATGGTCCGTTACATTACATTGTCATTGGTAGTGACAGGTTGAAGTCAATTTAAAATTGTTGGCATTTAAAGAAGTGTTTTTCTCTTGCACTTCTTTACCTTTCATTTCCAATGAAGCTAAGAAATCTTAGGTAAGAATCTAAGTGCTAAGGTTTCCTTTTAGCACCTTACCGACGGACTGCATTCTTTTTGTGATTGGCTATGCCCTATGCTATGATAGCTGTACGGTAGATTTAACTTTGGATTGTCTGAGAATTGGTTGGTCTATGTGAGATGAAAAAATTTTAGTCCAAAATTTATAAGTCCATTCAAACTTGTTTTCACGAGTCCAAATTGTTGAGTGTTACACAACTGTGACTTTATCCAGATATATATCCAGATATATCTACAATATAATATATATTTTATATATACACAGTATACAAAATGGTATGGAGCAGACCTGCTGACCGGACAAGTTGAGGCTGGGCAGCATGACGCGAGACAGACTCAGACAGAGAGTGGCGTTGGACTCTAACGGGCATTGAGCCCTATGATATTGATTGATGATTGATTGACAGTATACATACATATATAATTATATATATTATATAATAGAATATATATGCAGTGCTTTATTGTGCACATACAACAGTGCACACACATATATATTTATATATGTGTATCATTATATATTATTGATATGTGTGTGTGTATAATACTATTATACATATGTTATATGTATGCATGTATGTGTGCATGAAAGCAGCATGATATGTATTGTTTATAATTACATTGTATATATTTTTTATAGTTCCAATCAGAGGTGTGGTTTGTTTGGTTTTTTGAGAGTCCACGTAGGTCTTTATTTACAGCGGCAACACCTGCTTTGTTAGAAGTGGTCCTGATTATTTTCACAGTGCTGCGGTGGTGGTTATTTAAAGTACGTCTTAGGCCTAAAAAAAAAAATCTTGTGTTTCCGGTAACAGAGCTAAAAAAAATTGGGTAGGTAGGTCGGAAAATATTTTTATTTTGTAAAATATTTTTATGCAGTGACTATCCGAAAAAGTATACCCCACTAGTCTTTTTTGCACGCTGAAACAAAGTACGTGTTCTAAGCAAGTATAAACTGCCTATTTCCCGACTGTCTGCACCTAAAACTGCTCTAGAAACAGTCCTATTAATTTCATTTTGTTGACGTCTCTTATGTTATGTCAATACAAATGTAAAAAAAATATTTTTTGAAAAAAAAATTATTTTTTTTTTGAAAAAAAATTTTTTTTTTAATAAAATTTTTTTACAAAAATATTTGGGTCGCGGCCGTAAAAATGGGTCGGTCGGGTTACCGGAAACACAACACTTTTTTTTTTACGCCTTATGGAATCACTTAGGTTGTTCGGCTGCTGGAGGGTATCTTTCAGTTGCATCATGTGATTCATGATGTGTGGGATGCATTGCGAATAAGCACAGGTCTAGCAGGAGAAGCTATATACTAAACTGAAGAAATGTTTTTCACTCGCCAAAACAGTTACAGGCAATATACAGGCAGCACTAACAATCAAAGGGAAACTCCGCAGGGACTGAATTAGTCCTGTTGTTTGGAGATGAGCTTTTGCAATATATTGTCGTGTTTTTTGTTACATGTGTTGCTTAAGAGATCACATAATTCAGTAAGTAAATTCACTAAGTATCTGCAGCCTAAATGGCTGCAGAATGCAGATATACAATGATGCATATTTCCCATACAATTCAATTTAGTTTTCAGCATATTTATTTAGACATTTTCTATACGGGCCTGTTTGACTTCTTTGTCTCTTGTGTTCGGTGTGATGGGTCTCTCTGGGTTCCTCCCTGCATCATTCCTCTCACTCTCTCAAAATGTTTATTTCTCCTCGTGCTTCTGCTCTGAAAGTGCCTCTGAATATTCTATGCTGTGAGAGGTGCTAAATTTTTTAGTTACGATACAATCTAGTACCGTTACATTGATGATATTGAGAATTAAGATTGGTCAGTGATATAACATTACAGTTTGCAGACAGTTGTTTATAGCCAGAGGAACAGCTTGACTTTTTGGGCAGCAAAATCTCATTTTTGCATGTATACCTCTGAGATACATTCTCTAATAAATGCCAGAAACATGCATTTATCCAAGCTTTGGTTAAAAGTTAGGATTGGAATAGCAAGATGATGTGATGGTCTTGAAGGGGTGATCTATAAATTTATCTAACTGATAAATAAATAAATACATAAATTTCTGATAAATTATGTGCTGTATATTTCTTTTACTAGTGGTAGCTGGTGTGTTGCCGGAGCAGTGTAAAACTGATGTTTTGGACAGTTTCTCTTGGAGGACCTCTATGGGCCGACTAAATGATCTTCATTGTTCCTTGGTCATCTGTCATGTCCATTGTTCTCTGTATTGTTAGTCCATGTGATTGTATTGATTGATGTCCTCAGTACACTAATCTATCCTGCCTAGTCTTTGTCTGCATTTGTTTCTGACATATTACACAAAATTATAATAAAAATTATTTTCAGTGCTAATGCGGAAGTTGACATTATTTGACTGGATTGATGAAAAAACATGGTCGTATAGGAGGTGTATTTCAAATTTATGAACTCTATATTTAATTCAGTTTTTGGGTTGGTGTGTTTGGTTTTGAATGTTTGCTGTGGACTGTTCTGGACGTTTGCCTTTCACCTAGTTGATGTACCATACCCTCTGTTGATGCACCTTACCTGAGCATGGCTTTGTTAGAGTTCGTTTTGTTGTCCTGACACCTTTGCTGTGTTTGGTCCACTTAGGCTGGGCAATGGGCATTGACTGTTTTGTTTACCATAGCACTGTTTAAAGTAAAAAGCTTGGCAGTGGTCTTAGCAGGCCTTGCTCTTCGGCCATTAGTTTGGCTGTGAAATGCACTGCGCAGTGACTAAAGTAGTGTAAACAAATACTGGCCTGTATAAAAAGCGCCACCAACGCAGTCTGTTGTTGTGGACGGGTCAGCTTTCAACCTCCTCGGCTGTTACTATTGTTTTGCCTAGTTGTTTAAAACGTTTTTTCGTTTTTTATTCGCTCCCAAACAACGTCATTTATTTCGGGTTTTTTCTCTCCATCGTTTTATTCGTTTTTTTAAAAAACGCTATTTATTTATTTCATATCTTTTATTATTTTCCTAAATTTTATTTTTTTCTGATATTCCTTACGTTTTCAGCCCAATCTAAAGGTTTCAGCTAACCGATGTCATTATTTAACTCTTTAACGTTGTCATTTAAGAGATACATGTAGTAAGTAAACAAGGGCTTTAAGTTTAAAATGCAGTTTAACCCCTTTACCGTGATTCCCGAGTTAACTCGTCCAATTTTTACTAAGAATTTTTTTATTACACGGTAAACGGGGTCAAATAATTTTCCATTTCGTTTTTTTGTCATTTTTTTAGAATAAAACGACGGTTTTTTTTAAAAAAAAAAAATTCCGTTTCCATCGGTTTTTTTTACATCTACGTTGTTTGGGGCTCCCACCAGTGTGTTCTAAATGGAAAATAATTGTCTGATTGAAATGCACAGTCAGTCAGTCACTTTGGTCTTGAATCAAACACTTCTGTATGAATGCTGTAAAATACAATATTCATTCATTTAAAGAATTTATGTGGTGTTACTTCAAGAAGTCCACTCAGAGGCGCTCCCAGTCTAACCGTGGTGATGCAGGTGGGTCTTCAGAAGCATGTAAAACATGGGTGAATCCACCCTAGGTGAAAATGGTATCTCCAGCGGGTGAGTAATTTTGTTGGAAGGACCTACAGCTGAGTTATCTGTATGGGAAACCATAGCTAGGGGTGCTCTAAAGGTGCCATGGAGCAGGGCATTATTGAAGAGGGTGGGTGCAAATTTCGGTCGTTTTCTTATATTGATATATGGGGGATGTGTGGGGCTGTGGGCGCTAGATTCAAGCTTTGCTTGTTACTTTTGGATGGATCCAGATTTGACGAGGGCCTATGACGACAGAGGCCGTTGCCCTAAAAAACTTTGTTTGGCATATTACAGCACTTAATGTTACTTTTGGATTTGAACTTTTTCAATTTATTAGACTCACAGGTCTGCATAATTTGTGCATGCTTGCAAAATTTGCTTGAAAGAAATAATGGTGCACTTTCTACTTGTTTGCAATACTTTAAATACTTGTTTAAGCATAAAATGCTTTGTTTGACATTTGCATGATGCTATTGTACATAATACTACCATTAATGAACCTACCTAAGTTAGCTGATACACTGGCTGTACAGCGCATATCAGGTTTTGCATTTGCAGCATGTGTGAGCTACACCTAACCGGGTCCCCGGGTGCCCATTGGCATGCCTACTTTTAACGAGTGTTAGGTGTATATTATAGCTGGCTATTTATAAAGTGCCTTTAGAAACCTCCGGAAATGCAATCTCGAGCCAATGGACTGTTTCACCAAATGTTGAAGCCCAAATAGAACAGCAATTTAGCAATAGAACAGCTCTTGTTGTTCCAAATCCGGGTACATCATGACTTGAACACCGATTATCCTTTTTGCTTGATTCAAACTTAGATTTGATCTCCACACGGTTGCAGTTAAATCCTGTCTTGTCAGTCACCGTAGAGGCGTGTGTGCAGTTCTGAGCTGTGTAAGGAGGGTGATATAAAATTGCAGTTGTATTCTGTTGTATGTAAGAAAATGCACCATTTCAGATATATAGTTTTTGAACATTGGGCCCCCCCCACCCAGAGCTTGATCCTGTGGGTTCAGATATCTTCAACACTCTACTGGATGATATTATTGGCACTGATCTGCCATTAAAAAGTGTTGACACCTGGTCTATAAATATATGAAGAGGTTTCTGATGTTCTAAATCAGTAGATAGGCCTACACTGGGTTTTGTTTAACCAGTCTAAGATAGTCAGTGCTCACCGAGTGATAACGTGCTGTTGATGAGACTGGCCACCTGTTCTAAGCAACTGATGAGACTGGTCACCTGTTGTAAGCGATTCAGGGCGATCAGATGTTGTTGATCAAAATTGGCCAGACCACTGAAAACTGATGAAATGATAATGATGATGATGATGATGATGATGAGATTAGCCAGCATTGAATGATTAAATGGCTTTGATCTGAGATGGCTACAATACCACTGAGCGATGATGAGTGATCCTTGGGTTTGCCATGTGTTGTATGATGGCTTCAATGTGTATCTCTGGTTGGTACTTGGTACTGGTCAGATTTAGTGACTAATGCCTTATGGGCTAATAGAGATATCAATTCATGGAAAACTGTGATATGAGGGAAGTTTCCATGACTTGTTGATTATAGTGTTTAGGCCTGGTAATAACAGTTTAGGCCTTTGAGTATAGTAAAAGTTCAAGGTCACGACTTGAACACAAACCGTAAATAACGATTCACTAATTATATCAGTTGTTGTGGTTCAGATTGACATTGGAGATTATTATTGAGTGGTAACAGTTTCCGGGTTGTAGGCTGTTGTTGTGCTAAGGACTACAAGGAGCATTGTGAAAATTGAGTGTAATTGAGACAGACAGACAGACAGAGACAGACAGACAGATAGACAAACAGACAGACAGATAGACAGCACAACACATACATAACCTATTAGGAGAACATTAAAACTCATACAGGATACGATCACAGTTTCATCTTGTTGCCAGTGTGATGGTTGTGGGTTTTGATGCACATTTTGCCTATCATCTGCAGTGATTGGACTGCAGAAGTTCAGCAGAATTGATTGGTATGGAGGTCTGTTTAATAGCAATTCATATTGCCCTGAACGAACGAGACAAAACCAACTGTCTCCTGTATTAGACAATGACATAGTTTCTAATTAATACGAGGTCAATTGATGTGTCAATTGTTGGTTTACTTTACCTACTTCTTCAAATTTTGAAAATAATTTGAGAAAGCATATAAAATTATTCAGGAAATTAATTATATTTAATATGTAATATAATATATTTAATTTCATATATTTAATATGAAACATTCTGGACTGAATGAATTATAATAATAATAATAATTATTAAATATTGCTATTATTATTATTATATCATGGCATATAATATGCGAGCAATATCTCAAGTGGAAATCAAGTGAAGAATGATATATATTATATCATGACTCATAATATGAGACTATGTAGCTCCTTAAATGGAATTATGTATGAGAAATTATTAATGGTATCATATAAACGTATAATGATTCCAGTTTCATCACGTGAATATGGTATATGGTCCATTGGTCCCCTAACATATAATGTGAGATCAGTTTCTTCAGGACTTTCGGATTCAAGGATCAGTTGAAAATTCTTGAAAACCGACTCAGTAGAAGTGTAGGAAAGAGGTAGTGAGCCAGCAGTGGAATCACGGAAACCGTCTGGAATCTTTTGAGCATCAGTAGAAAATTGAAAAATTTTGTCCTCTGTGAACGTACTATATTCGTTCACATACATGTATTTGTATATAAAAAATGATATACATGGTGCCATGTTAGTTCAATGAATGAATGAATATGAGAACAGTTTCTTCAAGCGGAAATCATCTGTAAATCTAGATAAAATGCCTCACTTTTCCCACATAAGTTGTAACACTAGTTTTCTCATTGTGTATATATATATAAACCAAATTTCTTATAATTATGAGCATCGTTTTCAATATGAAACCATTTGCTCATGTAACAACCATTTTCAATTTCGAGACCAATTGCCTCTATAGTAAACATCATTTTTAACATGCGGCCGCTTGCCTGACATGTAAACATCATTTTCACTTAGACCAATTGCGTCGTGTAGAGGTCATTTCCTGTATACGAGACCGATTGCGTCAGGTAAACATCATTTTCAACATGAGACCAGTTGCCTCACGTATACGCATCATAATTTTGTTATTGATTACTATTGCATGCTTTCGGCATATCTGGTAGCACATCACGAGTACCGGTATTATCGATTCACCAGTATACTTACTATAGCTGTAGTTACTGCAGTATTGACGGTTGACAGCTGGTGTACTGCGAATGGTTGCCATGGGAATGGCGTCTACAGGAAGGTCGAATTAACTTAGTTGTGGCAATTTTTGCATATGCTATGAATGGTTTTTCATCGATAAGTAACAACTGTTGACTAGCAGGGACATTATTGTATTGTATTGTATTTTATATATACATTTATATAGTGCTTCTCGCAGAATGACCAGTCAGAGACGATCTCAGCTTGTAAACCTCCTGGGGGGGGGGGGGAAGAAGTGTTTTTAAAGAACGAGAGACTGATAAGGAAAAACTAGTAACTAGTTTAGTCCATAGTGCGGGGGGAAGATTGTTCCAAATGGAGGTACCAACCACAGTAATTACCCATATACTGATGATGATGATGAATTGCCAAAAGGAGCAGGCACTGGCAATTACGACCCTTGCTACTGCTGAACATTGGTGGAGCTCTAACTAGTGCATAAGTGTGAACTTCATTACAATGTATATATCTTGCTCCCAGAAGTAGGAGGCACGGGCGCCCACAGAAATTTTTCTAGGAGGGTCAAAAATTTTACGATGGTTACAGTTGACTTTTTTAGTAGCAAGACGCTTGAAAAATCCACAGCTGGAGATTAAGAACATGGGTGTTTTTAAAGAGGTTTCTCAATGCAAATTTCTCAGTTTCATTCAGTGCATCTTTTTAATATGATTAGTTTCCTTAGTGTGAAGAAATGTGTTAAAAATAGAAAATTATGCTAAGAGGTATACGTTCTTTTAATGCAAAGAAATTTGTTAACACCAAAAGTAGTAGTTAGAAAGGTAGGTGTGACTTTTCCAGGGGGGGAGGCAAATTGGCCGCCATCTTTTAAAGTAAAACCACACTTTATTACTACAATGATAAATCAATACATTGATCTTGAAAATACTAAAGTCGACACTTCATTTGGTATTATACATGACATGTAGCTTACTTACGAGCACATATATATATAAATTTAGGGGCCTGGTAGCACAATGAATGACACGCTATATAGTGTAGACAGCAGGAGGTAGCAGTTTGCGCCCTGCCTAGGGCGGACATGCTTTGTAGGCTGCCATTAGCTCCAATTATTGCAGGCTGTCTTTTCTGTTAGTATAGTTAAGATTTGTGTATTCAGTGATCTGTGTTATTGTGAATTATTTCAACTACATAATTATACACTCTAACCGGTTGCAGTCTGTCAACCGGTTTGTTGAATTTAAGCAAAACTTATTATTATTTTATACATACTTTGCTTTTGACAGCCATATTGCACCATCTTAGTAGTTAAACTTTACCACATACATGTATTGCTACTGCACGAAGTTGATTTCATGACATTGAAAATATTAAGTTCGATACTTCATGTTTTATTCCAGCTTAACTACGGGCTGAGATAAACTTTTTTAGGTGTCCGACATGGCCGCCATCTTGGATAGTAACATTGCCACACTATTTTCACTTGGATAGTGACATTGCCACACTATTGTCACTTGGATAATAATATTGCCACATTAAATGGATAGTAACATTGCCACACTATTGTCACTTGAAGAGTAACATTTCCACACTATTGTCATTTGGATAGTAACATTTTCATGCTATTGTCACTTGGATAGTAACATTGCCACACTATTGTCACTTGAATAGTAACATTTCCACACTATTTCCACTTGGATAGTAAAATTGTCACGCTATTGTCACTTGGAGAGTAACATTTCCACACTATCGTTACTTGGATAGTAACATTGCCACACTATCGTTACTTGGATAGTAACAATGCCACACTGTTGTAATGTTGGCAATCGAATTTGCTTATCCATAAAAATATTAATTTTGACACTTCATTTATTACGCTAACTTACTCTGAACTGAGATGTATGCATCATTTTTTGTTGTTGTGGTAAATAATTATGCTACTCCAAGCTCGGCTTTTTATTTAATGGCTGCATCAGGACTGTGAAGGTTAAATGCATTAGGCATTGGATTATTTTTTAATTATGATAAATGTTATTGTGCAAGTGACATCTCCATCATCGGATGATGATATGATAATTTGGTTAGACAGGTGACTTCAGTGTCAGACACTGACATAATATGGTGAAATGATAATTTGGTTTGGCAGTCATGGTGGAACATATTGGGCTTTCTTCTTAATAAAACAATTAACAGTATAATTGAAACTATGCGTGTATGTAGGGCTTCCCAGCATCCATCAGACTGGATGTTTTCCAATTTTTGTGTGTGTCGAAAAGAACATGTACACGGTGTCCTGATGAAGAGTAGAACCATACAAAAACTGTCATAATTCGGTCAAAACATTTAGGATTTGTCTGAAACTTTAAACACAACAACAGTGACCATATCACTAAAGCCGATTAGAAATATTCATGAGTTTGTCAAGTTTACGAGAGTTTAAAATGCAGCATCGAAAAATAGAACTTTCCAAGATGGATTTTCAGGTTGCTGTTTTGAATAGTACAACATCATGTGCTATCCTATGCCAAAGGAAGTTACATTCAGCTATATACGAAATTGAAATTCAGCTATATATGATGTTCAAAATGTCCTACTTGTTCACGGACACACGACCGTAGACGTAGACGCTACTGTTTGACAAAGAGCGACAGACAGAGGCACACACGCAGACAGGGAGACACAGAGACCAGACAGAGGGACCAGAACCAGAGAGACCAGAGATAGAGACAGACAGACAGACAGACAGACAGACAGACAATGAAATCATTTACCACCGAGTTTGATGGCTGAATTTTTTTCCGGTTGCTGTTTTGAACAGTACAACATCATGTGCTATCCTATATGCCAATTTCATTCTGAACACCTGTTTGTTATCGGTGCTGCTGTCATTAGCGAGGTAACCGAGGTAGAGGTAACAGTGGCAGCTTATCAGCTCAGGAGGTCTGCAAGGTCAGCGGTTGTCTTATTTGTTTACCATCTGGATGCTCAACATGTGGTGGTGTATTGGTGTGGCTCGAGCCGCAGGCACAAGACCCATGCGGAACCACCTGTGAGGAGAAAGTGCAAGCTGTGTTGAAGGCACTGTGCGATTATCTCAGGATATATTATGTTGGAAATCCAAGGTTTAGAGTGGGTGGGAACGCGTGGGACCACTGCTGTCGAAATTCTTGACTTGCGTTTTTTCCACTGCTCACCATGCATGGGACCCTTTAAGTTAACCCTTTAGCGACCAGCTACATATGTTTTCTATGCATTTTAGTACATGCTGGTCGTTAAAGGGTTAAACTTGAGCGTTCCAATAAAACTCTTCATCAGCGTTACCACTGCTTGCAGTTGGCGTTCCCACAGCACACCCAAACCGTTTCAATCACTGGTATACGAACCCTTAGCTGAATAGACCCGGTACACTGGTGGTGCTCAAAGATTAGTCCAGAGGAAACCGTGGAAGAGACTTACAGCTGAGGAAGATGGACGCACAGAATGGTGTGGAGAAAGTGGGACATGTAAGCTGCTGGTGAGCAGAAGACAAAGTAATATCGTATGCAGGGCAACCTATTGTCCTGCTTAAAGTCTGGTAAAAGAAGGAGACAGAGGCAGAGACATACTCTCGCTTAGAAAGATGGATGTGAACATACAGAGGGAAGACAGTGGGACACACCAGGCGATAAACAGTCAGACCTCCAGCCCACAAACTGATCAGACAAGCAAGTACATGAGCTGTCAGCCAGCAAGACAGCCTGTGGGGGCTGGCTGGCTGCTGAACAAGTAGACAGACAGAGACACTGAAAGACAGAGACGGTCAGAGACAGAGGCAGGCAGGCAGACCAGCAAATACAGACAGGCAGAGTCAGGCATAAAGAACCAGATAGACAGAGACAAGCAAATACAGACAGACAGACACAGGCAAACAGAGACATGTAGACAGAAAGAAGACAGACAGGCAAACAAACGGAGGCAGGAAATACTCAGTCAGGCAAACAGAGGTGGGGAAACTCTGACAGGCAGACAGAGGCAGACAGACAGGCAGCAGACCAGTATTTGTAAACATATAGAGAAAGACAACAAATCGTGTGGGCAAGGGATTAGAGATCTCCATTAATATAAAGTTCAATCTCTTTATATACACCATAGATACAAAAGTAAAAAGTTAAAGTATACATGAAGCATGGATCTGTCTTTTGTAACATTGCAAAGATAGATGATAAAAAAGCCTAAGTTGCTGCCATCTGTCTTTTGGCATTCAATTCATCATCTTCTCTGCTGCTTTCAGGATCTGCCATTTTTTTGGTCTGTGACTAACGCTTTCGGTAATAAATTATTTTTGCTACAATCAACTCCGCGGCGGCGTGCATTGGTGAGAGTGTGTGTGGGTTTCATATGGGTGCTGCTCGCGAGATAAGATAGAAGATGTCCGTCCAATCAGCAGCCAGCTAATGCATTTCGCTGTGCCTAACTTTTTTTCTGCCATTAAGTCTAATGAGTGTGGTATAACTGGACCAGTCCGTGGTTTGTCAAGGACTCGAGAAGCAGCAGCGGCAGCCGGTATCAGTCAATACGTTGGGTGCATTATGACTGTTGGGCATTGAGTGTGGAGCATTGGACTCAGCAAAGCAGCATTGCAGATAATGTATTGGGATCAGCTGGGTCAGAGTTATTTTAAGGTTTGGTTCCATTTTTCACCCACTGGATGACAGGATATAAATGGAAAATGGAGGGATATGCAATATTATGTTTAAACACAGAGTATATAATATCTTCGTTTATTAAAACTTGAATGACAAACTGCAATCTGTAACAGTAGAGATGAATAATTTTAAGCATCAAATTTATGAGAGTTAGTCAGAACAGTCTGTGAAGTAACCTATATACTATAGTTGATATATTATGTTGCATGTTTACAAATTGTGCATATATATGTAAATTATATATATCCAGCCTTGGATGACACTAGCATGGAAATCAGCTGGCATGGTGGATACACGTTCAGCATTGACTAGGCATAGCCTGAATATTAAGTTGAGTATATAATATGGATGATATACATTCATTGGTGTTAGGAATATAACCATGACTAAATTTGTATTGTGTAGCGTAAAAATATGGTGGATATTATTCAACTTTTACCATAGAATACACAAGTGCATTTGATGGTTGCTTTCGATGTTCAAAGCGCATTGACATGTTTTCCAGGATTAATTAACACAGACCCTGTTGAAATTGTCAGCAGTATCATCTGATGGTTGGTTAAGTGTACTATGGTTAGCCACAGGTATACCTAGTCCTAGACATCTAAGTACACTGAAACGGAATTTATCTGCTTGCATATACAGCTGTCTATCAATGGCTTTCCTTATTAAATTCCAGCAAAGCAAATCTTTATCGATTTGCGTGGTCTCTGATGCAACCAGACATTCACTAATCAATGCAAGCATCTTATTAATACCGCTGTTGATGGTATTTCCACTTGTAAGATATCATATTGATCAGAGTACTCGGTACAGTTAAGTTACCTGAGTTTGTAACTTCAGAACTGATTTCAAGCAGAAAGTAGTAATTATTTGCACTTTAAAGTATAAATGGGTAATAACTCATAAGTACCTGCATATGTATATTATGTATTTTATATATATATATTTTATATATCCCTGATAACATGGACCGTTATGATACAAATTCGGATACTATATGGTATGATAATTAATAGGCATCAGCATGACATGAATTCTGAACTAATTGGCTCATATGATATGTATCATTATGATGTCAATTCTGATATGATGGGGTCGCGATATGTATCCTTATTATATGAATTCTGCAATGATAGGTTCAATGATTCATCATTTATACATATCATTCTGATATGATTTCTGGGGATAAAAGAGGTTCAATGATATGTGTATCATTATATGATTTTTGGAATAATAGGTTCAGTGATTCATATGTGTATCATTATGATGTGATTTTTGAAATAATAGGTTAAATGATTCATATATGATTCAATGAACATAAATGTATCATTAAACCATTATTATAATTTTCTTTATTGAGACAATCCGGTTGACAGACTGCAACTGGTTACAGTGTACAATTATGCAGTTGACACAGTTTACAGGAACTCGGATCTTTACTATTAACAGAACAGACAGCTCCTGCAATCTCTTTATGATATGATTTCTGGGATAACAGGTTCGATGATTCATATATATGTGTCATTATGATATGAATTCTGATATAACATGCATCTATAATTTATTCATTTATTCAGAGAACTTATGTGGTTCCCTCGCAAGAAAACTTATTCAGAGGGGTTCCCAAACCAACTCCAGCTAAAAGAACAGTTTCAAGATGCTTATTAAATGCGTATGAAGAGTCCAACGCTAAAAATAGCACACAGATATGAAATAATAATAATAATGAAATATGCATCATTATGCTGTGAATTATTCTAAAACAAAGTCATTATATGCATAATTATTATGTGAATTTTGATGAAATAGGGAGTTCAGAAATAAAGATCCCAGATTTAATTCAGTTACTAAACATGACCACACTACAACACAGTGGTAAAATGGTACTTTAAATGAATCATCACAAAGTTGATGTTTATAACCAGGTGCCGGCATTCCTAAACTACCTTAAAACATCCGTGTTTAGATGAATTAGATAGTCAGTCTTTTGCAGTCTTTTGCGCAGTGCCTTTTCATAAGTGATGCAAAGGCATTTTGGTGCAGACATTCAACCTATCTACAATGTTCTACATAGTGTGTGTGCATGTGCGCGCATGTTTGTGTGTGCATACTTACATACATACATACATGTACATACATACATTCGAAAGTGCACTTGTGTCAGACTTTGAAAGAGTCTCATATATACAGTGCACTCATTGCACTGCACTGTCTGTATTACAATATCATGTACTTGCGTTAACTGGTGTTGTGAACATTCTGTAAAATTCTGCATTTGGTTTCAATGCGGTTTTCATCTGTTTTTAAATCCAGGGTGAACAATCACTGAACATTAGTGATGAATAGAAATTAAAATGTTCAGAGTCAAAGACATGAAAGTCCTCTTTGGTGAACTGTGTATAGGATGGACGTCTTCCACCCCCCACCCCCAAGATGAGTCATTTTCCCATACCCAATTATTGTGGTGCAAAGGAGACACTGTCAGCTAATTTGCCCCATGTATCTAACTTGTCACAGAGTTTGGCTGCAGGCTATGCCACTCCCTCGCCCAGCTCTTGCCAGATTTTGGAATCTGCCCTCGAATATGAAATAATTTAACATTCAATCAATCAATCAATCACATAAATTTATATAGCGCCTCTTCAAGATCTCTACTCAGAGGCGCTTAACATTATTCATCACCAATGTCTACTTCCTTGAAGACATGTTGTATTGACATGTTGTATTTTGGTAACATGTGAATTGCCTTGGGGATTACATGAAGTATTGTTAGTCACCCACCCGGGTGAACTTCCTGAAAGGCTAATAACGGCAGGCTCCTATAATTTATATTTAGGTACTTCATGGAAAAACGGTTTAATCAATTACCTGATTAGGATGTAGCTTACATTGTACATAAGACACATTGTGGGCTTGAGATCATTGGCTCGATCAGATAATGATCTGGTAATTTTCGATAACAAATGGAGGTTTGTTAGATTTTGGTTTCCATGTGAGCAGTTTGGAAAGGATACTTATCCATTTACAACCCTGTGGGAGAGGATGTAGTAAGCATCTGTGTGTCTGTCTCTGTCTATCTCTCTGTTTGTCTGTATGTGTGTCTCTATCTGTCTCTTTGTCTGTCTGTCTGTCTGTCTGTCTGTCTGTCTGTCTGTCTGTCTGTCTATCACTCTCTTTTTCTCTCTCTAAACTCTAAAGTCTGATACAATTGTGTGCATTTTAATATGACATGTAATATTGTGTACACCATGGCAGGTAATAAATTGTACATGTACAGTTGTACACCTGATGCTTTGTGTGTGAACCATAGCAGTGACAGCATTTCTGACGGCATCAATGTACTCAGTATCATAATTAGAGAGATTATTATAAAATTTATATGAACAGTCAGTATAATGAATTCTTATAAGTATAATAAATGTTGAGCAGATTAGCTACATGACAAGTAATCGTAATAAATGGTGGCGATGATGCTAAGATAAACAATGGGATGAGACAAACCTTCTTGAGTTGATTGTTAGGCGTAAAAAAAAAAGTGTTGTGTTTCCGGTAACGCGACCGACCCATTTTTTGGGCCGCGACCCAAATATTTTTTTTTAAAATTTTTATTTAAAAAAATTTTTTTTTTTTTTTTTTTTAAATTTAATTTTTTTTTCAAATTTTTTAAAAAAACATTTGTATTGACATAACATAAGAGACGTCAACAAAATGAAATTAATAGGACTGTTTCTAGAGCAGTTTTAGGTGCAGACAGTCGGGAAATAGGCAGTTTATACTTGCTTAGAACACGTACTTTGTTTCAGCGTGCAAAAAAGACTAGTGGGGTATACTTTTTCGGATAGTCACTGCATAAAAATATTTTACAAAATAAAAATATTTTCCGACCTACCTACCCAATTTTTTTTAGCTCTGTTACCGGAAACACAACATATTTTTTTTTGGGCCTTATCTATTCCTAAATGACAATGGTATTATTCCAGTTTGGCTAACATCCTTAATGCAGGTTAAGCATCATGTTCATTATTATTATCTTCTTGTGGGCGTGGTGGTGTCACTGGTGTAGTGGTGGGTTCGGTGCCTTGGAGCCGGAGCGTTATAGGTTCGAATCCACCTCAAGTCACCGCGTAGGAACCTTGAGCAAGTCCTTCACTTGCAATTGCTCGTGTGCTTTGGTGTGAAACTCCGATGCAGTGTTCGCGCTGTAGTCGGGAGCGCCTCCGAGAAGAGAGCTTGAAGGGGCTCTGTAGCAAGTGCGAGAAATAATTAAATAAAAATTATTATTAATTGGTTACTTTTATATCGTTGGTGCACAAGGTGTCAGCTGATGGTACACGACATCGTTTCTGCAGCACTTGAGGTTTTTCTTTTGCAGGATATCAGGTTGCTTGTCAAGACATGAGACAGTGCATATACATGTAATGATGATGATGATGATGATGATGATAATGATGATGATGATCATGATGGATGTGGGCCAATATGGCAATCAGTGTTCGCTTATATATAGAGTGAAATTGCAATCATGACACATATGATCCATGGGAAGAAGAAGAAGAGCCAGGTTGATATTCGATATATATAATATATATATATATACAATTATATATTTGTGTCATATATATAATTATATATATATATATATATATATTATATAATAAACGAGAAGGCAGGGAGGATGGTTTGTACCGAAATTGAAGGAAATTCAGGAGTCTGTAGAACTTTTAGACCTGAAGGCTGAAGGAGTCTTTGAATTTATGGGCTTAGGTGTGGACACTTTTCTTTAATGGAGTCCACGGCTTAGGTGAATTTAAGGCCTTGAATGAATGACTGAGACACTGAGGAGGAGCATCAAATGACTAACAATGCAGTCACAGTCAGATACAAACAAACATACAGTGGGGCAAACACTTTGAAAACTGTGCCTAAATTAAATGAATTCATTTAACAGTGAGTTTAGATTAAATTTTAAATTCATGAACTCGCGTCAGGCAGTAGGTTATAAATAATACTGTATGTTGTGGTCAACAACAGACAATTTATGTGCATTGGATGTATGTCCAGTTAAGTACAGCATGAGAACTGACACTAAGGAAGAATAGAGAAAGAGAGAAGAGGCGTTTCTTAATAAAGCCACAGGTTTAGTGTGAAGTGAAGTATTAGCAATGTTTCTTCTTTGTGTTTTCTTCATAACAACGGCATGTGATGGGGTGGCCACTGGCACTGGCCAGTCCTTTGACTTCCGACATTCTTACCGTCTACAACTTATATATGACTGCTAGCAGCTAGAATGTAGCGGTTGTAGCGGCTAAGAGTGTAGCCGCTAGAGTATAGCTGCTAGACCATTGAGCACCTCACTACATCACAATTTGTTTTTGATTTCTGTTGTTTAATACGATGATGTTGATGAAACTGGCGCTTGTCATTTTGATGTGCTTTGCAGAAGTAGGAATGAATGTTAAGCATGACTCAAATGATTCACAGTGAAGAAGATTAAATTAATTAATAAAAATAATAATAATAACGATGATGTTTTTTGTAATAAAAAATCAAAACAAATTGTGTGATGTAGTGAGGTGCTCAATGGTCTAGCGGCTAAACTCTAGCAGCTACACTGTAGCGGCCAGACTCTAACCGCTACACTCTAGCTGCAAAATAAATAAATAATAATAACAATAATAATAGTAATAATAATAATAATAATAATAATATTCCTTTATTGAACAATCTGGTTGATGGACCGCAACCGGTTACAGTATACAGTTATGCAATTGCGACAAATCAGGGAAGACAAAAATCTTAACTACTAACAGAACAGACAGCCTGCAATGCACTATATGCTAAAAGAAACTTACAAAGTCTATCAGAGGATCGAACTCGGTCACCCACCGATCTCCATGCCAGTCTTTTATCCAATGCGCCACTGAGGCCCTCTATTTTGGCTGTGCTTGGTGGTGGCCACTGGTGGCTCTCAGCTTGTTGACCTTTCAGTTCTGGGTCATGGGTTGGAATCTTAAGAGGACATTTCACCCATGTGCCATGTTGCCCAGAAGAGAAGTCATCCTTGCACTTCAATGTTGGTATATGAGAAAAAGCTTTCAACTGAATACCACATAATATTATATGATGTTGTGTCTTTTAAAAGGCAGCAGTTGCCTTAGGCATGTCGTCAATTAGAGATTGCCTTTGCCTTGTAACCTGACCTTTTATTGACCTTGGCTATTAATTAACCCTTGGGGTGCCTAACTGTACCTTGGTTTTACTTTGCTATTGTTTACCTTTTGTTATCTTGCCTACTTAATTCTGCTTTGCCCTTCTTTACTCTATCTGGAAGCGCTAAGCTCTGCCTGCCTTTTGTTACTCTACTTTAACTTATTTTGTCCGTTATTGCCTTTTTTACCGTTTCCTTGGAGAAATATACTTATCTATGCTTACCCAAGCACATGCATTCTTTTCACATCTTGCCTTTGTCAAGTATGAGTGACAAGGCATCATTGATAATGCCATCTAGCTGTAACAGAGCATTTTCTGTAGAAAAGAACATTATTGCTAAGAAAAATAATTCTTATACTATGCAGGTGGAACATTACCATTGTTAGAAGATAAGAGCCAATCTGTGGAAGTTTAGGATTGGTACTATAGTCTTTTAAACGTTGTTTAATTGAATAATAATAAAAAAATAATATTCTTTATTACATTAAACTGACAATTATGCAGTAAAACTGCATGTTTCAGTGGTAGCAAATGATAGTGCTCAAGTCTAACAGGCGTTGAATTTAACTGTATGGCAACCTGCAAGGTGTCGATATACATGTATATTCAATTGCTCATTTTACAGTCACCCAGTCAATGTATTGAAGTCTGAGTTAACCTTATGGTGCCATTGCTGAGGTTTTGAACTGGCATCCTTCTGATCTTTGTGCCAGCATGTTACCATTCAACCATCTCCCACCCATTGTGTGTGCACGTGCGTGTGTGTGTGCTATGTGTACCGGTAATCATAATTGCAATGGTAAATTCCATATTTCTGCAGAGCTACTCTGACCAGAAGTAAGCACTGGTCACAAGCGCATGCACTCTGTGTGTGTGCGCGTGCGTGTGTGTGGTTATGTAGGTTTGTAAGTGTGTGTGTGGTCGTTGCGTGTGGTCATTTACTTATCCCTTCGCTGCCTTCAGCATTCTGAAAATCCGCGTAGATGCGTAGTAGATCCTATGTGAAAAGGCAAACTCTAAAAGTCTTGTCTGGGAAAAGAAACTTTCCGTTGTTCCTCTAATTAGTTAAGTGGCTGTTATAATTTGCATCCAATAGGAAACCGTTTATTGCATAGTCCATCATATTATGTTAGTCATGTGTACTGCTGCTGATGCTGCTGAAGATTTATGAGTGAGCACAGGGGGTGGGGATAGGGGGGGGGTGCAGCCGGTTAGAAAAGGTTTTCCTGTTCTGATAGATTGCTGTTGTCATGTCCGCACTTTAACCTAAGGATTATCTAATAACGGTGGCAAAGTGCTTTCTGAAGACCAGCAATAAGCCCCAGGGCTCGTAATTAGGCGACCATTATCTCGTAACTTTATCTTGCCATACAGGGTGAATGTAACAACGGTAATAAGCTACGAAAACGGTCTGTGATTATACGTATATATATATATATATATATGTAATTATATATATAATATTATATACATGTATGCCTTTTATGTTTTGCCTAGAGCTGAGTTCAGGGTTAGATGCATAGTGTGTCTTGCAAAATCAGTAATTCCTTTATCCAACAAAGCTGTTGTCATGTTTTTACTTGATGCTTTCGTGATGAAAGTGTACTGATAGTTACTGGGAAGCCAATGAAGTTCATCATTATAGTGCTAAGTAAAAAAAATTCTGAAGACAGTTTTTAATGGACACCTGTGCTAGGCATTTTCTACTTTTTAGTATACTTTATAATAATATTTAATGGTAATAATAATAATAATAATAAATAATAATAATAATAATAACAATGATGATTTTATGGTGCCGCAACACGGTTACAAGGGCACCGGGATAGGCCTTAGCCTATCATACTTGTTCTCTTAATATTAAAATTTCTACTTTTGTTACTCTTTAAACAAGTTTAAAGTGCAGAAGCTCTCATAATTGCATGGGTTTGTTGCAGCGCCAACTGCACCATGTAAAATGTTCTTATTGGTATTATTATATCTTGACTTTCATGCTTTAAAAAGATGCCGGAAAGGTTATACACATACAATGTACAAAATTTTGTACATGCATGTCTGTACGTTACCTTTACTATATCACAACATACCTTATCTAAACTTACTTTACTAACTTCATGAAGGGGTGCTATCTAAATTTTCGGAATGAATGAATGAATGAACTTAACTCTTTTAATACCCTTCCTTAGAATTACCATTAATTATTTTCCTGACTTTGCATTTATTTCTCATTTTCCAGGTGAACGTATTCAGTCGACGAGCGTTGACATCGTGACGATTGGCAATATGCTGGATTATTATTTGTTGGAAGACTGTTGCGCATGATGACGATGTTCCACTGGGAGAAGCTCAGTCCAACGGAGTTTCTCCAACTCCAGGAGTACATGACCTGTAAGTCGCCGTGACCTGCTATTCGTACCTTTCATCATAATATTGGATTTTTAAATTTTTCTACGGTGTCTGCAATTTAAGCAAAGTTTCCGGGACCTATTTACTCGCAGACGTTTATTCAGAACAAACCATATATGCTATCCGTAACTACGTAAGAAGTTTTGCTGCGTATAAACTACAAATTACGATGTATCGTACATTTTGACTTGTGGTGATACTTTATTATGTATTGGGTTGTATTGTACAGTGTTTATCTGAACATTCTGATAAACATCATGATGATGATGATGATGATGATCATGAATGATGATGATCATGACGACGATGATGATCACATGGTGTGTAACAACAAACAACAATACCGGGAACTTGAATAGGAAGGTCATAAAATTCTGAGCGTTCGCTTTGTAAAATTCCAAGTATTTACTTCATGAAATTCTGTGTAGCTTCTTTTCACGCAAGTTTTTCTTTGCCTCCTAATATTGATGCACATAGGGATGTTATCTGAAACATTTATTGGCACACTTTGTGAGCCTCTATAATTACGAAGCAGGTTATGCATGGAGTCATTCTAAATATTTTACTCTCTATAACAATTTAAGCCCAGCTGTGGCCTTCAGAGCTTTTATTTGAACATTTATAATATTGCCTGGTGACTATAAACTATGATTGATATTTTGTGTGATGAGGGAAGAGTGCTTTAAAGCATTCAGATGAGAAGGAAACATTACTCCTGATGGCTATCTGTTATACATTCAGCTTTGTCATAACATAGCAATTTGATATTGAACAGCGTAATGCAATGTCTAATAGCAGGCAACATTTGATAATCAGCAGCATACCATTCATCAACTACAGCAGCAACAACAACCTATTCAAAAACATCATATTGACTTCTTTCAAGCCTCATTCATCAAAATGTTTAAATGTTTTGTTGGGGGGTTTGCCTATAGTTGTCAAGTAGACTCAGGCTGTTGCACTGTTGATGATTACATGTTTGCGAGTGGCTTAGCTTTTCGTCTTTTGGTCTGGAGTTAGAGCTCCAGGGCATTACATATTTAAGGGAAACCGAGCTAGAGTTTCAGGGTCGTTATGCTATGGGAAACTGGGTTAAAGTTGCAGTGCAAAAACTGAAATTTCGTCATATGAAGTTGAAAGATTTGTATCTTTTTATCCGTTCAACTTTATCTCATGAAATTTTGAAATCATATTCTTGGTGCAATTCTCTAAATATTTGGAAAATTGTAGCCTGATATGTTATCAGGCATTAGAGATATTATATGAAAAACAATTTGGCTTACTTTTTATTAAATCACGGTGTAGAGGAAAAGATTTAGACTTCCTGTATGGCTTGTGATATCTATATCTATCTTAAACAACTGGCCACTCCTTAAGTACTTGCCTCCCAGTTACCCTGCTATCTTCCGGTGGTGTAGGTGTTTTGGCTGAGTCATGATATTCAGAACTGTCATGGTCTGTTATGCGTTCTACGATGCTGCCCCAGGGAATGGAACCTAATATCCACAGTTCTTCAAAGCTTGTATACTGGTAATCTTTTTGCTCATTCATAAAGCACCTGGCTATTTTTCACCGGCATTCAGACATCTTTGTATCTACCGTAGCCGTAGCCATGTCTTGGATTCGCATTTCCGTCTGACTGTGAATATTTAACAGTTGCATAATAATTAATGCACATGTATGTGTATTACGGTAGGTACATGTTAGATTGTGATGGTGTAGTGGTGGGTTCGCTGCCTTGGAGCTGGAGTGTTTTCCAGGTTCGAATCCACCCCAAGCCACTTCGTAGGGATCCTGAGCAAGTCCTTCACTCGCAATTACTCGTGTGCTGTGGCTTGAATCAGTTTGTTCTTTGCCAGCTCGAGATTTTTGAAACTCTGAAATAGCCCCTTCGGGAAGCGAACGCGGCCCTCACGCTCTCTTTCAGAGTCATGTACAGACGCGCGTCCAGCGCTCTTACCAATGTATCTAAGCGAGCCAGTTTTTTATTTGGGGAGGGGGTTATTGAAACCGCTATTATCCATGTAGGCGCCTCCAATGTTCTGGGGTTATTGAAACCACCATTATACATGTAGGCGCCTCCAATGTTCTGGGATTATTGAAACCGCTATTATCCATGTAGGCGCCTCCAATGTTCTGGGGTTATTGAAACCACCATTATACATGTAGGCGCCTCCAATGTTCTGGGGTTATTGAAACCGCTATTATCCATGTAGGCGCCTCCAATGTTCTGAGTGTACTGCAAATACACTCGATTTCCATTGGTGATTCTTGGACACGTTATAGAGTGTTTGTACAGTAAGCTATAATATTGCAATTTCTCCACCAAGGTTAATAGCATCTACCACGTATCGTGTCGGCAGCGAAATGTGATAAAATATTCATGAGGTCTCGGAGTGGAGCACAATCCTGAGGTGTTTTCCGATCGCAAGTTCATCTAGTTACCTCAAGCTACGTGTTGGATGAAAATAATGACCTTGTTTCAGCCGCAAGTGATAAACAATGCATATGCCATGCACACACACTTGCATAGACAAATGTGGACCTCACACCTGATGTGTTGTTAGCCGCCTGAGAATGTGAATGTGGCCCTTAGGTCTCACTAGACAAGTGGTGTGCCGTATGAGACTAGTTTCTGTGCCGACCAGGTAATTTGTATATTTACATGAGTTATTCGTTGCTGTAAACAGAACGTGCAAGACATTTAGCTGAGACAAAAACTTTCCAGGCCAATAGAAGACATGAAGAGGAGCAAGCAAAGCAGTCGGCTGAAATAGTTTAGAGAGGAAGCTACTGGTGTTATGAACTATTTTCTTAGCCTTGTCAATTTTGTCATTGAACAATATCAGGCTGTGCACCCTCTTACCTGCGTGAACTTTGCCTCCCCTTTCTGGTTGCATAGGCTGCCGTGCACTGCGCTCTGCTATCCATGGTGACTTATTGGTTCCTTTCACTCGCTCTGTGACAATGCAGAGCCTTTCCTTCTCCGTGGTTGGTCCAACAACCAGGAATGGACTTCCCTTGACTATGGGACAACTAACAAACTGTTCTTTGCTTCAAAACTGTTGAAGACTGCTTTTTTTACTTGATCTCGGCTGGGAGCGCCTTTGTGTCTTAAAGGGGTGCTGTATAAATTCTGATTGATTGATTTTAATTGACATGATTGATTGATTGATTGATTGATTGATTGATTGATTGATTGATTGATATGAAGACATGTGTCAGTCCTCTCCTTGGCCGTCTGTTCTTCCCATTGACAGTGTACAGTCAGCACCATTCTCAGTTTATAGAGCTCTGGGAGTGCAATGAATTTCTGCCCTGCAGTGTGGATTGAACTCTGATCTTTCGGGCTGACAGTCCTGCCTGCTAACCACTTGATGTCTTGCAGGGATTGACAGGCCTACGCCTCATCAGACATCTGATTGAATCTTTTTGCATCGTTTCAGTGCAGTGTAGTGTTCGGTGGTTTGTAGCATCTGGCACAGATCCAGAAATATGCACTTATTGACATCTTCTGATGATCTTTCTTAAAGACCTTATTTTGCGCCCACCACCACAACGTCTGATAATGGGTTTTATGTCCTCTGCTATTTTCGTTCAAGTCTGTTTTGACTTAGGGATCTCGTGTTACCAAACACGGCAAGTGTTACACACTCTCTTCCTTCTTCCTTGTTATGCTGCGATATGTGTCTCTTGCTTTCTTGTGTTTTCTTGAGCTTGTCTGTCTGGTCGTGTTTCTTGTTGTCAGGGTAATTTCAGAGTGTGCTGCATGCAGTCTCATCTTAGGGTAAAAGAACCTTTTGGCCTAAATACAAACAGGTCCACCACTGATAATCCAGAATCAAGAGCTTCTTAGCTCTTCAACGTGGTATTATTTGTGTTCACAGAGTAATCCTAGACTGAGTTATTGAAAATCTATTTAGTTGCCTCTATAGATCTTTTAAATGAACTTGTAATTATTGATTGATTGTCAAGTGATTAGAACTTTGCCAAAAAAAATTCTCCTAAATGAAATTTACTTGCTGCATAGACCAGGAACCAGGAAATATGGCTTGGGGAAGATAGCAAATTTTCCAATTGGTGTGTAGGCGAACAAGAAATTATATTTATAATGATAATAATAGCAACAATATTAATAATAATGGTGTAGTAATAATAAATATAATAGGTTAAAAATTGAAGCTAGGGTTCATAAAGATAAAACTGAAAGTATAATATTATGAGTTATCGTCATGTTCATTGTATTGTTAATTGAGTTTGGAAGTGATCGTTTCACGCTGTTTCATTTTAACAGTGTTATTAACAATTTAAATAATTGACATGACTAGTTGTGTTAATCACAGAAATTAGCAATGTTTATTACTTTAAATTCATAAGTAATTATTTCCAGTTTCGCACATGATGCTGGTTTGATGTTGATTGTTAGTGGTCTTTTTAACCCTTTTCTGACCAAAGTGTAGTAATATATATGGTATACATGGGATAGCCTATACCCTCGGTCAGCAAAAGGTTAAGTTGGAACTAGGCCGGCTCTGCGTTGACATTAATTATGTTATTTTTCATGTGCTTTACTGACCTTTTCATTTCCAATTTTTTACTTAGTTTTCTCTGAATCTTGCATAAATGTTCTGTAAATAATTTTTTGAAAATATTTCTATAAAGCGGATGTGTTCAATAGAAGAGTATGTTTGTCATATCCACGCAATATGATTTTGGATAGTGCATGTTGCAAGTCAGTTGCAGCATTTGCAATTGATTGCAAGTTATTGCTGTTGATTACAAGCTACTGCAGTTGATTGCAAGTTATTACAGTTGATTGAAAGTTATTACGGTACAGTTGATTGCAAGTTATTACAGTTGATTGAAAGTTATTACAGTTGATTGAAAGTTATTACGGTACAGTTGATTGAAAGCTATTGCAGTTGATTGAAAGTTATTGCAGTTGATTGAAAGTTATTACGGTACAGTTGATTGCAAGTTATTACAGTTGATTGAAAGTTATTACAGTTGATTGAAAGCTATTGCAGTTGATTGAAAGTTATTGCAGTTGATTGAAAGTTATTACGGTACAGTTGATTGCAGGTTATTGCTGTTGATTGCAGGTTATTGCTGTTGATTGCAAGCTATTGCTGTTGATTGCAAGCTATTGCTGTTGATTGAAGCTATTGCTGTTGATTGAAGTTATTGCAGTTGATTCTTATCATGTAAACTTTAGCCCTAATTCACCGCTCTTCAAGCTCAGTGCTGATTCGTTGCTATGGATACAGGAACACTGAACAAGGAATATAATGCTAACAGTATTTTAATCTATTGACTCTGCGATGTGGGACCCATATGGAACCCATGTTCCCATTTGAAATCCTTCTAGGTTCCATCAATTGCTAATGAGCATGCATGCAGGCAGATTTAGGATAATCAAGATATGTGCTTTAGTGGTGATCCTGGTTCTAGAACAGACAATGTCAGCAAGTCTCTATTGAATGTAACACATCCATGTTGCAGAGGCACTGTAGACCTGGCTTTTGGTTGTAGATGTAAATTGTCTGGCGTCAAACGCCTTGGTGAGGTTCTGTGTAGGCATTTGTTGTATTAATGGATTGATATTTACAAGAATACATACATGCATACATAAATCCATGCATGTAAAATTGTAAATATATATATATATATATATATATATATATATATTATATCATCTGTGTTAAAGTGGTCTGTGTGAGCAGTGGGAGCGTCAAATGTATGAGAAATGGGAACACTGAAGAAGAGTTTATTGGAACGTATACGTTTTCCCAGGGTTCTGTGCATGCTGAGCAGTGGGAACGTAAGCCAAGAATTTTGAAAGCAGTGGGAACTCCATTCCCTTGCATTCCCACCCACTTTAAGCCCTTTATTTTCACATAAATTCATGCATACAAAGTATTACATGTATATACATACAGAGCATTGTCCACTGTGGCCTGATGCCATGCGATTTTGTCTAAGTACTAGAAATGATCGCAATTTCTGCCAAGATGAAGGTTTTGACCACTGACGACATCTTCTCCCTTGAAAGTCTCCAGTATTCTAACCACCAGCAGTATACGGCCTCATGTGACTTATTTCTGTACCAGACAACTGTGGCAATGTTTACTTTGATGTCTGTATTGTTTGAAATTGGGGAAAATAATAATGGGTTCATTGTTGCCTGCAGGACCAATGTTGCATCCTCATTCAGCTCCTTCTATCAGAGACACTTGGAAGAGAGAGAGAGAAGAGAGTACATGGGCACTCGAACTTATCAGTAGCTGGTCCAAAGTTCTACTGCTCGGCTATTTGTTCCCTCGTTTTCTCCGTGGGTTCCTGTTGGTTCCGACCTCATTCCAGATGGTGGTGGGTGGGTGGATGGATGGGTGGGGATTTGTGGATGGGCTTTTCCAGCACAGTCAGTGCATCCTCATCCTCCACTACTACTACGTTGTTGTTGTTGTTGTCTGATTGGTAGTAGTCGGGTGTGTTTAAAAATAGACCAAAAAAGAAGTGCTTAGGTTGCAGAACTTCTCAGATTTGTATGGCTGACTTTACTATAGTCGTGTGCTCATCCTGCTTTGCTTTGCGTTTTGTCGTGTGCGTATTGTGTTGTATTGTTGTGCTGAATTCTCTGTTTTCTCCTGACAGACAGACAGACAGAAAGACAGACAGACAGACATCTGTTGATATCATTGTTGCCATTTCAGTTACAATTACAGACAGATACAGAGATATACAGTACATACATATATTACACATGTGCAAACATGGATGTAGGAGACGGGGGTCCAGAGGGGGCAAATGCCCACCCCCAAATTTTGGGAAAATCTGATTTTTCGGGCAAGCAGACCCGGAATTTTTTTGAATAAGTTAAAAAAATTCCGGGCAAAAAAATTCCGGGCAAAAGTACCGGGTGACTAAAAAAAAGGTCGTCAGAATTTTCGGGCAAAATGTAACGTGAAATTTCAGAAGATTTCGGCCGGATGACTAAAAAAAGGTCGTCAGAATTTTCGGGCAAAAAGTAACGTGAAATATCAAAAGACCATCAGAATTTTGGGGGCAAACGTAACGGGAATTTTTCTTAAGATTTCGACCAGATGACAAAAAAAATTTCGGGCAAAGTCTAATTTTTGCCCCCACATTTCCACTACTGGAATGTCCCTTACGCTTGCACTTATGTGTGCAAATGTACGTGCGTGAATACATAATAATAATAATAACGACAATTTATATGGTGCCGTGACATGGCCTTACCGCTACAAGGGTGCATACATCAGAATGTACCTGCGTAGCTGCGTGCTTACTGCTTATGTAGGTACATAATAATATATGTATGACGTGCAATGTGCATATATGCACAAATGCATGCATGCATATATATACACACACACACACATGCAGACAGAGACACACACACCCACGGTTCCACACACATACATGTATCTAGCAGCTTACACGGTGACTACTACTGATCCATTAGAAGAAATGTGGGCTTGGATAGTGAGCTGCTCAATTCCGCTGTCAGTTCTAATGCCTCCATGACATTGGCGTTGACCATGGTGGCATTGCTGTACATCCGTCATCGTGCTTATCTCACTGATTTGATGTTACTACAGATGATAGTTGCAGCTTTGATCCGTCGCATATATAGGCAGCAAGTCGTCCATTCCATAACCTCACTGTCCCTTCCTGTTGCAATTTTTCATCCTATGTATCTGCATATGCAGTGTGTGTGTGTTTGTTTGTATGTGCACTTGTTATAGCGCCCCTTCAAGCTCTCTCTCTCTACTCAGAGGCGCTACCGAATGCAGAGCGGACACTGCATCGGAGTTTCACGCCAAAGCGCTGAGCAATTGTAAGTGAAGGACTTGCCCAAGGTCCTTACGCGACGAGGTGGATTCGAACCTCGAACCTTCCGGCTCCAAGGCAACGACGCCACCACTACTCCACAGCGCCCCACTAATATGTACGTTTGTGTATGCAGTGTGTGTGTGTGTGTTTGAATGAATGAATGAATGAATGTCCGTATGATATATGCTTATTATGTATGTGCATATGCTTATTATGTGTGCCTAGTTGCAGTGGACCCATTGTCAGGCGAGCCAAGCGTAACATTACTGTGCCTGGTAAAAATAGATGACACGAAATGCTCAACTTTGGCCAGCATCATTCAGTCATGCCTACATGAGCTTCATGGATGACATTGACTTTGGAAAGATTGTTTACTTAATTGACTGTTTATTATTACTAAATTTTATTGATAATCTGTGGCAATCAGTTGTTTGCCGGGTAAGGTTCTAAGAAACTTGTTTAGGTAAGCTTATCTCCAGTTTTGTGTTTCCTGTAAGAGAATTGGAGGCTGGGCATTATGGTTTTTATGTATGGTCCCTGAGTAGATCCCAATGCCTATGGCAGGTCAAGTTCCTCTGGTACGGACACTAACTTATGTAGATCAATGCTCATTGTGGGTCAGATATGAACTTATAGATCAATACCCCTAACAGTTCAAGTGCCTCCGTGTTTGAATTTAGGAACTTATAGACCTGACAGGGTGGTAGGAAACGAAGGAAGGAGGAGGAGGGAGAGACACACATACAGAAAGACAGACAACATATTTATATCTCATTCAGGTTAAGTCTCATGGTTGGTGTGGCTACAACCTTGCTGGTGATGCTTGCAATTTTAAGGAATTGATGCTGCAGCTTGTGACCATTGTGTGACATGAGAATTTAGGCCAAACTATAAACAGCTGTTTATAACTGTTTCTCTTGTGGTCAGGTGCAAAACAGTGTCTTTATTGTCATCACTGGCAGCATATGACTGGCACAAGAAATTTATGATGATGATGATGATGACGACGATGATGATGACGACAATGATGATGATGACAACAATGATGATAAGAATTGTCATTCGTTTTAATTGGGCGGTCGACTTTGTCATTTATGTCATATTTTATTTTGTGACTTGGATAATTCTGTGTGGTTTTACTCATTGCATGTGAACAGATTCATTTTCATGTGATTTAATTTATATAAATGAACATCTATTTTGGTTTATGTCTGTGTTTCAATGATGGTTTGTTGAATTTACCATAGACTTTAAGGTGCTAAATAGATAAACTCGAATCCACCCTTGAATGCAACTTACACTTCTGTTTATTAATCCAACTGTTTGCTACTATACACGGAAGTCATCATGGCTGTAGGAGCTTTCTAGAAGTGGTTCTAATGTAAATGCTAATTTAACTACATTACTGGCTTCACATGTTATACTGCACACACATGTCCCTTGTCTTATCACATTAGTGCCGTTGGTTTTTCTGTATCAACGTCATGTACTATAGTTTTTATTTTTCAGTCGTAAATCAGCTCCAAAGCTAACAATAACATTGTACCAGCTCATAGTTGATTTATACCAATTTGCGTGATTGCTATGACCCACTATTTCCCGGTGGCATTTGCTCTTGCCTATGCTACACCAACCACCCACGCAATAGTTCGCTCGCTCTCTTGCCCGCTCTAAATGGCAAGGCTCAAGCCGAGCTCATGCGCTTGTTGTTGAAACTGTTGTTAAAAATGTGCAACACATTCTGGTTTTGAACTTTTAACTGTTGCAGAACTTTTCACGGATAGAATTATTCGGTCGTGGTGAACAGCTAAAGGGTTAACATGTACGGGACTGTTCCCTTCCCAGTAGAAGTATTGCAGATGGCCAAATGGTTTCAGAAATTTTTTCCCCATTATTGTTGTCAGCTCTTGTCAGATCTGTGATGGCTTTCAGCAGGGCTGCATCTATGACATACGGCCTGACTGACTTCTATCATCGTCGTCATCATCATCATCATCATCATCATCATCATCACCACCACCACCACCATCACCACCACCTCCATCATCTTCATCAATCATCGTCGTCATCATCATCATCATCATCATCATCTTCATCAATCATCGTCGTCATCATCATCATCATCATCATCATCATCATCACCATCACCATCATCACCGTCATCATCATCATCATCGCCACCATGATCCTCATCGTCATCACCATCATCATCGTCATCACCATCATCATCATTGTCGTCATCATCATCATCATCAATCATCATCATCATCATCATCAATCATCACCATCATCATCGTCATCACCATCGTCATCATTGTCGTCATCATCATCATCATCAATCATCATCATCATCATCATCATCATCATCATCATCATCATCATCATCATCATCATCATCAATCATCATCATCGTCATCATCATCATCATCAATCATCAATCATCATCATCATCATCAATCATCATCATCATCATCATCATCATCATCATCATCGTCGTCCTCATCATCATCATCATCATCATCATCATCACCACCACCACCAACACAGCCACCATCATCATCATCATCATCATCGTCATTATCGCCATCGTCCTCATCATCATCATCATCATCAATCATCATCATCATCATCATCATCATCATCTTCATCGTCGTCGTCGTCATCATCGTCGTCCTCATCATCATCTATCATCACAGTTCGTGATGCCAGCCATTTGACATTGACATGTACAAATAAATGATTTCCATTATCTTCGGTCTTTGTCTTGAAGTCCATTGCTCCCCTCCTCAGTGATGTTGTTTACTCTTTTATATTATCTATTCAGCTCGTTGTCTTCGTCTGCCTTTTGTTAAATATGATTTGTTTAGTTAGGTTGCCATAAAGTTTGTGGGGCAGTGTTTTACAAGATTGGACACTGCATAAGTGATTAAATAATAATAATAATGACAATGATAATAGTAATAATAATAATAATAATTAAATAATAATATTACTTTTATTTAACAATCCGTTTGACAGGACGACACAACCGGTTACAGTGTACAATTATGCAGTTGAAACAATTCACAAGAGCGCAGATCACATGATACACAAATCTTAACTATACTAACTGGACAGACAGCCTGCAATACATGGCGCTAAATATCAGCCTACAATGCATGCCCGCCCAACGGGGCTCGAACTCGTTACCTCTCGCTCTCTGTCTCTACGCCAGCATGTTAGCCATTGCGCTACCAGGCGTAGACATTATATATGAATATTAGTTATGATACTAGTCAATTGTAGGACATCCTGTTCCAGTGTGTGTGTGTGTGTGTGTGTGTGTGTGTGTGTGTGTGTGTGTGTGTGTGTGTGTGTGTGTGTGTGTGTGTGCCTCTGCTTGTTAGGGCCACTTAAGGGCCTAGAAACCGGACCCTGAGTTGGATCATGAAAGCAGGAATGCAGCAGTCCTGTGTCCCCCCCCCCAGTCAATGGGAAATGGAACTGCCACTGCCAAGGGACTTTACGATCATGCCAGGCAATCGGCTAATTGCCATGCGCACTGGCGATTTCCTAATGGCAATTTGCCAGTTACATTTGTTATTAGTGGGATTAGTGGTACTAGCCACTGGCCAGTCATCCCTTGTTCCCTAGAGTCATTGTCTACGGAGGGGGGTGGGGGTGGGTGTGGGGGGGGGGGGTCCACTGCTGACTGCATCGTATTCCCTATGGCATGGAACATGAAAGCTCATCCAACAGCAGCCAACTTTTCTCCTTCCATAAACATTCAACACGCCATTGTTATTGTTAATAGCTACAGAACCAAAAAATGTTTCATGATTGCATTGTGTATTGCCGTGTGGGTCTGCAGCACTGCCTGTGCGTGAAGATTTTTGATCAGTTGTCTGTAGCTTCTGCTCACTTGGACTACACGCACTCCTCCAGAAAGCCATGCTGAGCATAATAAATATATTCAATGGTTGACCAATGACCACACCAATGACCACACCAATGACCATACCAATGACCATACCAATGACCATACCAATGACCATACCAATGACCATACCAATGACCATACCATTGACCATACCAATGACCACACCAATGACCATACCAATGACCATACCAATGACCATACCATGATACCAATGACCATACCATTGACCATACCATTGACCATACCAATGACCATACCAATGACCATACCAATGACCATACCAATGACCACACCAATGACCATACCAATGACCATACCCTGGAATGGCTTGGATATCTTTTGCATTTTCCTTGTTTTTCAGATGAAATCAAAATTTATCATTTGATTCATTTCTGTCTCGCGTGAAATACCAACAGTTGTAAAATTGTTGTTAGCATATGAAATAATTTTGCATGAATCAGTGATGTTGATGTATATATACCGGGTAATGTTATTTTATATTAATTGTCAATCCTGCTGTAATACTAATGTCACAGCATTTTTCGAGGCATATAAGAGGCATATAAGATTAGATAAGAATATTCTTTTATTGATCAATGGCTATCCGCATTTTGATGTACATACATTGTAATTAATATGCATCATCTATAGAGCCGATCAATAGTAAAATATTTGTAATTCCCACACATCATCTGAAATCCAATTGATGTAAGTATTTACTTTATGATGACCAACTATTTATTGTATGTACATGAAAATGCGGATAGCCATTTGGCTGACCCCTCGCCAGAGGGAATAATTCTAGCCTGAAGGGAAAGAAGAACTATTTATACTATTATTTTGGCATTTAAATAAGATAAAGCATCCTTGTCAAAAATGGAATAAGGAAAGTAATAGCCATGTCAATAAGGAAAGTACTAGCCATGTCAATAAGGAAAGTACTAGCCATGACAATAAGGAAATTACTAGACATGACAATAATGAAAGTAGCCATGACAATAAGGAAAGTTCTAGCCATGACAATAAGGAAAGTACTAGACATGACAATAAGGAAAGTACTGGCCATGACAATAATGAAAGTAGCCATGACAATAAGGAAAGTAGACATGACAACAAGGAAAGTAGCCATGACAACAAGGAAAGGAAAGTAGCCGTGACAATAAGGAAAGTACTAGCCATGACAATAAGGAAAGTACTAGCATGACAATAAGGAAAGTAGACGTGACAATGTACCGTAAAAGCATTGCAGAATGATTGACGATGATGTGACAAAACAGAGACATTTGATACGCTGCAGGCGGCTCACAACGTCTATTTATAACCTGCATCTTCGAACAGATCTTGAACGGAATATAATTAGATAAAGACTTCGAAGCTAAATGACTTGTTTTTGAATATAATTAGATAAAGACTTCGAAGCTAAATGACTTGTTTTTGAATATAATTAGATAAAGACTTCGAAGCTAAATGACTTGTTTTTGCATTTATCGTGTAACTATCAGTGCACAACAGACGTTGTTTAAAGGGAAAATTGACTTTGCACTCAACTTATAGACGTGACTTGTGTGCTCTGCTAAACTGCATTTAAATGCATGGCAGGATAATTATATTGATCGAATGATGTTTAAAGCACTGCCAACAGATGTCTTGTTATATCTGTATTATCTTTTGGTTCTTTTTCTGAATTCAGCATTGTTGTATGGATGGCCGATTACTTTGCACTCAAGTTAACTGAATCTGGATCTGATTTCATGTTTATGTATTTTTGCAACATTTGGTCTATGTGGGACACTGTGGTGTAGGGGTATGTTCTGTGTCTTGGTGCCGGAAGGTTGCATGTTCGATTCCACTTCAAGCTGACGTGTAGGGACCCTGAGCAAGCCTTTACTCACAATTGTTCATGCGCTTCAGCGTAAAACTCCGATGCAGTGTCTGCGCTTAGCTGGTAGCGCCTCTGAGTAGCAAGCATAATGGGGCACTTTAGCAAGTGCACATACAAACAAACATATGTACATACATGCACACATACATACATACATACATACATACATACATACATACATACATACATACAATACATGCATGCACATATATGCATGCATACATACAAACATACATTATGTACATGCGTACATACATACATACATACATACATACATGCACATATATACATGCGCACATACACACTTAACTAAATACATACATGCCAGCATTCATATATGCATTCATATACGTACGTGCATATATACATATCATGCATACACACACTGTCCTCATTTCTCATAACACATATAATTATATAAGGGTGGGACTAAGCAGGTTGGTTATTGTCCCCTTTTGGGTTCTCCTATTGTTGCAGCAAAGGATGTTTGCAGTTCATAAGAGACTGTTCAATGCTTCAATGTACAGTGGTGTAGGCAATAAAAAATCGTGGTTATTGGTGTGGTTTTTACACACACACGTGTGCATGCAAAGGTTATATGCATGTAAGCTACCTTTTAATGAACTGTGATAACAAAAGCCGTGACCTTGGAATTGGTTTAGTTGTATTGCAAATAAATACCAATGAGTTTATGCGGCAGAAATGGCCCAATAAATGTGTAGGTCGGAAGGAAGTCAATCGGCGTTTTATGGTGAAAAGAGCAACACGAGACAGAGACAGACAGACAGACAGACAAACAGACACACAGACAGACAGACAGACAGATAGACAAAGAGACAGACAGACAGAGAGATAGACAGACAAAGAGACAGACAGACAGAGAGAGAGCATAAATGGGCTGCAGCTACTCTGCTCTGCCCTCAGCTGACGTTGGTTAACCATATAGGAAGATTGGAGTGAAGGTTGACGTCACCAGATGAGCTAATGGGTTGACTGACCTTCTCAAAAATGAGTTAATGGTTTGAGTGATCTTGTTATTTAAAGATGAGTTCATGGTTTGACTGACCTTGTTAAAGATGAGCTAATGGGTTGACTGACCTGTTTAAAAATGAGTTAATGGTTTGACTGACATTGTTAAAGATGAGTTCATGGTTTGAGTGATCTTTATAAGAATACATTGATACATGAAATGTTTAATATGTTAATTGGCTTGTAAATTTTGGTTAGAGGTTCCTTTCCAATTATCAACATATAAACCTAAGTGGACCTTGTTGCATTAAGGACAAGATTCAGTGTTGCCATTGATGATAGGCCCAGCTAATGTAAGTTACAAACTCGCTATTTGCCCATCTTGCATATTCCTGAATGTCATTTTTACCGTTTTTTTCTCATATGTTTACATTTTTAAAACAATTTTGGGAAAGGTTAACGTGTCAATATCTTATGAATCTCGCAGCCAGAAGATGATCTCTCTAAAAGATAGAGTTACAAAACTAGCGAGAATGTTGTCTGAAATTAGAAGAGACCAGGTCTATTTCCGATGGTTATCAAAGTGAGGAAGAGAAACAAAATTTTTCCAGAGAACCGGAAGTTGGTTGTTGTTTTTTAGGTGCTGTTTAACAGTGCTCACTGTTACATTGCATAGATGATTAGAGTCACTCTCTTTCCTTAACGTCACCCTCCTTCTTCCTCCGTGCTTAAGACTGGCACTACTAACGGAGTACTAGTAGTGGAGTTGTTAGAACTGGATGTGCTGTTGCCGTAAACAAATTTGAAATGCAGTCTAAGCAGGGGAGGGTGAATGCTTGGCATTATGAATATGAATGAACTTAAATGGATGTTAATGCTCAGTGATGAATATGAATGAACTTAAATGAATATTTATGCTAATCCATATGAATATGAATGAGCTGTGATAAATATTAATGGATTATGTAATTTATGTTCATACCGAGGTTGGGTGTGCATTGGTGATTGTAGATGAGGCAGTGTGTGCAGCAGCGACGAATGACTTGGGCTTCACCAGTCTGTGTTGTCATAGCAAACATGGCCAATGCTGGTAGTGTCACCTTTTGTGAGATGTTATTATTATTATTGTTCGAGTGGGTGGGGTCAGTCCTGAAGGGATTGGGGGGGG
Organism: Lumbricus rubellus; assembly: GCA_945859605.1. NCBI lineage: Eukaryota > Metazoa > Annelida > Clitellata > Crassiclitellata > Lumbricidae > Lumbricus > Lumbricus rubellus. Next base: position 25,824,711 of record OX243820.1, on the reverse strand, counting down.
GGGTTGTCTTTCCTGCAGTGCCTTCCTACGCTCTTTTCCTGTGCTCATCTCTTGCACTCATTTCCTCTTAGAAATCATGTCTAGAAATTGCAGACTAACGCAGCAAGAGCTCAGTCATATGTCTGGTTAGAGCAGAGGCAATTTGCCCGCAGCCAGACTGTTGTGTGGCCTATTTATATTGTATTATATACAGACATATATTGTCTGAGAGTGATTGTGCTTTGACATCAGACTGAGTATGTAATTCTGGTGTATGCGGTTTGCAGACATTTTGACAGATCTAAGATATTTTTCATGTCTCAATCTGCTATGCAAGGTCGTGAATATTTCTGACATCGGATTTGGATGTGGCAGATGAATGTCTTTTGGTAAATCACAGATGATATGACCAAGAGCTATTGATTGATTGATTGATTGACTGATTGATTTACTGATTGACTAGTTAATTTTTTAATATTTATTTATACTTTTTTCCTGAACCAAACAAACATAGCCTAATACAATTATGGCAGTGAACATGATAAATACTTTAACAAGAATGGTTGATTGATTGACTGATTGATTAGTTGATTGGTTGATTAGTTGATTGATTAATTAGTTAATTGATTGATTAATTTGCTCATCTATCCTTTCTTCCATTCTTCCGTCAATTTTTCCTTTCTTTGTTCTTTCATTTGCTGTGAAAAGAACATGATGGAGCTAAGCATGTGTGCTGTTTAGAGATGAAATGGCATGGTGTCAGTCCACTTTCACCTCTGCATCTCGCATGCCTCACATGAATTTTCAATGGACTGTTGAATGTTGATGCCATTTTTAACCCAGCCGAACTGTGCTGTTAAAGAATACACAGAAACTGTAATGTTTAGAGCGTTTCATGTAATGTTATTAAATTGTCAATAAATAACATGGAATGGTGACATAAAGCACATGTGTTTGGACTTGTGAAAAAAAATGTGTATGCATGCATGCATGATTGCATGTGTGTGTGTGTGACACTGTGTGTGTGTGTGTGTGTGTGTGTGTATGATGTATGTATGTGTGTGTATGATGCACATGTATGTGTGTTTGCATGCATGATGTGCAATTTTGTACATATGTGTTTATGTATGATGTACATTAGGCCGGCCCTTAAAAATGAAAGTTAAAAATAATCAACTGGCACCCCTCCAATCTGTTTCAATTATGAAGAAAATAATTTGTGCAAAAAATCTTTGCAATAGGGCAATATTTAGGTGTGCCCCCCGAGCTCTCAAGTTTCAATAATGTATGAGTAAACTTCCAAATTATCATTGGAATCGCAAACTGACATTTTCAGTGCTTTAATAGCCTACATTCTGTCGACCTACTAATGTTTGCAATGCATCAACATTTAATATTTAGTACTTACTTACTTACTTATTGAAATTACGTGAGCTCTAAAATTTTACTGTACAATTTCAAATATATGTTCGATTAACGTTTGTTGTCTGGTTGAAAAAGGTGGCAATATTTTTTGAAGAGTTGTTTAATACAAGGAAAGACATTTGATTTTAGTCTACTATAGGAAACATAGGCCTACATTGTCAGACATACATGTAGTAAATACAAAATATTACAAATAATTATTTATAGTTAATTATGCAAACGCAAGGGAAAACAAGTGTCTATCTACTTGGCTCTTATGAGCCTGAAATTCATGGAGCAAAGTTGCCATCGTTTAGTCAAATTTTTGGATCTACTCAAAGTTGGCAAGCAGACAGTCCGTTATTCCAGTCAACAGGCTATAGAAAAAGTCACTATAATGTTGGAACCGAGCTGGTATACCTGTAAGAGGTAAAAGCATTGTATTGACAAGTTGGAGATTGTGTTCGTGGAATGGAAAGGACTTCAAAAGCATAGACACCAAACAGCTACAGCTCACAAGATTAAGGAGGAGAAATTTATTGAGAGACTAGATGACCTGTTTGATGTTGCCCATGCAGACGCTCTCACAATGATCTCCATTCTTAGAGACAGAGACTTTCTACTCTCACAAAGGCAGAAGGGACGTCCAGGTTCAGTTGGTGCAGCTGACATACATGGTGGATATGCGTCGAAGACAGCGTGCACAGGGACAGAAGGAAGTGGAACAGATGCGCAAAAAAGAATGCTTGCTTTGTGCTTTGACACCACAGCCAGCAACACAGGTCATCGCTCAGGTGCATGTTTCCTAATATAGCAAGAATTGAATAAAGATCTCCTTTTCCTGGCATGTCGACACCATGTTATGGAACTAATTGTTGGGGCTGTATTCGAAAAACTTCCATTGGAACTTCTACTGGACATGATGTTCTTCTTTTCGAGAGGTTTCAAGACCATTGGAAATTCATTGAAAGCGACAAATTCCAGGTAGCCTCGTCAGATCATTTGGTGGAATCATTGGTGGACCCACGCCGTTCTGATATCTTGGAGTTTGCTCATAGACATTTAGCAACTGCACAGCTACGAGACGAGTACAGGAAATTTCTCGAGCTCTCAGTTGTCTTTCTTGGAGGTGTTCCTTCTCGTGGAATTCGGTTTCGACCACTTGGCGCTATGCACCGGGCACGATGGATGGCAAAAATCATCTATACCATAAAGATGTGCACGGTCTTTCGTGCTCAGTTCAAGAAGACTGCTGCAGAAGAACGTGATATTGCCATCCTTTCAGTTGTTGTCTACCTGAAAGCATGGATAACTGCGCCAATTGCTGTTGAGACTCCTCTGAATGAGTTCACTCTCATGGCAAACCTTCTCACATATCCACATACTACAATTTCTTTTGCTACAAGCAAGAAGCTAAGGCTTCATCTCTTGTATTTGTCTGAAGAGCTTATTGGGCTTACTATTTTTTGATTCAAGGGTATACAATGACTCCAATAAGCTAATGATCGCTGCCATGGAAGAAGTAGTCCCAGATCATCCGCCTAAACGACAAAGAGTGAAGTCAGGTGCATTTCTTGGCACCAGCGGTCTGGAACAATTCTGTACAACCAACTCCAAGAAACTGTTCCAGGTGCTTGGTCTGCATGGACTATCTGAGATGATGCTTTCCAAAGATCCTGCCCTATGGGAAGAGCACAAAGCATGTCGAGAAGCACAAGCAGTACTCAAAGGGTTGGCTGTTGTCAATGATAGAGCTGAACGAGATGTGGCACTCATCCAGGACTTAAATAAAAAGCTAACAAAAGATGAGGATCAGCTTCAATTTCTCCTGCAGGTTGTCAGTGAACATCGACGACAGTTCCCTGACTGTACGAAAAGATATCTCGTGTCAAATTAGCAGAAAGCAGTGATTCCTGCATTTTATTGTCCTGAACTGATCATTTACTTCTGTGACCAGCTGAACAGTGAACAATAACTGAATTATAATTGAACAGTAAACACTTGTTTCATTGGCATTGTTGCATCACTAGAGTGTATTTTAGTCATCTCTGTAAAATTCTTAGTGACAGTGTGTTGAATATAGTTTGGTTGAAATTGTATGATTCAATTGATCAAATTTGTATCATAGAATAAACTTCGGCGCTCCAGGGGCACCCCTAAATGTTTTGCAATTCCAAAATCCTTTTCAACATAATGTTATTTCTATAATTGGCATGGATTGAAAGGGTGCCAGACAAAATTTTACGATTTTTATTTTTTGGCTGTATGCTAAGGGCCGGCCTAATGTACATTATTGTACATATGTACTTATGTGTGATGCACACTTGTGTGTATGTATGATGCACAATTGCACATGTGTGGTGCGTATGTGAAGCCAGAGGTTAAGATTCCAAAAGGAATGTTGTTTTTATATTGTGTGTTTGTTTGTTTGTTGATGGCATGGCTGCACTTTGAGGAGGATCCTGAGTTAATGAGTGTGAGGTTAAAAAAATAGGCAATTATATTAAAAATTTATGAACAAATGAATAAATAAATTAGCAATTGCCAGTGAACTGTGATTGAATGGTACTTGCTGGTACATGTCCAATGTTGTACGCGTGTGTTTCACTGTATTGAGAGCAGTTCATGTTGTCCAGCGGTTGTCCTTAACTGTTGTCATGGTTGTCATCGTTGTACTGCAATAATGATGAGACAGGAACAACAATGGCCAGTCGGTTTGTTGTTGAATTTATATTGTTGTGCTTGCACTGCTCCCACTGTCTCTGTGACGACGACAGACAGCGGCTGATGCAGGTGTGTAGGAATTGACTGTGATTAGTGATTACCTTACCTGTCCTTGCTGCTGCAGCAGCAGCAGGATCATGCACTTCAAAATTCAGTTCTTCCTAGAGGCTTAGGGATGATTTTGAGGGATTATTTTATATTCTCCTTCTATATCTGGTTATTTTGCATGCTCAACATTGCTCATACTATATATTAATTATATATGGAATTGTCTTATATGCTCCAGGATTGCTCGTATACTATATGGGATTATTTTATCTGCCTCTACTACATATATGTGTTCAATTGTGTTGTCATTTTGTCAATTTTGCAGATGCCAACAAGAAGCTTAAAGATGTTTTGGCTGAGTTTACAGAGGACAGCAATTCTGGGGGACACAAGCAAGATGAGGTGGGCTATATTACTGTACTGTCATATCATACACATGAGGAGCTAAGTACACTGCTTCTGTAGGCGCATGGGGGAATTGAACCTCATCATCATCATCAAGAACCGAGGGACCAGTGCCCGTAGGTGCCCGCTGCCATCCTCATTATTGAACCTAGGCAGTGCTTAAAGTGTAAAAGAAGAAATGCTTGAATGTCCCTATACTCGTTTCAGGTGTGCACGCCAAATAAGTGGCAGGACGGCATATGTAGAGATTTTAAAATAAATGCCTGGACGCCGTCCATGACCGTCAGGACTGTCTCACTTTAAGCCCTCAACCTAGGCAAAGGCTGTTTTACTATGTGTCCAGTGGGACATTTTTGTTAGAAACCGGCCAATCAGGGTTCTCACCTTTTCATTTACTCTGGTGACAGACATGCAAACGTGTGCCCATATTCTGGATCTATTATTCAAACTTACCTATACCCGTGGGTGATGATGCAGGTGTTGCGGCTACTGCTGCTGCTGCTGTTGATGGTACAGTGGGTGAGAAGAGGAGGAAAGAGGGAGGGAAGGTGTGAGGAAGGGAGAGAGTGAGGGAAGGTGTGAGGGAGGGAGAGAGGGAGGAGGCGGATGTTATGGTTTATAGGGAGTGTTTTGAGGCTTGAGCCAACACCAAGCAAATTTCTAACTGACAAAACAGCCCATGCATAATGCAGTCAGATGGAGGGATTGGCTTGACAGGTGTTTTATGGTTTACATTCATTAATTCATTGATTAATTCCATTCATTTCGAGAATTTATATAACACCTCTTCAAGAAACCTACTCAGAGGCGCTCCCAGCCCAACCACACGAGGAATAGTAGAGTACATTGGTGGGTCAGTAATCAGTATGCGTTAGACCGTCATTAGTAGCTGCTCACCTCCTCTGTGTTTATTACGTTCTTGAATGTTGCCAAAGAGGCTTCGTTTCTTACCATCGAAGCAGTTATTGGTCTCTTAGTTTTCACGCTCACTGCAGGTCAATTCAGAGCCATTTTCACAGCATTGCGACTAATTACGGCTTCGGCTAAGTTGTAGTGTTTTCCCTCATCCTGGTGTGGTTTATCGGCGCTAATTGATGGACAGAGCTGGCAAAGAAATGCCGATTCTGATGGCACTAAATCCTGCAGCTGTTTTCATTTTTTACACACTAATTTCTGGTCTAAGTAGTTGTCACTGTAATATATGACATCTTTCCTGCGGACGTCAAATGTAGATAGTATCATCTGATGCTACGCTAAGACCAAGACACAATTAGATCAAGATTAGTCAGCTGTTTGTAAATGCATATGTAGTATTTATGTACGTTTTTTTCAGTCTCTGTATTGCAATTTGCGGATAAGCTAGCAATTGTTAAATCTTAAATCTGATCTTTATATGTATGGCCAACCGTTTTCTAATGGGTAATGCTAATTTTGTGGTAATTTCGATGACGGTTGAACTGGAGTGTTGTGAGGTGATGACACCATTCTCTTGTTTCGATTGTCGCACTTCCTGAAGTATAATAGGAAGTATGAATTTAGCGACCATTTCAATGTAAAAAAAGTAAAGTCCTATCCCGTTCCATGAGGAACATAGGGAGGCGCTCATCTCCTTTTCTATGGCCCTGAGCCAGCAATGGACGAATCCCAAGGTCCTGGACACGAGGCCAGCGTATCGCAGGACTTGCCGTTTACTTCCCAGCGTACGCCGGTACCAAATTATACTGCTTGGTGACAGAGGCACGTGTGCGTAAACAACTTGCCCAAGGTCGTTACCCGGAGTCGAACCCGCAACCTCCCGCTCTGTGAGCGGACGCATTACCGGTCCGCCACCAGGTCGCATGGTTACTGAACAAAAGAGATCTGAGGTGATAGTAGCATTCCCTTGTTTCCATTTTGACGCTTTTGAAGTCTAATGGGAAGTATGAATTTTGCGAAAATTTCAATGGTGATTGAGCAAGAAAGGCTATTAGACGACCATTGTAAACGCTTTCTTCAACTTTAATGTGTTGACTGTGTTCCGAAGTGTAAGGCGGTTTGATAAATTAATTATTCATATACATGCCATTCGTGGTTAATTCTTTGCAGGCAATTGACTTTGGTCGTTTCTGCCAGTTCATCAACATGTATCTTGTCAACGTTCCTGAGGACCTGTGCCGCCATCTGTTCCTCTCCTTTCTCAAGAAGCCAGGCAAAACTGGTATGGATGTGTGTGCTCAAATATTTTATCAGTTGTCAGTTATGTAATTAACACATAATTATGTTGGTATGTATTTTATTAGTGCAGGCATTTGTGGACGTTATTTAAAAATATAAATGTTTTAGTATTTTGATCTATTTATTGTCGTTTTTTTGATTTTAAGAGTGCTTATTCTAATGACCTATGAAAGGCATCATCAGTGGATTTAGTGACCTATGAAAGCACCAGGGCTTAAGGTGTGGTTGGACAGTCATGGACGGCGTCCATGCACTTACTTTAAAATCTGAACGCCATCCTGCCACTTATTGGTCAGCATAGCTTGGAAAGGTAAGGGGCGTCCAGGCACTTCTTTTGGAAAGGTACGGGGCGTCCAGGCACTTCTTTTCCCACACTTTGAGCACTGGAAAGCACCATCCCGGGATTACTTATGAAAGCACCATCACTGGACAATCTAGCGCATCTTTTTGGGATCAATTGGTCTATTGCTTTAAAAGACATTGCTTGAAACTTACTTAAAGGTCTTACATTTCATTAATGAAGAGAACCAACGGACCAGGTCATGCAGCGAACTTAACTGCTTTTTGCAAAACTGAGAAAATAGAATCATTCATTATTTTCAACGAGAGAGAGAGAGAAAGTTAAACAATGCAGTTCACAACAATGAAAACGAAAATGATTTCTCGATTGAAAGCGACAGTGAGAAGAATAATTATGTCCGCATGTTCCTACAAGTAAATATTGCTCGACAATAATAATAAACACGGACGTCGTTCAAAAAGAGATGTATGACCGTTGCGCTCGATGAAAGAAAGACCTGCGCTCGATTGACCTCAATAAAATATTGTTGTGTGTGCTCTGATTTATTTCGTGTGAGCAATCGCGAGTTTACACGGAGCACCGCCTGCGTATTCACAAAGGCGCAGGCGGTCAGTCAGTCAGTCGGTCCTTTTGTGAAAGGAGAATTCAACAAAGCCGTTTGCCCACGGACCGTCAATGCGCGCTTTCGTCCCAGGCACAAGATGGAGGAGATTTGTGTGACAGAAAATTCATTTCGTTCCCCAGTTTGTATGTTTGGTATCGAGGAGTAGGTGGAGGGAAGTGTCGCAGTCTATTCAGTAAAAGTAATCGAGCCGCAGTTATGACGTGACTTGTGTGACTTGTGTGGGGGTGGTATTGAAACATTGAGATTTAGAACGCAAATCGACACAGCGAAGATGAGTTCGGAAAAGAATCACACTTGCAAATGAGTAGTACTGCAATCAAGTCCTGTAAATGAGTTTTGAAGGCTAGTACTGCAAATGAATACAGCATGCAAGTACTGCTAATGAGGACTGCAGGCAAGTACTGCAGATGAGTACTAAATGCAATTACTGCAAATGAGTACTGCAAATGAGTACTGCAAGCAGGTACTGCCAATGAATGAGTACTGCAGGCAGGTACTACAAGTGAGCACTACCTTCAGATTGCAACTGTTTTGGCTTGTTCCACTTGCTAGTCATGCTTAAAATTGCTAACTTGTAAGGGAATTCATTTGTGCTGAAGTCATTCATTCATTCTATGGACTTGTATTGTGTAGTGCCCCTTCAAGAAACCTACTCAGGAGCGCTCTCAGCCACGGCAAAAGAAAACAGACTTGCAAGATTTATGACACAAAGTTTGATTTAATCAGATATAGTAAACGCAGCTTTGAATGGAGGACATTCCAGATGGATGACCCTACATCCGAGAAAAAGTTGTTATAGGATCATTTAGCATTTTTTCTTCCTGTGCCTATCGTAATTGTCTTAAAAAGCGAGTATTATGATTGGTTGCAGGACCTGCGGCGCCGCCGACGCTGAACCCAATTTCAGAGACGTCGTCATCGGCGACGATGGTGCCAGACAACGAAACGTCGTCGTCGTCGCAGGTGGGGGGGAAGCAGACGGGCGTTGTCGATAACGGACGAAGATCATTGTCTCAGAAGTCAATCACGAGCATCATAAACAATGCAGGCAGGTTAATAACTCATTGTCGATGGCACCGATTTATGCATCTCTTGCAGCTCATTCTATCGGTCTAACCTCTGCATGGGTTGTTTGTTTGTATGTGCACTTGTTATAGGGCCCCTTCAAGCTCTCTCTCTCTATCTACTCAGAGGCGCTCCAGAATGCAGAACGGACACTGCATCGGAGTTTCACGCCGAAGCGCTGAGCAATTATGAGTGAATGACTTGCCCAAGGTCCTTACGCGGCGAGGTGGATTCGAACCTCGAACCTTCCGGCTCCAAGGCAACCACGCCACCACTACACCACCGCGCCCCACAAATGTAAACGTATGCATGTACAGTTGTATACATTGTGTATTCCACTCACACGTCATCCTAACGAAATAGGAAACAACTGCCACTGTCTGTGCCATTCTTCCAGGTTAGGATTTGTTGTTTTGACGCCTTACCACACATGCTGTTCCGTCCATCTCTTTGCAATCTGTTTACCCGCACCTTCAACCGCTGCTCCTCGTATCTCAGACTTTCATAAACAATCGTCGACTCCTCTTTACCCAGCAGCCCCCGGTTCTGAAGTGAATTCAAGTTGATTAGTCAATGGTTTTATGATGTGTGTGTGTATGAGCAGTTGTTATAGCAGCCCTCAAGATTTATACTCAGATGCGCTCCCGACTACAGTACGGACACTGATTCGGAGTTTCGTGCCGAAGCGTGAGCACTCGTGAGTGAAGGACCTGCTCAGGGTTCCTACGCAATGGCTTGAGTTGGATTTGAACCAGCAGCCTTCTGGCTCCAAGGCACCGAACTTACCTCTACACCACTGCACCCCATGGTGTCTGATATCAATACTCGTAGCCTAGGGTTGGTTCATCGGTGTTTTACAGGCATACATGTACATTACATACATACATGATGCAACTGAAGGCCAGTGAATATAAAAATAAAAGGCAGCTAATTCCACATTCCACCGATAGATGGTTCTTCCTTTGTTAGCCTCAAATGCTTCAGCACATACATTGATACCCACTGTTAATTTAAGGTGTTCCAGACCATTTGTGCCGAGTGGTGTCGTGCAAAAGCGCTTTTCCAGGACTCATCTGTCAGTCGCCGCTTGGTCAATAACCGTTCGCAGTAGTCAAGGTCTTTCTTTTCCCGAAAAGCATTCATTTACGGAGTGCATTACTTCCACTTTACTTCCACGTAAGGATGGTTGCATCGTATTCGTACGTAGCCAGACATCTGTATAGCTTTTGTGTTTTTTTACAGAGGGCGCAGAGCCATGGTTACGGCAGCCGTTCTTGGAGAAGGGTCGGTCGTTGCTACGGCGACGCAGCACCGACGTACGGACGGGGTTCATCTCCCTAAAGGATGTCGTCTGCTGTCTTTCGCTTCTCGAGGCCGGTCAACCGGAGGACAAGCTGGAGTGTGAGTGTTGTCCGGATTAGCGCATGCTACCATGAGATGATGATGAAATGTACATTGTACACACCATGAGATGATGAAATGTACATTGTACACACCATGAGATGATGAAATGTACGTTGTACACACCATGAGATGATGAAATGTACATTGTACACGGATGAATGGATTATCATTCATCGGTTGGATATTGCGTGATGCATGCCAGGACGAGAGAAATTAACGGTTTTCCGCGATGGCCAAATCTCCTAATGCTGATGAAATTTGCTTATCTCTCATATTTTTCCATGTGACTGGATTTGTTTGTCTGTCTGCCTTTCTGTATGTGTTTCAATGTAATCATGTCTGTGTGTGTGTGTGTGTGTTTGGATGTGTCTGTGTAACAAAGGATTATTTAATGTTTGTCTTCTTCTTGCTACAACAGAATGCTGTTGACGTATAGTATAGCAGTGTCCACATCCTGTGAATTAAATTTTATCAGAGATATTGGAACATGTTATGATCATTAAAAAGGATTTAAAATTGTGATAAGGATAAAATCTGGATAGATTATTACCGTAATGTTAGGACAACTCCACTGATCTGCTACACGTTGAAATTCTGCAGCCATTTCGTTATGTATGCTGCACAAGCTTTTTGGCAGTGCATAAGCTCTTAATGACAAGCACCATTCTCTGTCTGCAAATACACAGATACCATAATAAAGGGGAGACAAAACGTACCAGTAACTCCGAGAACACATAGAAAAGTCATGTTAGAAATCCAAACGAATAAATAATAAAAAATTTATAGCATAATCAGCATACGACCAGCTTGATGAAACTGATAAACAAGAGATACGTGACCATGAGTAGCACATTGACTCAAGCAATTGTTCACAATGCTCAGTGGTATTCAGAATTTGAGCACTAATTGTCCATAGTCGTCTACCAGTATGCTCTACGTTGAGCCGTACTCTGATTTATGAACTACATGTAGGCTGAATTATTATGTTACACTTGTCTATGCTGGTTCAATGGTCTCGTAAATCAGGAATTATGTTGCAATTGTTTTCATGTTTTGCGTGGGACATCTGCAACTTTGTGGCTGGTGGCATGTGCATTGTCGCTCTTCCCCTGAGTCAGTGTTGAAATTTTGCTTTGCAGCTAGAATATTCAATCCACTAAATTGTGTTTTTATCAGGTTTTGGATTAGTAATAGTTGCAGTTTAACGTCACTGTGTGGTAACAAAGACCATTAGCGATGCCCTCCTCCTTTATCCAGGCTTGGGACTGGCACTGGCGGATTGCAACCAGTGGCAGAGTTTAAAGGTTTTGGATTCAGATCAGATTGTGATTTTAACTAGTACTTAGCTTGTGTTGTACCGATGTCACAAAATAGATATCCCCCTAATAATCATATCCCCCAAGATGTTCAAAGAGAAGTTGAAAAAAGCGACTCCCATATGCGATAATTTTTGCAAATTAACTTCCATTTGTTTTGTTTTTAACATTGTCAGTAGCAGGTGTGTTTATTCCTACTATCTGACTTTGTTTGCTTTGCTTAAATTGGAACACTTAGAACATTTTGAACAATTGCCAACATTTAGAGTCGCAAATTAAATTCTGGCTGCCTTGCTTCGAACATTGCTTAGGACACTTAAAACAATTATATTCACTTAATATTTTGATTACGGCAAACGCTTATCAATTATATGCACTTTTCAATAGTTGTATGCTGAGGGATAGAATGGTTTATCCTTCTGGACACTCTGTGCCCGATATATTCCATCCGAGGGATAGATTAATTCATACCCTTCCCCCTCCCCTCCTGGATAGCTTTTGGGGAGATATAAAATCCTGTGACACCGGTGTCTAACGCACAAGACATTCCTAATGGTGTGCTGTAATCAAACCATTATCCAGAAGCCACAATCAATATGTAAGTGGATAGCACGTTGCGTATGCATTGGAGTAAAGGATACTGAAAGCCAAATTTACGAAGATTGATCAAGTGAGCATAAAAACTGCTGTATGTTGGCTAGCTTTGTGACTTGTTGTTTGAGTGCATCTCCATATTTTTTGCATTTAAGTGATAATGATAAGAGACTGCTATTTTGGGAGCTCTTAAGAGAATCACTTTCTGCCATATTTTTGACGTAGACAAATTACTATATGTTTTTTTTAATGTATTTTTGCATCTTAAGTTTCTCTTTACTTGCAGTTATGTTTCATCTCTATGACTCAGACGGCAATGGTATCTTGGATGCGTCGGTGAGTGGCACTCTATTTGTTTTTTCTCTTTGTTTTTTTCTTTCTTTTGCACACGATTATCTTGCTTTCTTGATATATTTTATAAATACCACTGACATTGGCTGGCACTCAGTGCATTTATTTTTCCTGCTTTTTCTCTCTGTGGAAATTTCGTTAGACTTTACAATTGCCTTAGACTGTGGATGTGATGATTTATTCACGAACTGCCTGGCCTGTTGTGCTATTCATATATCTTTGCCACGTTCATAATTGAGTTTCATAATTACCGACTGTTTGAGCAGATCATACTGATTTTATTTCCCTCGCCAGGTGTCAGAACTGTTTTGCGACTATTGTGCTGCAAGGTGTGGTAACAAATGTGTGGTCTTCGATTTTGTGGCAGTTTGTGGGTCGTTGCTCTTGTAGGAATAATATCTGTTCCCTTTTGACAACGTGTAAACATAAATACTGGGTCGAAATTGGTCTTAATTTTAGTGGAAAGCTTTTATGAGGCAACTTTGTTAGAAAATGTCCTTTCAGGTTGGGAAATTGAACAGGGTGCCATGTCATTGAGTTGCTGTGGTTATCTGTATTCGTCAAGTGAATACCATTTGACTTACCTTGTTATATGGATTATGGTGGGCCTACTACGGTATATCTTATTTCACTTGTATTGCATGCAATGTCACTACAACTGAATTTGAAGCACATAGTTATCAACTTATAGCACCCTTTCAATGGTACTATTCAGAGGTTCTCCTTATTCCAATGTGGCAAAAAGTACAATTTTGGGTTAATAAAAGACTTCAGTAAGGGTCTCAGTAGCAGGCACAGCTCAGGTCCAGGGAGCCGATTCCAGACCACTGAACACACCACTGAAACGGCTCGATTCTACGTAGTTGCAATTCTTGCAATTTTAAGGAACGAAGAGCACCCCCTTCTCTGCAGAGGAGGTTGCAACCTTTTATGTCTAGGGCCAACAGAACTCTCCTAGGTAGTGTAGGGCGAGATCCAGCTGATCTCATTTTCAATATTTTGTCTTGTCATTGTAAGCTGGTTTCTGGTCTGTTTGATGGCTTGGATCTCGGCTGCTTCTGTGAAGTTGATTCTCATTTTAAGATACTTCAAGGAATCTATCACTGATTGATGTTTCAAATATGTTCCACTAATGATGTTATAAAGACGTGTTAGGATCTCATAGATCAGACAAATGCAATTTTAGCATCCACATCCAGAAGTATGCTTTTGAGGACCATAAAGAAACTTGATAAAAAAAAAAAATTTTAGGCATAAAAATGCATTTGTGCAATAAGTAAATTATTCGATGATTTCTTTTTTCATTACTTGCTTCAAACTGAACTCTTAACTTTAATGTCTACTAATAAAGAACTCTAATGTGCATAGAATAATAAATATTTGGTGTCAAAGCACAGTCTATTCCAAAATAATTTTGTCTAGTAACTATAAAGTCAAATCACAACGTAGAAGCCATAGTGACTTAGCTTAAGTGGCAAACAGTTAGCCTATGCCAAGAAGTGGCATTGAGCTATCAGCTGGTTCCAGGCAGGACTTTTAAGAGTGTATCCTTTGTTTGCGAATCAGATGAGGCAAAACAGAGAAAGGATATCAGACAATGATATGGAGAAGATCATAGAGTTGGCATTAAGTGCAGATAAGGATGACAAGAAGCAGAGAGTTCTTTTGTGATTTATAAACGATGTCTTAAAGCAGTTCCATTGTTCTGTTGGAGGTGCTTGTAATGATATCAGGATCAAGTTAATGTGAGCACATAGTACCAGAATGTTTCATCATGTGTCAGCACTTTCACGCCATGCTTCTGCTTATTGTGGATATTTAGGCCAGAGAGGCAAAAATTCCTCATTTATTTTCTTCAAGTCTTGGTTTCTTACTGTTCTCTGCCACTTTACTTTTTGTGTATCTGTATTAGTCTGACCTCTGGTTCATAGTTTCATATTTCCAGAACATTCTTCAGAATTTAGCTGAGTTGTTATTGTCTGGTGATCACGAACGATCATCATATCTGCTCATCCAATCTTCCATCACGCTCCGTCAAAATCTCAGCTGTTTCATCGTTTATCGGCCGAAGATATATGACTTCAGCTTTCTTTCTCCTCCGATATTATTGATTTCTTTGTCGTTAAATTCTGAATTGATTAGGGTACAGACACATTGATCATGCTGTTCTTGCCCGTTCCATCGAGCCGTAAAAGGTTGTAGATATATCCTCTATTGCGTGTTAAGCTCTTTGGTCGTCAACAAAGCCCTCCTTAGCAGTTTCCTCTGCCTCCTCCTCCTCCTCCTCTTGCTCCTCCTCCTTCTCCTCATGTCCAACAAGGCAGATAAACTGACTTCTCCATCAGTTTAGCCCCAGATGAGTGGATTACATCCAGACACCAAGCACATATGAAGAATTTTCTCCACTAAGGAGCAATCCTCTTCAAGGCATTTTCTCCACTAAGGAACCTTTACTAAGCGCTTTCTACGACAATGAGCTATCCCCCCCTGCAAAGAATTTTCTATGCTAATGAGCTATCATCTACAAAGCATTTTCTATGCTAATGAGCTATCATCTACAATGCATTTTCTATGATTTGGGCTATCATCTACAAAGCATTTTCTATGCTAATGAGCTATCATCTACAAAGCATTTTTGTACACTAATTAATGAGCTATTTTCTACAGCCGAGTCAAGGACATAGACCTGACTCTCATATGCATTCTGATGAGTTTCAATCCCAATGAAGAGAGGACTTGGATCAGATCAACAGTGAACAGCATAAAATACGATACAATACAAGTGAAATTTGATTTCGCCTTCCCTACAACTTTTGCTCAGAAGTCCACATACGCATCATTGTATTGCAGACAAATTGCGAGTTAAGGACTTGCTCAGGATCCCTATACAGTAACTGCCTCAAACGGGGATAGAACCTGTCCTCTTCACATTACCGGCCGACCACTCTGACCAATCAGCCATCGTGCCTCGCAGCGTATGGATCCTAAGATGGAATCCTATGGATGACCAATGATCATAGTTGTAAAAAAGGTTTTTTCGTTTTTTATTCTTTCCCATCGTTTTTTTATCGTTTTTTATTTTTTCTTTGACTTTATTTATTCATTTACTTTCTGTTATTGTTCTCCTTAATTTTAATTTTTTCTGATATTCCTTATGTTTTCCGCCAACTCTCAAAGATTCAGCCAACTAAAGTCATTATTTCATCATTTAAAATCATCATTTAAGAGATAGCCTGCGGGTAGTAGGTTCCTAATCAAGGTTTTCAAGGTTAAAATGCGGTTTTAGATGTAGCAAAGTCAAATTATTTTCCGTTTCCGTTTTTTCCCGTTTTTTTGTCGTTTTTTTATTATTTTGAATAAAACGACGTTTTTTCCCGTTTTTTATTCCGTTTTCATCGTTTTTTACATCTATGCCAATGATGACCACTCCACAGCAGTGATATTTTCGTTAACGCTAAGTGAAATTAGAACTGAAGATATTGATTTCCGTTAAGTATAACTGTAACTGAAATTATTTTATATTGAAAACTAAATTAGATGTGTTACTGAATTTTTTAAAGAACTATAGCTGAATTAGAACTTAAATTGAGGCCGTCTGAACTGAAATAGAGTAAAAGGAAAATTATTTCCTGAAGTAAAATATAACTGCTTCACAGACTGTAATGGAGCCAGAAACGATTGCCTCATTTGAATTGAACGTACCCAGTGAGCAATGAGTAACAGCCGTGGCAGAGTGTGAGTAGAGGCACTGAATTGTTCGTGACTCATCCGATGCTTTTGATACTGTGAACATTGAACAATTCTTTTCCTCTTTTGCATCGCCTCTCCCGCATTGGTCTGCGCTTTCTCATCGGTGCACTGAATTATTGGTCTGCTGCATATTTCTCGCATCGCTCATTCAGCATGTTTACTTAAATGGCATTATTCATGGACAATGTTTTGCTAACAAAGGTGCATCCATTTATAGGTTCTGCGCTTAGCTGTCTTTTGTTCTCCATGAACATCACCGCACCACAAGGTGTAGCACTTGGCAATCATTCGGTGGGATATTATTTCCATGCCAATGATACTCGGATTTTCATTTTGGATGCTCATCTACTTGTAACCTTTACTTGTAGTACCTGTCTTTGTACTGTATTCCTGATGTCTCTCCTCATAGTCAATCCTTTCCTGCCTGCCTTATTTCCTCACATTTCTGTGTCTTGCATTGTTCGTACATTTTTACGTGCATCCTTTCCTCGCTTCCCACTTGTCTCCTTTACCAGTGGACTAGACATCTGTTCCATCCTTGTATCCTCATGAGCTGCATATATCTGTCTTTGTTGCTGCTTCTGCCTTCTGTATTCATATCTCGTAGTCTCTGCTTTACAGCTGGCCTTCTCAAGTCTTTTCTTTTCTATGCATTTTCATTTATTGCAGTCTCTACCTTCTTACGTGCCTCTCTCACAGTCCTTTCTGTTTGTGACTGTGTCCTTTCTCCACAGTTTCCGCCTTCATATCTGCCTTGTTGTCTCTCCGTACCTCCTGCCAGTTCTTCTCAATTACAGGCCTACCTCTTCTCCTCAAAACCACTTCCTACCTACATCCCCTTTCCTCGATCTCTGCCTATCTCCTTTGCCCTTTCTTCATAGGTTCCAGGGGACTCTCTTGATGCTTGCCTCCTTTAAATGTAGCCTTTCATCCAAGGCAGGACTCATTAACTCCGTCCTAAGTCTTTATTTTGCATCATCTCTTAAATTATATTCTATTGATCTGTCCGTTTGTATTTCCCTAGTGTCGTCCTACGACGTCTTTACTCCCATCTTTCATGTAGCACTACTACACGAAAGAAGTTCATGCTGACGATGCTTTCACGTTTTTCTTGTCAACGTTTGTTGTTAAGTGTGTCGAGATCAGTGTGGGGGGATTGTTGCAGTGCCTGTCACCGTTGTTACACTGTGGTCGTTTGTCACACTGCAGCGGTGGTAGCGTCGTCGTCGGCCAGTGAAGGGAGAGCTCTATATCGTTTTTACCGGTGATACAGCACAAACTGATGGATCAAATGTAACAGCAGCTGTACCCCGATGTGACAGCTGCCGCATCTCAAAGTGCTCTGACATCGGTTTATCGCTGTGGCCTATCTGCACTAAGCCTTTGTTGACATTCTCTCCTGTATGGTACGGGCTTTCCGACGAATTCTGATTTTATTCGTTTTCCGACGATTTCCGTTCGAGATTGCCGCCGATCTCGGTCACGTTGTTGCCGACCGCTCGCGAGCATGGAATTAATGTTTACTAATGCGTTGCCGCAGCATCATCGTTGCACCGTCGTCGCTAGGTAATTATGCTGGATTTTTTTATGCAGAAAACAGATATATGCCAAAGGTTGTTGTGGTAGATTGTTTATGTCTATGTCATCATCTTTGGTTTGTGGCAGTAAGCATGATTGTGATTATCGTCATTGTCATTGTCATTATTGTCATCATCATCATCATTGTCATCATCATCATCATTATTGTCATCATCATCATCATCATCATTTATGACCGGTACAAAGAATTGGCTGTGGCTGTATTTTATCAGTTATTTTCTAAATGAGGCATAAATTATTTATCTATGCTTTTATTGTAAAATTTGTAATTGTAATCAAGACAATTTATATAGCATCGTCGTAGGAAGCTACTTCTAGGATGCTTTACACACATAACCTAATTATACTATTGTCAAAGTTCAGCATGAATGCAAACAGCTCGAAAGCAGGCGCAGATTCAACTGTTTTTTGCATTTTTTATGCATTTATGCATGTTTTTATGCATTTAAAATTTTTGTTCGTGTTGTACACATTAGCTGCACTACGAGTTTACTAATGAGTTGAGTGAAATGAAAATAGAAACGAAAGAGCTTTATAGAAATATGCACACTCTAATGTACTTACACTTATGCACTGGTTACGATTTGTCATGTGTTCAGTTATAAGCAATCATCATCAAAATCTTATGTTTAATTCAGATCTGATGTCCACTCTGGCAGACACCAGTGGTTCCCAACCCATGCCTGCAGGCCAAAAGTGCCCCCCCCCCACCAGGCCTCAGAAAATGGCCCTCATCTCTCAAAGAATTAACAGAAATATATAAAAATTGACAATTTGGAAGGGATTGAGCACATAATTATTTTCTATTACAAATTATTTTCTTTTGACGTCAATAAATAACATCAAGCATTTTATTTTGATTCAATTCTAGCAATTTTATATGCTTTTAGTTAATGAAATTTTAGCCATGTGGTCCCCTAAATGCCCTAATGTCCTTCAACTGAGAAAAAGTGACCCTCGTGTCCTCCAACTTAGAAGTGGCCCTAAAGTCAGAAAAGGTTGGGAACCACTGGCATGCACAATTACAATTGAAGTTTAATATGAGCGTGAAGACAGTCAGGTAATTAATTTTTATGCCTTCCATGACTTTTCCATCAACAGTTAATTCAATTGCAAAATAATAGGTTTATTTTTCGCTCAAAGGTTTCACATTAATTGTCATTGTTCAGGATATTGTTTACCCCTGAAATGGATTGTTCGACATTATAATAAAATTAATCGATGAAGCTGAAAATTAATTGATTAATTTTTTTACAATTGATTAGTTGCTAAAATCCACTGCATTTTTTTATTAATTAACATCCTAAATGTGAACCTCTAAAGCAGGGGTTCTCAAACTTTCTTTTTATTGTACCCCCAAGTAAAAAAATCAAATGCTGGCGTACCCCCAGAAGTCAGATCAGAAACAAAATGCCATTGCTATAGTCCCCATTGCAGTGACAACAGCACTAAAAAGTCCTTTTAGTCATTGTATGGTGTATTGGAGTCATATAAATGGAGCAAAATATAAAATATGTATAGTTTTAATCATACAATCATATCAACAAAACGGCGAAATTGGTCTATAACCTCTGTAAGAAAGAGCTAACCTATAGCGTTATATTGCTGTGTGCTTGTTTTGACTAGCAGATTTAAAATAAAAAAATACCTGGTTTAATATTTGTCAATTTCAAACCAAAATTTATCCCATATTTAGGCCTATTTCCGATAGCAAGAATATATAGTTTAAAAACTAGTTTCAAACAGATATATAATTATATGACGTGCTGAAAGGAATCACAAATTTTAAAGCTCGACCAGAAATTAATCCTTAAGGTTTAAAGCAATTCAGCTATACCTTTTTGAGCTACATAATATAGACTACACTGAGAATTTATGGCTTTGGTTCTTTCAAACATTTATACATTATTTTGTTTCAAATTTATAGTACAGGCCTAAACATAAACATGTTGCAAGCACTAAAATATAAAGTTAATATTTGAGTCTAATCACATGCTGTGAAAGAAAAAATGACGATGCTGCTACATGAAGCAACGTTAAAAATCATTGCTAATGAAGGAAAAATGTACACAAAGTCCATAAACTCAGAGAAAAATTTATATTTCTGAAAATTTTCGCGTACCCCTTACCAGCCCCTTGCGTACCCCTAGGGGTACGCGTACCACAGTTTGAGAACCACTGCTCTAAAGCACTGTTGACATTAAAGACAATGGCTTGCATTGTTATTTAACAAGTTTTCCATTTGTTTGTTTGTTTTTATGTGCACTTGTTATGTTTTCCATTTGTTTGTTTGTTTTTATGTGCACTTGTTATAGCGCCCCTTCAAGCTCTCTCTACTCAGAGGTGCTCCCGAATGCAGCGCGAACACTGCATCGGAGTTTCATGCCGAAGCGCTGAGCAATTGTGAGTGAAGGACTTGCCCAAGGTCCTTACGCAGCGAGGTGGTTTCGAACCTCGAACCTTCCGGCTCCAAGGCAACGACGCCACCACTACACCACCGCGCCCCACGTTGTGGCTCATCTACTTGCGTGCTTACTAATTTGGTTACGGGTAAAATGCATAAAATGATTGCATGTATGGTTGAAAAAGAGACGCTTGATGTAATCTACGCTGGCTTGTTTCACCCGTGGCACAATTAAGCAGAGTGACTTTTTTCTATTTTCAGGAGATCGAGTGCATTATTAATCAAATGATGACGGTGGCAGAATATTCCGGCTGGGACGTATCGGAACTGAAACCGGTTAGTCTTGCTTCCTCTTCATCGTTGGGTCGGTACCAAGAAAACAGACATGGGGGATGAAATAGACTGTTTCTTTGCTTCTCTACCCCTCTGTCTCTCTCTCTGTTGAAATAGTGGTTAAGCTCTGATTTTAGGTTCTCCGAGTTTATATCGAATCCCCTTATCCTGCCCCAATTTAATAAATGGAGATGATGCTCCATTCATACATGAGAGGCAGTATTAGGAGTTTTATATTGTGGAAGGTCTCTTAAATTTTTTACCCAGCCCCATTATATGTAGCCTACATGTATGTAGGTATATAATAATAATAATAACGATTTCTATGGCGCCGTAACACAGCCATGCCGTTACAAGGGTGCCTCATATTTTCTTACTGTGGTGCTGTGCTCTTGTCATTATCATTTTCATTAGATCCTTTACCAGGTTAGTTGCCTCTCCTCTGATCCACATCTTTGTCTCTTCTGAAATTGACTCATGAATAAGCTGGTGCCCTGCGCTTGGCTTTTGAGTGGGACTTGAGAAATTTGGAGATTGTGATTGCAATTATGAATTTAGCAATGCTATTAAATGCCACTGATCGACCAATTGGTGGCATTTCAATATTTGGTCATGTCTCCGCCCACATATGATGCGGAACATGTATACCTGATGGGGGTTGGGTAAATAATTTAAGAGTCCTTCCCCAATATCAAGCTCTTAATACTGCCTCCCATGTATGAAGTGGAGCATCGTCTCCATTTATTAAATGCAGGCAGGATAAGGAATTCGCTATAAACTGAATTACTGTAAAATCGGAGTTATTGCTATTACTGCACATTCTGGTTGCCTTTACCTAAATGCATTGAGTATAAGATTCTAACTGTGGATTCGAAACTGCCTAGCACTGGTAACTGCCCGAGCAGCCCCATCTTATCTCAGATGCTTTCTTATCTCTGCCTCATCTGTTCCCTCCGAGTGACTGTGCACAGCGGTGTCCTTGGCATTCCTTGGGCTTGGTCGTTCACTACCCATCACAGAAGTTCTGCTATTATTAGCCGCTCTATAATCCTGAAATAGTCTTCGTTTGAAGTCCGAAATGAGCCAATCAGTCTGTCACCTTCTTCCGTGTTCTGCGAAGTCTGCTTGAAGTCGGTTTTGTTTAGACCTCTCTGCTTTTTCTCTCTGCGTGGTCCTCCGTGAGTTGTTCCCTTGAAGTTGCACTTGACAAATTTTCGCTCGTGTTAGATGTTGTGTTATGTGGGGTGTGTTGGGTACTGTCTTGTGTTTATATCACTTCGTATAAATGTCAGATCTGGCGGCTCTTAAGATAGATCGTTATATTTCAAAGTTCCCGTTGTTTATGTCATTCCACAAACAGATTACCGTGCTGTAAGATCGGCAGCTTTTAAAGTCTTCACAGATGCTTTGCTTTGCTTTGCTTTCATCGTCCTCTGTAGCTTGAAATAACCTTCTTATGAATATAACTGTGAATTCTTGAGAGGCGCTATTTTAAGTCCGCATCTGCAATTGCAGTTACCTTCTAAGTTCATCAGAAGCGCTCCCGACTACAGCATGAACACTGAATCGGAATTTCATGCCGAAGTGCTAATTGGCAGTAAAGGACTTGTCCAAGGTCCCTTTGGTTACTGTTACGATAGGATTGAAGTATTTAAGTGTTGAGTAAGGTAGTACTAAGTGATTAAATGTTGTTGTGGTTATGTTGTGGAAAGGCTGTGCACCACTAATTCAACTAAATCTGAGAGTGTGCATCTGTTTGTTTGCGTTTTATAATGTACATACCCTGTGTATTCTATTTCTTTTCAGTTTCAAATAATTAAAATAATTATTATGCTTGTTAAAAATTTTACTACTCAGTTGCTTGCTTCTTTGTTGTATGCGATACATCTTTCAACTATAGATGCGTAATCGTAATCTTCAAATTTGTAGAGCGCCACTCGAAAGCCAGGTGCAGCTTATTCACGAGCTCTTGTAACCTAGGATGCTCTCGAGTGGCCCTGCTAGGGGGGCCTTTGGCCTCTGTTGGGTCTCCTGAGTAAACAACCGATACAACTTGGAAAACATGATGTAATTACGACCTGATTGATTGATTGATTGATTGATTGATTCATTGATTGATTGATTGATTGATTCATTGATTGATTGATTGATTGATTGATTGATTGATTGATTGACCTGTACGATGTTGTTTCACCGAATAAACGTTATGTTTTTTTCAGATACTACAGGAGATGATGCAGGAGATTGATTATGATTCCGACGGAACCGTATCTCTGGAAGAATGGAAGAGAGGAGGACTAACGAACATTCCATTACTCGTTCTGCTTGGCATGGACTCCGTAAGAAAATAATAATAATATTCTTTATTGAACAATACGGTTGACGGATCGCACCAGTGACAGTGGTGTGCATTTATGCAATTGAAACAATTCACATGCAAACGACAGCAGACATCAATCTTAACTACTTACAGAACAGACAGCCTTCAATACATGGCGCTAATAGCAACCTACAAAGCATGTCCGTCCGCCCTACGGGGCTCAAACTTGGGTCTGCTGATCTCCATGCCAGTGCGTTGTCCAATGCGCTACTATTAAGTTTATGTATATCGTGAAGATTCTTCAGAAGTTTTATTTCAACAAAAACTAAATTCAATTCCAAACATCGACGTTAATCTGACAATGTCTGTTGTATATGCACTTAATCTCAGTCCTACAGGATAGTAGGAACATTGACCACGAAACCTTCTTACTCTCACATGAATAATAATTATAATTTTTGTTTAATTTCAAACTGATATAACGCAGCTCACGATTGCATTTCATAGTATGAACAGATGATCACAAGTTATTACAATGAGTCCAACTTATTTTGACAGTCATGCAAGGCATTGTACTGCTCATTTTACCAATGCCATCTGCCCAATGGATGGTTGATTTGACCTTTGGGAGGTAGCGGAACACGATCCCGCATTCGTGCCTGAATGTTTCGTTTACTCTTTTTATAAAACCCCTTCCAGAGCTGAACGTTAGCTATTCAATCAACTTTATTTTCTTCTCACGTGCCCCCTCAATTCCAGTGGACCTGTACCCATCCAGCTACTGACCACAGTTAGATAAGATCCCCCAATTTGGCATACACACTCTTAGGCGCCTATTTGCAAGTTGTAAAAGCCTAATTAGTTACTCAAGAGTCAAGACCCAACCACTACTAATTATAACCGCTATCTGTCACATATGTACATGTATATGCACTTCCACGGATCTTTTAAGAGCCTCTTGCAAGCATAAATGATGTTTGAGTTTGTTCACCTTGACAAGTTCATTGATATTTAAAATGCGATGAAAATCTCAATTGGCCGACTTGTCTCGACAAATGGGAGTCCAATTCGCTGTTGACCGCTTAAAGTACCATAGAAATGTCTCATTGCTTTTATGTAGCTTTAAATGGTCAATTATTATTTGTAAAGTGCCAATAAATTTCAGTTATGATGAGAGTTTGAGTATTCTTTTCACATGTTGACGCTCTGCAGTGAAAAAATCTGAAAGTCGTTTATTTGCAATTGAGAAGTTGACAGGTCACCATTTGATATGGGTAATGGTTGCATGACATGATGATGATGCTTGATTGTCAGTACATTGGCCATGTATGGGACTATCAGCACCTAGGTCAGAGGTTCAGATCTCCATTCTACTGGGAAGATGTCTTGTAATTTTTGTTCCAGTTGCACCTAGTAGTGAAATCAACTCAAAAAATAAGTGTAAGGACCATGAAGGTCAGATATCGAGAGAGCTTGCCTAGAAACAGGCAGACAGACAGACAGACAGGGAGGCAGACAGGGAGACAGACAAGGAGACAGACAGGGAGACAGACAGACAGACGGACAGGGAGACAGACAGAGAGGGCTGGCAACCCACTCTTCTGGGCTAAGGCTATTAAAATGGCGTTGCTAACACTTTAATGTTGATGCTTTAAAGTGGGATTTTCTCAAGGGTATACTCTTCTTCTTTAAGTGTCTAAATCAACGGACCACACAATCAATCTGCTATATGCGTATACACATACATATGTGGCTACATATAATTATTGTGACTACTTTAAAACATTTTCAATGACTCTGCTTCCAGACACTTTGATGTGTTTTTTCAGACACTTTGATGTGTTTCCTCAGACACTGATGTGTTTCCTTATGTACACCTTAATTTGCAGACGTTGACCGACGAAGGTACTCACCTGTGGCGACTCAAGCATTTCAACCGACCTGCCTACTGCAACCTGTGCCTTAGCCTGCTGCTCGGCGTCGGGAAGCAGGGCCTCTGCTGCACATGTATGTCGCTTATTGAACGTGTCTTGTCGTAACAGCTCAGTAGAGAGCATTCTGAATTTCGATATTTTAAGCTTATGATCACATTTCAAAACTTCTGCAGTAGTGTTGCTGCTACCCAGCACTAATAGGTGAGTAATGGTATGGGTGTATTTGGTTGTAATTAACTAATTTAATGGTTGTGAATGCATATTAAAGGTATCAATTTATGCTGTGCGAAATGGTGCCACAGTCAGAAAACTTAAAAGTATTTTAAGTGTCAGTCTGCTGAAACAGAGATTGCTGAGAAATTACAGGCAAAATCATATGAGCAAAACGTTGGGGAGTTGGAATATGATATGAGACATTGCTGTGGAATGGTCTTCCTGCTGTTATTCGTGCTCAGATTTTGTGTGGAGGCTTTACTTTTTCTGCTAGGTGTCTTAAGACTTTTCTTTTTTCAGGAGTTCTTCACACTGGGAGTGCCTCTGATTAGGTTGTACTCTGAGAGGCGCTTTATAAATCCAAAAATAGAATAGAATAGAATATGAGACGGATATGTTTTTCTGATGATTTAAAAACTTACATGATCAGTAGAATATCCATCACAATACAATAATAGCTTGGGCTGCAGTGATTTCTTTTCCAAGGTTATTTGTAAGTAAGTTCCAATGTAGAAGAAAAAAGTAAATAAATCTGTTTGACGACTTTTGTGTGTGTTTGTGTGTGTGTTGCAGTTTGCAAATACATCGTGCACGAGCGTTGTGCCAGTCGTGCTCCCGCTCACTGCATCACCACTTACTGTAAATCTAGGAAAGTTTCACATGTAAGACAGTTTCTGGTTACTTTTCTCTGCTCTCAATAAGATAAGATAATTTTATTTATTTATTTTTATTTACTGAGAAATTCAAGTTCTACTCAGGAGTGCTCCCAGTCCAACCCCGGTCAAACATGACAGTCTTGAGAAGAGAAAGAAATGAAGTAAAAAGGCCAATTAGGTATAAGATAAGATATGATGAGAATATTCTTTAATTTACCAATTGCTGTCCACATTTTTGTGTACAAATATGGTACGATAAACGTACCTCATCTATGGAGTCAATGAAAAGCCAGCTGTTTAGTATAGTACACAGAATCTAGATTATCCAATATGAGTATGTTCTTATGATGACCAGCGATTTTCACTGCACTTTGGTTTACATGACATGACATTTCAATAAGATAAAGCATCTTTGTTAAAAATGGTTTCCTTGTTAGGTTGTCTGCCCTCAGGATAATTTGATCATGCAGTCTTGGCCTCATGAAATAAAGATGTAGCCTCAACAGTGGGAGGGTGGGTTCAAAACCACTGTATTTAGAATTTTTTGGCAGAGGACTTGCATCTGTGTAAAATTTTACTATTCAGCTATTTTGCAACTGGGAATTTTATGATGTATGGGCCGATTGTTTTGAGCCTCAGTTGCTGTGGACAGTGTGTAAGGACATTGAGCAAGTCCTTCACTCACAATAATTGCTCTGCAATTCTGAGCTTTACGAGGAGGAGGGAAATATCAAATACTGCATAAATTACTTCTTAAATAAACTTACTGGTAGCAGGAGGGAAATATCAAATATTATTTTATTGCATAAACTGCGTATAGAAATAAATTTACGGATAGGATCTGCATGACAATAGTGATCACTCGCATGTGCCTTCAATTGTTGATTTACAGTTTCAGCAGTTTATCTATCTAACCGTCCATGTCCACCAGTTGCTTTACAGACAAAAATTTGAAAACTGCGTTTAAATTTTAAATTAAATGTTAACTTTGATACTGCACTTAGGCACTCCTAGGCTGCTTATCTTTCCTGGTGTTATATTTTCGGTGTAGCACCTTATCAACCTTTAATATTAATAATGATTATGACAATTTATTTGGCGCCGTAATACAGCCATGCTGTTGCAAGGGCACCTTGTAAATATTTTTCTTCTATTTTTGTATGCTGCTGATTGTTTCAGCCGATGAGTCATCACTGGGTCGAAGGTAACTGCGCCGGAAAGTGTGATCGTTGCAAAAAATTTATCAAAGCGTACAACCGCGTCACTGGTCGTCGATGTCGATGGTGTAAAATGACGGTTGGTCAAGAGTCTGTCTATAAATTCATTCATGCTTTCATTCTGAGAATTTATATAGCACCTCTTCAGGAGACCTACTCAGAGAATGTTTTACGGATCTCAGTTATTATACCATAGTTTTGCTATTTTTGGCATTGTATTGAAATGTTACGTACAGTTTGTAGTGATACTAAGGATTTCATTGGTATTTTTCTTTTTATTATAACTAGCAGTGTTTTCATTCGTATTGTCACTAAGTTTATTATTGTGTGTGTTTTTTTAAACATTCCGCCCCCCCACCCCCATTATCAATTGCCCAGTCTTATTTAGATCTCTGTATTTGACTTACTGTTAACTTGGAATATAATGCTGTTAGATTCATGATGTGTTGTATGCATACGGTAGATCAGCAATACCGATGACTAAGCTCTAATGCCTTGAGCTCTTCTTCTCACAAGGGCAGTGTCAAATACAGTTCTACTGTATTTTGTTGTATCCATACAGTCTCTGCTACCTAATGTTTTTTATTGACCTATCGAATCTCAATTGTAACTCAGAAATAATGAATATCGATTTTGAGTTTGTGAATTCATTATATGATGTAAACGTAGACGCAAAACAATGTTAAAGTAAGTGACGTTTATTGTGATTTCTTAAGGTTCTTAGTTACTGTCGTTGACTTCTCTGACATTGTCATGTAGGTGATTTCTTTTGTTTGTTTAGCTCCATAACAGATGTGCCTCGCAGGTGAACCCAGACTGTGATTTCGGTCTGTTTCGAGAGCACATCCTATCTCCGCAACACGTCTGCCCAGCAGTGCTGGTATGTTTACAATAAACTTCAAGTGTATGGCACAGGGTTACAAAAGGTTGATTAGTTTGAATATGGCTGTATTCTCTACAGTTCCTGATGGTGTAGTGACTAGCATGCTGGTTACTACTCCATCATGATAATCATGCGGGAGTTCAGAGGCCACGGAAGAAATTTAGTTCCTTCTGCTTCCGCTAGTCAGCTCAGCTGCAATATGTACACTGGCAACACTGTTGGTGAGAAGAGTAGATGGTGAAGGAGAGGAATTGCCACCTACAGTCTTATGCTAAGGCTATTGAAATGAAGGCTAGACAACCCTTGTGTAATTTTTTATGTGAATTATGTGACACAATGTGTGTGATTCAGAACTATCGAATAATTGTGGAAAGCTACATACAGACACATCCATGTTCATGCAAACTGATATATGTAAGTACGTACAATAACATACCTACTTATTTTGCTTAAGAATTCATACGATACATATGTTAAGATGTGCTTATGTAGACTAGACACGTATATAATGCATACAAATTTAATTGCACGCTGGGTCAGTGGCTAACGTACAAACATATGCACATATGTACATGCCTAATATTGCCTGTGTAAGTGCAAATTACACAGATGTATATGTAGTGTATACATGAATAAAATGATATTTTGATGATGACTGATTGAAAAGGGACGAAGACGCAGGGGCCAGCTGGATCTGGGAAGCACGGAACAGGGAGCAGGAGAACAGGCAGCACAGGAAGAGCCAGGCACAACTGATCAGGGAACGACGAGAGATCAGGGAGGAGCGGGTGAACTGGACGGAACGGAGGCGACGGGTGGGGGTGAAAAGCAACCGGTGCATGAAACGTCGTCAGGGTCTGGATCACTCCAGGTTGGTGCCACCACCACTAATGGATTTGGAAATTTTTTCCTCTCAGGGAATCATGTATTTTTTTTATTCAGTTGATGATGATAAATGGCCACTGAGTTTAATTGCTCTTAAAAGCTTTGTTCAAATGGCTCTGTATGCTTACGTGTGGCTGTCTTTGTTACGGCTTGGCTGTGTTATGGCACCATATAGAAATCATTGCTGTTAGTATGTGTATAACTGTATGCACTGATATACATATTGGTATTGGATTGGTAAAATGCAGCCGTGGTTCATGTTTCCATTGTGCACTGGTATGTCCGGTGCTTTGCCACTAACGTCTATTCCCTTATCCATTACCACCTCCACCACCTTGCAATTTCATCCCAGTATATCGGTATATATACTGTACCGGTATATATAATTTATATATATACTTATATATTTTAACTTATTTTATACATTGGTATTAAAAACATTTCATGCAAATTTGTCTTTCGTGCACTAAATAGATTCAACTATAACTAGTGGCAGATATAGAGTAATTGGGATATATATATTGAGTATGTGGAACATTGTTTGGCCTATTGGCTGAGGGAATGTGTTGGCTTTCTTAGTGTGAAAGAAAAGGCAGCCACAGCAACATAGAGAGTATGATAATAGTGGGGAAACCCAGGACGAAGTTTCTGACAATGTTATGGATAATATTGCCTTTTCATCCACTTTTTGTAAAGTGGATGAAAAGAATGAAAACTGATTCTACCTGTTTTGATACGAGTCCAAAAAGATATGTTGCCTGTATATATAAGTACTGTTAGTTCTGCTAGTCAAAGTAACAATAGTTTATTTGATGGGGTTGAATCATTCAACTACTATGCAAGGGCTTTACTAAGTCGTTTAAAAATGCATTGATCATGGGAAAGCGCGGGGTTTTGATTTCTGGAGAAATCCGAGCAAATGAATGAATTTCCTACAGATCTCTTTCCTCTCAAGTTACTATCTAATTCGGAAAATGATGAGCAGTGTAATAATTGTGCCAATATGCAACCTGACTTGCCTCTAACTGCAAGACTGACAGGCTGGTGGATGATTATGCCTATAGTTTCTTTGTGCTAACAAGGCAAGCGAGCATTGACGTATCCTCGTCTTATTGATCGCTTTCAGAATCCTCGCTTCTTTCATCCTCTGAATAGAATGAAACTAAGATGTGCGAGTGATTTAAAAGCATGGATAATGAGGCAAATTTTCAACAATTGGTTTCGTAGGAGATAATTCACATGCAGAAAGACCTTGTCATAGCTGAAGTCTTTCTGTAGTGTATGGATCAGAGCAGCGTGCAGAAATATCTCAAGCCATTCATCTGCAGCAAATAGTGGACCTTGTAAGAATGCAAAAAATGAGTTGGAAACGGCAAAGCATACATTAACTTGCATATCTTTATTCGTGAAATACTTAAGAGCTGGAACTACATGCACTGGTAGATCCGGTGCTTTGCCACTTGTCAGTCTGTTCCTGGATAAATAACCTTGTCCTCAGAAGTATGTATTCCTTTGGGAAACTTAATCATTATACTTTGTAGCCGCGGCAAAATTACCTGTTTTATTCTTAAACGTATTATTTACTATTATTAATGTTTTACTCTTAAATGTATTATTTACCTTTGGTAAAATTCAGACCATCGCCAACTGGCTTGTCACTCTTAAAAGTAATTTCTTGGTGCTGCTGGGCATGGGTATTGTGAGATTTGCTGCCTATGTTCCTGTCATTCATGCGAATGCGTGAACCTTTGGGTGGATCTTTGCCGCTCTTCTTTGCTTTGCATTGCGCATCACACAAGTTTTAAAAATTAATTTCTTATTGTTTTGTTATATGTTATTGTTTTATTTAGATCATTCCATCTGCAGACTCAATTCCACTTTTAGTTTTCGTCAATCCTAAAAGCGGAGGCAAGCAGGGAACGAGGTACGATGATTTAAAATTGTCTACATTTTATTTTCTGATGCTGTCTAGTATAGCACCTCTTTCCAGTATGAGCCACTTACAGCTCAATCTACCACTGGCATACACCATGTCTGTCGAAAAATGTCATTTGAGAGAGAAATATTCTAAACCAGTGCTTGATTGGTTTTGTATGCATAGGTTGTTGCTTGACACTATTGGTAAAGACTTCAATGCATCCAGGGATATCAATTGCTGTTTATTTGCTTATTGTTTGTGGGATTGAAACACGATGGCTGATTGGTCAGACCCTCATAGAGGGCACAGGTTCAAGACTCATCTAAGATGGTTGCTGTGCAGGGACCTTAAGACTCAAGTTCTTCACTCGCAAATTTTTTTGTTCAATGCCATCTGGTTATGTTTAGTCAGTTCATGGTGGACGTGGTGCTTAATAAATGCATGATATTAATAGTAGTGATAATATTTTATGCATATATATATATCGTATATAGTTTGTAAGAATTCTCAGTTCTTAGTCTTTAATATGAAATAGGATGAAAATATTTATGCAAATGTAGGATTACATTTCGGCAAAAATTCCAAAGCACAGTCTGATGATCATCCATGATGATCTTATAGTGATTGGTAAAAAATTTAAATGCTGTATGGTACCTCAAAAGAAATCCAGTGATATAATGAATTTGTATCAGTAGTGCAGTCATTAAGGTTGTCATTATGATCTTTTAGGACTTATTTTGAATTTTTTTTTAAATTATGTGATTAATGATCAAACTAAGTTATATGTTCTCCTCTTTTGGTGTCTTAGAGCAACTTAGTTGATTATAATTTTAGATGTAAGCTAAAAAGTAGCTAATTTCATTATCGCCAAAGTTCTGAATGTATTTTATTGCAAAACCTAGGTTTTGTTAAATGGTTGTAGCACGATGACATGTATATTGTTGGTTTTAAAACTTGCATTCTGTTTTTCTCTGTTTTGTTAGAATTCTCCGTAAGTTCCAGTACCTGCTGAACCCACGCCAAGTGTACAACGTTATGTCAGATGGGGGCTTTTTTCCTGGGTAAGTTCGCATATGGGTTGATGCCTTTTCTTGGAAAGTGTCAGGGTGTTTGTATGTTCCTGTGCAACTTTAAGGACCTCTCTAACACGTTGTGAATGTGTGTGCCAGTATTTTCTGTCTTCTTTACAGGTTGTGTATTGACCTGCTGGCACTTAGGACTGTTCTGCTCGCAAAAACTGAAAGTACTTGCGTTAACTCTGCACAGTATCTCATTTTCTGACCCCCCCCCCCCCACATGATGGTGGTGTTAAAGTTTGGAAGTAAAAACTATGTAAAATGAGAACTTTGAAAAACGGCGTGTAAAGACATTTTGTGGGTGGCACTGGTAAGTAAGCTCCCTTAATTTCATGCTGTCCCTGCTGAAAACTGAATAGATATTTTCAATTGGACACGGTTGTTTAATATTGTGAGCATCAGAACAAAGGCTGTCATATCAGTAGAACAGATTTCAGAGCACAATTCCTGGACTGCAAGTTTGTAGAAATTAAATGAAGTTATCGTGTATGGTGATCTATTTAACACATTATCATTGTGCTATTCACAATCATATTAAATGTAGAAAATCTTTTATGTATTAATTGTGTAGGCTGCAGTTCTTCAAAGACTTGCCACGGTTCCGGATATTATGCTGTGGAGGAGATGGTACAGTTGGCTGGCTTCTGGAGTCGATGGGTTAGCTTAATATCGTTATTCTTGTCTCTCTGTTACCTGTAGACACCCTCCAAAATTGCACCAATTATAATATCTGATCCATCCTTCCAATTCACCAAAGTTTCCTCTTGCTGTCTTTCCACAGGTTTTCCATTCGAGACTAGAAGCACTGTTCTACCACAAATCTTTGCTTTGCTTTCCTATCCTCAATTCTAAGCACCTTTCACCATAGCCCTCTGACTGCCTGGAACCGATTTTAACCCTACCTATGATTTTGGTTTGATTAAGCTTGCGCCTGTGAATAAGCTGGTTCCTACTTTCTTATTTACTTAGATGTCTCTGAACACAGCAGCAGGCTTTTAGAAAGTTATGTCATTAGACAAATATTATTTATGTTACGTTTCAATGCCCCTGTTAATTTATTGTATCGTAAATCAAATATCAGCTCTACAGTGACAGGATGGAATGGTTTTCCCGTGCACTTTAGTACACTCACACTCTGTTACATTGTTGATGATTGTAGACCAGTTGAAGCTGGGTTGTAATAAGTTTTGTTGCACCTAATTAAGTTTCCATTCCCTCAAAAGAGTCTCTATGTTTTAATTGCAAAATCACTCGTTTATCTTAAGTAATGTTTTTTTTCTTCATTGATTTATCTCGATATCTTCATCGTCATTTTTCATACTTGTTAAATGCAAGCGAATCATCGATTTGAGTGCTTGTGATTATTACTGAGCTTTTCTACTTAATTGTCAATTCAGATAAAATGAATTTCATCGACCGGTCTCCTGTTGCGGTTCTACCGTTGGGAACTGGTAATGACCTGGCACGTTGTCTGCGCTGGGGAGGAGGTAAATGCAACGAACTATACATTGCAACTGCACTTTTTTTCTTCTTACAACTGTGAGTTCGAGCCACAGAGCGCAATTCCGTGTTACGACTTCAGGAATTTTTTTTTCACATTCGTATTGTTGCCGTGTTTGCTCAATGATTACCTTAAGTAGGGAAGATTCAGGCAAATGCTCTATCATTGTAACTGTAATCAGAATTTCTGTCAAAACTAATCTGAGGCCATCTGTACAGCTGTCCAGAAGATTTAAAGTTTATGTACAACGACTAGTCTGAGTCTGAGACTAAACAAAGAAATTCAACAATGGTGGAGTTCCATGCAGAGAACAATGGATTCCATTGAAAGTAACAGTTGACCATGTTTCACATGATAAGCCTTCTGCTTTCATCTGTAATCGTAATCGTAATCGATGTGTGTTAGGTTACGATGGTGAGAACCTGAAGAAGATTCTGCACCACATCAGCAACAGTACGGTCGTGATGATGGATCGTTGGCAGATCGAGTTCAGCAGCACCGATGATGCGGAGGGTGAACTCGATCCGATTCCGTGCAACATCATCAACAGCTACTTCTCCATCGGCGTCGACGCCTCCATTGCGCATCGGTTCCACATCATGAGGGAAAGGCATCCGGAAAAATTCAACAGCAGGTCTTCGCTTTTTCACATTCTTTGATTTGGGATTTATTTTGTTTTTATGTTGTAAACGTGGATCCCAAGGCAAAAGTCGACGATTTTGCCTTTCTGTAAACAAATTGATGAGTGAGTGAGTAAGTAAATGAGTAAGTATTATTTGTATGTGCGCTTGTTGTAGCACATATTCAAGTTCCCTACTCAGAAGCGCTCCCGACTACAGAGCAGACACGGCATCGGAATTTTACGCCGAAACGCTGCGCAATTGCGAGTGAAGGACTTGCCCAAGGTCCCCTCCGTGGCGACTTGACGTGTGTTCGAACCTGCAACCCTTCGACTGCAAGGCGACGAACATACCCACTACACCATCGCGCCCCACAATTATATTCTTTATTAACCAATTGTTCAAGGCACTTTGATGTATAAATTTGATTTTATCAACATGTTGAAAGCTTGATGTTGAAAGTTCTGCTGGAAAAGGTTTGTAGGTGAATCAAATCAAATTATATTCTTAAACATAAATTGCACATGCACACTTGCAATGGATATTATTTATCTGTAGTTTGTTTGTGAAATTGCAGAATGAAGAACAAGCTTTGGTATTTTGAGTTTGGTACTTCAGAAACGCTGAGCGCCACTTGCAAAAATCTTCACGAAAACATTGATATTATGGTGAGAACTGAGAAAGAGGAATGAACTCCTGAGAACTTGTACTCTGTTAGATTGAAGGAATAAGTTACTAAATAAATGGACGTATGAGTGAGCGAGTTGGTGGGTGGGTGGGTGGGTGAATGAATGGATGAATGGATGAGTGGGACTGTGTGGATGGATTGGTTGGGTTGGTGAGATTTTTAAAAACATTCAACTTGTAACGGGTTAGGAAAACTAAAAAAACAGTTTAGAAGAGAAAATAAAGAAAATAAGAAGAGAATTTAAAAACTGGAGTTGAAGGAACTAGAAAATAAAATGTGTAATATGGATCTTGTTCTTTGCCAATAAATAAACTGAATCGTATGTTAACCCTGTCGACCCGAGAAGACGCAAAAGCGGCATTTTCTGCATTTACGTATCCCCGAAAAGCCGCTTTTGAGGCTTTTTCGTCATGCAGTTACAGGATCCCCGGGGAGCAGGAAAATCTAACCAGGGCAGCAGAGGCGAAAGGGTTAATGCCGTTGAAGACAGCTATGAACTTGTGGTTTAACATTCTGTTATTAGACTATTTGTGTTAGTGCTAGTATTTATTAGCGTTGTTTTTTGGTGTTATTAATTATTAGTGTTAGAGTTAATATGATATATTATATTTGATGTGTATTTTAGTGTGACGGAGTTGCCTTGGACTTTTCCACTGGTCCTTCACTAGAGGGCATAGCACTTCTCAACATACCGAGTATATACGGAGGATCGAATCTTTGGGGCGACACTCCTCGTCTTAAGAAACGAAAGAAGACGAGTCAGTCGTCGAAAGATCGAGATCGCGAGTGTTCGTCTGGCAGCATGTCGTCGAATGACCTCTCGTTGACCTTTCAAGGCAGGTCAATCGTTATCTGTTGGCGTATGGTCTTACCATGTGGGGTGTATGGTCTTACCATGTAGGGCGTGTGGTCTTACCATGGGGGTGTATGGTATTATTATGTAAGGCGTATGGTCTTACCATGTGGGGGTGTATGGTCTTATCATGTGAAACGTATGGTCTTACTATGTAAAGCGTATGGTATTACCATGTGGGGCTTATGGTCTTACCATGGGGGAATTGGGGGTGTATGGTATTACTATGTAAAGCGTATGGTCTTACCATGTGGGGTGTATGATCTTACCATGTTGGGCATATGGTCTTACCATGTGGGGCATATGGTCTTACCATGGGGGGTATATGGTCTTACTATGTGAAGTGTATGGTCTTACTATGTGAAGTGTATGGTTTTACCATGTGGGGCATATGGTCTTACCATGCGGGGCATATGGTCTTACCATGGGAGGTGTATGGTCTTACTGTGTGAAGTGAATGGTCTTACCATGTGGGCGTATTGTCTTACCATGTAGGGCATATGGTCTTACCATGTGGGGCATATGGCCTTACCATGTGGGGCATATGGTCTTACCATGGGAGGTGTATGGTCTTACTATGTAAAGTGCATTATCTTACCATGTGGGCGTATTGTCTTACCATGTGGCCTGTATGGTCTCTCCATGTAGATACTTTATAGCCTCTTCAGTTCTTCTCTTTGCCTAACAGCGCCTATTTTTCTCAAAGACTTGAGCACCATTTGCTTGTGCTCTCCACTCCTCCACACTGAGTGAACTCCTCATTCCATGGGCACATACTGGTCTTAGACAGCACCGTGCTTACTATGTTGGTGACCTATAGTATGGAATTGGCTCCCATTGGCCTTGCATGTAAAGTTTACTCAGATGCGTTTCATCACATCCTTAAAACTATCCTTTTCAGCCGTGGTTGGTTTAGGAGCACTCCTGAGTAGTAACCTTAAAGGAGTGCTCTTCTGCGTGATTGTATACTGTGTAGGGCCATAGTTTTTTTAGTAATTAGGTAAACGCCATGACCACCCCCATGGCAGATTGCGGTAAAATAAAATAGTATCTAGGTAAACATTGCTCTGGGTAAATAGTGTGGTGCAAAATCTCAATTTCTCTGTCCGCTTATGTGCTAAACTTTTAAAGTAAGTATGTAAGTGAACTTGAGAATTCATGACGCACCAATTTTTTACGACACACCAACAGCACACCATGTTTACGTGACACCCCCCCCTCCCGACTCGCGACACACTTGTGCGTTGTGTTGCAATACACCGGTTAAGAACCTCTGTCGTAGTGGATTTATTCTTGGCATGCTTGGTAACCCATATTGGTTAAGTTGCAATTTATTGAATTGAAATTCAGGATATTCAGCTGCTATAACTGTTGTTTTGAATCAGATGTTGGCGATCGTCTTATCGAGGTTGTTGGACTCATGAACTCTATACACGTCGCTCAAGTTAAAGGCGGAATTCAGGCTGGCCGGAGACTGGCACAGTGTTCCAACGTTGTGATACGGTGAGTGCAAGCAAGGAACCTTGTGATTTTACTTTGCTACCTTGTTTGATTTTTATTTGCAAATACAGATGAGTAATGAGTGTACGCGGTGGACAGTTTGCGTACCTTTTCATGATTTTCCAAACCCTTTAATGACCAGTGTGTACTAAAACCGACTGGGAAACGAATAAGCTCGGCGTTAAAGGGTTAAACACTAAGTACTCTGCCTCAGACTGTTGCATCAAGTGATACTCTTATTCATTATTATGAACCTTTTCAGTTAGCTTCCTGTATTTGTAATCAATCCAACATATTATTGGTTGTTGTCATTAACATTTGTCTCTATAGTGACCGTGTATGACTTTGACCATGTTAATTTTCTAGTGAATTTTTGTTTGGATGTCCTTTATCGCCACTGCTTGTTTGAATGGTTCCCATGTCTGTTAAGGTATCCGTGCACAGACTATGCTAACCCGAGATTCAAATATCATGCACAAACCATGATCAGTAATACAGTCTGCAAACCTCCATCATAACACACAGAGGTGTATAAGGCAGGGGTTCTCAACCGGTGTGTCGCGACACACCAGTGTGTCGCGAAGCGACCAAAGGTGTGTCGCGTAAAAGTGGTGTGTCGCTGGTGTGTCGCGAAGAATTGGTGTGTCGGGATATCTCACAGCATACAATCGTGATCTTGCATTATGATAACACTGATTTGTTCACTTTAGCAGTTTGGCAGGCGTATAGGCTGTGAGAATACAGGCTATTCGAAGGACTTCATTTATCTATTCCATTTGATCTCAATCGGGAGCAGCCACAATTTTTGCCTTGTAAGCTCACATGCACTCCTTATGTCTAGGCCTACATGACATAAACTACAGGCCTATGAGACGTAGCGTGCGCACCGATAATTTTTTTTACATAATGCTGTAACCTTCGAATATAATGGGGAAATATTATCACGAAGAAACAAAAAATTCTGCGATACTAAAAGTGATGACACGAAAAGGTTGTTTGCGTATTTAGTGACCATTTACAATATAAGGAAGGTGCACAAGGTCCATGGACCTAGAAGTTCCAATGGCCCGTTTTTTAACTAAAAAATTACTGTAGGCCTGGGCTTTTCAGTTTCCGTTACAATTATTCGACGTTTTGATGGGCGTTTAGTTTTGGTAGTGCTCAGCTACCTTTATCCCATGTCTGTTTTGCCTTGAGCTATCAGAGCTAGTGGTTTGGACTATGGACAATTTATATATTTTTTAAATCTAAAACTCATATAACTCATATATGGCTATTTTCATTCGTTAGTCTCATTTGTAGGTAGGGCGTAGGCCCTATGCGACATATTGTACTCACAAAGCCTGTGGATCCTCATCTAACTATGATCCAAGGAAAATCCAGTAGCAAAAATCTCATTAGGCCTAACGGTTAGGACATACAATTAATGAAGAGTCATAAAACGTAGAATCGTAAAATTTAGAATAGTAAAATTTGAAATGTTAGAATAATTAGAAAATAGAGAGCATTCAGTGTAAACATTCATTCATTAAAATTTGTAGAAATTTCAAATATATAGGCCTAGGCTAAGCTGGCTTAGGCCAAATTTTAAATTTTTTTAACGATATTCAGTGTTATTCACACGACGATGGCATGGTGTGTCGCGAAATTTGGTTGCAAGTTTAGGTGTGTCGCGCGCGAAAAAAGATTGAGAACCCCTGGTATAAGGCATGCTGTTTAACCAGCATAGCTAACCCAGCCAGGCGGGTCCAGCTGTACCCTCTCTTTGTCTTGTGGAGTTATTAAATATTGTGACATAATATGAAAAATTAATGTTTTCATTATAACTTTTTTTGATTTTCTCATTGCAGAACAAGACGAAGGTTTCCAATGCAGATCGATGGTGAACCATGGATGCAGCCACCTTGCACAGTACGTTCAGCATAATGTGCTACATGTATATAGAAGAAATTGGTTATATTGTATTGTAACTGACCACTTATAGCGTGCTTCTCACACCGAGAGCCTTTCAGAGGCGCTCCCAGTGTGTGCAACCCCCCAGAGAAAATGTAGGTTTTGAGGCAAGAGAAAGAGGATGAAAGACTAATAGAGAGGATGACAGAGCGAACTGATGGGGGGGGGGGAGTAACAATGATTTTGATGATGATGATGATAATTATGATTGTGCTGATGATCTTGATTGTTGTTATAGATTACAAAACAATATGTTAGTTGAAGCTTTCAAATTTTTCATAGCTTCCCAGTCAATAAGACTTGAGATTAATTTACATTTTGCAAAGCTTTATTGAGACTCGTTTGATCTGTTTTTATTTGAGCAGATTGCAATCACGCACAAAAATCAGGTTCCGATGCTGATGGCTCCTCACGCCTCCAAGAAGCTGTCTTTCTTCGGATTCTTCAAAAAGCAATGAATAGCTGTCAGTGTCAGTGATGCTTTCTCATTCATATAATCATTGTTATTCAGTAATTATTATGGGAAACTGTTGTTGCTATTATTTTGCTAATAACATTACAATTGAACTTTATCAAATACGTATCAATTTTTATTTCTGGCAGGAGCAATGGCTTATTGTCCTTGTTTCCCTATGATAATTATTCTGACGATCGCTAGTAACATGTGTGTGAGCCTCCTGTATTTAAGATGTCTGTTGTAGGGGAATCTTGAGCAAGTAACTCACGTGCATTTGTTCAACTTCAACACCATCAATTGATGCTTGGTCAATGGTAGTGGCACTAGATAATGCATAAAAATAATATTTACTGTATGTTCGGATGCCTTGATGCGTTTCAACATTTGTTATACCGGAGTTGTTACTTTTTGTGTGTTTCAGGGGAAAGCACATGTTTGAAATTCATCCGATGTAAATTGAAATATTTCATGAACAGTGGAGTAATCTGGGCAAGGTTGAACTTGCGAGGTGATTAGCTCATGTCATCCTCTGCAAGCGTTACGACGTCACGTGCCAAACGACTTGAGATGGATCCGATGCACATCTCAAAGGATTGAGAAACGCAGAGCGTTGGATGGATACTCAGTTGGATATATATTCGTTCGGTGTTTGAGTTTCTCGCACGTTTTCTCGTTCTTCTTCTTCTTCGAAATGTTCCAAATGTTCTTGCGATGAACCTGGTCTCGTGTTGTTGCAGCCGATGTTCGTTGGTTTCAGTGACGTTGGTTTTCCTTTTGTGTAAGATTGCTGTTCTGCCAAACGTCTTTCCAAGAAACGAGTGAGCTATATAATTGCAGTTTGTTGGTGCATTGTGAATATGGCATCTATGGTGAAAATGGAGACATGGTAAATGGTGGAAATGGAGACATGGTATATGGTGGAAATGGAGACATGGTAAATGGGGACAGATGCGCTGGTGAAAGATCTGGCTATATATACAAAATATTTTACTGTCTATTTTTGACTGTTGGCTTGTCATCAAATTGCCACCGTGAAGATACTGGCAAAGAATTACTTCATGTTATTACAATTATTCTTGGGTTCACCACCTCATTCCTGAGGGCAACAATTTTGGCAGTTTTTTGTTTGGAGGCCGCTGCTCTACTGTGGATTTGACTGGTTATTATTGGCTTTTATTGATATCCTTTTGTGTGCATTTCATCACGTTATCTGTTTCAAGTTGAGTCTAGTTGTTGTGCGATGTCATTTTGAATTTAGCAATATTTATAACGGTGTGGACACTTAGGCAAATTTGACCTGATTTATAAGAGTCAGGTGAATTTTTTGTATACAGAAGAATTCTTTCAGCTACCTAGAGGAGCGGTTACCAGAGTTGAAATTACTCGGTTCCTGCCTTACATAAAATGATAATTATAGCATGAGAACTTCTTTATACATGATCGTGTTGGCATTTTGTTCGATTAACCTTTACGTAACGATCAGTTCAGATAAGGACTTCATAATGTTTGTCGGTTTGTAGATAGATAGTGTATAATTTTTTGTGAAGTTCAACTACCCTTGTGTATAATGATGTGCCATAATTTATAAACAATTGAGGAAAATTCCTGGTCATGTGTATACCATGCCATAATTACGTTTTGTGAGAATTTGGTACCGGCGTAAGCTGGGAAGTAAACGGCAAGTCCTGCGATACGCTGGTCCCGTGTCCAGGACCTTGGGATTCGTCCATTGCCGGCTTAAGGCCATTGAAAAGGAGATGAGCGCCACCCTGTGTTCCTCATGGAACGGGATGGGACTTTACTTCTTTTTTAAAACTTTTTTTTGCGTTGCGTCTGTGAGTCGCATTGCATTTGGTAAGATCAATTGTTGGCCATGCTAATTTGGATTTCTGGTATACATTGCATTTTGAAAGAGCGATAAGACCAATTGCATTTAATATTTACTTTCATTATGATCTGTGATTCTTATTTATCTGTTTGATTGAATTAAACGGCAAACTCTGATTCCTCTTCATGACTTTAAGTTGCTGGTTTCAACTAAAGCAAAGCTTTCTATAGCTTTCATGAATTCAGTAGGCACTGACCCAGTGAACTTCACTGGTTAGAGCATAAGTTGCATCCATTCTTCGTCTTAACTGCATGAACCTACGGATCGCAGTTCTCTTCTCGATGCTCGCTTATTTCAGAGATTTAAATAAATGTTGGGCTGGCTCGTTCCATGCATGTGGACCTCTTATAATGGTGTGGCTCCCATATGTCAGGTAGCATTGTTGATGAATCTCGCCTTATCATTTGGTTCAAAAATGGTTGAGGCAGTGCGCTGATATTTCAATACTTTGGTCACTATATAAAGTGGAGTACATGTACATTTTTGCATTTACCGGTTGTTTGTGTTGTTCTTGTATGTGTGAAAGAATCTGTTGGGGGACGAAGTGTGTGGCTAGGTTTGTGGTTTGAATTGGAAATGATAGAATTGTTGCTGCCTATCAGGATACACAATCGTCGGATCTGTGCTTTAGCATTTTCTTTCCAGTAACTGAACGTTTTGTTTTCTTGTGGAATTTGTGAAGCTTCTTGATTATTACGAATCTTCGCTAAGCTTGTTTCTTCTGGTGTTTATTTTGCACCCACGTGTGGTTCCTTAAAGCAATTATTGGTTCAGGCATAATTAGTTACATGTAGCATCAGACACTTATGGTGATACACTACAGCAATACAGCTTTCATTGTGACTTTTACTCTTGAGTTTGCTCCAGAGAAGAAGAGCCAGAGAGAAAGAGTGAGACAGACAGACAGTCAGACAGACAGACAGAGATTGTTTCTTAAAGTCAGTTGAATCTGATCATCGTTACATTTATGATGATGAAACAATTAAAAAAAATAATGAATGAATGAATTTGTGATGATGAAACAATTTCTGCAAGCATTCTACGCAGAAATAAATAGCAGTAAGTCATCTTCTGTGTAACTTAGTTGTCGAGTGCTTTAATACTTTGCCTCTTGTCAAAAATTCATATATTCTCGTTTACTGCCAGGCCAAACTCTGCAGACTAACACCGACAGAATTAAAAGGACTTATATGCTGCCAGGACGTTTCACTAAAAACTTACTCCAGAAGTTACGACATTTCTACTTGTCAACCGGTAAATATTTTGCCAACGTCGCTGCGTTCAATTATATTTCTGTCAATCTGTTTATAATCTTACTATTGTGTCTCAGGACTTGTGTCAGTTAGCGGTGCATTACTGACAGATCACAATGTGCATTTCAGTCGACGATCTATACCACGAAG
Source organism: Lumbricus rubellus (assembly GCA_945859605.1). NCBI lineage: Eukaryota > Metazoa > Annelida > Clitellata > Crassiclitellata > Lumbricidae > Lumbricus > Lumbricus rubellus. The sequence goes on along the minus strand of OX243820.1, from coordinate 25,782,230 downwards.
GTTTTTTTTTCTTCTGCCAGTTCTTCTTTTTGTTATTCATTGCAGCTGGATGAAGTGATTTGTGTCCTTAAGTGTCTCTTTTGCAATTTCATCGTGCGTTCTGACAATTTTTACAGTTTCCAGTTTGTACAGTTGCAGAACAAGGTTATCGGTTATCTTTAACTATTAAGGTCCTTATTTCTCTTTCTGTAATGCCATCCAGGAAGGACTGGAGATTGAAGAACTGTGACGGAAAAATGTTGTACTGTTGGAGGGATTGGTTTTAGCAGCAGTCATCATATTGATGTGGGAAGTAAGATAGTGATGTAATTGCAAAGACTACGGTAGTAGTTTATTTGGCGATCTATGTGAAGGAATAGAGTGCATTACAATTCTCGATATTTTGAATGGCGTTTTTTTAGTCTTCTCCAAGTATCTCAGTTTGTGTTGTCTGTCTCTGGTAGTCCTCTCCTTCCTCTGAGGAAAAAAATTAATGTTGCTGATAGAAAACCAAGCTGTGTTTTCAAGTGTCGCTTTAGAAGCTTGGAGATTACAATTATGCAGATACTGAGACTGATTGTAACAGAAGATGTAATTAATACTCACGTTTTCATTTCAGATCGACAATTATATTAGCGTTTGATTCGTTCTTCTACGTTAGTTGATTTTTTTCTACTTTGAATTATTAAGTTCAGAACGTTTTGATGTTTCTCTGTTTCGAAACTTGAGTGTTGTCTCTATTTTTCTCTCAGCTTTGTGTTTTGGCATTTGAGCAGAATGTCGTCAATGGCAGTTATTTAGTTTGTGTTTTTCAGACCAAGTTTAGTGTAACCTTGATAATAATAACTAGCAATGTCTTTGACATCTGTTGAAAGAGTTCGTTAGTTCATTAGGACTTTGGCGTTAGTTTTTTCATTTTTCAGAGAAGTTGGATTAGAATAATTTGTCTTCCAGTATGATGGACAGCTCACAGCCTCACACTTGACCTGACACAATAATAATAATTACGATTGCTTTTGTTTCACCTTAATTTTTTTAAAGATTGTTTCTGGTTGTATGTTGTTGTTGCTGCATTGAAATGTCAGACGCGAATGCTGTATAGTGAAAGGTTTTGCTGGATTTGAACTTGTGTTGGTATTGGTGTTTACTTCATTTGGTGTAATTTGTTAAACGAGTGTCTGTTTAGCATTATATGTGTTTCATGAGAACCTTTGCAAATAATTATGGTGTTAAGTTCATAATTCTGTCATCTCTTCTTCTTCTTCCAGTCTTGGACCTCGCAGTTGCAAATGCACATTCCATTGGTACATTTTCTCCTTCATCGAGTCCATTTGTTGTTGTAAGGTTTTCCTTGTTAGTTTTCTGCCCGTGAAATGCTGCTTTGATCCAAAAGGGTCAGACTTGTAAGATCTGTGAAGATTTCTGTCTGACCAGTCATGCTAAACCAGTCGAGACCTGCAAAAGCTTCTATACATAAAGTCTAAGGTTAGGTGAGTAATGTAGGTATGGTGTCTTTGGCTGCCACCGATTGGAACCTATATCATATATATATATATATATATATATATATATACATATATTGTGGGCATGGTGGTGTGTGGTGGATTCGGTGCCTTGGAGCCGTAGGGTTTCCAGGTTCGAATCCACCTCATGCCATCGTGTAGGGACCTTGAGTCCTTCACTCGCAATTGCTCTAGTGCTGTGGTGTGAAACTCAGATGCTTTGTCCACACTGTAGTCAGAAGTGCCTCTGAGTAGAGAGCTTGAAGGGGCGCTGTAGCAAATGCGAGAAATAGATAAATAAAAATAGAATAAATATATCATCATCATGTATATATTATTCATATAATATATATATATATATATACATATTATATACAGAGAGACAGACAGACAGAAAGAGACAGAAAGAGTGACATTGTCTCACATAGCAGTGCACATGTCCAAATTATCTTAAAGTCAGCAATGATGCATTTCAAAGTTCAAGAGTCGGCAAAGAGTGCTCAGATAGCAAGACATGCGATTATTGCTGGCACTTGCATCCGCATCCACAGCATCCCTATCCGAAGTTGAGAGTTAAGACCATACTGTAGCCTGTGATCAAGGAATACTGACCGGATTACCATTTCTCTTAATATACACCTTTAGTTGGTGTATTGTGAATTAATTGCTAGTTTCAACTGGTTTCATTCTCCAGAGTTTCAACACATTTTTCTGTTATCTCTGAGATTTCATCGGCATCTGCACCCTTTTTTGTATTTTGTCTTCTCGATGTTTGTCCAAACGTTATGCCATATTTAGCGTGCAAAAACTGACGAATTTATGATAATTATATATATAAATATATATAAGTTGAGATATTGTGTCTCTTTTTGCTATGATAGTTTCTCAAGTATGTTCCCAGGAGGCAGAATAGCTACATTCAGTTGTTAGCGTGCCCTCATTAAAATTTTTATGTATACATAATTAGATATCGTAGACTATTCGAACACTTGATATCTTCTAAGTATTTTATTGAATGTGTAAATATTATTACATAAGTGTCTTTGTGTATATTATGTGTGTGTGTGTTTGTGTGTGTGTTTGTGTGTGTGTGTGTGTGTGTTTGTGTGTGTGCTGACTTCTTTGATATCCCAGTGCTCCTTTTTCTCGCTTACCGTTATTTTAAAAAAAGCTGCTAGCCTAAGCCAGTCGCCATATATAAATTTATGCATTGATTTTTTTATCCCAGTTTAGTTAGTGGTGGTTATAAGCTTACTAAACCAGTTTAGTTAGTGGTGGTTATACTAAACCAGTTTAGTTAGTGGTGGTTATACTAAACCAGTTTAGTTAGTGATGGTTATTCTAAACCAGTTTAGTTAGTGATGGTTATTCTAAACCAGTTTAGGTCTATCTACAGCTAGTGGTGACGAAATTTCACTTGACTGGGTAAAAAAGATTTCTCAAAAAATTTCATTAATATGTCAATGTTTTTAAATTGCATAATTTGTTAATATAGGTTGTAGATTCAACGTAAAATATTGACAAAAGACTCTTGGATGGCGTCCCGGGACCTTTCAGGAATAAAAAAATAATTAAGTTAATTTACAAATTTGATAAAAAATTACTTTGTTACTCGAATTGAAGTGTTGTGAAAGCTTATTGATATAACATAATATTATATATGTATGTATATATATAAATTATATATATATATCCAAATCTATAAACGTATATCATAAATAGCATAAAATATGCCTCTTGTGGTCCATGGGGCTTTCCATAATGCTTTGAATTTGTTCAATTCATTTGCCTTATTTCCTCGAAAGAAGACACTGGATGATATGTATGCTGGCAAGAGATAATAAAAAATTGTTGCTTTGTTTATCCGGAAGATAATTGCAAAATCAGTCGGTTTAGGAACTGTGTTCAAATTGAATAATGAAGCACATTAAATATATGCATTGTACAACCATATAAGATTAGCATACCAAAATATTTTCCAAAATATTTTATATTGGTGTGGCTATATTATATGCATAGTGTGGCCGTTGAGTCATAGTTGCTGATGTTACCAGACTTTTCTTACCTTAATACTGCCATATTTGAATATATCCAAACATAGGCCTACTATGTTGTTTTGGTCGCACTGTTCTTAACATGGTATGGCCAATTTGCCATATTGCAAATATTTAGATATGGCCATTGGATTTAAGTATTAAATGCCATGCTGTTCATGAGATAGTATTTTCGTGTAGTATGGGAGTTGTCATTTGAACGTGTTGCTATAATGTGACACAAGACTTTGTAAGGCCAGTTGGCCTACGCAGAAAATGGCTGGTTCATTAAAAAAAGCTGCCACTTGGAGCTAGAGGCGGTGTATATTATATATAAAGATATATTTCTCTTCACTAATTATATTTGAACTGTTGTTTTTCTAAGAGATTCAGCTGTCAAGAAGATGGATTTTTGAAGTATACAATAAAGCTGTTATGTGCCCACGATCTGTCTTTGTTATGATAGTAAATTTTAAATGTCTTAAGCAAAGAATTGAACTCTCACCATGTTTACTCACAGTGCCTCCAGCTAACCACACACCCTTCATGTAATTCAGGGTGAGAAAATTGTCATGGGGTTGAGGGTTTCAACCCCCCCCCTTTCAATCTTTCTTAGAGCCTCATAGTAAAGTCTGTTTTTCACACCCCAATTCCAAGTGGATCATTTATTGTTTATTGCACGTTCAATTCTGGTTACACAATCATGACAACTAAGCACAGTACAATGCAATGGAAGCCAGTAAAAGCTAGTAGCTTATAATATTCTGACCCCCCCTTTTTCCAAATAATGTTCGTGAATGTTTTCATAGGATACAGATAACTTAACTAGAACTTAACTATCAACGTAATTGTACGAATAACAATAATAAATTGTCATAGTCCAACCCCCACCCCCATTATTTTTCCGCAATTCTCACACTGGTATAATTGTTTACTTATCATATTATACAGTTATATATATATATATACATAATGACAGTTTGATGTATATATATATATATAATGAGGTGTGTATGTGTGTGTGTCTGGTGTTGGAAGTATCGATGGTGCAGCAGTGTAGAGTGGAATGCGTTTGACGTGTGTTTGATGGATGATAATAGCGACATCTTGTGTTCGCCGCTGCCTCTACTGCCTATGCTTCTCGAAGCCATCGCATGGCGTCGCCACCATACCTATTCTTAGGTCGCCACAGGCTGCAGCTTTCTCTTCTTCCTTCGTGCCTCTGATATATTTATTCAGAAATTGGAGACATAATGCTGAGGCGCCAATGCCTTGGGCTGCTGCTGCTACTGCTACTGATGCTGGTACTGATGCTGCTACTGCTACTGATGCTGGTACTGGTCGCCGATGCTTTCGTCCGTTTGTCCATCCATCCATCCATCCATTGCACCAGCCGTTCGCTTGTCTTGTGCCATGTCGTCGTCGTCGTCATCGTCTCGGCCAATGTACACCTGTGTTAATTAGCGGCTCTGACTTCCTATGAACACCGACAACAGCTTCATTTGCAATGACAGACAGACAGACAGACAGACTCACAGACAGACGCACGGATACACAGACATACAGATACAGACACAAGAAAAGAGGGAAAGTAGGAAGAGAAAAAATAAGATGGATAAACGAATGGATGGATGGATGGATGGATGGATGGATGTAGGCCTATGGACAGACGGATGGACGGATGTATGTATGTATGTATGGATGGATGGATGGATGGACGGATGGACGGATGTATGTATGTATAGATGGATGGATGGATGCATGGACGGACGGACGGACGGATGGATGGATGTAGGCCTACGGACAGACGGATGTATGTATGTATGGATGGACGGATGGACGGATGTATGTATGTATGGATGGATGGATGGATGGACGGATGGACGAATGTATGTATGTATGGATGGATGGATGGACGGTTGATCGGTGGTTGGTGGACAAGCAGATTGACTGATGGATAGAAAGGAGAAATGCCATTGCAAAGTGCAAACAGTAGACGAGAGGTCGAGAGGAAATCTCCAGAATATTACGTCCGTTATTCAGATTGCCGAAGCAGCTGCAATAAAGCGTTGAGCTGTTGTGTGTTCTCGGCTGCTGAAGCTGAGCAGTGAGCACTGTATACATGTATTGTTGACGATGAGGAGCAGGTCGCCTTTTGTATACAACATCTGATGTGCCAGTGGCCGGGAAATGATCCCTATGTCTCTGTCTGTCTGTTTGTCTCTGTCTGTCTGTCTGCGTTCTGCCTGTCTCTCTGTTTCTGTTTCTGTCTCTGTCTCTCTGACTCTGTCACTGTCTGTCTGTCTGTCTGTCTGTCTGTCTGTCTGTCTGTCTGTCTGTATCTATCTATCTATCTATCTATCTATCTATCTATCTATCTATCTATCTATCTATCTATCTATCTATCTATCTATCTATCTATCTATCTATATATCTATCTATCTATCTATCTATCTATCTATCTATCTATCTATCTATCTATCTATCTATCTATCTATCTATCTATCTATCTATCTATCTATCTATCTATCTATCTATCTATCTATCTATCTATCTCTCTATCTATCTCTCTCTCTCTCTCTCTCTTTGTCTGTCTGACTCTCTCTCTATGTCCCTCTTAATCTCAGTCTATCTATCCATCGGTCTGACTGTACAGTCGGTATGACTGCCAGCATTCTGTCTCTGGTCATTTTCATCGCCACCTCTGGCTTCCATGCTGTAGTCACGGCGTCAGCTGAGGAAGGAGAACAGGGACGAAGAAGAAGAGTAGGAAGAGAAGAGATGGAGGGGAGGAAATGACATGAAGAAGGATTAGAGATAGATGGAAGAGAATGGGACAATGTAGGAGGAGGAGTAGGCCTAGATGGGGGAGGAAGAAGAGATGGAAGAAGAGATGGAGGAAAGCGTGCATATGGAGGAAAGCGGAGGAGAAGCACACAAAGAGGAGGTAAAAATATGCGAGGAGGAGAGGGAGAACGAGAACGATGGGTCTGAATGGATACGAGGAGGAGGCGAAGGTGATAGAGAGGAAAGAGGAGAGGAATGTGAAAAAGAGTAGATATGGCGGAAGAAGAGGAGGAGGAGGAGGAGGAGGAGGAGGAGGAGGAGGAGGAGGAGGAGGAGGAGGAGGAGGAGGAGGAGGAGGAATAGATATACGAGCAGGAGAGGGAGAACGAGGAGGAGGAGCCTGAATGGATACGAGGAGGTAATGGAGAGGTATCAGGAGGAGCAGGAGCAGTAGGAGAGGAGTAAGATGAGGAGGGGAGAAGCAAGAGTAGGAAGAATAGGAGGAAGAGGAGAAGGAGGAAGAGGAGAAGGAGGAAGAGGAGAAGGAGGAGGTGGAGGTGGTGGTGAAAGGATGGGGTGGATGAAATGAGAAGGAGGAGGGAGGCAGGCAGGGAGGGAGGGAGGGATTGGACGACGATGGTGGTGGTGGTACAGTGTCTTCGTCTCAATGCTACTGTGGCGCCACCTATGTCCCTGTGGCTTGTGACGGACGCTGTCAACGCTGCGTCAATGCCTCCAGTGTCTTGTCGTCGTCGACGCCCTACAAGAAAACGACGACGACGGTGCAGCAGACGATCTTCACTCGTTCGTCGCTCGATACGTCGTGTCACGTGACTATGACACGTGACTATGACACGTGACTATGTCTGTATACGTGTGAAAGACGTCTGCTATAATTGTACTGTATGCAACAGTTCAGCATTTGTTCTAAAACGTTTTCTCTGGCTGCACAGATACGTATATGGCTATTACGTGGAAAGTCTATTCAGTATAATATTATGCTGAGCGTCTGTTTTTAGAAAGCCAGCCTATTATTAAAGGCTTGGTATTGTTGGCATAAGTAGCCTAATTCTGTCTGGATAGATGTAAGTCTTTAAAGCATTTAAACGTCGTCTTTAGTCTTTTTTATAGACTTAAATGTTATAGTTATTGATAATGATAGGCATATACTGTACGTAGCCTATGCGTTTTGTCTGTTGCGGTCATAGGCCTTAGCCTTATAAGGGCCTGTAGAGGAATCGGTGGTTTGTATAGGTAGGCCTATGGTAAGTCCGCCACTGTTGGTACTTCGACAGTGCCAGTAGAGGAGAGTGGGGCAAGAGCGGCCCCTTAAGGATTTCGTCTAAATATCTTCGAGCAGATGACAATATTGAAACAATCGACTAGGCCTATACCTTGTCATAGACCAACCATTTGGCTCTGCAGGGCACACGAACTATTTCAGAAAAATTCATCTGATTTTTTGGTATTAAACATTTTTTGCATGCTCTTGAAAAGCCACTCTTGCCCCACCGGTGGGGCAAGAGTGGCATGCAGTATTAACCCTTGTATTTACACTACATATATTTTGGATTGCTATTTTGAAGATATATAATAGCTTCCCTGGCACTAATTTGGCATTAATGATAACAATTATAAACAATAATGATGCTAATACTAATATTAGTGACAGTAATAATTATAATAGTAACAATTAATAAAAACTTATGGTAAAGTTGAGGCCACTCTTGCCCCATGCTGCCACGGCTACTCTTGCCCCGCTACCATAGCAATTAATTTTTGTTCTAATTTCTAGTAACATCTTTCGAATTTATTCAATTCAATACGCTCAATCAATGATTTTTTATGTCTTTACAACATAAAATTATCGAAAAATTTAGCATCAAAAACTTTGATTTTATAAAAATTATTCCTAACTATTCCGATTTACAATGATTTTAGAAAAATCGAAAAATTATTATTTACTCATAGAGTTTGCAAACAAATTTAACAAATCTTATGTCGTTCGATGCGGCCGAAAAATGTCTTTCAACGTGGCTTAGTTTAATCGCTATGCATACGTATTGCTTTGCGATATCCTTCCGTCTATTCTTGCCCCGCAGGCCGCTCTTGCCCCACTCTCCTCTACTAAGCCACGAGAAATGATTATGACAAAGTGTCGATAAACAGCATAAAGCTGTAGGCTTGTTTCACAAAATATAGTAGAGCTCATAGCGTATACCTAGAGTTAAAGCTTTAACCATTCCGCTTATGCATTCTTGCGTACCGTACCCATACTTATTTGCCATAAGCTAGCCTATTGATGACGCGCTATGTGACCTAGCTATAGGCCTATAATAATTACCCATACAGTTTTATGTATATGTATTATGTGCGCCTGTCATACCGCCCCTTCAAGATTTCTACTCAGAAGGGCTCCAGATTACAGCGCGGACACGGAATCGGAGCTTCACGCGCTTGAGCATTTGCGAGTGAAGGACTTGCTCATGGACCCTTGTTGTGGTGATAGTATTGTACGCCTAGCGTATACAGAGTTCGCAAGATTATGTAGCAAAATTGTTAGGCTACATGATGTGATAAATAAGACACACCACATACATTTAGGTCTTAGGTCGTTTTAAATAGCTACAGTTGACTATCCGGTCATCAAAGTAACTGTTGACTACCACTGGTGTTATGCAGGAACTAAATCAACAAGACTCGTAAGAATCGATAGCATTCTATGTATGGATCAAAGGCTCACAGACATAGTCAGGGAAAAGCATTGTGGCCAGCAGCCAGACACTGAAGGCATCTTAATTGCGATGCGAGGAGAGTGTCTAGCTATAGTCGACATACACTGGTTAACAGGCGCTCGATACTGAAACTCCGTCACTGTTTGTACTCTGACAGTGCCAGTCCCAAGCCTGAATAATAAAGGAGGACGACACGAATCATCTATGCGTTGATTGTGTTGTTAAGCAGCAATAAGCGTTCGATATTAGAGACTGCTTATACACTGTAGTGTCTACTGGTGCTATAGACATTAAGCAGGCAGACACCGATTACGTGGGCGAAGAATGGAAGCCGGAATCAAAATGTCTAGTTGAATTTAAACGCATGATTAAATTTAAGAAAGACAGCACAGTTTAAAACCGTGACATTTAGCTTTTTAGAATATCTACAAGGAATAAGTCAGGCGATGTCGTGCATTTCTGGCAACGCAATGGAGATGATCACAGTCTTCACAGAGCAATAATTATCTGATGCATCATGTACATGTATGGGATAACAGAGATTGTTTCAACAGGTAAGTAGGCCTATTCCGAAGATGCAACGTAATAGGCTACTGTGTAATCTTATGGATGTTCGACGTCTCGCAAAAGGTCAAGACGAGAAAAACATATTTAAACAGTGGCGCTACATCAATAATTCAGGAATAATTCAGCCTATTATATAGTCACGCTTTTTTCTTCGTTCCTGTGCCAGGCCAGACTCTGGGGAGGTCAAGCCGTGAAGACAGCATGGTGCTATGGTGGAAATCATTGAAGATTTTCGTAGTGCTGTGGCGCAAAAATAGGCCTACATTGTAGGATCATGCAGGATAGATTGGGTATTTTGCTTATAGCCTATACCTCGTCTATAATAATGTATGGTGATCAGCCTGCAAGTCTTATGTATTACTGTAAGTTGGATTCAGTTACACGGATTGTCTGTTAAATTGACCATGGTTGTGCACTGCATTTAATCGTCTTTAATTTAAAAGGTGCTTTCTTCACTTCCCCTCCAACAGCTCCTCTTCCTCTCCCTCCTCCTCCGCGTCCTCCTCCTGTTCCTTCACCACCTCGTCTTCCTCCTCCTTCTCTTCCTCCTCGTCTTCCTCCTCCTTCTTTTCCTCCTCGTCTTCCTCCTCCTTCTTTTCCTCCTCGCCTTCCTCCTCTTCTTCCTCCTCCTGCTCCTCCTTCTCCTGTTCCTCCTCCACCTCGTCTTCCTCCTCCTTCTTTTCCTTCTCCTCTTCATCCTCTTCTTCCTCCTCCTGCTCTTCCTCCTGCTCCTTCTGCTCCTGCTTCTTTTCTTCCTCCTCCTCCTCCTTCTGCTCCTCCTCTTCCTCCTCCTTCTCCTCCTGCTCCTCCTCCTGCTTCTCTTCCTCTTCCTCCTCCTCCTTCTTCTCCTCCTCCTCCTGCTCCTCCTTCTCCTCCTCCTCCTGCTCCTCTGACGAGCGACATATTCACTTGAGCAGAAGAAGCATCGAGTCCTGCAAGCACTCACCCAATGACCTGTTGTGGATAATAATAATTCCAACAACTGGCTTAATAACCCGCCATCCTCTCGGTGCAATTACTTAAGGGCGGCTCCATGACTTTCTACGGTCCTCCCTCACCATATCCATCCATCTCTCTCCTTCACTCTTCCCTTCCTTCTCTTCCCTACTCCCTCCTTGCTTCGTCCATGCTGACAACAGTGAGTACTCACTCCCTGCGGTGGTAAGTGCCCATTCGCACGGTCCTTATCGGTGGGTCTACCAATAAAATGCAGCAGCCTATAGCTAAGAGCCTTAGAGGATAACATTAAGTTTAATTCGCGATTTCATATTATTTTCTCAGTTGACGAGGAGTAAAATATTCGCGTCGAAGTGATCTCACCCAGGGCAGGATCAGTGGCGTAACAACCATGTAACGAAGGTGGACAAAATCCACGGGCCCCCGAGATCCAAAGGGCCCCCAAGCTTATTAAGTAAAAAAGTTTCATGTATTTTTTCCGAGTTTTCCGTTTTATAGTTAGTTTCAGATTGTAGAGTCTGACCATATTATGTAATGTTCTGTAGGCCTATACGAATATGTATATATATGATAAATGATACGCATGTGTCGTGTCTGTCGGGACTGTATGGGTCATCGGATTTGAGAGCATTTGACCCGTAGTAGACATCAACACTTAGTTGCACGTTAGGGGCGGGGTCTTCGGTTAGACCGTTAGGGCATACGTTTATCCAAGGAGGTCTATGTTCATCCTAGTGCCCGACCAGAGTTGCATAGATCACCTAATCGCCCTTATCCCATCAGTCAAATCCAGCGTTAAGGAATGGTGCTTGAAATAGTAGCTGCTTTATTTTCCGCTCCCTCTAATTCTAGCTGTGTGTGTGTGTGTGTGTCTATATCTGTCTCTCTCTGTCTGTCTGAAAGACAGAGAGAGAGAGAGAGATAGGTCTGTCTGTCTAATGTGCATGTTTTTGTCTCTGTCAATGTCTCTATACGAGTCAAGCGTTGAAGTGACTGGTACACACTGCACATTGCAGTGTTCATTCCTTCGCGCTCATAATAAGTCACTGCATTCATTCATTTACTTTTATCGGGATCATCACTATTGCGGTGCCTAAACGAAAATAATCATCATTATTATAAGACGAATGCCATGAAACGCACTTACAGTTCTGGGAGTAGCCTAAGAAACGATCCAAATTCACGAAGTAATTCTATGAAGAACTACAGACCACAGTGAGTCTACATTATAGGCACGTAAGTGTGTGTATATGTATACTATAATTTATGAACCTTTGTATATGGGTGTCATGACAACTGGTCTACAGACAACTGGTCCAGCGCTTGAGAAATGGACGCTGAGTGAAAGGTTTTTTACAGCTGAAATGGAGGCTGGATTGATGAAAAAAAGCAAGAGAAATGGAAGCTGGATGAAGTTTCTTTTACAGGTGAAATAAAAGCTTGATTGACGAAAACAATGCATGAGAAATAGATGCTGGAGGAAGGTATAAATTTTAGTTCTAACAGAAATGGAAACTGGATCAGGTATTTTTATATCTGAAATCGAAGCTGGATTGATGAAAATAACGAACGAGAAATAAAAACTGCATGAGGTATTTTTAGACATAAAATAGAAGCTGGATGCATGTTGAAATACATGAATGAAAAATCATCAGTCCAGCTTCCATTTAGGCTAGAAAAACCATTTAACGTTTTGTCATAAATCCTGTTTCTATATCATCAATACTGGTTGACTGTAGACCAGTTGTCGTTAGACGAGTTGTCTGCAGACCAGTTGTCGTGGAACCGTTTTCTTGTCTTGCATTGAACCATTAATTAATGTGCTTCAACAATGGATTATTGATGACAGCGTTTAATACTGACATTCATAAGGCGAAACTTCACAAAAACTCACCAGTAGGCCTACACTTTTGCACTAACAAAATTACTTCAGTTATAATAGGCGTTCTTGTTTTTAAAATAGCCGTCTCGTTGTTTTTACTATTTAGTCCCGTTAATGGATAGGGGCCCCCAAGCTGAGAATGTCCACGGGCCCCCCGCTCAGTTGTTACGCCACTGGGCAGGATCGAGAAACACTGCGAGTCTCGGAGTCGGAGTGCAACGGTTGAGGCGAACATTTGGCTTTTGGCTTGGGAGCAGCCCCGTATAGGTCTACCCAGAGACGCTCGATTAAGAAAGATTTAGTATTAATTTCGTCGGCGACGTTTTCTACTGCTTGAACTGTTGTAGTCAATGCATTTATGCAGCAATCTGACATTGGTCTGAGGCCAGGAACCTGAGATATTGAACACGCGGTGGCATTCTTTATTAGAAAATTAAAAGAGTTGCTTACTCGAATGGTAGGCATACCAATAATTATTCATTGCTAATTACCTTTGTATTCGTCCAAGTGAGCTTAGTGCGTTAATTTCGTATTCTTGATCTGAACAAGAAAAACATTTAAATTTGAGATACAGCACACAACACTACTGAAGACTAAGTAGGAGTCTAGGACTAAGTAAAGATATTGTGTTTAATAAATAATGAACCCCAGAAACAGTGGTGTAGTGGGGCGGGAACGCGGGGGAACGCCGTTCCCCCACTTTTTTCCAGGGATAATGGAATATTAATAATAATAGTACTACTAATAATAACATTATTATAAAGAGCGTTCCCCCACTTCATTTTTTAGGACTACATCACTGCCCAGAAATAAAAAATAGAAGACTGACAGGAGGAAATGCAATAATATGCAGAACGAAATAAGGTCCCAGAGGGAAGACAACATGAAAGGTTGACAGGAGGAAATGCAATGGGAAGATAAAAATTATTATTATGCAGAACGAAATGAAGAACTATTGATTGTTCATTTCGTAGACCAAAAGACATGAAGATGGTTTCTTCGGCTGCTGGCAATCATCATAATTCGAGACTCTTGGTGATCAAGATGCTGCTGCTGCTGATACTGGGCATTACGTGGAATCCTCCTTTGGTCGGAGGAGGAGGCGGAGTAGGAGCAGGAGCAGGAGGAGGGGACGGACCGTTGCCGAAACGCTGCCAGGAGATAACGATCCCGATGTGTCGCGGCATCGGCTACAACCTGACGCACATGCCGAACCAGTTCAGCCACGACACGCAGGAGGAGGCCGGGCTCGAGGTCCACCAGTTCTGGCCGCTCGTTGAGATCCACTGCTCACCGGATCTGCGCTTCTTCCTCTGCAGCACGTACGCACCGATCTGCATGGCCAACTACCAGAAGCCGCTTCCGGCCTGTCGGTCGGTCTGCGAGCGAGCGAAGGCCGGGTGTTCACCTCTGATGCGCCAGTACGGCTTCGCGTGGCCGGATAGACTCCGCTGCTCCGACCTCCCGGAGTACGGTGATAAAAATCGTCTCTGCATGGACTTTAACCATTCATCGGTGGGACCGGTGGAAGGGTCAGTTGTTGGCGGACGCGGTGGGTCTTCCTCCTCCTCCTCCAGGCCGAGGGTCCCGGTCCAGGTGGTGGGTACGTCGCTGAGGTCGCGGACACGGAGCAGTGTGGAGATCGATGACTGTGAGTGTCGGTGTCGATACCCGTATGTGCCGATCATGAATCAGACGACCAAGTACTACAACCATGACGTGTTGACGACTGATCAGGTTAGCTGTGTGGTTGGGTGTGATGGTGGTGGAGCAGCCGCCTTCTTCGGCGTCGACGAGAGGCGCTTCACGAGGCTCTGGATCGGTCTGTGGTCGACGATGTGCCTCCTGTCGACGACCTTGACCGTGCTGACCTTCCTCATCGATCGACAGAGGTTCCGATATCCCGAGAGGTCGATCATCTTCATCAGCGCCTGCTACGCTGTCGTCAGCATCGGGTACATCGTCCCACTGGCCACAGATGGAGACGGGGTCACCGCCTGCACTGCTGGTGTCCAAGGACAGGATGAGGACGGTGGAGAGAGACAACAACTGGGGCAGAGGACGGTGAGGCTACAGGACATCATAGGTGGATCATCAACCATCGGCTGCATCGGAGTCTTTCTAGCCGTCTACTTCTTCGGAATGGCAGCCAACATCTGGTGGGTCATCCTCTCGCTGACCTGGTTTCTGACGGCCGGACTCAAGTGGAGTCAGGAAGCGATCGCCAGCTACGCCCACTACTTCCACCTGGCCGCATGGCTCATCCCAACCGCCAAAACGGTGGCTGTTCTGTCACTGTCGGCCATCGATGGGGACCCGCTGTCCGGGATCTGCTACGTGGGCAACCAGAGCATCACGAATCTCACCTGGTTCGTCGTTGCTCCTCTGGGTCTCTACCTCTTCGTCGGAACCTCATTCCTCGTCGCTGGGTTCGTGTCGCTGTTCCGCATTCGCAGCGTCATCAAGCAGCAACGACAGGCGAAGACGGACAAGCTCGACCACTTCATGATCCGAATTGGACTGGCTTCCGTGCTCTACACTGTGCCGGCGACGACGGTCGTCTGCTGCTACCTCTACGAAAGACGCTTCCGTGGCAGCTGGGATGAAGCAGCCATCCTCTGTCCCTGTCTCAGCAGCAGCAACCACCATGAAGCAGCAGCATCCTCATCGTCGCCGCATCCGGAGTTCTCCATCTTCATCCTCAAGTACTTCATGAGCATCGTCGTCGGAATCTCCTCGGGGTTCTGGATCTGGAGTCGGAAGACGCTGGAGTCGTGGTCGAACTGCTCCCGCCGATGGCTGTGTCCGTGCAGGAGGAGCGCCAGGCAACGAAACGAGATGGTGCACGTTGCCAATGACGACGAGCTGCTGATACAGGCGAAGTACATCATCGGTAGTCCCACTCTGCTCAGCCAGGACTGCAGGAGCAAGACGATATCTCTCAGTCACGTCTGAGTGGTGAGGGGGAGGCAGACGGACGGTAATTGCAGTTCAGTTGGACCTCGTATTTCGTACAGTACTATAGGCAGACTAAACCGGAGTGCGATCTGTGGGTAGACCCGTGCAGTGGGATGGGCCAGGGGCGTGCCAGAAACAGATTTCGTGGGGGTTTCGATTTCAGCGTTTTTTCTCCAATGGACAAGTCTATGTAATTACATGGACAAAATTGGTGAAAACTTACGGAAAGTAGACCTACTAACTTCGACTGTTTGAACCTGCACACTCCTGATTACTCTCGAAAAATGGACAACAGCAGCTAAATGGACGGTATAGAACAATACGCGACTCAATGGAACTTATGGCAGAAATGATTCGGCAACTTAATTGCCTTTGTTTTTGATTAGGCCTACCATGCAAATCGCACTCTGGACATAATTTTTGTAGCTCTTCACGATTCCACTATTAGTTAGAATTATTTCCTGGATGTTGTTCAGCATTCATGTCTATTGTTTTGTCGTAGGCCTATACATATTTTTTTAAATAGAAAACAATATTATGACAACATTATTTGCGAGCTGGCAATAAATCTAATTTAGATTCGTATAACGTAGGACTATTAGGCCTATAGTCTAGATTTACAGAAGAAGTTTTATGTTGTTATTATATTTAGCCTAACTAGAAGATTATTCGACTTAATATTTTTTCATCGAACAATGACGAGACAATTAGACTAGCCTAAGTCTTTATGTCATACGGACTCATACCTCAGTAGACTTAACTGTTCTTTGTTTGATTCTAATTGTTTTGTTTATATACAAATGGAGGACTGTAAATGTGCCATTAACGATTGAACCTCAATAAACTCATGTAGCCTTTTCGAAGGGTTAATTTTTAATGCACTTTGCTGTGGAGAACCTTCTCGCGTAAATTTGACGATGTTGTCTCTGAGATTAAGTGAGTACACAGTTATGACCTGCTGATAATAAAATGAGCACAGAATACACAGTGCGTGATGTTCATGATTGCCATCATTATTGTCACAACCGCCATTATCATCTTCATCGTCGTCGTCATCATCATTATCATTAGATCGCCACCCTTTCTACCTGCAGCCTCTTCTCCTTCTCCTTCTCATTCTCCTTCTCATTTTCCTTCTTCTTCAACATCTCCTTGTCCTCCTCTTTTTTGGACAAGTTGTTCGCGCACATTAATTTGTCTTGCATAGGCCTACCAGATCAACATTTTCTACCCCGTCATGCCATATTTGTTCTCTGCGAGTGACCTTAACATTACGAACAAAGCATAATATTGAAATCGCGTCTAAGAAATGGAGACGATTAAAGACAGAGGGAAAGAAGATGCGAATGGATAGAAAAGGAGGAGAGGGAGTGACGTCTTTGGCTTTAAGACAACTTTAAAATGTTAAAATGTTAAAATGTTGCTGAATAAAAATCAAACGCAGCAGCACTTGTGTAAAAGTAACAGTATAGAAGACTGTTGTTCCAAGAGGCTTGAATGATAGGAGTCTCTTATGTTGGTCGATTGTAAAAGTTGATAAGTTCGGAGGACGATTTTTCAGCAGCGATTTCACATTCTCATTAACGTGACATATAATATATATATAATTTATATATATATATATATATATATATATAGGCTATATAAGCTTATGCACAGCACAATATAGGCCTAAATCCGTCACTGCTCGACAGTGCTCGTAGCCTACTTTGGCAGTGACAGTCCTAAGCCTTTAAAATGGAGGAGGGCGATATTAATCATGATCCCTGATAATATGGCACATGCAGTGTCATTAAATATAGCAACAAGCACGATTTAGGCTAAACCTAGTAAGCAATCACCGTTTAGATCACTCTGGTAAAAAGTTGTATATGGCTTAATATCTTTGATACAATTTTCTACATGTAGCCTAAGTCCCTATAAGTCCAGTGATATTGCCCTTAAGCACGGGTTTATATATAATTCGATCTATTATAAGAGGCAAATACCAGGGGCAACCCAGCTCAAACTCGAGATCTGCTTTTCTGCGCTCGTAATAACAGCTGAGTTCAGGCATAAGAAATTTTCTCATTTAGAATAAATGACCGGAATATCCCACTGCATTTAAACGGAGGCACTTTCCATTTAAAATATATTTGACGAATCGTTCTTCCGGTTAAAATAAATAAGAAGAATTTTTATCTAAATCTAAAGATAAATTGGTACACAAATATGCCACATTGAGGTTTCGAAAATGGTGGTCTGCGCCATGCCAAAAAAAGCATTAGGGCGCAAAGTGTTGGCCCCAATAGCTACGATATAGGCCTACTGGTAATCCTTTTGTCATTATTATAATAGGCCTATTTTTGTGACAAACCCCGATAGGCGTTTCTGGTGCAGCAGGTCTTAGACGCTGGCAACAAACGGGCTTGACTTGATAGGCCTACATGGCACAATGTAGGCTACATAATTATATTAATTTCTTATGATATTTATACAAATAGCTTATGCATGCATAGGCTATAATTGTATTGAATTACGCCTTTTCTCTGTGTGTGCCCCAGCGTCGATTAACGACCTATTTTAAGAACTTTAACGCATAATAATTGGCAAATGTTTCTGCCATTTGCGCTGATTAGCCAGGTTTCATCTGACCTTTCGTGCTGCGTGCAATTGCAACGACAATTGACATGTGACAGGTTTAATGGAACCTGTGAGACGTACGTAGCCTATCATGAGACATGCACCTCATTGCAACAGCCACTGTGCAGTGTATTATACGTCTACATTTTGGTAGCCATTATACGCCAATTTTATGGCTATCGTCCAGACGTTGGGAGTGACGCCCACATATATCCGTTACCATGAGAACGAATATATTTATGGGGAAATTATGGCACATTCTTTTCTTCAAGACTTAAAGTAATGTGCCTTTGCAAAGGTTTAGCCTAATCATCCATTGGCACCGCTCCTCTGCCATGTAGGGTTATACGCCGCAAAAACGAATCTGAGGAACAGTAGAATTATTTTTACATATCTCACGATTACCATTATAAAAAAACAAAACAGATTACCATACAAAAACAATGCCTGGATGCAGACGCTGCGGGCTGCTGTATACCTATCCTTCTATTTCCAATATATAAGACTTCAACGGTACTGATGAAAACATGGATGCGATCCTATTTTATTGGCCCTATACCTTGACAGTAAATCACAGCGGATTGCTCGAACTCTGTGCCTTACTGCTACAACGTGTTCGCTGACATAGGTATCCGTAGGCCTAGATATTTTTATTAATTAATTTTTAAAAATTCTTATTTAAAGTTACATTTCGCAGTTTCTTTGGCATCATTACAGTGCGAAGAATTTTTTAAGGCATTTAAAAACTAGGATAAGTTTTTCAAGGGGCAAGTGTCCCTCTTACGACCGTGGTCGATAACACTCGTATTCAGAACGGCGCCAGAGAATTAAATTCTAAGCGAATAAAAATAGAAAAGGCTAATATAGAAATTTTAGAAGTAAATTGATCAATAGGCCTTTACGTTGATGCAGCCCGTATGAATTAAGTCTAAGCAGTGGTGTAGTGGAGGGGGAACGCGGGGGAACGCCGTTCCCCCACTTTTTTCCAGGGATAATGGAATATTAATACTAATACTACCACTACTAATATTATTATAAAGAGCGTTCCCCCACTTCATTTTGAGCGTTCCCCCACTTCATTTTTTAGGACTACACCACTGAGTCTAAGCCTGTGTTATAGATCTACATTTCTCATCCCGGGTACAAATTATTCAGAAGGAATAACAGATTGTATACATTATGTGGATGGCTTACAAGCCTTACATAATATCGATGCATATAATATTATATCGTATAATCATCATTGTATGAATACAAATGAAGTTGATGCGCGTGAAAGCATGCTTCAATGAAACATATGCTTGTGTGTAGTATAATTGTGTACGAATGACGAAACGAACATAACGAAGTTGACGAACGATGAAGGAACAAATTGCCGAACATCTGTCGAGGACATCCTTCTCTTTCCCCTCTCCCACCTTTCCTTCCTCCTCCTCCTTCTCCTCTCCCTCTCCTCTGTTGCCACGCCTAGCATCCGCCGCTCCTGGAGCTCCTTCTCCCTCCATTCCTCCCTCTCTTCCTACCAGCGCTCGACTCCGTCGACTGCCTGCAAGGCCCTCCTTGCTCTCAAATGGACAGCGCTAATGGCGGCGTAATTGTCTTTGCAAACGACATCGTTACGTGCTCTTTAAACAGCAATTGACCAGACAACATTCAATATCTCTACGTCACTCTGCCTGTCAGTGTGCGTACGTGTCTGTCGGTGAGCATGGCTGTCTCCTTTCATGTGTCTTTGTGGTTGTGTATAGCTCCACAATCGTGTATGTGTATCCACGCACACTTACAAATCTGATGAGCACGAACTTACGAAGTAACTGGTAGGCTATATCAATCACTTCTGGGTGCAGCAACCGAAAAGTTTCATCGGTGAAAGAAATGTCACATGCCCTTCCGGATGTGACGTGGTTGTTGATAGACATCTAGCGGCGTCTCGTTGGTTAGGCTGGTGAGTTCTAAAGCGTGAATGAACGTCATCAAATATTTAAGCACGTGACCTGCTGATGTATAGGCTACTGTAACAGTCCCGTCATAGGCGTAGGGGACATTTCAGTGTTGGGGGGGGGGGCAACAATTAGACTTTTGCCCGAAAAATTTTTTCCATCGCTCCGAATTCTGAAGAAAAATTTCCGTTACGTTTGCCCGAAAAATTCTGACGACTTTTTTAGTCATCGGGCCGAAATCTTCTGAAATTTTTCGTTACTTTTTGCCCGAAAGGTTTGACGACCTTTTTTGTTCGGGCAAGTCTGATTTTTCGGACAAGAAGACCCGGAAATTTTTTTAAAAATTTAAAAATTTAAAAACTTTTTTTATTTTTCCGGGTCTGCTTGCCCGAAAAATCAGACTTGCCCGAAATTTGGGGGGGCATTTGCCCCCCCCCCCCCTGGACCCCCGTCTCCAACGCCTATGAGTCCCGTGATCGAGAGTGCGATATAGGCTACTAGCACAAGTGGTGCATTTGTCTCAATAATCAGACAGCGACGCTATTATTATGTCTTCCTCTATATACGCACGTTGATTTGTGCAAATCCTTAGTAAGATCATCTTATTTTTTCTTAGAACTTCTATCCCGCGCGCCATTCGTTTGTTTCGATTGGGTGTACATATCACTGGACGAGTCGGACCTAGAGTAGCCTATAGCCTACGTCAGTCATCAAGTTGTGTTTATATAATCACGTGATATTCTACTTAGCCTATTATTTTATCAATCGAATAAATAAAAGCTTAGACTTATTTTCACAATTTATCTGCAAACGCTCGTGAACATAATATTTTGAACATATGACAATATATTGTCTGGTAATACTTATTTTATTTATTTATTTAATTTTTCTCCATTTCCATATTAATAGCGCCCATTCATACTCTCTACTCAGAGGCGTTCCGACTACAGCGCACTTAGGCTACTGCATCGGAGTTTTGGCACCGAAGCGCAATTGCAAGCGAAAGACTTGCTCAAGGTCCCTACGCGGCGGCTTGAGGTGGATTTGAATCTGCAACCCTAGCTCCGACTGCAAGGCAACGAACATAATCACTACACCGCCGCGCCACACAATATGCAAGATTATATTATGTCAGAAGATTAAAACCCTGTCTTAATTGTATTTTGTGAACATCTGTCGGACTCCAACAGTAGGCCATGGTCTACTGATCATTATGATCATTTCTCCGACTTCAGACGAAAATTTTAATTTTCTGAGACATTATTCTTGCGACACTTTCGGTTTCTTCAAGTATAATATGCAAATAATACTACACGCGAATCGCGTGGCTATGGCTAACAGTGTATAGACCTAGGCCTAGGCCTACGTCTAAGTAAGTAGGCTTAAGTCAGTATAATCTTTATTAATCCAATTGCATAACCGCACTTTGGTTTCGTCGTCGTCGTCGTCGTCGTCGTGCCCATCCTCATTGCTGCGGATTGGGGATCAGAGTCGACGACGTCATCCTCCTCCATTGTTCTCTGTTCCTCGCGGTCCTCACGCAGTCCACCATCGCCATCCCCGTCCACTCCTCCACGTCATCCATCCATCTTCTACTCGGCCTTCCTCGGGCCCTTTTTCCATCCACATAGCCCTGACATATGAATGCCGGCAGCTTGTCTGCTCGGATCATATGTCCGAAGTAGTTAAGCTTCCTTGCTTTCACCACCTCCAGCAGGCGCCGTTCCGGCTGTATCTCTTCCAGTATAGATTCATTTGTTCTAAATTCCCTCCAGCTGACTCTCAGCATCTTTCTATATGTTGTCATCTCAAATGCTGATATTCTCTTTTTGTCTTCCACCCTTAGCGTCCAAGTTTCACAGCCATACAGCGCCACTTTGGTTTACATGATAATAAAGCATTATAAAGCATTCTTATTTTAAAAGTTTTTCTCATTAAGTAGCCTAAGTGCTGAGCAATTACGTTCCGACATTCTACAGGGCAGTCTTGGATGGGTTCCGTGAGTAGCGTCTGCAGTACTGACGACTGTGTCGGACCCAGTGCTCGAGATACATTGATAGCAGCACAGTCTGATAACCTTTCGTGCAACCCCTGCCAGTGAAACGCTGACATCTTGTAGTCATGTGGGCGCCGATAGCTATTAGCCACAGCAATACATTACGAATGTAATTGCCGCAGTTTATGTCCGCTGCCCGATTATAGTTAGTGGGCGATGGTCGATTATCGAGTAACTATGATTCTAGACAATGAAGTAGAGCAACTCCCCTCGATCATCATTCGTGGCTGATGGTGGCCACACTCATAAATCGACTACGTTTATAGGTTTTCATTTTGCAATTCTGCTGTTTCATTTTAGGGGCAGTTATCTAGCGCATTTATTGCTAACATATACATAAATTAGAAGAATGTTTAACGACGAGCTGTAGGGATTTGTAGACGATTTTCGCAGTCGCTTTAATCGGCCTATTATATAGGCCCTATACACTCTTGTCGTTAAATTGTTAGAAAATTATTATGTAGTCATGAATGCTGCAAGACACCTGCATAATAATTGTCTTCCAGCATCAGGCGCCACCTAACTGCTTTTTCCAATAGTCATTTAAGCTTATACTTTTAACCCATTAGCGCCCATTGCTCCCATTTGGGAACACTCGGGCGGATTTAAATATAAAATAAGTGTTTTGTTCAATTTTGTTCCTGTTTGCATCTATTGACTGTTAAATAGTCTAGGTACAATATTTTAGCCTAATAATGAGTTTGTAGAAATGTTTTGTATGTGGCAGCCATCTTTGAAGTTGCGAGTTTTTGTCAAAATTCGGCTGTTTGGGGTTTTTGGTTTACACAAAAGGAAAGAAATTTAATATTTTAAAAGTGCATATGGGATTTAAGTGTTACATAATATGGCAACTACTGTGCCAAATGTGAATTTAAAAATCAAATGTTTTGGAGTAGAAATGTTTGGAAAACATGTGATGTTCCCAAATGGGAACAATGGGCACATCAGGTACTGTGTTCCCATTTGGGAACATGGTAGAGAAATACATAACTTAGTCATTGAAAACTCCACATCGAGTCCGCTACTGCCATCAGTATTCATTCATTCAGTTGTTCATTCATTCACTGAATCATTACAACAATTTATATAGCGCCCTTCATATTTTTCTTGAAGAAAAATGAGATTATTTGGTAATCGCCTTATTTGTCTTAGTGTAAATTGCCTTTTCCAGCTGCCACAGGGTAAGTTATCTTTATCAGTGGTGATTGCCATGATACAGTCTGATGCAGATAGCATGTGTGATGACATTGAGCAGTTTGGTACTTAGTAGAGGCTTCCAATGCAATGTATCCAATATTTTAGGCAGAGAGACAATTCAATATTCTAAATATTTGCAGTGCCTACCTATATTATTAGACTCAAGCTAAATGCATATATGCATACATACAAACAAACAAACAAACAGAGCAAACATAATATGCATGCATGCATACATGTACATACATAGATGCATACATACATGCACACATATACATAAATATTACATGCATACATATATGCAAACATATATCCATTATCCATATATGCATACGTACATGTATACATACATACACACACATACATGCATACATACATATTACATACATAGATACATACATATATGCATACATATTTGCATACATATATTCATATGTATGTAGGTATGTACGCATGTATGTATTGTGTACATGCATACATACATACATACACACGAATTATAATAAATAAAACACACATACAATGTCATACATGCATATTGCATACATACATACATACATGCATACATACATGCATACATGCATACATACATACATACATGCATACATACATACATACATACATACATACATACATACATACATACATACATACATACATGCATGCATACATGCACACTTACATACATGCATGCATATATACATATACGCATAGATTATGCAGACATATATAGATACATACATGCATACATATAAATATATACATGTATGCATACATGCATGTACATACATGTACATATTACATACATATTACATCTAGATTCGAGTCTAATATGGGTAGGCACCGTAAAATGTGTTGGATTGTTTCAATAATTATGTTGTTCAGTTGCAGAATAACACCTTTGGCATGGCAATTCTAACATTTTCACTGTATTATGATGTCTGATAGCTAGGTAACATCAACAATTGTGTCTCTATTTTCCACAATCAAATCATACTGTGTGATGTTCATAAAAAAATCACTGTGAAGTAACTAAAAACAGCAAATTGAACACGTCATATGTGATGAATTTGCATGGTGTTCCCAAATGGGAACACAGTACCATATGTGCCCATTGTTCCCAAATGGGAACAGCTCGCCATCTAGCGGCCAATAGCTGAATTATATAAATTAATGTTCCCTGGACCTTACATTAGCATCATTAGTCACATTTCCAAGTATCATAAAGATTGGCCATCGGGGGAAAGCTTGGGCTTTAATGGGTTAAGAGGAACGCTGAGAAAGAACAATAATAATTATTATTGTCTAGCAGCAAAACAGGTTTCCAGTTAGGCCCTATACGTAGACCCTGTTGTTGATATTCATAATCTACTTATACGTTGTCGCATAGGTCCTTAATCTACATTTGATAGTCGGTCAGGGTGAGAATTGCCGGGGGTTGGGGGTTTCAACCCCTCAGTCTTTCTTAGGGCCCCATGTTAAAGCCTGTTTTTCACACCTCAATTCCAAGTGGATAATGGTCCAACCCCCCAGTTATTTTTCCACAATTCTTACACTGTAGTCGGTCGTCTAGGGCGCATGCGTGGTCAGACTTTCTCTAAAGGTTCTGTACCACTCGTCCACTGCCCGTCGTCTACTCTGTTAGTGCCAGTCCCAAGCCTCAATAAAGGAGGAGGGGCGACGATATTCTTCATTATGATAATATATGGAGCAACAAACCCACCCAAAGAAGACGACATGAGGATATGTTTTGTTGGCAATTCAGTTTGAGAATGACTCAATCGATAAGAATTTATATAGCGCCTCTTTAAGATGATGATCAGAGGCGCTCCCGGCTCGGTGTTGGTGTCTTAATCTAATAGCCGACGACTATACTAATGAACGATGATTGCCCATCGTAGTCATCATTATCATCGTCGTCATCATCGTCATCGTCGTCGTCATCGTCATCATCACCACCACCACCACCACCACCACCACCACCACCACCACCACCACCACCATCATCATCATCATCATCGACATCATCTTCATCTTCATCACCACCACCATCATCATCACCACCATCACCCGGTAGAGTAATGGATAACACGCTGGCCAAGAGTGTGAGAGGTAGCAGGTTCGAGCCCTCGTTGGGCGGATTTGATTTGTAGGCTGCTATTAGCGCCATTGTAATTGCAAAGCTGTCTGCTCAGTTGGTAGTTAAGTTTAATTAAGATTACTGCATAACTTGTAAATGTAAAGCGCAGTGCGTCTTGCAGGCGTTTGATTAAAGAAAAGACAGTATTATCATCGTCATCATCGTCATCATCATCATCATCATCATCATCATCATCGTCATCGTCGTCGTCGTCGTCGACTGAGTCATCGGCAATTGACCCAACCACCGAAATCCAAATGAAGCCAATCAACGGCGCCGGCCTGTCCAGCATCGGCCCGTCCCTTAATTCAACTCGGGACCCATGAGGCATTGAGGCAGCAGGAGGATGAGGAGGAGGAGGAGGAGACAGCTGCCTCCTTCTCTGGAATGTCACCATTCAATGTCAACCGCTGACCGTCGTGAACTATGAGAACTTCAAGGGAAAAACCCGAATGAACCATTCTCTAAAGTTGGCTCTAATTATCCAGACCAAAGCGCATACACAAGACATATATATATACATATAGCCTATATATATATATAGGTTTACATGCATTAATATATATATATATAAAAGATAGACCTATGCATAGTACGTACAATAAACATACATACATATTACATACATACATACATACATACATACATACATACATACATACATACATACATACATACATACATACATACATACATACATACATACATACATACATACATACATACATACATACATACATACATACATACATACATACACAATACACATGTATATGATATATCAAGGTGCGTACGATGAATATCTTGGCGTGTAGTCGTAGCAGAGCGAGCACTTCTATTATTATAGAGCGATGATGTCAAGAGGTCGACGAGGAGCCACGAGGGTTGACTTCAACCTCAACTCCATTGCAACCCTCGATCAATTAACATCGGAAGAGTTTAAGTGAGATGGTCCCGCAATTAGCAATTAATTAAACGACTGGATGGGATTCGTGTACAACACTGCACACACACACTCACACACACACACACCTACATACACACACCTACATACACACACACACGCACGCACACTTACACACACATGCATGAAGCTCATAGCCCATTATAGTCTCTTTAAATGTGGCCCCATATACACGATTACACGTAGGACAGTGAAGAAAGATTCTGGCAAAGTGCATGAAGAGGCAGGTGAGAGGCATGACAGTTGATTGGAGCGTTGAGGGCATTGATGAGCACCTGAAGATTTCAAGCCATGACGTCCGGAATAATTAGCAATTATTTCAACAGCTGCTGCATGCTGCTGAACTTAATAAGCTGACGACAATAATAACGACCACTGAAGATATTTCAATTCAGACGAATTATTAGCCGATCCTTCAGGGTGACAAATGCCACTGTTTACTTTCATGCATGCGCGCTTAGTATATATATATTTCATATATATATATATATATATATATGCCTACTCTTGCGGGAACCTCGTTATTAGCATCGTTTGCGAGGATAAATCGTTGTCCGGAGTGGCAGAGATTCACTGGAAAAATCATCGTCTTCGTCTGTTTTCATTTGCCTTGTTTGGGTCCGACATGAGGATTATACGGTGTGTGGCTTTGGCCTAGTCTATACAGTGTATAGGCTACACGATAGATGATGAAGAAGCGTGTTGCAGTTGCAAATACATTAATGTCTGCTAGATCTAAAAACCAACGTGGCCTCGTACATGATCAGGGCCGTAGCAACAAAGAACGTGGCCCCCTCCGAACATGTCCGGGGCGGCGGGGCCCTTACAATGCAGACACTGGAATGCTGTATTTACTTTATGCAATATACAGGGTTCTTATTTCAAGCTACATAGACCTACAGTTAACATGTATTCCGTATTTACTTCACGGTTTTGTCAGTAAAACCCACATGGATTGGGCAATAGCTTCAATAAAATGTCAATCAAACCTTTGATATTTTGACCACTTTAGGGGCCCCTTCCTTTCGGGGGCCCCTCCGGTCGGAGGGTACGGAGGGCGGTCGCTACGCCCCTGTACATGATGCTTCGATCTACTTGTGAAAACTTATAATACATCTCACTCAAACGTCACTGGTGGAGGCTAAATTAGATCGACAGTGGCACATTTTTCGTAAAGACTAGTGGTGATTTAATTTAAAGATTTACACTAGGCCTACTTTTCCGCGTGCCATGGTCTTTGTGGATCTAGGCTTACGCTTGTGACTGTTTATCTTCACACTCGATCATACATTTATAATGTGGAGTTCTCGTTAAGATATTTCTTTTCGAAACAAGGTCCCTAATTTAGCCAATTTATAAACAGAGACTTAAGTTTCATTAATGCAATTCGCACGTGTCGAAACCAAACGAAGGTTTCAGTTATAACATCATAACAACTGATCATGCTGAAACTATATAACTTGAACTTTGCGCTCGATCAGAGTTGACAGTTTTTCATTGTATATTGTCGTGGTTATATTAAATGATTATCAAATTAAACACTTGCTATGCATGTATAATTATTAATTATAGGTAGAAGTTAAGCTAGGCAATTTAATTGGCGAGTTTAGGTAATATGTGTGGCAACATATAAAATATTAATACATAAAACCAATGACTGCAGCTAAGCGTAATAACGAGTGGTCAAGATTACCATGACAACAAAGGACGCTAATCCTATTCGTGATTGGTGCAAACTGGAAGCGAATGACGTGACGAGTTAAAAATGACGTCAGCGAAGTGGACGTTAAGTTTTTGACTCTCTACAGGTATATCTGGAAATGGTGGTTGTTTCGCTGCGGTGATCAATCCAAAGTTGTGATTTTCAGAGTAGAGACGAAGGTAATTGAACTGTTCGGACGATCAACCGATAGTTCAAAGTATTGTGCATTAAGTGCAACGCAATTTAAATGAGAAATTTGCGTTAGTGCATAATAATCATCGTGTGAAGTGTGAGACACTTGCGAAGAAGACGAACTCTTAGGCAACAGACTGAAGAGTCGTGTAATTTGAATCGGCAAGCGAACAGCTGATCGGCGTGTGAAGTACGAAGGACGTTTGGTCAACTGGAGAAGAGCTGTGAGGTGAATGCGATGATTCATCTCGTGTGCAACTGATTCACGGCAAGATACGAGTAAGACGTTTGGTGTGGTCACTTCCATGACTGCATATTCAACCGTCTGATCAACATTCTTGACTGCGAAGAATCGGACGACGGAGAGAGCTGAAGACATTCGAGTTTCATACAACTCGACAGATAAGCGCAAATATAATATTTCCTAAGTAACTCGCCACACTAGGTAAATAGGATTGTTATTTGTTTGTGCATATGAATGATATTGAATAACTTTATATTATATATATTTCATAAGAACTGGGAGTTCGTTGAATTTGGAAGAATTTCTTGAGTAAGTTAAACCCAACCGATTAACCACTAGGATAATAAAGTGCCCTTTTACACGGGATACGACAACTATGGGGTCCTACGTTCCGGAATATTAAAACTGGATTTTTAACTAACACTCGAAATATCAACGAACATTAATCTCAAGTATTGAAAATGTATAATTTAAAAGTTATCGCTGTTGCGATCGCGAAAGAACGACTTTATTAATAAGCGTTTACTCGATGCGAATTGTTTAGTAAAGGTTAAGGTCAAGCATACGATTAACCTCGCGTAACCATAGAGTACGCATCTCAAAAGGAGACATTTTCTTAATCTTATTTTAAGATTATCTTTTGAAGAATTTAATTCTTATATAGCGAAAGCTATTTGAAATACTTGTTAAATAAGTAAACAAGGAAGTAGACCATGTCACTTGGAGAACATGAACAGTGGGTTAAACTCGCTAAAGAGATGGGGATGGATGGTGATGAGTTGAAGACGTTTGTGCGTGATAGACAGCAGGAAGCAAGAGACGACAGACTGCGTGACCGAGAAGATCGAAGGCTTAAAGATGAAGCCGCGGCTGCAGAAATTAAAGAAGCCAGAACACGAGAAGAAGCAGCAGCAGCCAGAGCACAAGAATTAGAGTTAGCAAAAATAGCTGATGCTAGGCTTGAACGAGAAAATCAAGCGAATAATGCAAGAATTGAAAGAGAGGCGAATGACGCCAGACTGGAACGGGAAAGTCGTGCGAATGAGGCCAGACTTGAAAGAGAGGCGAATGATGCCAGACTTGAAAGAGAGGCGAATGAGGCGCGATTAGTTCGTGAAGCGGCCGAATGTCAAGCTAGGAGAGATATGGATCTTGAAGTCAAAAAGCTTGAGTGTGAATTGAGGATGAGAGAAATTGATGTTAGAAATAATCAGAATCGTGGTGAAGCCACATTCACAATGGTTGGTGATGGTTCATATCAAGGAAACAGTAACCATAACAGAGGAATGAAAGATATAAAATTCCCTGTATTCAATGAGAATAAAGATTGCTTGGATGCATATTTATTAAGGTTTGAAAGGACATGCACGGCATACGAGATAGCAACAGAAAATTGGTCTCTGATGCTAGCCAAGCATCTTGAAGGAAAAGCGTTAGAGGTGTATCAAAGAATGTCATCTGAGGAGACACAAGATTACGAGTGTTTGAAAAGACATCTGTTAAAAAGGTTTCAATTAACAGAGGGTGGATATCGTAACAAGTTTAAGATGAGTAAAATGGAGTCAGGTGAAACACCTACAGATTTTGTGCATAGGTTGAGGAGATATATGCAGCAGTGGCTACTTCAAGCTGGATTCGAGAAAACCTACGAAGGAATGGAGAACTTATTATTAAGAGATCAGTTCTACCTTACGTGTAGCAATGAACTTAAGATGTTCCTCAAAGAAAGAGGCAAAATGAGTCTAGAGGACACCTTGAACTGTGCCGAGTCTTATATCGAGGCGCACGGATATAAATACACAGAAAGTAATCTAAGGCCTCCAGTGAAATTCAGTAACGAAAGGCCGAATGTGAAACCGTTCGACGATAAATCAAGAGAGAGGTTTAATGGAAACATAAATAGAGGACGAGGAGACATGAAACAGAACAGGGAGACGAATCATAATGGAAGTATGAATAGAGGATTTAGTAGAGAAAGAGAACAGGCGGCTGAACATAAGATAACTTGTTTCTCATGTGGCCGAACCGGACACAAGTCATATGATTGTTCACACAAACAAAAAGGAGTTGTTAAACATACTGCGGCGGCTATACAAGTATATGAGAATAGGGCGTACAAGATAGCGCAAGCAAATGAAGAGTTGAAACTAAATGAAGTTGAAAAAGAGGAAGAACGTAAGAAGGAATTACCGATACAGTTGGCAGCAAGTACAATGGTTACTGATCGGAGAGATGATGGCGATGACCTTGAGAATAAAAATGAAGGTCAGCTAAAGGTGAACGGTGTGAATGCCAGTTGTCTATATGACTCTGGGTCAAGCACATGTATTGTCAAGAGATCACTGGTAAATGATGTTGATTTCACAGGAAGAGAAGCCCAATGCATATTAATCGATGGGACATTGAGAAATTTTCCGACAGCAAAGGTTAATATTGAAAGTGAGTATTTTACAGGAAACGTTGAAGCAATGGTGATGGAAGAACCGGTGAAACCAGTAATTATCGGTAGGATGAAGGGACTAAAATATCTGGTAGTGAAAGAAACTACAGATAACATGATAAACTGTGATCGGAGTGATACAGATGATAACGAGAATAGAGAGGATAGATTGAAAAAGATTCAGAAATCTTTAAGTGTTGAGTCACAAGGACACAGTGACAAAAAGAAAGTTCATTTTGCGAGTGAAATCACAAGTGAATTAAATGATGATGTAACGGATGACGTCATCGAGAATGATGATGTGTGCCAAACGACAGCAGCAGTTGAAACCAGAGCGGAATCAAAGAAAGTAACAAAATACAAACAGTTGAAAGTTACTGAGATGCCGGATTTAAATGTATCAACAAAAGAAATTAAAGAGTTACAAAGCAAAGATGAGACTTTGAAGAAGTTTTGGGATAAAGCAATTGATTGGAGTGGTGATGACAGTGTAACAGAAAAAGTTCTTTATGTGAAAAAGAACGGATTATTGTATAGAAGGTTCAAAGAAATATCGAAAGATGATGCGAAATGGCAGTTAATGGTCCCGAAGGAACTTAGAAATAAAGTGTTAGCCGTGGCCCATAACTCGCTATTGTCAGCACATCTGGGTATGAAGAAGACCTTTGATAAAATTGTGAATGAATTTTATTGGCCATGGATAGGACCAGATATTAGAAAGTATGTCCTGAGTTGTGACATATGCCGAGAGTCGGTGGACAAAAGAGTGAAAAGGAATTTCAAACGTGAGCCGTTTAAATTGGTTGAGACTCGAGCTAAATACATGATCACAAGAGATCGATGTGAGTCGAGTGATGTTGATGAGAGTAAGAAGATATATAGGAAACAGTTTATTGATTGGAAGAATCAAGAAAATAATTACAGGAGATATAAGGTCCAGTCTAAGAGACAAAATGGATGGATGCATAGAAGTGACACAGATGATAATGAAGTGATCAGGAGAAATGTGAGTTGGAACGAGAGGAATGTAAACAATGATAATAGAAGAAATTATCGATATAAGTCGAGAGAGTGTAATAGGAACAATGGAATAGACAGTGATAGGTCTAATAGATTGAATTGGAGAAACAGAGATGATAGTAACATAGTTGAAACTATGGGAAGGCGTTATGAGAATAAACCATGGTGTAAAGAGATCTATGGTAATGAATCTGTAAGGAAACAGAGAGATACTGGTGGAGTGCAACATGATGAGAATAAGTGGAGAAATAGAACATGGAATGACAGAAAGAGGTCATATCCTGAAGTTGTTGTAAACAAAGAAGAGAATAGTGATAACTATTATAGGAGAGAAAATGAGTCACTGAAAGGAATCAGATGGAAGACTTATGGAGATCTGAATAGACGAATAGGCGAAGAAATGAATAATAAAGATTCAGAGATCCGAAATGGTAGTACATTGAATACGATAAGAAAGCCAGAAGTAAAACAGGGAACTCATGTGTGGACCAGACGAGTGGTCAAAACAAGAGAAGAATGGGTGTAAAGGTGAGTTGATAAGTGTTTATGTAGGTAGGATGGATAGTTAAGAGGATTGTAAATAAATAAAAGTTGAGTTTAAGTTAAGTTGAGTTGTTTAATTAAACAGTTGTGAAATTTATGAGTAGCTAAGAAGTGAAATGAAAATTAATTCCGCGCAATGAGGAGAGTGAATCATCAATCTATAATAAAAAAACAGTATTGATTAAGTAGATGAGTTTTATTTAATGAGAGTTGATATAGAAACAGTAGCATGCATAACGGCAATAGTACATGACGATAAAGATGGTGAGAATGAAGAGGAAGAAATATTGAGTTTATATGTGAGTAAACAAAAGGAATTGATGGCACCGTTGAGCGACTTGACTAAAAAGTTAGCTCCTAACAATGTTGAATGGAACCAAGAGTTAGGTGAAAGTTTTGAGCAGTTGAAAGAAGCACTAGCTAAGACACCAATTCTTAGGTTACCAGACTTGGAGAAAGAATTTATAATACAGACAGATGCATCAGGAAAAGGGATAGGTTGTGTTCTTATTCAACAATATGAAGGAATAAACCATCCGATAGCATATGCGAGTAGAAAACTGTTGGAAAGAGAGATGCGATATTCAGTTGAGGAAAGAGAATGTTTAGCCATAATGTGGGGAATCAGTAGATTTGATCGATATTTGTGTGGAAGAGAGTTTGTGATCGAGACTGACCATTGTGGACTACAGTACATGAAGGAAGGGAGGATGAAGAATGCAAGAGTCATGAGGTGGAGCCTTGCCCTTCAAAATTATTGTTTTACAATACGTTACATTAAGGGATGTAATAATGTAATGTCCGATTATTTAAGTAGAGGATTGACCTAAGATTTAAGTAAATCAATGGTGATACTATAGGTAGATAAGAAGTAGTTGTGTTAGGTTGTGATGTTGTGTAAAGTAGTATAAGCATAGGCATAAGCAGTTATTGTAATTTGATAATTAGATAAGTTGATAAAGCCTGTGTACAGACTTTTGAAGAAAGGGTATTTGTCGTGGTTATATTAAATGATGATCAAATTAAACACTTGCTATGCATGTATAATTATTAATTATAGGTAGAAGTTAAGCTAGGCAATTTAATTGGCGAGTTTAGGTAATATGTGTGGCAACATATAAAATATTAATACATAAAACCAATGACTGCAGCTAAGCGTAATAACGAGTGGTCAAGATTACCATGACAACAAAGGACGCTAATCCTATTCGTGATTGGTGCAAACTGGAAGCGAATGACGTGACGAGTTAAAAATGACGTCAGCGAAGTGGACGTTAAGTTTTTGACTCTCTACAGGTATATCTGGAAATGGTGGTTGTTTCGCTGCGGTGATCAATCCAAAGTTGTGATTTTCAGAGTAGAGACGAAGGTAATTGAACTGTTCGGACGATCAACCGATAGTTCAAAGTATTGTGCATTAAGTGCAACGCAATTTAAATGAGAAATTTGCGTTAGTGCATAATAATCATCGTGTGAAGTGTGAGACACTTGCGAAGAAGACGAACTCTTAGGCAACAGACTGAAGAGTCGTGTAATTTGAATCGGCAAGCGAACAGCTGATCGGCGTGTGAAGTACGAAGGACGTTTGGTCAACTGGAGAAGAGCTGTGAGGTGAATGCGATGATTCATCTCGTGTGCAACTGATTCACGGCAAGATACGAGTAAGACGTTTGGTGTGGTCACTTCCATGACTGCATATTCAACCGTCTGATCAACATTCTTGACTGCGAAGAATCGGACGACGGAGAGAGCTGAAGACATTCGAGTTTCATACAACTCGACAGATAAGCGCAAATATAATATTTCCTAAGTAACTCGCCACACTAGGTAAATAGGATTGTTATTTGTTTGTGCATATGAATGATATTGAATAACTTTATATTATATATATTTCATAAGAACTGGGAGTTCGTTGAATTTGGAAGAATTTCTTGAGTAAGTTAAACCCAACCGATTAACCACTAGGATAATAAAGTGCCCTTTTACACGGGATAC
Source organism: Lumbricus rubellus (assembly GCA_945859605.1). Classification (NCBI taxonomy): domain Eukaryota; kingdom Metazoa; phylum Annelida; class Clitellata; order Crassiclitellata; family Lumbricidae; genus Lumbricus; species Lumbricus rubellus. The sequence goes on along the minus strand of OX243820.1, from coordinate 25,747,775 downwards.
GACATATATACTGTATATACATGTATAGTAAACTGTCAACACTATCTTTGTTGATGTTCACGCGCGACTCCGACATCAAATGAGGCGCAAACAAGCTGTTTTTAAACTGCGACAAGTAGCCTACTTACTCCATGGTATCATAAATATTATTATTATTATTATTATTATTATTATTATTATTATTATTATTCTTATTATTATTATTATTATTATTATTATTATTATTATTATTATTATTATTATTATTATTATTATTATTATTATTATTATTATTAGAGGCCTACGTTACAGCCTTGGAAAGAATTACAGATTAACTTGCAGTGGCTTTAACACAGACTAAGCCATCAGGATTTCTGAACCACTTAAAACTATTGTTGCGAAGGCCTAGTCTTACACGAGTTAGGCCTATCATTGAAGCATTCATTTGAGTTTAACACTTTAAAATAATAGGCCTATGTTACGTTCATTATAAGCTTGCGTCATCATTCGAGCCAGGTCTGGGCTTTGAACACCTGACACCTCTTCCAACTGAAATTCACCGAGCGATCTCTACGTGTGTGAGAGAAACTCACCGGTGGAGGATAAATGCGGGACTCCGTCCCATGTGGCGAACTCCACAACTGACTGTTGTTCAAGTATCTTCGTGGATGTACGATGTATGGGTTGAATAGAGAGAAGACACCACCGTCAGGCAATTTCTTCAAGTGGATGGACAACTCTCGTCTAACCTGACTCAATGATGAGTGGCTGTCCTGCTGAGCCAATTGTCAACTATAATTATATATGTATATATATATAATTATATATAATTTTATATATATATATATATATACGAAGCAGAGTAAGCAGGCATTTATAGACGTCTCCTTTATGAGAGCCTCTCGGCTGCGCATTCATGTCACAGACTTGTGTTGAAACAGATTAGGTGTCGAAGAACATCAGGAAATCACCAGGAGAGCTGAACTGCTGCAACATGGGCTGCATCTCTTAGCCTACACAAGTGCACATTATGTATATATATATATATATATATATATATATACCTATGCCTTTACTACTATGTTTCAAGGCTGCGAAGGGACAACTGCTTGTTCCACGGGCTAGCTTAGCTACCAGACAGCGCCGAGCCTTCTCGGTTGTGGGACCGTCAATCTGGAGTGACCTCCCCCCAAACCTCCATTTCCTCCACCTGTCTAGTCAATCTTTATTTCTCAAGTCTCTTAAATCTTTTTTCTTTGGTCGTGGCTGGGCTGGGAGCGCCTCTGAGTAGTTTCTTGAAGAGGCGCTGTATAAATTCTAATAATGAATGTATGAATGAATGAATGAATGAATGAATGAAAGGAATTTCTAGAACTGCACAACCTCTTCTTTCGTTTCTCATCTTCCATCATGAATTAGGCTACTTCCAATCGGAGGACAATGACCTTTTTTGCTAGTTTTAACTGTACAAAATTGCTTTTACAACGGCACAAGTCCATTTAGAACTGCACATTTTGTGTACAACTGCACGTTAAAAATCCCTGCTATGTTTAAACTTTAATTGAGAAACTGAATAAATTCCTGATTGTATAGGCCCTCCCTGGAGCCCCACCCCGCCTCCTACGCCTATGGTTATCACCCAGTGACGTTAAACTGAAATTATGTATACATAGACTATAGGCTACTACTACTACTACTACCACCACCACCACCACCACCACCACCACCACCACCACCACTACTACTACTACTACGACGACGACGACGACACAACCGAAGCACACACTCACAGGAGTAGGAATTTCCTAGAAGGGCGCTATAAGAATTAACACGCAATGAACGAATCAGTGAGAGGTGAACGTGAGAGTGAATTAAGCGACTTGTGTAGGCTATCCAGATTCACCTAACTAGTTAGTATTCCCCAGAGTTAACGAGTTATCCAACATCATTCATATAGCTCCTTAACTAGACACGCTTCAGCCTCGCAATCAGGTGTCGTCGTCGTGTGCGCCTGCGCAGAAGTACGCCATCTTGCGATTAGGAAGCAAATCGTCTTAGCCGACGAACACCAGATGGCGAAGTAATTGCAACAGATTTTCGCATTCCAATGATCAGTCGAACGACGAATGAAGTCTTGGCCACTGACGCAGAAATACGACATCATCATTATCATCATCATCGTCATCATCATCGAGCACCGGCGGATATTGCGTCTCTTGAATAGCAACACCCAATTTACCAAGCGTATATTATGTGACTGCACGCTGAATCTAAATATTAAGCAGACAGACAGACAGACAGACAGACAGACAGACAGACAGACAGACAGACAGACAGACAGACAGACGGACGGACGGACAGACAGACAGATGGACAGACAGATCGACATATAGTAGGCCTACTATAGACAGATGATCAGACTGACTGACAGATAGACAGACAAATAGGCGGACAAACAGACAGACAGTCATAGACAGACAGATAAACAGATACACAGCAGATAGGCAAACAGACTGACAGACAGACTGACAGACAGACGGACAAACACAGACAGCGCACTCGATCAATTATGGTTTAATTCTGGCGATCTTTTCTTGGAGGTCGTGTACGTGGAGCTGCAAAATAATGTGGATCGATGCTGCATTTTTAAAACCCTGACCTTTACTCGCTTCTTCGGTAGCAGTTGGTGCTGCATGGTTCAAGAAGACAAGCAGAAAGGCAGACACGAAGACAAACAGATAGATGGATACATGTACATACATGTAGCCTATACATATAGACAAACTGACACCTTGTATGGAACTGCCGATACGTGGCACATCCACACGTACAAGCACGAATACAGATAGGCGGATGCAGACAGGCAGCCAACCAGACGCATACGAGAAAGACAAAAAGTGTGTGTTTCTGTGTCAGTATCTCTGTTATTCTTCGTCAAATACCTATTGGTCTATCTGCTATCTCACTGTTCTTAAGACTGTCTTATTCGACCGGGGTTTTAGCCTACTGGGAGCGCTCCTGAATAGATAACATTGAAGAAGCGCTATATAAAATTGCTTGTTAATAATAATAATTATTATAATAGTAATTATATAATCATAATACGATTTATATAGCGCCGTAGCTCAGTCGAGGCAGAAGGAAAGAGTACAGTGACAGAAGACAGACAAATAGACAGATAAGGAAGCGGACATTCAGACAGGCACCCAGACAGACAGACAGACAGACAGACAGACAGACAGACAGACAGATAGATAGATAGAAAGACAAAGAGGCAGGCAATGCACAGGTGGACAGATGGTGGTTTAGTGGGAGAGGAATGAGGGGGACTGGAGAAGCAGATGATGTATAGAAATAACTCAATCAGTCAATCAATCGACTCATCCGCATGTCCGCAATCATCACTCTCTCTGTATCTGCCTCTGCGTCTTTCTCTCTTTCTCTCGCTGTTTCTCGCTGTCTCTCTCTCTCTCTCTTTCTCTTTCTCTGCCTCTCTCTCTTTCTTTGGAATGCCATTCAACTCAGGCGAAATTCCTTTGGAAGAAAGTCGCCCAAGGCTAGCGAACAATTGAGGAATTTGCATCCGATATAATCCTATTCAAGCACATCTGTTCCACGAATATTTGGACGCTACTTAAGTCACCCAGCGGTACGTGTCAGCAGCCGACTAAGAGGATGCAATTTATCGCATGCTAGAAGCAATACTAGTAGTAGACTACACAGTAAGCTACATAAATAATTGTGGCGTAGTAGTAGCATTGGTGGTAGCCGCAGTAATAGTGGCATATGTTATTGTATGTTTGCATGCATATGTAGCCCACCGGTACTGTACAATTATCTAAGCAGCCTCCTGACAGCTCCTGTACATATGGTTTGTTTGTATGTGCACTTGTTATAGCGCCCCTTCAAGCTCTCTCTACTCAGAGGCGCTCCCGATGCAGAGCGGACACTGCATCGGAGTTTCACGCCGAAGCGCTGAGCAATTGTAAGTGAAGGACTTGCCCAAGGTCCTTACGCGGCGAGGTGGATTCGAACCTCGGACCTTCCGGCTCCAAGGCAAAGACGCATATATGATATACCTAGGTATCATCATTCTTATTGTCCTTACAGGCAATTCAAAATCTGTCTTGCCTACATGCGTGATGTGTTGCACTGGTTGCCAATAGCTCAACGTATCTCATATTGAATTACTGCTCTGTTTTCAAGCTCCATCCTTGGTTGCGCTCCATCTTAACTATAATTTTATGCGATCTTTGTCGCCCAGTCTCTGACGTTGAAGCGCGTCGGGCTCTTCGCTCTATGCTATGAAAAGCAACTCCTAGCTCTTCTTATCTGCTAAACAACGCCGAGCATATTCTCGGTTGTAGGGCCGTCTATCTGGAATGACCTCTCTTCAAAGCAGCATTTATAACATCTGACCAATCAAACCTTGCTTCATAAAGCTGTCAAGTCGGTTTTTTTGCCGTGGCTGGGCTGGGAGCGCTCCTGAATAGATTTATTGAAGGGGCACAAAATAAATACATAGATTGAATGTCAACATCTGTAATGTCTTCTTCTATAATCTTCCCTGCACCGGTTCTTTGGAATGAACTGACGAAATGCAGTATCAAGCTCGATTTTATAACCACGTTCTTTTACCTGTCAATCTTTTGCTGCCCCTCCAATAGTTTTCCACTCAAGATTGAAATCGAACCTTCGAATCTATCATAATAATTTATGCTGGTTCTACTTCTGCTCCGCCCCACGACTATCACCATGCATACCTATGCATATTCCTATTCATACATAATATTATGCATATTCATTATTCATACACATGCATATTCCTATGCTGGTTGACTTCTGCTCCGCCCCACGACTATCACCATGCAATGGCATGCATACCTAACGATATGCACTGTTTGACCATTGACCACCCCCACCGGATTCTAGCATGGTAACGAAACGCACCAAACAAACTAGTTATTACGAACTTGATCTGATAGAGCGACGGAGTTAAATTGGTCTGCTATAATTGCACTTGCCTTCGATTTTCGCAAATTAAGCATAAATCTAAAGCGGAACATGGATATTATTCATGCTTGCTATAAATTTCCTGACTCATTTATTAATATCGATATATCAATATCAGTACAATCCTCACGAATATACAGGGTTGGCCAAACAAAAGTAATCCCATACGGATTTTTGCCCACATTTTGGCCAAAAGTATTTTTTCATCAGATTTTACAGGCTTAACGAAAAATTCATATCTACGTAGGCCTACAATGGTTAAATTTCACCAAGAACTTTCAAAAAGAGCAGAAGTGATATCACTTTTAGTGAATCCACCCACTGTTTTTGACGATTAAAAAAAGTTTATTTTATATTTATTTGATAAAATAAAAACAAAATTATAAATTCGTTTTTGCTACTCTTTTTGTTGTGCTATGTTTTTGGGTCCTCAAAAAATAATGGGTGGACTCATTAAACGTTATATAACTTTTGTTCTGTTTGACTTTTTGATTAAAGTTGGTTGTTGCGCGCAAATGTGAATTTCCTTTAAGCCTATAAATTTTTATTTAAAGATTCTTACTTTTGGCAAAAATAATGGCAAAACTTCTTAGAGAATTATTTGGTTTTGGCCCACCCTGTATAAGTGGTATAACTTTTGTTCTGTTTGAAATATTTTAGTGAATTAATCTGGTCATCTGGTGTAAATATGAATTGACTTTAAGACTGTAAAATTTCATTTCGAAATTCTTACTTTTGGCCAAGATATTGGCAAAAATCCTATTGGTGGAATCTTTTTTGTGGCGCACCCTGTATAATTATATACATATATATTCCGATGCACCCCTAGGTCTATTAGCCCTAGGTCTCTTAGGTCTGCTACTAGTTTGTTTAGAAAGAAAGAACGACTGTCAATCTTAAACTCACAATGATAGCTGATTGCTGTCTTCGTCCTCATTAATACTTGAGTAAGCTTAGTCGTGATGAATGAAATTGGAATGTCCGCGGCGAAATAAAATTGATCAATGTGGTGAAGCATATTTTGTTTAAAACTCAGAAAGGAAACAGGATGTCACTGAATCAGAAATATGGATTTAAAAGAAGTCTTTTCAAATTGCAAGAATTACCGTTGTCCGTATTCTCTTCTTAATTTTCCTGCTATTAATTATAAGACTTAGGCTACATTGTAACCTTTAAGGTTATGTGCGCAGGTGAGTCTTACTGGTCCAAGAATTCGCATGTGTCTTTCTACACATGTGTCTTTCCACGGGTGCATCTCTATATGTGGCGTCTTTCTATACGTGCTCGAAATGATCCTCGCAATCATAATCGTAATCTTGAAAATAACTTCTAAAGCGCCCCTCGAAAACCAAGCGCAGCGCACCAGCATATTCACGAGCTCATCCATGTAGGCCTTACATGTATGTATGTGTATACATGTATGTGCACATGTTATAGCGCTCCTACAAGTAATCCACTCAGAAGCGCTCTCGACTACAGCGCGGACACTGAATCGGAGTTTCACGCCAAAGCGCTGTGCAATTTTAGTAGTGAAGGACGTTCCAAAGATCACTAAGGAGCGACTTGGAATGGATTCGAACCTACAACCCTCCAACTGCAAGGCAACAAACATACCCATTAGACCACAGCGTCCGACAAATTCCATGGCTATCGTCTGATTGGCAATAATTATAGACTTTAGACATGGACATAACTCGCAATTCGAGTAATTGCATTCAGGTTGTAGAATTTTACAAAAACAAATAACCCAAAATAATAAACTGCTGAAATAGCCTAACTAGTATATTATATAGTTGAAAATGCTTTCGCCTGCTCCTCACTTAAGTATACTATATACTATATAGGCTATATACTTCAACAAACCGTTTCAACTCAGGCCGTATAACTACAGCGCATGCATGTCCTCAAAATCACTACACTGCCATGGCTTGAAATGCATTGACGCATAAGCTACAAAGGCACCACAACATTATTTCCAAGCCATCCTATGGTCATATTCTCGCCGTTCATTCTCGGTCCAACAACTTCGCTCAACTGCTTCCTCTTCTGGTCTAACCGTCTAACACTCTTCCCTCAACTCATCATCATTCTCATGACTAAACATTGCTGTTCCACTTCCACGGAATATACTCCCACCAGAATCACAGCAAATATCTGATCCAGCAGACGAATTCATAAAAGTGACCAAACCCCACCTTCCCATCTTTGCGCAGGTCTTACACTCAAAAGTTCAACATTGATGATAACAATAGCCTAATATAATCTATAGGGCCTACTGTAGACTAATTCAGAACGATACCCCTTGTAGGCTATAATTTATCTGTCCTAAGAAAGGCTCTGAAACGGCACGCTTTAGCTTTTCGAAACATTTTGCAAGACATTCTCATGAATGCGAATTTGTAGGTCAGCACAACCATTTCCAACTCAAAACACACTTTAAATCTCGAGATATTGATATTCAGGGATGGGCAAATTGCAGGGCAATATGTAATTCAATTACAAATTACCAATTACTAGAGAAAATGTAATTGAATTACAAATTACTTTGACTCAGAGTCTCAAATTAAAAAATTACAAATCACGTAAATTCAATTACATCAATTGCAAATTATGTTGGGGCTCAAATCATTTGAATAAAAAACTCAGGCAGGAAGTGCATGTCTTTTCTCCTTATTTCTACGTGTAGGCCTATTATTATTCATTTTTAGCAGTTGGATCGCTATGAGGCAATGGAAGTTCCCTTTCTGTCGTCTTCTATATGCTGCAAGATTTCTAAATGGTTTTTGTTTTGTGCCAGTTGACGTTGTGGTCACTGCACGCTGTACATTAAAACCATAAAATTCTTCATCTTCCTCTCCTTTACGACCGCTAGATGCTCAGTATTTGGTTCGCTACTGGTGGCATTTTCAGAGGTTGTTACTAGCAATTCATATAATTATTCTTTTAGTTTGGTCTGCAAACTATATGCGGGCAGCCACGTAGGCCTAGCTTAAAATATGGACGAGTCACTGTCGCAAGGATCGTAGGCTACGTATGATTTACCAAAGAATCTTTAAAAAGTTGCATTCAAAGTAATTTGATTTTGCAGAATGTATTTGAAATTACAAATTACAGGAAGAAATATAATTGAATTACAAATAACTTTGACACGAAGCATCAAATTACAAATTATCATTATGACAATTGTAATTGATATTACTCAATTAAATTAGGCTACTGCACATCCCTGTTGATATTTTAAATTTCGTTGCGATAGTTATCGCTGAAATTAAGACATTATTAGTATTCATCGTTGTACAATGTCTATAACGTCCCCATTGCACTTAACGTCATTTTGACTTTATTTTTGGACGCCATATTTCGCTTAAGACGGAGCTAAACCTAATACGCAAATCAAGCGTATTCGCGATGATAATAAAAATAATGATAGTAGCCTACGAGCAAATGATCGTAAGTTAAGGAAAATAGAATTTTTTTTATAATAGATAAAATATCGTGTCGGACATTTTTAAAGCGCCTCTCGCCGCAGTAGGCTACAATCAATACAGAGGCGCTCTCATTGCAGAAACCCGGTGGAAAACAAGGTAGGCGAAGAGGAGACCCAGACAAGTAGACCAAGAGGAGCCCCAGACATAAGCTTAACCCACGGAGAATGGGAAGGTCGCTCAAAGCGTTGGGGTAAACTATTATAATTGTAAGATGGTGAGACGAGAAGAAGTTTCAACGAAAGTGAAGATGAAAAGATGGATGGGAAGGAAGTGGAAAGAAGAAGGGAAAGAGGTGATAAGTGAGAGGGACGAGATTGGAGAGAAAGGAATGTGGTAGGAGGTTGGGTGTGGACTGTGGAGGATAGGTATGGTGAGGAGAGAGAGGGTGCGGGAAAGGTGAGACAGGTAGGGCCAAAACACAAATTTCATGGGAAACGAGGGGCAGGGTGGAACGGATTGGGGTTGGGACTAAGTGCACTACTAGGGAGGAAGGAGGAGGGCCTGCAGGAATCATTAACGAGAGTAGTGAAGGTAAGCCAAAAATGGGTACCGGTATGTGCATTAATGTGCAAAAAACGGAATGTCAATATATTGGAAGAGAAGTGACAAAGCTTGGGCTGAACGTCGATGGACAGACACTGGAGCAAAAGGAGAGGTCTTAACGATGCGCAGGAGGGAAGGGGGGGTCGGAAAAGGACATTGAAAGAAGAATCGGGCCCGCTAGAGGAATATTACAGAGATTGCATAAGATCTGGAGATCAAAGGAAATCAGCAAAACCACCAAGGTGCGAATATATGAGACGTTGGTGCTGAGCGTACTGTTATACAACTCAGAGACGTGGACGCTGAAGGAGGCACAGAAAAGACGATTGAGGGTATTTGAAATGACGTGTCTGCGAAGGATAGAAGAGGTCACAAGGAGGGAAAGGATAAGGAACACGGAAATACGCAGCAGCCCGTGAATACAGCGAGACATTGTGGACAGGATACAGATAAGAAGAATGCGATACTTCGGACATGTCATCAGAATGCAGAGCAGGAGATACCCAAAAGTGGCTCTGCAGGGGTATATGCAGGAGAAGAGGAGAAGAGGCAGGCCCAGGAAACGTTGGATGGATATGGTGGAGGAGGGCTGTCTGACGATGGGATTAACCGTGGGAGAGGCGACGCGGACAGCACAGTACAGGGTCAATTGGAGGCTATCTATAAAGGAGCGTCTGATGAGGGCGCAAGCTTCGCCAAGGCCACGAGTAAGTAAGTAAGTAGGGAGCGGGTACTGGGTGGGGGCGGTTGAAGGTGCATAATCGAAATTTCCTCGGCAACGCCTGCCATCTAATAAGTGTGGGGGACAGAGCAAGCACTCACTCCGTGAGTGGCGGCTGGGTGGGGCTAAAAACCAACCATCTCCACGCTATGAGTTCATGTATTTTCATAGCACGCCGATGTATGAAGCTGGTTCTGGCGACTTTGCTTTAGGGGCCTTGTAAAAATTTTCAGATCACGACTAAACCATGGCTGGTCATCATGTCAATCGCAGTCTAGGACACATGGAATTATGGGATATAGACTCCGCCCACATCGACTAGTATACATGGATGCGTATTGTCTGCTGTGAGCCTGTGAATGACGCAAATTCACACATAAATTATATAGAGGCCTATAAATTATAGGCCTGCTCGTGTGTGTAACTGATTCTGTTCTCATCCTGCGACTTATTCAGAGTGGCTTCGTTTATTGCCAGTAGATCTGTTACAGTAGACGTCTGAAAACTTCTAAGAGACTGCGTAGGCTACAAACGAGAACGAGAACCGAGAGTACTGATCAACATATTGTGTCAAACGGGTAACTCTAGCGTGTAAGTTTTTTCGTAGCATGAATTTGAAAATTCACAGAATATTGATATTGAAAAGCAGGCGCATCTGGTAGGAATCTCTAAACGCATAAAGGATGATCACATCCATAGGCCGAAGCTTGGTCTGAATTAGGGGGGGGGGGGTGGACGATCGACCGAAGGACGAAACATTAATTTTGTTCACACTGCAATAGTGGCATTTAGGCTCGTATTTTAACCAAATTGCCCATTATTTCAGCGCTAATAGTCGTGGTTTAGGACTTTAAAACTGTTCCATCCCATTTTTTGCAATTCTTTTCTAAAATAATGTCAACACTGTAATGGTTACATTTTAGGTTGTAATTTAAAAAATTGAAGGCGTATTCTATATAATTTCAGTGCTGAAAGCTGTGGTTGAAGACTTCATAGGTGTTCCTCTCACTGTTTAAACTTGTTTTAAGTTTTCACACTGTGATGGTAACATTCTAAGCTGTCAGTTTAGTAAAATAGCTCAATTTTCAATGCTGATAGTCTAAGTTTAAGACTTCAGAGAGTCGCCTCATAATTGCTCACAATTGTTTGGGATTTGCACACTCTAACAGTGGCTTTCGAAGCTGACATTTTAACAAATTTATTAGTGAGGGCTCTGAGACGTGGTCTATGACAAATTTTAATTTGCACACAATGTAATGGTTGCGTTTTTCAGCGGTCATCTTAACAATAATTGCACTGCTGATAAGACATGGTTAAAGACTTTTAAAAGTATCTCTTCCAATTTGCTTAGATTTTTTTTATTTCCACACTTCAATAGCAGCAATGTAAGCTGTCATATCAATCAAATTGCTCATGTTTCAATGCTGATAATCCTTATTTAAGACTTCAGAAACATGGGCGCCCGCAGAAATTTTTGCAGGAGGGGGCAAAAATTTTACGATGGTCAGTGGTCACGGATAAAAAAAATTTCAATCGCAAGAGCATGAAAAACACAGCGTTGGAAATTAAAAATAAGGGTGTTTTTTCAAAGAGGTTTCTTAATGCAAATTTCTCAGTTTCATTTTGTGTATTATTTTTATTATGAAGTGCAAATTTGTTGTTAAAAAAACCAAAAAGTAGGCCTAGATGTTAAACAGTAGGTCCATGAAAGGCGCTATGCCTATAAATATTTATTTCTATAGAGATTTCTATACGTAAATTTCTGACTTTCACTGTTTTTATCATTAATTATTCGTATCGCTAGTGTTTTAATGCGAAGAAATTTGTTAAAAACCCAAAAGTAGTAGTCAGAAAAATAGGTTTCACTTTTCCAGGGGGGGGCAAGTGCCCCCCCTTGCCCCTATGTGCGGGCGCCCATGTTCAGAAAGATGCCTCTCAAATGCATGACATTTTTCGGATTTGCACACTGTTGCCAAAGCGTTTTAAGCGGTCATCGTAAGAAATACTCATGATTTCAGTGTTCCGAGATGTGGCTTAAGACTTAAATAAATAACCACCACTATTTAAACATTTTTCTTTATACGCTGTAATGGTAAGATTGTAAGCTATCATCTTTAAAAATTACTCACTATGGAAAAACAGTGAATAACACTGTAGAAATTTATAAATGATATCATACGAAATATTTCAGAAATATTGGGAAGATATAAGCATCTCCGTCCACAACCACAAACCTGGACGTCATCGTTTCCATCTTCTTGCTCTAGTGGTCCCTTTCTACAGCACTTACTCCTGCTCTTCCACCTGTCCTACTTCTTTTGCTCCACCTTCTCCCACCATTATTCTTCATCTATATAGTTCTCCTTTTCTTCTTTCGTTTGCGCTTTCTTTTTCTCCTTCATTTTTCATATCCTTACTACACCCGTTACCGGTACTCATAGATAGATTCTTCTCCTCGATTACCCAATCATCCCATCATCAAAATGGATTTGAATTTACACCCACGTTCAAACGCCGTTGCGAGGCACCTGAACGGTGCTGTATAAGACAGTGTTCTGTATTTCTGTATCCATATACAACGCATACAAATAAATGTGCGCATATAATATGCAGACTTAAGTATGCTCTGAGAAAGATACGAGTTACTGCTTATAAATCTGATTTCTGACGCAGTGACCTCAAGCCATCGCACGACTAATTTGTGTCGACAGTCGAGGAACAACAGTGACGCTGATTTGAAATCTGGATTGGATCTGTTCAGAGCGATAAAGATGAATTGTACATTGTCAAATATGAGTGCCTCCGTTAGCTGCTCGAACAACCAAACTACACTTCAGACTCAAAATCCGACTGTGATTGCCTCCAGCATCCAGATTCTAAGCGTTTCAATTGGTGCCGTCGGAATCGCTGGAAATCTGTTGGCTCTCATCGTTTTTCTTGTACACAAGCCACTCCTCAAACGCCCTGCAAACTATTTCCTCCTCAACCAGTGTACCATCAACCTCCTCGCTAGCATCATGCTCATACTGACGATAATGGTCGACGGTAATCACTGGTCACCGTCTGTGGTCGTTCCACTGTGCTACTTGTGGAACTCCCGTACCTTATTCAGCGGCCTGCTTCTATCCTCAACCTACAACATCACCCTGATGACCATTGAGCGTTACATCGAGATTGTGCACCCGATTAAGCACCGCCTAAAAATCAGCAAGGGCAAGATCGTCGCAAGCACCATCATCGGAACTTTGCTTAGTCTAATCACTAAAATATGTCTCAACTACCCATCCGTAAAGGTCACAAAAGGAATTTGCTCGATCGGAAACTTCCCAAGCGTCGCCGGAGCGCGTGTCGCCGGTGTCGCCAATTTCCTCGTCGAGTACTTTATCCCCATCAGTGTCTTTGCTTTCTGTTACACTAGTATGGCGCGCTCTTTACTCCGCATCTCAAAGATCACTCAACCGGCAAGTGCCACAGCTGCACCATCGATCGATCCGAAAATCTCGAGAGCCAGACGCAACATCATTAAGACGTTGTTCATCGTCGTTCTTGCATTCGTCATCTGTTCAGGCTTCAAGAATTTTTTGGTATTAGTAAGTCTTTTTGGAAACCTGGCGGTGGATGTGAGTGGGGCAATTTACATCGTGGCTATATTATTGTCCTACTTTAACTGTTGCAACGATCCATTCATTTATGGCTTCTCCTATTTGGAATTTCGAGTAGGGATTCGTAAGTTATTCTGTGGTTTTCAGGTGAGGCCGTCTGGATCAGGTACAACTGACACTCAGACACAAAACATGACCATGTAGTTCGCATTATATTATGTTCAATGCATCAAGTAGTTCGTGTCAGAGGAACATGTCTAGTTACTCCATTTACATAGTCTGTATTATACTCTGTAAGAAGATAGTTTCCATCTGTTACTTTGGAGATCAGTTGAGACAATTTGAGCATAGGTGTATTTTGTCATGCGTGTTATAGATTATAGCTATTGTTTATGATGCGTAATCCTGTATGATAATTAATTATAGCGTCACTGAAAATGTGGATTATTGCTACAATAGCGGTTTTGCCCAGCTAAGCTCGAGTTTCCTCAAGCGTGATGTTTCGCTAATTAAATATACAGTAGGCCAAGTTAACAAGGACATTAAATTCGAGTAATTGAATTATTGGGGTTGTAGAATCTTACGAAAGCAAAGGACTCTAAATAATAAACTGATATGAAATAGTTCAGAATATCTTTCGCTCGGTCCCCCAGTTAGGCTAAATACTTCAAGTTTTCAACAAACCATTTCAACTCTGGCCGTATAACTACCGCCCATGTCCTGAAAATCACTACACTGCCAAGCTTGAAATGCATTGACGTAAAAGCTACAAAAGCATAATACAATATCTCCAAGCCCTCCTATGTCCTCGCCGTTTATTCACGATCCAACAACTTCGGTCAACCGCTCCTCTTCTGGTCTAACTCTGCTCTAACACTCTTCCCCCCCAACGCTTCCCCCAACATTGGGGCGCGGCGGTGTAGTGGTGGCGTCGTTGCCTTGGAGCCGGAAGGCTCAAGGTTCGAATCCACCTCGCCGCGTAAGGACCTTGGGCATAATGGGCAAGTCCTTCACTCAAAATTGCTTAGCGCTTCGCCGTGAAACTCCGATACAGTGTCCGCTCTGCATTCGGGAGCGCTTCTGAGTAGGGAGCCTTAAGGGGCGCTATAACAAGTTCACATACAAATAAACTCATCACCTCATGACTAAACATTGCTGTTATACCCGCTTCTATGGAATGTAGGCCTACTCCCTCCAGAATGACAGCAAATGTCTTATCAATACGTCAATCCGAATTTATACAGCACCCCCTCAGGCCCTCAAGACACCTAAGAAGGTGCCCACCAAAGATGCAATTCTAAATGAGATGCGCTGCGGGAAAGGAAGCCAGTGCAGGACCTCGTTCATAAATAGGGATACACGATCCTGTAGAGAATTCGCCAAATGACCAAACCCCATATCATGCTATCTTTGCGCGCATCTTTACACTCAAAAGTTAAAACGTCCACAAATTCCATCATGATTCCACCACTTTCCTCTGATCCCCTTTCTCTGACGCAGTGTTATTTTACTTCACAAAATAATTTCTATTTCAGTTTCAGTTCAGTTCGGCTGGAAGTAATTTCAGTTTCAGTTCAGTTTCAGTTCACAAATAATTTCAGTTCAAGTTCAAGTTACAGTTCTTAAATAATTTCAGTTCAAGTTACAGTTCTTAAAAAATTTCAGTTCAAGTTACAGTTCTTAAAAAATTTCAGTTCACGTTACAGTTCTTAAATACTTTCAATTCAGGTTACCATTCTTAATTAATCTTACTTCGACTTCAATCAACGTAGTTACTTGAAGTTGAAGGTCTATCAACGTAGTTACACTAGTACACTAGTACAGGATACTAACTACTCACTGCAAAGTGCAGTATTTAATTTCAGAAAAACTCTCATTTCCAGAGAACTGTTCATCCGGTTGATAGCCACACATAATACCTAGTCAATTAGCAAATTTTAAAGACAGGGTATAAAACAGACTTTTGAAAAACTAAAAATATAATAGAAAAAATTTAGAACCTGGTAATGCAAACTTCGAGTCCAAAGTCTTCACCATTTCCCTGAATGAAGGCTTGTCGAGAAGTGTAACCGGGGACGCCGTAGACACGATCATATCCAGTACGCTGTTCAGACGTCGAACGTGCTCTGACGAATCCAGAGGCCATGTGACGATTTTACGCTGAAAACAACCTTCTAATGACTGCATCTTTGACGCTGGCGCTGCGACATCCACAGGTCCCTTTCTTTTCAAACCACGCTTTTCCTCTTCCTTGCATTTTTCCTTCTCTTCAAATGCCGCGTGTGCCAATTTATGAAAGCGTGCTAAGTGGCTGATCAAGTTGGTCGAGTTCTTCCCTGCCAAAAATACGCCACTCATTTCCCGTTTTCTCATCGATCACAACGCACTTCGATTTGCCAGACTCTTCACAATACTCAAAATATTACCAAACTGGACTCTCCCTTTTCCTATCGGACAACAAATGAGCTAAACTTGACGACATTCTCGAAAAGAACCGCTGAACGACAACACTGTGAACGATAATACCGTTATATACCGAGAAATCTCGCGAGATTAACGACTTTCTCTTAACATAGACCAACGAAAGACTGGTTCACCGCTAATTTAAGTCAGTAAGTAAATTACTTCATTTCTATAACATAGCCCAACGAAAGACTGGTTCACCGCTAATTTAAGTCAGTAAGTAAATTACTTCATTTCTATTTTTAGTCATAAATGTGTATAATTTCCGTTCGGATTTTAATTATCGTTACAGTTTTTATTCAGTTCGGCATCATTTATTTCCGTTTCCGTTCAGTTTTCGTTCTTAGAATATTTTCAGTTATCGTTATACTTACCGTTAACGGAATGGATTATTTTCAGTTCGACTTATCGTTTCCGTTAACGAATATAACACTGCTCTGACGCCGAATGAACTGTAAGAGCCATTCGCCACTGCACTCGCGTGAATCTTGAACTGGAGCCGACTTTGACCATAATTATGACGACATTTCGAATTCACTCTAATAGATGTGATAATAACGCGGTTGTGAAACATGGAACGAAACCTAATTTCTCGGAGATTAATTTTTTAGACCTACTACTAACATAATTTTTCATAAATTCTGAGGGATCATTGGTACCTCTGGTGAAAATAATAGTAAGTAAGTAATAATAATGATAATAATAGTAAAATAATAATAATGATGATGAATAAAAAGTATGATGATGATGATGAAGATGAGATGACAATGTTCTATACTGTAGGGCAGTGTAGGCTAAATCATAACTTTTGTCCTTCTGTGCACATGTGTGGGGCCTACGTCAGTCCTTAGAAAGGCACTGAAACTGCACGCTTTAGCGTGTCGAAACATTTTGTGAGACATTCTCTTAAATATGAACTTGTAGGTCAGCATAACTATTTCCAACTCACAATAGGTTTTTAAATCCTGAGATATTGACATTTTAAATTTCGATGTGATAGTTTACGCCGGAATTACGACGCCTCAATATTCATCGTAGCACAAAGTCAATAACGACCGCATTGCTCTTGACGTCCTTTTTTTACATCACTTCATGACGCCATATTTCGTGACGGAGCTAAACCAAATACGCATATCAAGCGTATAGGCAATAATGCAAAAATAGTGATAGTACGAACAAATGATCGCAAGTTTTGGAAAATAATAACAATTGTTGTAATAGATAAAATATCGTGTGGGACATTTTATAAAGTGCCTATTGCAGTACAAACAATTCAAAGGCGCGCTCAGTGCAGAAACCCCGGAAAGACAAAGCAGACAAAGAGGAGACCCAGACATAAACTTAACCCACGGAGGATGGGGAGGTCGTTCAAAGCAGAAGGGTACGGTAAATAAATATTATTGTTAGATGTGGATTGGACAATGGGACGGGAAGAAGTGGAGAGGGAAAGATGGGTGTGAAGAAAGTGGAAAGATTGAGGGAAAGAGGTGATGGGTGAGGGACGGGATTGGAGCGGAAAGGAGTTTGGTAGAAGGTTGGGAGTGGAGAATAGGTATGGGACGGGATGGGTATGGGAAGAGTTGGACAGGCGGGGCAAAATAGAAATTTCATGGGTAACGTGGGGCAAGTTGGAATAGGATTGAGGTTTAGGCAGAGTGGTTGCGGGGACGGGAAGGAGTTGTTGGAGGTTCATAATGGAAATTTTCTCGGCAACACCGTTGACCAAATATATATGTGTGGGGCAGGGCGGGCACTCACCACGCGAGTGGTGACGGGATGAGGAGAAAATTTTCCCGAGCAACGCCGGGTACCCAATCTAGTCATAATAATAACAATAGGCCTAATAATAATAATAAAAATAATTAGTATTATTGTTATAATAATAATAATAATAATATTATAATAATAATAATAATAGTTCACTCTATTTCGTTGCCTTGCAGTCAGAGGGTTGCAGGTTCGAATCCACTTCAAACCGCTGCGTATAGGGACCTTGAGCAAGTCCTTCACCCGAAATTGCTCTGGCGTTTCTGCGAGCAACCCTGATGCAGTGTCTGCCCTGTAGTCGGGAGCAGTGTAAGAATTGTGAAAAAATAACTGGCGGCGGGGGGTTGGACCATTATCCACTTGGACTCGGGGTGTGAAAAACAGACTTTAACATGGGGCTCTAAGAAAGACTGGGAGGGTTGAAACCAACCCCTCGGCAATTCTCACCCTGGTCGGGAGCGCATGAGAGGAGTGAGTTTGAAGGGGCGCTAGAGAAATGGATAGAAAAATAACCCATATTAATTCAAATTGGCAAGTACGCATTAAGGTTACTGGACAGATAGTAACAGATGACAGCAAGTTAAACATGACACAATCAAACATCAGGCTGTATGGCAGCCTGCAAGAGGCAGCAGTTCCTACTGCTCATTTTGCAGTCGACACTAGAAAGTACTGATTGTATTAGACGCCAGGATGGTTAAGCTCTTGTGAAGTTCCGAGTACCGAACCCCATCCCTGCTGATCTACTTGCCAGTGCTATCATTCAGCCATCTCCTCGCTATGCGCCCATGTGTTTTCATAGGACGCCGATGCATGAAGCTGGTTCTGGCGACTTGTTTTTTGAGGGGGTCCAGTAAAAATTTCAGACTACGACTAAAACGTGGCTGGGCAGCATAGTCAATCGAGGTTCAGGACGCATGGAATTATGGGATATAGACAGACTCCGCCCACATCGACTAGTATACATGGATGCGTATAATTGTCTGCTGCGAATGACGCAAACTCATACATATAATTATAGAAGCCTATAAATTAGACATGTGTGTGCCTGATTCTGTTTTCATCCTGCGACTTATTCAGCGTGGCTTCGTTTGTTGCCAGTAGATCTGTAGACGTATGAAAACATCTGAGAGACTGCGCAGGCTACACGAGAAAAAGAGCTGATTAGGCCTACTGGTCAGCAATATTGTGTCAAACGGGTAATTCAAGCCTTTAATTTGTTCATAGCATGAATTTGAAAATTCACAGGTGGATGTAGGATATTGATATTGATACGTAGGTGCTCCTGATAGGAATCTATAAACGCATAAAGGATGATCACATCCATAGGTGAAAACTTGGTCTGAATTGGGGTGGGAGGGGGTGGACGAGCGGCTGAAGGACGATGTGCGCCCTCCCCAACATTAATTTTGTTCACACTGCAATAGTGGCATTTAGGCTCTTATTATAATCAAATTGCCCATCATTTTAGTGTTGATAGTCATGGTTTAAGACTTCAAAAGTGTTGGATCTCTTTGTTTGCAATTTAAAAAAATTAATTTCCACACTGTATTGGTTGCATTTTAAGTTGTCATTTTAACGAACTTGTATATCATTTCACTGCTGAAAGCTGTAGTTTAAGACATCAAAAGTGTCCCCCTCCCGCTGTTTAAATTTATTTTAAATTTCCACACTGTAATGTGACATTTTAAACTGTGAGCTCAGTGAAATTGTTCATTTTTCAATGCTGATAGTCATAGTTTAAGACTTAAAGTGTCGCCTCCCAATTGCTCACAATTGTTTGAGGTTTGCACACTTTAACCGTAACTTTTTTAATCTGACGTCTCAACAAAATTATTCATGATTTCAGAATTTTCAGTGCTCTGAGACGTAGTCTATAACAAATAAATGTCCACTCCCATTGTTTATACAATTTTTAATTTGCACACAATGTAATGGTTGCGTTTTCAGCTGTCATCTCAAAGAAATTTCTCATAATTGCTTTGCTGAAAGACATGGTTTAAGACTTTTAATAGTATCTTCTCCCATTTGCTTAGATTTTCTAATTTTCGCACTTCAATAGCAGCATTTTAAACTGTCATATCAATAAAATTGCTCATGGTTCAATGCTGATAATCATTGTTTAAGACATCAGAAAGATGCATCTCAAATGCATGCCATTTTTCTGATTTGCACACTGTTGCCATAGCTTTTTGAGCTGTACTCTTGCAAATACTCATGCTTTCAGTGCTCAGAGATGTGGTTTTAAGACTTAAATAAATAGTTCCATTGTTTAAACATTTTATTTTGTATGCTCTAGTGGTAAGATTTTAAGCTATCATTGTAACAAAATTACTCATTATGGATAAACAGTGAATAACACTGTAGAAATTCATAATGATATTTACGAAATATTTCAGAAATATTGGGAGGATATAAGCACATCCGTCACACCCCCCCCGCCCCGCCACAAACTTGAACGTCATCGCTTCTTCCGGTTCTAGTGTTCTCTTTCTACAGCACTTGCTCTTCTACCTGTTCTGCTTCTCTTTTCTCCACTTTTTTCAACTATTGTTCTTCATCTAGCTCTCCTTTTCTTCTTTCGTCTGCGCTTTATTTTTCTCCTTCCTTTTCATATCCTTACCACACCCTTTAGGCCTTTACGGTACTAATATATAGATTCTTCTCCTCGCTTCCCCATTCATTTAATCTCTTTTCTCCACCCCGTCTTGTTCATAAACCGTATTACTGTTCAGCATCTCACTCGAATCCCTAGAATTGAAAACTGATTATATAATTACACCTACGTCCAAACGCCGTTGTGAGGCACCTGAAATGTGCAGTTTAAAACGGTCACTGTGTTCTACACTGTGTCCGCGATAAAGTAGAACCCACAATAAAGTGTCAAAACTAGGTCAAAATGTTTAGGATTTGCCTTAAATTTTACACACAACAACAGTGGCCATAGTTACACGAGATCCTAAAGCCGATTAGAAATATTCGTGAGTTTGTCAAATTTATGAGCGTTTGAGATGCAGCACAGAAAAATGCAACTTTCCAACATGGAAAAGCTGAAAGGAAGCGAAATTCAGCTCTAAATGATGCTCAAAATGTTCTTTTTGTTCACGATCACACAGCCGTAGACATAGACGCTACTGTTTGATGGTCATGTCGATGATCACCTGGTCAAACAGCTGTCACTCTTCAATCAGACGCACCCTACGCTTATCGATGTCATGAATACGGGAACGAAAAACGCGCTACTCTGGTACATGCACCCGGATCGAGGTCTGGACTGCTAGGCGGCCACAGCTACGGATATGAAGCCGAGTGTCTTCCGGGACAGCTACTACACTACCACGTCTATGGTCGATAGTCCATAGTTCGAAGTACTATACTGGCTTCCTGATATTCACTTGTTTTCAGCGGTTCTTGCAAGGTCAGACCATGTCCTCCGCGAGTCGCTCCCCAGCGAAGCACCCGGGTTTATATAACCTTCGCCCGAGACGCCATGACGGGTGCTGCCAAGAGCTCACAACCAAAATTATGAGGAAAACACTTGCAGCTAGAATGTTGTTTACATAGGCCTACTAATCAGTGTTGCTAGATTGTTGTTTCGCTAGATATTTTATATTTCTTGTGAATTTTATACTATGATACTCGTTCAATGTTCATCTGAAGTGCTCTTTTGCAGTTAAGCTAGTTACGAGAAAGTCCCTAAGCTGTTTCAGCAGAAACCACGTGATCCCACCGGCCTGGTTAAGAGAGATAACGACCGGAAATGACGTAAAGAAAAATGACGTCAAGAGATGGCGTCGTAAAATGAAACGGTGAAAATAGCGTCCAATTTTTCAGCGGTTATCATAATAATATTTAAACATAACATGTCCGAACAACTATTCGAAGTTAAAGCGGATTGTGATCCGAAAATAGTTGCGTTGACCTATAAATTCGCAAGAAAACCTTAAAAACTTTTCGTAGCGCTATAATAGGGCCTAGCGTCCGTTCGAGAGCCGTTTAAAGTCAGACGAGCATAGGCCTACAAACAAAAGGACAAACTATCGGACTTATGGTTCTTGTCAGTTTCACGACCCCCAAACAAATTATACTTTTCTTAAGAGTCGGTTTTGAAATTGCTAAAGATAAATATATAGGCTATCGTGAGGGTCGGTTAGGCCTCAGGTTAGGCCTACGCGTCCCGAGGGTCGGTTAGGGTTAGGAATATGGTTAGTGCAGTCATTCGGTCCCGGATAGGCCATCGGTAAACGAGGTTATAGGCCCTATTGATGAGAAATATTTGTCGACGAAATAGAAACGGGATTTATCAAACAAATTCTTACCTAAACAGAAGCTGGATCGATTGAAAAATTTCTCGCCAAACCAGAAGTTGGATTTATTAAAAATTTACGACGCTAAAATACACGTTACTTCTTGGGGGGTCGTGAAAGTGACAAGTAGGCTACCCATCTAATTGCTAAAGGTCAAAATATTCTCATCTACATTCTTATATGCTGAAGTGCAGCACACTAATTAGGCCTATGCTTATTTAACCATAATATCGCTCTAAGATATTCTCTATATAGATGTGGATAGTTGAACGAGTTCACTACCTCGAGGGCATCTTCCAGAGATAGCCTACGTCTGAAAGTCTAATATCAGTATAATTTCGTATTGCCCTGAAGCCTTTTATATGCACACTAAATGACTATGATGAAACAGAATTGCCGGATTTCATAGGTAAGGCCAAACTGACGCATGCCTCGGCTTAGGATAGGCTAGATATTGGGTCATTGATTTCTTTTAAACAGAACTCGTCAGCATTTTAACGGTAACATAGCCTATTAGGCCTACATTTGTTTACTCACCTGTAAGTTTAGAGTAAGAGTGGTAATGAATGTTTTGTCCAAAGCAACATTAGCCTCTTTTTGATCAACGATTTGCATTTTGCACGAGTCTTATATAGCCTACAGTGCGAGAATTGTGAAAAAATAACTGAGGGGTTGGACTATGATCCACTTGGAATTCGGGTATGAAAAACATACTTAAATATGGGCTCTAAGAAAAACTGAGGTTGAACCCCCCCTTCCAACACCACCGGCAATTCTCACCCTGGTCTTACACGCGTTGCATGGAAGGCAAGTAAATTTTAGGCTATGGGTAAAGTATTTCATCAGGTTGGTCATGTCACCACAATGTCTTGTCAAAGCATAGCAATATCTTGGTTGAGTGCGGCTGACAAAGTCAATCAACCAATCGATCAATCAACCAATGAATCAACAGATCAATCAGTAAAATATCAGCCAATCAGTCAGCCCTTCAGTCTGTTGGTCCATCAGTTAAGCAGTCAGTCAATCAAACAGTCAGTGGGCCAATCAAGCAAAACAATCAATCAGTCAGTTAGTCAGCCAGCCAGCCAATGTGTCAATCGGCTGTCAGTCAATCTGTCAATTAATGAGTCAGTCAATCATTCAAGCAATCAGTCAATCAGCAAATCAGTCAGCCAGTCAGTCGGTCGGACAGTCAGACGTCAGTAAGTCAGTCAACCAATCAATCAATCAGCCAGTAGTTCAGTCAATTAAAAAAGGCAATCAGTCAGTCAGCCAGTCAATTAGTCAATCAATCAGTCAGTCAGACAGAGTCAGACGTCAGTCAATCATTATTGGCTTACTTAATTTTACTTAAAGTTGACATGGACAGTATACACAGATTGACTACATTCTCAAGCGTAGGCAATTATATCCGACAATCGCAATTTGATAAGAATGCCCTCGTTTACAAAAATTCAGAAGTGAAGAACAATTTTCAAAATTAGCATATTATTTTTCTTCTGATTCAACAAACCTTTCGCTCTGTGGATGCGGGCGTAGGACTTGAATAGTCGCTGGACAAATGGTAATATATAGTCTGTGTGTAACTGTGCATCACTTCGCTAGATGGCCCTAGTAGGCAATTATTCTGCTTCGACGGCGCAAACAGGTACCAACATGTCTTCGTCAGGACCATGAAATCTGCTTCTAACTAAGGGAACTTTCGGAGGGAAAGCTGCCATGAAGAATTCTGTTTAGCAGCATTGTGTAGGAATTGTAACTATGTTAGTGATGCATTGAACAAAACACTATTTCAAACTTCCACTAGAGGGTGATGAATTCCTTCACAAGGTTAAAAGTGGAGAAGGAAGTCCAGAAAACGGACAGTTCGTTTTGGAAGCCTGCAGTAGGCCTAGACTGTAGAGCAGTGGTTCCCAACCGCTTTTGACGTTAGGGCCACTTTTTCTAAGTTGGAGGACACGAGGGCCACTTTTTCGTGGTTGAAGAACATTAGGGGGCCACAAGGCTAAAATTTAAGTAACTAAAAGTATATAAAATTGTTATTATTGATTCAAAATAGAATGTTTGATATTATTTAAAGATTTCATAATAAAATAATTCATAATAGAAAATAATTATGTGTCCTATCCTGTTAAAATTATCATTTTTATCATATATTTTTGTTAATTCTTTGATAGACGAGGTCACGAGGGCCATTTTTTAGGCCTGGCGGGCCACTTTTGTCCCGCGGGCCACGGGTTGGGAGCCGCTGCTGTAGAGCCTAGAATTGAAAAGCTGAGGTCCATATCATATAGATGATATTTCTGTAAGAATGGTGGGGAAAAAAATGGTGGGAATAGCAAAAAATTATTTGAAAAGAGGAGAACAGGTCGACGATACGATATTCGACACATCAGCTTTCCCTTTACTCGTACGATGGCAACGACTTTTGCAACATAATAATAATAGCCTGTGGAGAAAATGTCTGGAAGTAATGAGCAATTGATCATTTCAGCCACGGGAAAGGTGACAGAGAATACAGACAAGGGGAAAAGTAGCGTGTGACCATGGACAGAGTTTGGTTTCCGTTCTTGGGGAAGGGGCTAAAGCAGAGGTTCGCAACCGGTGTGTCGCAACACACTAGTGCGTCGCGAAAAGATCGGCAGTGTGTCGCGTAAAAATGGTGTGTCGTTGGTGTGTCGCGAAAAATTGGTTTGTCGCGAATTCTCACAGCATACACCCGTCGTTTTTGCATTAGGCTACACTGACTTGCTTACTTTAGCAGGATGTGAAAATTCGAAGAACTCTATATCTAAAATTATCATTTTTATCATATATTTTTGTTAATTCTTTGATAGACGAGGTCACGCGGGCCATTTTTTAGGCCTGGCGGGCCACTTTTGTCCCGCGGGCCACGGGTTGGGAGCCGCTGCTGTAGAGCCTAGAATTGAAAAGCTGAGGTCCATATCATATAGATGATATTTCTGTAAGAATGGTGGGGAACAAAATGGTGGGAATAGCAAAAAATTATTCGAAAAGAGGAGAACAGGTCGACGATACGATATTCGACACATCAGCTTTCCCTTTACTTGTACGATGGCAACGACTTTTGCAACTTAATAATCAAAGCCTGTGGAGAAAATGTCTGGAAGTAATGAGCAATTGATCATTTCAGCCAGGGGCGGATCCTGAGAGGCAATCCGGCCATGCCCCCATTGAGAAATATACATAATTTTCACCACCTATTATGGCGGGGAAAATGAACGTTGCCCCCTCCCTCGTACAGGTTTTATGCAACGGGAAAGGTGACAGAGAATACAGACAAGGGGAAAAGTAGCGTGTGACCATGGACACCATGGACAGAGTTTGGTTTCCGTTCTTGGGGAAGGGGCTAAAGCAGAGGTTCGCAACCGGTGTGTCGCAACACACTAGTGCGTCGCGAAAAGATCGGCAGTGTGTTGCGTAAAAATGGTGTGTCGTTGGTGTGTCGCGAAAAATTGGTTTGTCGCGAATTCTCACAGCATACACCCGTCGTTTTTGCATTAGGCTACACTGACTTGCTTACTTTAGCAGGATGTGAAAATTCGAAGAACTCTATATCTATGGATTCTATTCCATTTCATATCCACAATACCTACGCTTAATTGTTCAAGGCAAAGTATGAAACCATGAAGAAAAAATAGGAAACTACTGGCAAAACTAAACGCTGCGATAAAAGACATAGAGCCAATTCACTGTAGGCCTATGCAAGCTTAGGTTATGTGGCGATGAAATGGAATAGAATCAATAGATATAGAGTGCTACGAATTTTCACATCTTACGCCAGCTAAAGTAAGCAAGTCAGTGTATCCTAATGCAAGAACGATGGGTGTATGCTGCGAGAATTCGCGACAAACAAATTTTTCGCGATACATCATTTTTACGCGGCACACTGTCGATCTTTTAGCGAAACACTAATGTGTTGCGACATACCGGTTGAATGAGAACCTCTGCCCTAACCGGCCCTCAAGAACCTTGGTCTGTTCTTAACCGACAATATTAGGCTAATTATCGCTCAAATCAGGCTGGATTGCAGCATTCTCAATGGTATTTTAGGCAGACATCGCGCGGCCACAAAATTTCTGACCTGCTCTCTGGTGTCCAGCCACAGTACTAACGATTTTGTGGCGGTGCTCTAAAAGTCACCCTTAGCCCCCAAAATGGAATGGAACGTTTTGGTGAGATTCTGAAAAGAATCGGTCCGTTACTTTGGGAGATCCTGTTCGCCTAAATTTGGTGCGTACGCAGTTACATTTTTATTTATATAGATAACCAGCTGCCAAACAACACTCTCGTGAACAAGTAGGCCTATCATAATATAAAATTCACAACAACACCCAAACCTACCAAGACTAAACAGGATAACACGACTAATTACTATGTAAACAACTTTCTAGGTAGGCTACAAATGTTTTTCTCATTTGGTTGTCTGAAATTCGCAGGAACCGGTCATGGCATTTATATTAAAAACGCAGAGAAATGTGTGTCTTTGCCATACGTCGTATGCACCTTTTCGCTTGCACATGCAGGGTCCCCAAGCGACCTTGGCAAGGAAAGGCGAGGTGGAAGCGGCGTCAGTAAATGGGGGGGGGGGGGGGGAATTGGAAAGAAGGGTTAGTTAGAAGAAAGGTATTGACTGCACTTTTGACAGGTAACTTAACCATAACATCGTAACTATAATTTATTTAAAAAGTGAAAACTCAGGCATGAAAAAATTCGTGCATTGCCGGGTAAAAC
Organism: Lumbricus rubellus; assembly: GCA_945859605.1. Taxonomy (NCBI): domain Eukaryota; kingdom Metazoa; phylum Annelida; class Clitellata; order Crassiclitellata; family Lumbricidae; genus Lumbricus; species Lumbricus rubellus. Next base: position 25,721,137 of record OX243820.1, on the reverse strand, counting down.
TGCTCGTGCAACAATTAACACAATTTAAGTGAAGCCATAGGCGTACGAGGCGAGGGTGCAGGGGGGCCATTGCCCCCCCCCAAATTTGGGCAAGTTTGGTGGGTTTTTTGGCAAAAACCCCCGAATAACTAAAAAAATAAAAAATAAATAAAAGGTTGTCAACTTTCGGGCAAGTGTCGTTTTTCAGGCAAACACAAACCCAAACGACTAAAAAAAGTCAACTTTTTCACGGATGTATTTTTCGGGCAGAAGTTCAATCGGTGCCTCCCCCCACTGCTGAAATCTCCCGAACGCCTATGAGTGAAGCTATCAGATAAGACTCTTTATACAACAGCACATAGTTCCCTTAACATTGCCTCTAATCTATAAACACACAGAACAAAATACACCGAGCATCAAATTGTTTCAACGTCAATCCAAAGAAACAATGTTGAAACGATCTAGGTATACAGGCAATTTAAATAGAGTAATTGGATCTGTTTATCTAACATTCATTTAACAAAGTCGAGCTACTAATTTTGCGCGTAAGTGTCAGTTGCACCTGTTAGAGAAGACCTCATCTGGAAACGGCAGAATAACTTACGAATCCCTACGCGAAATTCTACGTATGAGATGCCATAGATGAATGGATCATTGCAGCAGTTAAGGTAAGACAAGACTACCGACACGCTGTAAGTAACCCCGTTCACATCCCATGCCAAATTTCCCAAAAGACTCACCAACACAAAAAAATGCTTGAAGCTTGAACAGATGACGAATGCAAGAACGACGATGAACAACGTCTTTATGATGTTGCGTCTGGCTCGCGAGATTTTCGGATCGATCGATGGTGCAGCTGTGGCACTTGCCGGTTGAGTGATCTTTGAGATGCGGAGTAAAGAGCGCGCCATACTAGTGTAGCAGAAAGCAAAGACACTGATGGGGATGCAGTACTCGGAAAGGAAATTGATTACACCGACGATACGCGCTCCAGCAGCGGTTCTATAGTCTCCGACCGTGCATGTCCCGTTTACGACGTTCACCGATGGATAGCCGAGACACATCTTAACAATGATGCCGAGCAGAGTCCCAGCGATGCTACTTGCGATTATCTTGGTCTTGCTGATCTTCAGGCGGTGCTTGATTGGGTGTACAATTTCGATGTAACGCTCAATGGTCATCAGGGTGATGTTTTAGGTTGACGATAGAAGCAGGCCGCTGAATAAGGTACGGGAGTTCCACAAGTAGCACAGTGGAACGACCACAGACGGTGACCAGTGATTACCGTCGACCATTATCGTCAGTATGAGCATGATGCTAGCGAGGAGGTTGATGGTGCACTGGTTGAGGAGAAAATAGTTTGCTGGGCGTTTGAGAAGTGGCTTGTGTCCAATGAAAACGACTAGAGCCAAAAGGTTTCCAGCGATTCCCACGGCTCCAATTGAAACGCTTAGAATCTGGATGCTGGAGGCAATCGCACTAAAGAAAATTTTGAGTTCAGTCGGTTTTTGAGTCTGAAGCGTTGTTGGGTTGTTCGAACTGTTAACCGAGGCATTCATTGACGATGTGCTGTTCATCTTTATTGCTTTTGAAAAGATTCAATTCGGATTTCAAATCAGCGTCGCTGTTGTTCCTCGACTGTCGCTACAAATTAGTCGTATACGGTGATTTGAAGTTACTACACCATAAATCAGAACTTATGCAGTAACCCTTTTCTTAGAAAACGCACTTTTTAGTCGTGTGAAGTCTATGGTGCACAAATGTTGGCATGCATGTATATGGATACAGAAATACAGACAAACAATCAAACATACCTCAGAATATTCATAAAGTGCCATTCATACGCATCATAATTGCGTTTGGACATGGCTAACAGTTATCTATATAAATAAAAATGAAACTTTGCGATCCTGCGGTCACGATCACGCCGAAAGTGACGCACCAATTGTTTTGAAAATTTACCAAAACCTTCCATTCCGATACCGCAAGGTCACAACATTTCTTTCCCCGAAAAAAACCCAATCGTTTCCACAAAAAGTTAACTTTGCAATCCGTTCGCACGCCATTTGCAAATTCAACGAAAGCGCACGCTTGCAAAATTTCAGAATTGTCTTTACCCGAAACACAGTGACGAAACATTAATGAGTTCGCGTCCCGTGACGTCATAAGCGACTCAATAAATAATTCCATTACGAAAACGGCCTTCCAACATTCTTGGGCTCTATCCGCTGTCAGTAAAGGACGGTGTGAGGGAGGAAAGGAGCGGAGTGGGAGGGGGACGGAGCGGAGAGGAAGGAGGATGGGGAGTGGAGGGGGAGGGGTAGGGTCTTTTCTGCCACAGCAACGCGTGGCTGGGTACAGCTAGTATTTTATATAGCTTCCCCGCTGCTCGTACTCTGGCAGTACCAGTCCCAAGCCTCCTGGTTTCATTTGATCACTATATGCTTATATAACTATGTGCAATTGTGCATAATATAAACTCACAGGATTAAAGGCTTAATCTGGTTAGAACTGTTGCATTTGAGTGTCTCGTCAATGGCGTTTGCGTTGATTTCTTCATATGGACCCCCAATCTAAGACTTCAGGGCATTGAGCGACCAGTTATCGTTTATAGAATACAGTAAAAATTTGCTGGAATGTTCACTAAGACCGAAAGAACAAAATTATCTACTAAGCTTATGTCAGCAAATAAAAACAATCTCCATGATGACATGAATCACATTACGCTGCACCCAGAAATTGCAATCGGCTCTCTTCATAGCTTAAATTCACGTCCTTCAAAAAGCGGCTCAAAACTCACTATTACTCCTTGGCTTTCAAGAACACGGAAATGACTATTCGCGCCTCAGATTTTCATGTGACCTTGCGTGCGTTACAAATAATTATTTATTTAATAGACCCCAATAGCCTAATAATCTAAAAATAATCTCAATAGACGTCGTTCTGTAATAACAATGCGGCCAACAGCCAGTTTTCAAATTCATATAATGAAAAAACTTTAACACCAGTATTACCCGTTTGACTAAAGAATTCTTGAGCAGAACTTCGTCTCTTTTGCTGGTATGTACGCAGTCTCTTAGAAGTTTTCACACATTTAGAGACCTACTCACGGTTAATGAATCGACATCGCTTGGTGAGGAAATAAACAGGTGCACATTAGTTATATAGACCTATGCGTGTCGCCTGGGCATCATTCTCAACAGACAAGACGCTCCATGTAGGCCTGTAAGTCGATGTGGGCTGAGTCGATATCCCATAATTCCATGCGCCTAGACCTTGATTGACATGTTGACCAGACATGTTTTGTCGTATTTTGGAAATTTATAAAGAGCCGAAAAGCCAAGTCGCCAGAACCGGCTTTAGGCTAGTCTACATTTTATAGGCTACACAGGCGTAGACCTACTGTCGAAATGCATGAACGTACCAGCAATTAGTTCTTCATTTCCATTAGCTTGTTTTCCAATTTTCTTGCGACATATTCTTTCATAACTTTGGATGTTTTCTCACAGTTTTGATTATTATGCATCGGAACCATTGGGAATTGTCTTTAGAACTGAAAATAGCGGCTGCTTAAAAATGGCCGCAATCTTGAATTGTAAGGGAAATTTCGGATGGCTCCCCTTCTTAAAATGTTCTTTGAGGTCCCAACTACAACTGTGCCAAGGGGCAAACCGTGTTTAAAAAGTGCCGTTTCCAACCAGAATCTGACTTGTGCCGCTCAGACTACGCGTTTGTTCATCTGAAGTTGCAAATCCTGCTTTGTAATGCGTTGCACTGTTCTTCGTTATATGCCAGTTTCTCTTTAAATTTCCGTTGACTCTTGTGGCTGTGAGGATCATTATCCTGGCTGAAAATCAGCTCATTTACACGCGAATATTCCGTAGGCTATTATTCTAACGAACTTCGGACGGCCGATCCAGATTTAAGCGGTCGTATGCCTACCATCGGCAAAAATTTGACATAAAATACAAAGATGACGACCGAAAGTGCACGAAATACTGACGTCACACGTTGAGTAAATGATCAAGGATAATTTTGCGCACTGCTAAATGTGTTAAAAAAAAGAAGTGCCTGGACGCCCTTACCTTTCCACAAGAAGTGCCAGGACGCCCCTTACATTTTCAGGTGTGCTGGCTAAATAAGTGACAGTACGGCATTGAGATTTGAAAATAAGTGCCTGGACGCCGTCCATGACCGACGATTGACCGTCCTGCCACACCTTAAGCCCTGATTTTGCGGTAAAAACCGCACAAAGCAAAATTTGATATAATTATATTGCACAAGATTTAGCGAGGCGGTCTCACTTTTTATGCGCAACCCTGTAGGCTATAGTATAGGCTATAGACATGTTAAATTTCGCTGTGTTACTTACGCTACCGTATCGCTGCAATAAATTACAACGCCAGAGTTTAATTGATTTGAATGGCATGTAATTTACATGCCATTCAAATCAAGCCGGAAATTTCTGACCTGCTCCTCAAAAACCGTGTGCTCTCTGGTATCCAGCCATAGTACTCACGATTTTTTAGCGGTGCTCTAAAAGTCACCCTACACTCCCAAAATCAATCGAAAACCGTCCATCGTTCGATATACATAGCATTCAAATCTGGCAGGATTGCTCAATTCTCGATGGCATTTCATGCACGCAGACATTGCGCGGCCACAAAATTTCTGAGCAGCTCCTCAAAAATTGTTTGCTCCTGGGTATGCAGCCCCAATTATCACTATTTTGTGGCGGTGCTCTGAAACGCACCCTAAGCTCCCGGAATCACTCGAAAATCGTCAATCGTTCGAATTACATACATGTAGCATTCAAATCAGGCTGGATTGCAGGATTCTCAATGGTGTTTTAGGCACACATTGCGCGGCCACAAACTTTCTGACCGGCTCCTCAAAAACAGTGTGCTCTCTGGTATCCAGCCACAGAATTCAAGATTTTGTGGCGGTGCTCAAAAAGACACCCTAAGCCTCCAAAATCACTCGAAAAGCGTTCATCGTTCGATTTAGCCTACATAGCACTGAAATCATGCCGGATTGCAGCATTCTCGAAGGTATTTTAGCCATACATTGTGCTGCCACAAAATGTCTGACCAGCCTCCAAAAATAGTGTGCTCTTGGGTATCCAGCCCCAGTTATCAGGACTTTATGGTGGTGCTCTGAAAGTCATCCCAAACTCCCAAAAACACTCGAAATTCGAAAACCGTTCATAGTTCGAATTACATAAATTATCGTTGAAATCAGGCTGGATTCCAGGATTCACGATGGTATTTTCCGCAGACCTTGCGCGGCCACAAAATTTCTGACCTTCTCCTCAAAAACAGTGTACTTTCTGGTATCCAGCCACAGTACTCACGATTTTGTGGCGGTGCTCTAAACGTCACTCTAAGCTCCCAAAATCAATCGAAACCGTCCATCGTTCGAATTACATAGTATTCAAATCAGGCAGAATTATAACATTCTCGAAGTTATTATAGGCAGACATTGCGCGGCTGACCAGCCCTCCAAAAATAGTGTGCTCTTGGGTATCCAGCCCCAGTTATCAGGACTTTATGGCGGTGCTCTGAAAGTCACCCCAAGCTCCCAAAATCACTCGAAATTCGAAAACCGTCCATCGTTCGAATTAAATAAATTATATTATCGTTCAAATCAGGCTGGATTTCAGGATTCTCGATGGCATTTCGGCAGACCTTGCGCGGCCACAAAATTTCTGACCTAGCCCTCAAAAACAGTGTGCTCTCTGGTATCCAGCCACAAGCTAAATAAACAGCCAAAACTTCACTGGCTGCGGATATCGAACCCGCATCACTAGTGCTGGTCCACGTGCCAGTGCTACACTGCTACCATTCGGCAATCTCGTTCATACATTTTGGCAGTACGCCTGTGTATGAATCTGGTTCTGGCGACAAGGCTTTTAGGCTATGTAGAAATTTCCATTTTACCACTAATACATGGCTGGTCTAAATACCAATCCGGGTCTAGGCGCATGGGATTATGGGATATCGACTCCGCCCACATACTGTTATAGGCCTACATGGATGCGTTTTGTCTGCTGTGAATGACGTGCAGGCTACAGGCATAAGCTTACATATAGGTCTATATAAATATGTGTTTCTGTTTACGTCCTCACTAAGCTCTATACCTTTAGTCAGTGAGACTTCGTTTATCTTCAGTAGGCCTAGATCTCTAGACGCCTGAAACTTCTGGGAGACTGCGTACATAGTCTTCTAGCAAAAGAGCCGAGGTAATCTTACTTCTCAAGAATTTTTGCTCAAACAGGAAACTGCCGTGTAATTTGTTTCATTACATGATATTGAAAATATATTTTAGGTATTCCTATGTATTTCAAAAACCGAACAACATTTACATGTAGGAGCCATTTTATATGTATCTAAATAAATATTTGTGTATACACGTAGGCCTATGGACATTTACACCTATTCATAGTGATAGACACAATTTATATAGCGCTCCTCCTCGTCCTCGTCATGTGCCGCAGATGCCACGTTTCATCGTTCTCCTTCCCGCCTTCTTGTTTCATTGTTCTCTTTCTACAACGCACTACACTTTACTCATGTTCTCCTAATTTTAATCTTCAGATTATTTCCATTATATATACTTCGTCTGCTCTTTCTCTTCCTCCTTCTTTTCGTGTCTGTTCTTCATATTTTCCTAATCTGCATTCTCCTCCTCGTTTCCCCATTCATCCTCTCTGTCTTCTCCTTCTCCTCTTGCTCATCCTCTCTATTGCAGCTCTACATCTTCCCCCATGCACCAAGTCATCAAATAAAACCAAGCCATATAAAGTATAAAGTATAATGGGCTAATAGCCACGCCAAAACGCCTTTGAGATGCACCTGAACGGCACTACATGTATAATTGTATAATTATGAGTATTTTGGAGTACGTTTGACTGCATTTCTGCATCCTTATACATGCGTGCAAACATGTGTGCACGCACAAAAAAATTAAAATGTGTTTCCTAAGATGAGAGTAACTGTTCAGAACTCTGATTTCTTTCGCAGTGGCTTCAAATCATCGCTCGATTAATTTGTGACGACACTCTAAAAACAACAGTGATTCGGAGCTGAAATTAAAAAAATCACCTGCCCAAAGCAATAAAGATGAACTCGGATAACAGTTCGAACAGCCCAGCAATACTTCAGACTCAAAAGCCGACGGGTTCCAAAGTTTCCTATAGTGCGATTGCCTCCAGCACCCAGATCTTAAGCGTTTCAATTGGTGCAGTGGGAATTGTTGGAAACCTGTTGGCTCTGATTGTTTTTCTTGTACACAAGCCACTCCTCAAACGACAGGCCAACTATTTTCTCGTCATCCAGTGCACCATAAACCTTCTCGTCAGCATCATGCTCATCATGACGGTTACGATCGACGGTAATCACTGGACACTGTCTGAGGTTGTTCCACTGTGCTACCTGTGGAACTCCCGATCCTTCTTCAGCGGCCTGCTTTTATCGTCGATCTACAACATTACCCTAATGACCATTGAACGGTACTTCGAGATTGTGCACCCGATCAAGCACCGTCTGAAGATCAGCAAGGCAAAGATCATCGCAAGCAGCATCGCTGGAACTCTACTTGGTGTCATCATTAAGATGTGTCTAAGCTACCCAACCGTGATCATCACCGATGGAACATGCACGATCGGAAACTTCCAAAGCCTTGCCGCAGCGCGTGTCGCCGGCGTCGCCAATTTCCTCGCCGAGTACTTCATTCCCACCAGTGTCTTTGCTTTCTGTTACATTGGCATGGCGCGCTCTTTAATCCGCATTTCAAAGATCACTCAACCGGCAAATGCCACAGCTGCACCATCGATCGATCCGAAGATCTCGAGAGCCAGACGCAACATCATTAAGACGTTGTTCATCGTCGTTCTTGCATTCGTCATCTGTTCAAGCTTCAAACATTTTTTTGTGTTGGTGAGTCTTTTGGGAAACCTGGCGCTAGATCTGGGTGGCATTACTTACAGCGTGTCTGTAGTCTTGTCCTACTTTAATTGCTGCAACGATCCATTCATCTATGGCTTGTACTACGAGGAATTCCGAGTTGGTTTTCGTAAGTTATTCTGTCGTATTCAGGTGAGGCCGTCTGGATCTAGATCAACTACCACAGAGTCACTAAACTAGTCGCTGAACATAAAGGGTAGCTCGATAAAAAAAAATCCAACCGGAAAAGATTCTAAAAGAAATAAAAGGATTGCATCGTTCTTCACCGGAAGTTTAAAAAATGAAATTCTGTTTGAAAAGCTGTAACTTTTGTTAAGTTTTGAAGTAATGAAGTTTCCCTAATGTAATTTTCATGGATTGTTTGAAGTTTTGCTCCATAAATCGCTTAATTTGCATACACAAAGTTTCATTGGTTGCGGAGAAATCGCATTTTTAGTTTTTACTAATGGGACATCTTTTTTTATCGAGCTACCTTGTAGATTGAAAAAATTAAAGAAATTAAAGTTAGTAGGCCTAAAACAGGTCATGGAATTAAACTTAGGCCTATTCCAACTTGCTGTTGTAGAATTCAGTTGAGACAATTTGCTGGACGTTAACCAATATTTAGACCTTGTCATCCTTCATCCCTCGGCGACAATCTTTCGTTGGATAATAAAAACAACGGAAATAATTATGATTATTAATTTAAAAAATTAATAATTTTAAAATTTTCATTTAATATACGGCTCAATTTAGCAATATTTCTAGTATGTTTAATAACGCAAAATTATATCAGAATAAAATGATTCCCTTAAAAAAATCCCGTACTGGCACAACTGATATGAACGGTCGATTTTTATGGTAGCCTACATGGGCACAGCAGCCACAGTATAACTATAGCATATAGCTGAAAATTAATTTAATTACAATGTAGGCCTACATCGTTGCGAAGTTTGTGACACCCGCTAAAACCTTGAATTGTGATTAATGCTATATATAAACATAGCGTCTATTAGGCCTACATCAATATAAATTATGCCCTAAATCCGTGAAATTGCGGTTAAAATTTAATATTTTCTTTAAAAGAACTTTTAACCATAAAATAATTTAAAAAATTACATTTACATTTTCAGTAAACCTTTACATGTACGTGTTTTCGGCCGCCATATGATTAAAAATGTTCACAAGGTAAAGTCAGTACAGACTGCATAAAGGTGAATGGGCACTTTATTTTAGTTAGTAAGTATGAACAGCTTTGAATACATCCTCAAAACCAAATGTTCATTATTATAGTGGACTCGGATCGGAGGCTATAAACTTCGTCATGTGCTTTAGCATTTGAAGAGCTGAGTTCCAAAACCTGTTAAGTAGAAAAACCATATTTTTGGGAAAAGGCACTTTTTCATTTCCAAGAAATTCTTGAAAAGGGAGGAAACATCTTTTGCACTGAATTGTTTGCCTTATAAATAGATGCTGTTTCATAAGTATTCCACAAATCCAGGAAAAGTTCTTAATATTAAAAATTAGTCGCAAAGTTGTACTTAGCAGGTTCTGGCACAATATTTCGTACTTAACAGGTTTTGACACAATATCAAACCTGGGCCTACATAGAAAAGTTAATGATTTACTATGCTACTAAGTTAGGGCCTAACGATAATATACTATTCAAATCCAGAAAGCTGTCATGTATCAAAAATATGTATTGTTATAACCTTAAGGTGACCTTATTTTTCACCAAAAAACATATAAAAGGAAAATATTCACGAGAAAGTAAAGTTCTATCGACACTAGTGTAGAAACTTATATGAAAAGCTGTTATAGTAGGCCTATATCGCCAGTGGTCAAAGCTCCGACGTTACATACAGTGCCGCGATGTCCTGCATAGAATCTATGCTTACATGCGAGTTTTGGTGATTTCGAATCACAACTATTATATTTTATTTTTCTCTATTACTTTTTCCAGTTTTTAACGTTTTTTACTCGTTTTCGAGGCTTTGTCGCTGTCGCAATCGCTTCTGAAAACTCGCTGTTTACTCCAGCCATTTTTCAATCACGTGGTATCAAAGGGGCTTCGTGATTGGTCAATGAACTTAACAGGTTTTGGAACGAAACACGACACGTACTTAGCAGGTTTTGGAACTCAAGTGATATTTATCTGCTCTGAAAAACATATACTTAGCAGGTTTTGGCACGAAATAATTATGTTGGAGGCTGGCCAGCCATACGGACAGCCTTTCTCCACGCTTAGTCCCATTTCGAAAAATTTCTACTTAACAGGTTTTGGAACTCACCTCTTCATTTATTTGTAGATGTGCTGGTGCACTGTGCATGCATAGAGCTATAATAGCGTCACTAAAATTGTAGTTTGTTGTTGTATAATTATAGACTCAGTTGTGGATATTGCTCTATTATAGGCCTAGTCTAATTCGGACGGGACAATTATTTTGCCATTTGAATTCGAAGTATACCATTGTCGTCTGATTCTTGTCGTGGTGTAGGCTATAGGCGCTCGTCTTGTTGTGCACTTACGACTATAATAAGGCCTATTGGCTTAATAATAAAAGATCTCGTTAAGTTTTGTTGTATTTGTTTCGTTCTATTTTAATTCTATTTTTTCACTCTTTCGCACTCTGCGTAACAAATTTTATCTGATTAGGCCCTAGATGATTTCGGAATTCGAATCTATGTTCAGATTGCCTAATAGGTCTATAGGCCTATGCTTAGGTTTATAGGTTAGGCCTATAGTGCGGTGAAATAGCCTATATAGTCCAAGCGGTTTCAAAGCATCGAAGTTTACTTGTTCGTCAATCATCTGATAATTAATAATCATTAATAATTTTACTCTTAGAGATAGGCTATAATCTGCACTAGCAAGGACGTTGCTAGGTGGTTGTTAGGTGCGCTTCAGGTAAACTTGCAAACTGGAAAAATCTTGTCAGAGTGCGATCCGTTCGGCTGTCATATCCAGCATATTAATATGTAGGCTACCTGGTATAAGTATTATGTTTGTCTCCTTCACTTCCATGTGGTTGCAACAATACACTAATTTTGATGTAGGAAGATATCCTTAAAGTTCCTGTTTGTCATAATTATAATAGACTCGCTCACCCGTATTTCTCGTATTTGATAGACCTACTTTAACAGCGAGAATACCATAAAAGCGATTGGGAAACCAACACGACTCGTCATTAAATTGCTAAAGGTCATGTAATTGCTCGTATGTAGGCTATATTATTCTTATATACCGAAGTCCCTCGCTCTAATGATGCCCTATATTTAACCATAATATCGATCTAACGTGTTCCTTGTCGGTAGTTGAACGAGTTCACTACCTCGAGGGCATCTCTTTCAACTGATACGTGTCTCAAAGTCTGATCACTAGGCTATTAGGCTATGCCGTACGTACGTATTGCAGCTATAAATTGCACTGATATGAAGCCTCTTATTTTCTTGCTTAATGACTATCACGAAACAAAATTGCCGGATTTCATAGGTAAGACCAAACGGACCAAAGGTTCGGTTTACAGGTTCTTCAATTTATTTAAACAGAATAATTCAAGTCAGCATTTTCAACAGTATTGATGTCTGGTAGGAATTTCATTAGTTAGGCCTATATAAGCTTACTCAACGGCGTAAGTTTAGTGTTGTAAATGTCCACAATAATAATATTAGCTCACTTTGGTCAACGAATTGAATCTTGGACAAGTCCTATCAATTTGCATGTATTTTATATATTTTACATCGTCACAAAGCATAGCAATATCTTGGTTGCGTGAGACGACACAATCAATCAATCAACCAACCAATCGACCAATCAACCAATCAGTCAATAAGCCAATCAGTCAATCAATCAGTCAATAAACCAGCCAATCAGTCAATATGTCAGTCAGCCAATCAGTCAACCATTCGGTGAGTTAGCCAATCAATCGATTAATCAATCAACCAACCAACCAACCAATCAGTCGACCAATCAATCAGTCAGTCAGCCATGCAGTCAATCAATCGATAAACCAATCAGTCGGTCAATCAATCAGTCAGTCAATAAGTCAATTAAATCAATCATTCGATCAATCAATCGAACAGTCAATCGATCAATATAAAAAAATCGAAAGTAGTTTCTTTTAATTTTACAGGTTGACATGGACACAGGTTGCTTACATTCTCAAGAGTGCGCAAAAACAGACAATCGTAGTTTGAAAACATATTTATAGGCCTAAGTGAAGAACAACAATAATAACAATAGCCCTTGATTTTTCCCCTAACAATACGAAACGTTCGCTAGGTGGACGCGTCCGCAACAGTTGAAAACTCTATGAGTCTAATTTGCGAACATCAACTCGCTAGATGGACATTTTATAGAAAGATTCTGCTGCGACGTGCCTGTAGGTACCAATAATTTGTTTGTATGTGCACTGTCTTGTTATAGCGCCCCTTCAAACTCTATCTACTCAGAGGCGCTCCCGAATGCAGCGCGGACACTGCAGCGGAGTTTCACGCCGAAGCGCTGAGCAATTGCGAGTGAAGGACTTGCCCAAGGTCCCTACGCGGCGACTTGAGGTGGATTCGAACCTCGAACCATCCGGCTTCAAGGCGACGACGCCACCACTACACCACCGCGCCCCACAAATAAATAATTGTATCCGTTGCGGATGCACAATTGCACATTAGTCAATGAGATAATAAAATATATATATTTTGTGCGCTTGACATAGCGTTCCATCAATATACTACTCAGAAGCGTTCTCAACAACAGCGCGGACACTGAATCGGTGTTTCATGCTGAAGCGCATGAACAATTGCAAGTGAAGGACTTGCTCAAGGTCCCTACGAGGCGGCTTGAGTTGGATTCGAACCCGCAACTCTCCTGCTGCAAGGCTACGAACGTAGGCATACCCACTGCACCACCGCGCCCCATCATTAGACAAATTCAAATAAATCAATTCGAATCAAGTCAAATCAAATCTAAGGCAGGCCCGAAATATATGGAGGGGGGGGCAATGGCATGAACCCCTTTATTGTATGATAAATGTATAGTGCACCCTGAAATCAGAATTTTTCAGTATCTTTTACTGAGTGTGTAGGAGTTAGGAGCGGAGATTTTATGTATTTCTCAGAGGAGGTGGGAAAAGAATTGTATACCTGCTGCTTACCTAACAAGCAATTTACTGAAACTGCACGAGGCTCAGGGCCGTAGCCAGGATTTTGTCAGAGGGGGGGGGGTTAAAAGACTTTGAGCAAGCCGACAAGCAACCGAATCAACTGACTAAGAGGTTTGGAATAAAGTCGTGATCTTTCATAGCGGTGTTCAATCAATCAATCAAAATTTATATAGCGCCCCTCAGGGTACCTACTCAGAGGCGCTCCCTGCCGAGATCAAGCGAAAAAAACAGTCCTCAACAGTTTGTGAAATTGAGAACAGCTTGGGAGGTGTCGCATAGTCAAGGGAAGTCCATTCCAGGTTGTTGGACCAACCACAGAGAACGAGCGTTGGTGTTGGATCTAATCCACTGTAAAATATCATTGAAATAAGAGTCTCACGATGAAATCTCTTTAGTTCTCACATCGTGTGCTAGTAAAGGCATTATTTAATTTTTACATTATTTCATTTGTGGGAAGATGTTCAAACACCCAAAACACCCCCTAGCTACGGTCTTGACGAGACTGTATCCCTACATGCGTAGGCTACATGTACATAGGCTATACATAATTATACGTTTGCACAATTTACATAGCCTATAGGGCCTACAAAAACCCTACATGTAGGCCTATAGATAATAATTAATGTGCGCATTTACATGGATGCATTATGTACGATGAAACTGCACAAAATTAATGATGTGTAAGCTTACTACATGCGTGTATAATTATGAATGTACAGCTTGGAATTGCAAGTATCCTTAGGTCATTGGAGAAGCTGCTGGAGGACGTTTGTTGGAAAAATTACGGTGCACGTGCACTCTGTTTAATGACAGACGGATGACGAGGAGATCGCATGACGGAAGTAGATTGCATGACGGACGGACAGACAGACAGACAGACGGCGGACGGACAGATGGAAGGACGGACAGACAGACAGACGGACGGTGGGACAGATGGACTGACAGACAGACGGACTGTCGGACAGACGGACGGACCCACACAAGGACGGGCAGACAGACAGACCGATACACGGACAGATGGAAGGACAGACAAACAAACGAACAGACGGTCGGACAGACAGGCCCACCAACGGACAGACAGACACAAGGATGGTCAGACAGACAGACCGATACACGGACAGATGAAGGACTGACAAACAAACGAACAGACGGTCGGACAGACAGGCCCACCAACGGACAGACAGACACAAGGATGGTCAGACGGGCAGACAGACGAACGGACGGACAGACCGACGGACAGACGGACAGACGAACGGACAGACAGTCAGACAGACAAAGAGACAGACAGTCAGACAGACGGACATACAGACGGACAGACAGACGGACGAACGGACGGACTGACAGACAGACGGACGGACAGACAGACAGACACACGGACAGACAGACACACGGACAGACAGACAGACAGACAGACAGTCGTTCGTTAGCTGGCTGCTGTCGTCTCTTTAGGGACCGAGATAAAAACTCACCGCTAATAAAATCTGCGTGCATGCTGCTTTAATCTCTCAGATAAAACCGTAATTTGGTTCAACTCATCAGCCCGACTTCTATAGCGCACGATTGTTTCAGTTTATCAGTCGACTACAGGCATAAAGCAAAAGCTGTTCGCTGATTGTGGTCGAAGGGGGCGGTGGGGTGGGAGCAGGGGGCTCTTCTGCCAGTGATTCATCTCTTTCAATGAGATTGGCATTGCTCATTGTTTTGAATGTTGGTGTGTCACCTTTATGTCAGGCGCCATAGTATCTATTCTTGCCTACATACTGACCTTGAAAACCAGTCGGGCTATATAGGCTACTAAATTGCGCTTCTAGAAAAGAAGTGAGTATAAATAATATATTTTGAACAATATTGATTTAATTTAATTTTAACATTAAGTTCTAGTTTTTGTCGTATAAAATTAGTCGTCTTTAACATTAATTTCAGTGCATTTTAATTAATTCATATTTAATCGTAATTATATCAATGTGCAGTCACCAAAATTCTACGCTCTGAACTTAAAGACAATGCCGAAGACCGTTTATTAGGTTAATCTTATTAACACGAGCGAAAGAAAGGCATAGTCCTATAATTATGTTGAGAAGCGTAAACTGCATTCACATTGGAAATAGCATGTAAACAATGGCGTCGTCGTGTTCGGAAACAGACGGCCCGTTGTCGCCCCCACTTTACCCACGCAGCTTGATGCAAAGTCTTTGCATTTATGGGAAGATTTGAACCAGTAAATCCTTAAAATAAGCTTAGGCAACACACATGGCAGTGGTGAACATTGGATCGTCTAATTCGACAATATAATTTAACTTAGGGCCTATATTATATTATACTTTGTGTAGGATAGAGTACGATAACGATTCAAGTGAAGCAGTGGATCGTGATTTGCATTGCAGGAAAGCCATTTGCAATGATAGGGGTCCGCAGTTAGGCCCACTCCGCACTTTACAAGCCAATTAATTAGCGTACGGTTAGCCAAC
Source organism: Lumbricus rubellus (assembly GCA_945859605.1). Lineage (NCBI taxonomy): Eukaryota > Metazoa > Annelida > Clitellata > Crassiclitellata > Lumbricidae > Lumbricus > Lumbricus rubellus. The sequence continues at coordinate 25,705,588 of OX243820.1, read as the reverse complement.
TGCAAAAATCTATTGGACGCGCCCACCTCACCTCATTGACGTTGTCGATGAACATAAGCCGGAAGGTTCGAGGTTCGAATCCACCTCGCCGCGTAAGGATTTTGGGAAATTCCTTCACTCGCAAAATTTGCTCAGCGCTTCGGCGTGAAACTCCGATGCAGTGTACCGTGTACGCTCTGCATTCGGTAGCGCCTCTGAGTAGAGAGAGATTGAAGGGGCGCTATATCAAGTGCACATACAAACAAATTTACGCCCTTGGCTAGTCAACGATAAAAATAATTATAATACTATTATGTAGTGACGCATTTCTAATTAAAACGTCACGCTGCGACTGTTGCTCGGATGACGTCATAGTTGAACTAGCTTTCGTTGCGTTGGAGACCAACGATTTTTCTACACTCAAAATGTTTGTTGGAAACGAATGAGTTGATATTCGTTGTTTTGGAAAATATATTCGAATAAATGAGTCGAATACATTTTCGAATAAATAATGTAGGTAATCGAAATTATAAGTCGCTAAGAAGAAAAGTCTATAGATTCGAAATTCGAGGATATATTTGGTGGAAACTTTACAAGCAAGTGAACACATTGGACAAGCAATCGACACATGAACGATAACGCTAGCTTGTCTTTTCGAACAGAAAATGGTCCGACGTTTACTTTAAGGTAAGAAAATCTTAGTCCTTCAAAGTAAATTCAAAAAAAGGAACCCCTTCTATTGTTGAGACAATAATTATTAATTGACCAGTGATCAATTATAATTATATTAGATGCTGCCTTTGCACTCCTTAATCTTACTTCACTTTGCATTTAGGCCTATCTTCTAAAACGTGGCTTTTGAAGTCTAAGTCTTGTTTGCAATTTATACTGTTGACCTATTAGCAGCAATAATGTTTAAACACACAGGCATGACCAGGAAGAATTTTCACGGGGTGTTTCCCATTTGGGGGTTCTTATGGATATGGTCCCAAATACGCAGAATTAGTGTTTGTTTTACATTCTGGAATTATCTATTTGGTGCGTGCACTGCGTGAGTGGTGAACTCCTACCCCAGTAAATGCGCCCATATACCTTTGAGCCTGCCGCTATCCGCAATTTTTAAACGAGAATTCGTTGACTGATTTAAAGTTTCCACGTGTGCGCGGGGGCTCACCAGAGGTGACTCTGATGTTGTCTTCTTTGAACTTCTTGCTGCTTAAATCAATTATATTTAGCATCACGTACATAGCCAAGGTCACAGTGACGCTATATAATTTCTAATTGCAATTAGGCCTACATAAAAAAAGCCTATAGCCATTTTTACAAGAGAGCGTTTATTTTTCTTTTTTCTCTGCACAGTTTTCCATTATAGTAATGATGCATAAGATCCATAATAGACCTGTTCATCATTTCGCACAGAGAGAGAGAGAGCGCTTTTCTCATAGTTGGCGCTACATAATTTATAATTGCAACTACATCGGAGACACTACAATTACAATTAGAATCTACAATTACTCAACAAATTAATTGCGACAATAGCATTAGCAAGAACATTAGCATAAGACTCCGCCAGCGTCTATTGGCTGCACTGGTGGATGCAGCTACATGTATAATAGAGTAGCCTACAGATCTCAGCCTTCGTTGAGTCTCTTGTCGTCTGCTTAAGAGCATCGATCTTCTCCGTGACCTTGGCAACCAACGGTGACCTCTGGCGACGGACATGGTCTGTCGCTTCCGGTCACAATTATCTGATGCAGCTGAGCGGAACATTAGTGACAAGCGATCACGCATTTCCGCTGTGCGCGTATATCCATTTGATTAGTACATCATTGAGAAGCGAAAATGATTATTCAGCTGAATTACTGATCCGTAATTATTGTGTCTTTCTGAGAAAGCAACGACCGTTTGGTTTCATTTGCTTAAGTTTCTATGGTCTGATGAAGACTACAATTACAATAATTCAATCAATCAATGGTAACAATGACATTTTACAATAACTCAATCAATCAATGGTAACAATAGCATATTACAAT
>OX243820.1:25693576-25701076 GCA_945859605.1 Lumbricus rubellus | reverse complement strand
ATGTAGATCGGCGTGTGTATTGTGTGTGCAGGTGTGTGTGTGTGTGCGGGGTGTGTGATAATGTGTGCGTGCAGGTGTAGGTGTTTGTATGTCTGTGTAGGTGTGTGTATGTCTGTGTATGTGGGCATGCGTGTGTTCTCGACTGAATTTGGCAAATAAATCCATTGGTCGAGTAACATTAAAGTATACTATGCTGTCAAATTGACGGACCAAAGAGATAACCATCGAGATGGACTTAATTAGCAATAAAACACACGACGACCGCACACGCATACACGCACACAAACCTACATACACCCACGCACACACGCACACAGGGACACAGAGACAGAGACAAAGACACAGAGACAGAGACAGACGCGGGACCGACTCACGCGCTCAGCCGAACGAAACCAACTTAGATCTATAGGCTATGCCGTTTTAGCTGTCTTTCTGCCTGTCTGTCTGTATGTCTGTCTGTTTGTCTATCTGTCTGTCTGTCTGTATGTCTGTCAAATCTATCTGTCTGTCTATCTGTCTGTCTGTCTCTCAATCTGTCAACACACACTCACCAACACACACATACACGCACACATCACGCGCAACATACACGTCTGTCTGTATGTCTGTTTGTCTGTTTTGTCACACAGACAGACGTAGCCCTATAATTATACGAGATAGACAGTCTCTCTGCTTTTTCTGTCTTTCACTATTTTTCATCTCGATTTGTTTACCTCTGTCTCTGTCTGTCTGTTTGTCTGCCTGTCTGTCTGTCTGTCCACCCTCTGTCTTTCTGTTGTCCTCGGCCTGCCTGTCTGTGCATCCGTTTTTCTGTTTCCTATAGAATCTGCAACATGCTTTTACGTTCTCTCATCGTCTCTTAAGTCTCTCTCTTCACGTGTATCTCTGTCTCTGCTCATCAGTCTCCTTCTTTCTGTCGCTACAAATCCCTTCCACTCCCCCACCTCACCCTCACCCCACCCACCACGCGGAATCCGAGATTCTCGCCCACAGCAAATAATTGCTTTTCTTCATTATTTCATGAGAGCGTAGAATGGAGAAGACGTCCATTTGACTTGTACGATAATAAAGGTCAACCGTTGTGTCGGCCATTGAAAGGATTTCTACGTTCGATATAAAGTAGTATCTCTATCGTCAAGGACATCCTGCTGGTCCGATTGACCTATAGATAGACCGCTGCTGCCAGATAATTCAAGTTGCACGCTAATCCTGTTACTGTTGCAGGCGCTACAACAATAACAACTGTTACTGACTACTATTACTACTCTGGCTGCTGCTTCTACTGCTATAAGCTTAATACTGCTACAACAATAACAACTGTTACTGACTACTATTACTACTCTGGCTGCTGCTTCTACTGCTATAAGCTTAATACTGCTACTGCGATTGCTACTACTACTACCTACTGCTGCTACTACTACTGCTACTACTACCTACTGCTACTACGTCTACCACTACTACTACGACTACCCCTACCACTACAACTATCACTACCACTACAACTACTACTACTACCACTACTACTACTACTAGAGTCTATTACTATTAATTAATTCGCGTACAGCGAGATAAATTTAAGAATAAGAGCCATGAGTCAAATAAAGTAACCGATTCTTCAGCAAAGACATTCAAACAAGCATGAACGAGCGAATCATCAGCAACCATTCTTTCCGAGTATTGCTTCTTCTTCGTCTGCCGAAGGCGTGCGGTTGTATTCCCGGTGTATCCTGTTCCACGCGGCTCTACAGCAGCAGCGGACTATATGTAAGTCAGGAAGATGCAATCCGATCCTCAGTTCCTGAAGACAAGTGGAATTGGATGGAAGGAGATGTGATACAGACAGGAAATGACCTCCCACGTTGAAGATCGGATCTGGAAATGTAATGTAATGTATACGAGTAATTAATTATATTGTAATGTGGTGATTCATCAGACAGTCTTGATATGGAGAAGTCCAACAGCAATGCAAATAATACATGCGTTGTCTTGGTTTATAGATCTATAATTGAATTTATATGAGCAACAGTTGACATGTGTGGTCTCAGTGTCCTAAAGCACAGTTCTTCATTGCCTATAATTATATGGTGCATGCAAGGAGCAGTGCTTTCTAGAGAAGTAATACTGACTTCCTGTCCATGTATAGGCCTGTAGTATTGGCTTAGTTGGCAGGGCTTTAAAGGAAGTGTTACCGAATTCGGTTTGGCATTCTATAGTAGGCCTACAAAATATACAAGCAACTTATATGTACTTAACCATATATCACATTCTAGCGTTTCTCCAGGGGTTTTGTCAGAGGTGTGAATGTCCGTTCCCCGATCTGACCACACATGTACTACATCCGGGAGTCTTGGCCAAACTCTGGATGAATACGTGGCCAAGAAAGCGATGAAATGACAAACCAGACCCAAAACAAACAAGTCAGCTCGGACGACGCGGACTATCAAGGTCCTGCAGGTATGTGTAAGGTTAGCTAACATGCAGATGTATTGATGCATGAATACATTGTAGGCTACATACATCGTGTAAAAAACACACAGCAGCAGGGTGACCCTTCGGTGAGAGGTCGATCCTTAATGGTCGGTCATGATGAACGAAGGTCGTATATGCGAAGAGTAATTCGTTGACACTGGCCTCAATACACGGCATTCATCACTATAATTCTGAACGTCAATCTGAGTAGCGTGCACATGTCAGGCTGGCAGGTCTTTAGGGAGCGAGGAAGAGTGGAGACCAGAGCAGCGGCCTACGACATAGCATAGTACATCATAGCATACATCGAGATCCACGGGATGAAGGAAGTCGGCAATTTCATCACCATTCTTGTTCCGCGCTCAACCACGAATCTGTCTGATAACTTCGGATTATATTTAATCCGTCGGAAAATTGAAAACCTGGTTCAGCCCGTCCACCTCCCTGATGACGTATATATATATATAGTTATATTTGTATATAATTATATATATATATATATGAATTATATATATAGTCCGTGTACTACTATCGTGCAGACCTATGTACACACTGTGAACCTACTACAGAATCGACATCGTCTGAGGGAAGGGGAGGGGGACGAAGCCCCCTGCCCGCCGAACATATTTAGCACATAAAGGAATCCATAAGCTGGTTTTCCGGTTCGTAATTAAACCTTCCATAACAATTTCCACGTTTTGCACACACGGATCCTCTTCGCTGGGTCCAACGACTATCGCTGCTGCTGCCATCGTCGCTGCCGCTGCTGGTGCTGCTCAGCGAAGCGCTGCCAGCGCTCGGTCGCTGATCAATATTATGACCAGCAGCGCTGAGGTGGATCTGCCTCTGTGAACACAGCGAGTACTGCTGATCACGCCAATCATCGCTGATGATACGACAACATCACTATATCCATGTATATAGGTTTATATACACATATACGTATGTGCAGCACTATATATATTATAATATAAACTCTCTCTATATATAATATTATATATATATTGATGCATGGTTGTGGTTTTGGTGCATGGGTTCCGTGCCTTGGAGCCAGAAGGTTCCAAGTTCGAATCCATCTCAAGCCTTTGATTCTGAGGCCCACTCGTTTCCGATCTGATAGTATGATCTAAGGACCTTGGGTAAATCCTTCACTCGGGATTGCTCGTGCGGTTCGGCGTGAAACTCTGATGCAATGTCCTTGCTCAGTGGCGGATCCAGAACTGTTTTTAGGGGGGGGGGCCAAAATCTTGGGAAAAACCAAGAAAATTTCTAAGAAAAAGGTATTTTTAGTGATCTGCCAAAATTTTCGGGAAAATCATACCATTTCATCCGCAAAAAAGTTGATGACCTTTTTTTTTAGTCATCTGCCAAAATTTTCGGGAAAATCATACCATTTCATCCGCCAAAAAAGTTGATGACCTTTTTTTTTAGTCCTCAACTTCAAAACCGAGCGGGGGCCACGTCCCATACAATTTTCCGAATAGGGGGGGGGCAATATTCATTGTACACATATTCGTATTGCTAATTTCGGACCAAATGGGGGGGGGGGCCACGTCCCATGGCAGTTTTCAATGGGGAGACCATGGCCGGATTGGCCCCTCTGGATCGGCCCCTGTCCTTGCTGCTGTATAGTTTGGAGGCCTGGAGCGCCTCTGAGTAGAGAGATTGTATATGGGTGCCATAGCTAACGTGAAAAATAAATAAATTATAGGATGAATTCTCTGCCCAAAGGCAGGTCCATCGGCCTTTCAGCCATCTTGTGTTAAGATAAGTGAGATGGTTTGCCGTTGCCTTCTTCTCAGAGAAATTATTGTGAATGAGCAACTTGTCGATGCAGGGTCGGTACGCAGTGGCTTGAAGTAGATTTTAAGCTGAGTCGTTTCTGTAACAAGGCACATAATATTATAGCACTTTTCAGAGCAGGATTCTTTTTGCAGACATCAAGGACTGTCGCCCAATTGCTTCCGACTTAACCCGAGGAAAATCCCAGTTCCTGTGGCCTGGTATAGGCCTACTCTTTGGCAGAAGTGTCATATCATTTTCAGCATCACATTTCCGATATTTGTATTCGTATACCACCGTTCATTATTTGGGTGCGACTATGATTATGTATGCCAGGGGATTGACCTTTTCAGAGCACGTGGAGGATTAGGTCGAAAGTGTTTTTATTCCCTGCATGCAGTGTCAGATTAGCACAACAACCAACACGCCGTCAGATTAGAACTGGAGCCGCCATGTATAATCCTCTTATGGGCTTTTTGATGCACCAGAATTCATTATGCCAGAATGCATGCAGATGGGAGAAACCAGGGGGACCACCTGGCACTGGCCTTTGATTCCGAGGGCCCAGTGGCCCACTCGTTTCCGATCTGATAGTATGATCATACAATATTCCGAATAGGAATACAGAATAGATCGTTCAAGTTCGTTAATCGTCCTGCACTGTAGTTTCCAAATTTTCAAAAGGAGCATCAAATTATACTTGCATTGTATGTATGCATTGTATTCAAAAATGACCTGGCTCTCTTTTACACGTTTTGGCCCAAATTCGTACGACCACGTTCACGCTGTCATTTACAAAGTCGAGGCGAATTAAGGTACGCTCAGCATGTTCGACTGAATAGGGCCCCACACTTTATGACCACCGACACACATAGATGTAGAAATAAATGTCAGTAATTAATAATTATTGCTATTTGCTTGGCTGATTCGTAGAAATGAGAAAACTATGAATAAATTAATTATTCGATACCACTGACTTTAATAAACAATACGAATTTGGGGTACAATCAGCAGTAAGTACAACATTATTAGTCATAAGGATTAAGGCTTCGGAATTCAGCGCTCCTCACAACGTTCAGAAGCACACAATCACATACTCTACAGAGCGAAAGAAATTGTCACAATTACAATGACGATGCTTAGTGATTGGGAACTATATAATATATAATAGGCTATTGTAGTGGAAGGTGGATGTGTGTTGGAGTCGAATCCGATGCTCTAGCACATCAGTGGTATAACTGCTGATAGGTTAGTTTGAAATAACTACCAGTAGTTATCCACTGCTGCGATTAAGCTCTCAGCAACCTCATGCAGCGTCGTCTAAGATACAAGTACAGTGGTGCACGGATTGATTCATATATTATAATGAGAGCAAGTATGCATAAATGTGTAATATATATAGACCTATTTACATTTTACATAATTATGAATGTCATATATATTATAGTCTAGTATGTTAATTCCTTTAGATAGGCCTCGAATGTGTGCTTACGCCTGCTATATAATATATAATAATATTATATATAATATATTATATATAATCTCAAACCGTTGCCAGTGTCTCGATTCATTCGTGCTTGGTATCAGATGAGAGAATATCCAATGATTAGTGTACGACACTGCTTCATATTCGGCATAAAATTATTTCATTGCATGTATTATAGTTGTATACCAACGTCTGTTGACGTTTCTTGCAAACCGTACGAATTGTCTGCATTTCCATACTTATAAATTTCTTTCCATCTGAATTTCTTATCAATTTCTTTCCATCTGAATTTCTTATCAATTTCTTTCCATCTGAATTTCTTATAAATTTCTTTCCATCTGAATTTCTTATCAATTTCTTTCCATCTGAATTTCTTATCAATTTCTTTCCATCTGAATTTCTTATAAATTTCTTTCCATCTGAATTTCTTATAAATTTCTTTCCATCTGAATTTCTTATCAATTTCTTTCCATCTGAATTTCTTATCAATTTCTTTCCATCTGAATTTCTTATCAATTTCTTTCCATCTGAATTTCTTATCAATTTCTTTCCATCTGAATTTCTTATCAATTTCTTTCCATCTGAATTTCTTATCAATTTCTTTCCATCTGAATTTCTTATAAATTTCTTTCCATCTGAATTTCTTATCAATTTCTTTCCATCTGAATTTCTTATCAATTTCTTTCCATCTGAATTTCTTATAAATTTCTTTCCATCTGAATTTCTTATAAATTTCTTTCCATCTGAATTTCTTATAAATTTCTTTCCATCTGAATTTCTTATCAATTTCTTTCCATCTGAATTTCTTATCAATTTCTTTCCATCTGAATTTCTTATCAATTTCTTTCCATCTGAATTTCTTATCAATTTCTTTCCATCTGAATTTCTTATAAATTTCTTTCCATCTGAATTTCTTATAAATTTCTTTCCATCTGAATTTCTTATAAATTTCTTTCCATCTGAATTTCTTATAAATTTCTTTCCATCTGAATTTCTTATAAATTTCTTTCCATCTGAATTTCTTATAAATTTCTTTCCATCTGAATTTCTTATAAATTTCTTTCCATCTGAATTTCTCGGGCTCTGCAATGAAAATTAATCAATAGGACGCAAATATTATCGGTCATAATAATAATAATAATATGCAATATGATCACACGCTTACATTATTTAAGCTTACTTACGGATAATAATGATTATTATTATTATTATTGGCTCACCCACCAATTAATCTCCTACTGTATTATTCACTAATGAAAACGTGTAGTAGGCCTACGCATGTTCTATAGTCCATACGCTTGTTTCATTCCTTGATTAGTTTCTTCTTACATGACACAAATCACGGCGCTGATTTGTTCAATATATACGGCACGCACCACCTTCACAGGTAACACGCACCTGTGCGCCGGTTCTCACCTGTTATCACCTGTTCTTACCTGTCCGTGTAGTGAGTGTGTCCATGTGATGCCTGGTTGCGGAGACTGCAGGGCGCGGCGTGTGTATAGACGACTATCGTCTACCTGCGTGTATGGTACTGTAACTGTTACCTGGGCGTACCTTGATTATTATTTGCCGAGATTTTTTTATATCGGAGTCGGTTTTATGGACGAAGCTGAGATTTGCTTTTCGCTTCGATTGCGTAATTTTATGACGTGTACATTGTACAGTGTGTACACCGTGGCGCACCTTGAAATGTTCGGATTGGTTTTCGTTTCTTTGACTGCTTCTTCGTCTTCTTCTCTCTCTATCTGCCTGTGTGTTCT
>OX243820.1:25395215-25693376 GCA_945859605.1 Lumbricus rubellus | reverse complement strand
AAGATCTCGTACCAGAAGTTCAACGGAAGTGTGCAGCTCAGAAGGTAGGTATGATCGCGATTCAGGTGTGTGATTTCCATTCTGCATAGTATCCTGCGCGGAAGGGACTCCATTGGGAATGAACCATCCAATTGTCCAGAACTCAAACGGTGCAGGGCGGACACGTCCCCTCCAAGATAGTCGCATATAAGAATCAATTGAAGAAGACAATTAATTGCGTACAACAATTTGACCACGATGTAGAAAATAAAGGTGCAGTTGGCTCTCAGTAGAAGCCAGAATCTTACACCGCATGATGCGAGTTTCCATTCCATATCGAACTCGACAAGCTGTCTGCCGAGGCATCTGGCCATATAGTGCACGTTCTGTGCAGCAGCATTGGGGTTGAAACTGTTATGCTGTGATGAGGTGATGTGAAGAACGTTGATCGACCCAGAAATGGACAAAGCAAACTTCCAGAAGAGCTTTGGTAGATAGAAGAAGAAGGCTTGGAGTGTGAGGAAAAGAGGAATCCATCGATGGTAGGTGTGAAATGCTTTTGGTGTGTCAAATGGTGATCTCTCTTCTGGAATAGCCGTGTCTATGAGATTGTAATTCATCTCTGAAACCCAGCATGCCTGTAAAACATCGAAACGACTTCGCATTCAATTCTTAAATAGGTAAATTAATTTTTAAAAATGATAACCACTCCACAAATGGCACAGGCGTAGGGAATTTCAGTTGTTGACGGTAAAATTTTTACTTCTGCCTGAAAAATCTGGAATAATTGGTGTCCGGACAATTCGGACCCGGACAATTCGGACCCGACAATTCGGACCCGGGCAATTCGGAGTGCATGTAAAAATATTGCTCTTACGGTTATGAAACTTTTCTTTACCATCGGTATGAAATATGGTACGAGGCAAATATTGTCTGATCTTCTAAAATTGATCCCCTAAAAAATTAGAAACTGAAATTAGTAGTTAAATGCAGTAAATTATTAACTTATAGGAACTGTGCCTGTTCCTATTGAAAATAGCGGACCTTTTGGGATGTGATTTATTCATCTCAAGGCACCTTTTATGAGTAAATTAGTATATTCTTCATTTTGTCTAATTGCATTTACATTACTTTGGAATAATCTTCGTTTAATTACACAATCTGACACACCGCAGAATGATTACAGTTACAGGTTATACGAAATATGGTCCACTATAGCACGACACGCAGGTCGGCTTTACAGCAGTGGGTTTGGCTTAACACAAATGTATATGGTCTACATACTCTACATGAAATTAAGCATAGAGAATATTGTCGTTAAAAAAGGTCTTCCTCATTAAGTTGACCACCTCCTCCGCGGGTCAATTCAGTCATGCGGGCTGGCATTATAGAGAACGTCTTTAATTATAAAACGACATTGCACAGAATAAGCACGTTACGGACTTTCGTCACTTTGACGAACATTAACGATTTCTCTAGCAGGTGGATTAACCTTGGAAGCAATAATTGCGGACGCCTGGCCAACAATAATCCAATGTCATAATTGAAATAACCAAACAAGTGACTTACCTGTTCTGCAAAAGCAGTTTGATCAGCTGAGAATTGTGTGGAGGCGAAGCACCTTATTGGTTCCTTTACTAAAACCCTTACCATAACCAGAGCAGAAATTACCAACAGGATGGCTACAGTGATTCTACAGCTCAGTCTATCCGAAAAGCTATCTAAGCTATTTCGGCCGCTGAATAGCATGGCGAAAACTCTCCCCATCACGACTGAGAAATACAGATTTCTGCTGTGAGCAGATAAACCTAAACTCTGAAAATATGAACTACAAGACTCTCTAAATATCAGCATGCAGGAAGAGTTCCAATATGCTGCCGTCTCAATAATGATTGTCTTGAATGGTTGTACACATGCACTATGGACCTGATATTACAAGCGATCATGTCACCATGGATACGACGCCTAGAAGGCGGGGCTTGTAAGACAGGCATAAGTGGTTGGAAGATATGGACGGATGCAGAAGGCTCAAACACACAAGCAAATATCATTCGGCGGGCACAACTTGCATCTCATGTACATGTAGGCCTACAGGGTATACGCTCGCCAAACAAGCAGTTGTGATCGAGAGCAATCTACTGTGGCAAAATCCGGGGTGATGATTTCCAAAGGGTTGGGTCGATTCAACCCCCAGTCTTCACTTTGGGCCGCATTCTATTTTAAGTCTTTCTTTTACACTCAAACTCCACGTGAATCATAGTCTGATCTACCGAGTTATTTTCTGCAATTCTAACACTGGCATGCAGCATCTACAATCTGCAATCCTCACACTGGCATGCAACATCTGGCTATTTGGTAAACTTACAGTTTTAGCCCTAGGGTAAACGTGTGGGCTACTCCAGCGTCTTAAATAATGAACGGAGGGAGGGTGGGAAGAGGGAGTGAATTGTTTCAATTTCATAACTGTAGCCTACACTGTAACCGGTTGCGATCTGTCAACCGAATTGTTCAATTAAGAATATAAATAGAAGAAAAGTAGGCTATACTTTTTATTCACTAACTTAATAAATGATAGGCTAATTGACTTTGAAGTGAGCGTAGATTAGAGAGCGATCCCAGGTATAAGCTAGTGTATTTATATAGCTGGTTTCTCTGTAGCCTAACAAGCGTCCTTTGTGAGGCGCTGACTTCTAGTTAGGTCTAGGTCTACATGTTTAACACGTTGACCGCGAGGTACGAGTTAACTCGTACTCCAGTTGGTAGTCTGGGACGCGAGGTACGAGTTAACTCGTACTCCAGATATACAGGGACTTTAGGCGTCGTGCTGGCAATCAATGGCACCTCTGGTAATGGGAGATCAGATTCTCAGCCTGGCCTGGCTTGTCGATGCTTTCCAACAGGGCTGACGCGTGTCATAAAGCGAAGGGGTTTCCTCCGGTCTAATTTATAATGACTGCCACGTGTAAGAGAGCACGGTACCTAAAACCCATTCAGACCTCGGCTTTATTATAGGGCAGGCGGAGACTGTAGCTAGGTGCGGTCGTTAGTTTATTAGTGATGCAGTTTTATTACAGTCCTAACTGCGACCATACGACCCATGCAGTAGGCCTACATTATTTGTTTGAACTAAGCATTTTAGTAGCCAGGCCGGCTTGATGGCGTCGGGAGAAAGATACACAGTCAACTAGCTATAGATGATAATTATTGAGCCTCTTAGTTATGCCGAGAGTGAGATAATTGAGGCCTGCCAGATGTTGGTAGGCCTAATGATGGCTCTGAGCCATGTCATGTATTCAAGACCAATTTCTACAAAAGTCAGTCTTCATGCCCAAAACAGGAGCTCACAATAATTGGAACCTCAGTGACCTCACAACAGTAGGCCTACCTGAGATTAGAAAGTTACCGTATTGGACTTGTCTTTCTGATGGGTTATATAAAGAAGCCGACAATTATTGTGGATTGGAGTACAGATCCGACTTTTGCCACTCCTCTTTTCAATCAGACCATGACTTATGATAGATTTGAACTCATAGGCCTACCGAAATTCTGGCATAATTGCAATATGAAGGTTTGTCTGAAAATGACAGGCTTTTCAAGCTGGGTGACATTTGCAATGCCGGAATACTATGCTAATTTCACGATTTCAAGCCGTCTGTTGGCTATGGCCTACCCTAGAACGCCACATTCATAGGCCTACTGATGAGTGCTATAATGGCATAGGTGGGTGAAATGCAGACAGTTTCTATAGTCAGGTTACTGTGTATCATATAGTAGACTAATAATTTAGCAGTTTCTTTGCATTCTTCCCTTTTGCATTTCAAGAGTCACTGTCAAAGAAATTGACAATAGCCTCATTGTCTAATTTTGGTCGGGCTGCTGCGTAGGGCAACAGGCAATAAATGCATCCCTGCGATCAAATTTTATGATAGAGAGCCGCTCCAGGTCAAATTTACGATCGGACTGCCGGGGTTCAAATTTTCTATGGTGTCGCCGCGGACTGCAAAGAAATGGTCCCGCGGTCAATGTGTTAACGACACTGCCACATCAATGATGATTAGTGTCGCCGTCCTCCTTTATCCAGGCTTGGGCCTGGCACTGAGAAATTTCGAAGGTTTATATTATAGGCTTAAGTTCAGTGGTGGCGATACCATGGGTCGTGCCTAATTTGCTCATGATCTGCCTTATGACCTGCGAAAAATTGTTTGTGAATTTAGTATCGTTTTTATATTTAAACCCTCCCTTAAAATGAAACACATCCGTGAGATTTCGACCAATTGACTAAAAAAGGTCATCAGAAATTGTGTGGAATGAAAGTGGAAAACTAACACGAGATTTCGACAAAATGCTTTTAAAAGGTCATCAGAAATATTGTGGCGAATGAAAATCAGACCCCCAAAACTGAAATCCTGGGGCCGCCACTGTATACTGAATAGTAAAAGTCAGTAAATAAATAATATAGGCATAACAGCATGCACGGGTAATAAGCATGATTAGGCTAAGCTATGTAAAAGATTATCTCATCTACATATACATGTAGATAAGAGTCGGTATTTTAGAAACTCTTAGTATTTGACGTAGCAAAGCTTTCCGACTATGAATTTGCCTCAAATTCATAGTTACATCTCCGTTATACATGTAAATAGGCCTAGGCCTGCGCAGATGTTTACTCACCGGGTTGCGTCAAAAATGCAAATTACACAACTAGAGAAGTCCAGCATAGCCTAATGATTTAAAGTTTTGCTGACTAAAAGGGTATTTAAATTCTGCATCACTCTAATAAGACAGCAGAAACTCTTTAAAAAACCTCTTATAAAAGCTGCATATACCGATAGTGACGTTAAGCTATAGGTCTAAGCTTAAACCCATATCAACCCATGACATAAATTAATGGTTTCTTTCACATTTTCGTGTTTGTCTATACCCAAAACCATCGTATTCACCCAGATGTTTTAACAAAATTGCAGAGGTAGGCAGTCTGTTGTAGGCACAAATAGGCCTATAAACGTCAGTTTAAACAGACGCTAACCACAGGAGGGTACATGTACATGTACATAAACCATCACTACAGAAAGAAAACAAAGCGTTTTATTCATCCCAAACATATAGGCCTAGACCACTTTGGGAAATGTTACTATAATAGTGCCTATATAGATTCGTAGACCAAAATTAATTTTTATTGAGATGTTGATTACGCTCTATAGGCCTAAGTTGTGACTTAGTTGTGTAGGCCTACAAGCTCAAACTACTTCAATGACATTATACCCAATACCTAGCAACACTGGCTCATTACATTCCGGATGTAGCAACATGCATTGAATTTTGATATAGGAAGGTAATTATTATAGGACACGACAATCAGCAGGAGTGCAACAAAAGTCCACTGATGGGCATTGAGCACAGTCAAAATAACAGATACGTACTCTCATAAGTAGAACTTTATTCATTCGGAGGGGTGCAGTTCGACCGAATCCTCCAGGATTTGAAGGACTTCCTGACACTAGTACCTACATCAAATGCTGATACATTTTCAATAAATAATTAGTCTACAGTAAAATGAACTGTTTCTAATGGGTCTATGATATCACCCCTCCGACCATTACCCCAAAACCCGCCATTACCCCCGTCTGTCTGCATTCTGGTTCAGTGTATGCATGTATGTGTGCATGTATGCATGTATGAATGTATGTATGCATGCATGTATGTATGCATGTATAATATGTATGCATGTATATGTATGTATATATGTATGTACGTGTGCATGTATAATTGTATTTGCATGTATGTATGTACTACATGTATGTACGTACGTATGTAAATATGTATGTACATTGTACGCAAGTACGAATGTTTATATGTATGTACACTGTACAGGGTGCGGCAAAATAAAGTAATCCACTACGGTTTTTAGCCCATATCTCGGCCAAATTTACGAATATTTAAATGAAACTTTACAGTCTTAAAGGCAATTCATATTTACGTACAATGGGTCATATTTCAACAACATATTTAAAACAGAACAAAAGTTACATCACTTTCAGTGAGGCCACCCACCGTTTTTTGACGATTCAAAAACGTAACGCAGAAAAAAGTAGCAAAAACACGAATTTATTAAGTCTCATCTCAAATATTTGTCATCAAATAGCCTTGATATTGCCAGATGATCATTATTATTACTATTTAAAAAATAAACAGGGTACCAGCGTAGCTGCACATCACTGAGAAGTCACTTAGCAAGGTGACATCATAATAATTGGTAAAATAATAAGGAATCTGTCAGATTAATCAACAGGTCCATCAAGAAACTTTGCAAAGAGACTCAAAATAAGTTTTGACACTGGTAGTGGGCACATTGAACACAAGTTGTGAAGCACTACCAAGTTCATTTGACAACAGTTATTTGAAATGAGACTTAATAAAAATCGTGTTTTTGTTACATTTTGGTGCGTTTCGTTTCTGAATCGTCAAAAAAGGTGGGTGGCTTTACTAAAAGTGGTATAACTTTTTATGTGTTTTAAATATTTTAATGAAATCTGGTCAACATGTGTAAAAATGAACTGTCTTTAAGCCTATAAAATTTCATTTGGAAATTCGTACTTTTGGCCATGATATTAGCAAAAAACCTAATTTTTTGCTGCGTTACGTTTTTGAATCGTCAAAAAACGGTGGGTGAAAGTGATGTAACTTTTGTTTTGTATGAAATATTTTGTTGCAATTTGAACCATGGTATGTAAATATGAATTGCCTTTAAGACTGTGAAGTTTCATCTAAAAATTCGCATGCATACATACATACATACATACATACATACATACATACATACATACATACATACATACATACATACATACATACATACATACATACATACATACATACATACATACATACATACATACATACATACATACAATACATACATACCTGCATACATACATAAATACAAAATACACACATAGATACATGCATGCAGCTTCACAATCTGACATAAAAGTATGTTGACGCATTCGTTAGACAAACACGGCTGGAACCTACAATAGAGGACATAGTGAATATGACAGGAACACACCACCCCTTAATCCCTTATGTGGCTCAGTGGCGTAGCTAGCTTTTCATGGGCCGGTGTGCAAGGTCCCGTGTGGGACCCGTCTTACGTATAGGCTATACCGGCCTTGTAAGGCCGGTATAGCCTATGCGTTCTTCCGTGATTTGTGGGGAGAGACGCCGCGAGAGCTGAGAGGAGTTTAGAGCAGCATGCGAATGTCAACAAAAATAACTGAGGGCAGACTATGATCCAAGTGGAGTTGTGTTGTGAAGAGGTTAAAGAAGACTTTGCCTAACTATGTGACCCTAAGAAAGACTAGCGAGAGCTGAACCACCTCAAACTACAGGCAATTCTCACCCTGGTTGATGGAGATGCCAGGTCACTATAGGCCTAGTGTTACCATATCCAGCAAATGACTGGAAAACACGAGCATGCCTGTGGCCAGGGCGGGTCCAGGGAGGACCAATCCGGCCATGGCCCCCATTTCAAAAACCCATATAGGACGTGGCCCTTATTCGGTTTCAACAAACTTTAAATCAATGCAGTGGGACAAGGCAAGTAGTCTAGAGAGAAAAGTAGCAATACGACTAGAGGGATCATAGTATAATTGCCTATAGACTATAGATATTACAACCAGATGACCGTAAAGTCATCAGATTTTTTGCAGGGAATGTGGTATATTTTCTACACATTTCGGCAATAGGATTTTTTCTGACACATATCACCAAAACTTTTTGGCCTAGGCTCCTTTGAGAATTTCTGTATCCTGCCTACCAGTGACAAGTATGAGGTTCCTGAGGCGCACCGTTTAATTGCAATAGACATATACACGAACGTATACCAGGAGGACGGGCATTTAATTACCACACCTATCGTAGATACTAAGATACCATAGGGAGCCTCTATCCTTTGCATAGGAAAGCGAATCAGCGAAATGAAAATCTTATGCCGATGTGATTAGTTTCGTGTTCTCCAAGTTAATACTGTAGTAGATTCATTCTTTATTATCATTCGCACACACTAACGTCATCTTGCAATTTCGCCATCATGACTCGAGACGAAAACGCAAGTTAAAAATGCGTTCAGTAGGACCTATAGTTTGCCTGCCAGCAACATGGCGGCAGAAAAGTAACGAAGTAGCCTAAAGCTACATCTGTCACAAAATAATGTGAATCACTAATTAGGTTAAATTAATAATTCAACAATCTTTGTGGGCCCCTGGAGGTCGTGGGCCCGTGTGCTTTGCACACATTGCACACATGGTCAGGGGCGCCGTTAGGCGTACGCACGTACGCAAGTGCGTACAGCGCGGAAAGGCAAAAAAAATTTTTTTTACAAATTGTAAATTAAAGAATTAAAGCGTGAACTATTATATTTTTTGTCCAATAAATGCGATGATTAATGCAAATTAGTTTGCAGGGGGGGGCAGTGTTTAGGAGGGGGGTTATAATTTGAAGCCTTTAGAGTTTAGACCTACACCGGTTAGGCTTTATACTTTATAAATAGGTAAAATGTAACTGGCTTGCGGATGAATTTTGAAACGCTTTGTTGGTAGTTAGGCCTGTTTAAACTGTGAAAAATTACCTGTATGCGTACAGTGGCGGCGCCAGGGAGTTAAGGGGGGCTAAGCCCCCCTAAACGTGGCTCAGCCCCTCAAAGAAAAAAGCTGAAAATGTCTAAAACGGCTTACTTCGCAATAAGGAAACTAGACAATGACCAACGGCAACGAAATCAACTATATTATCATAGTGTAGACGCTTATGCCATTGGCGGCACCAGATGAGTGGGTTAGGGGCTAAGCCCCTAAATGTGACTTAGCCTCATCCCAAAGCAAAAAGCAATGAATCTCCATGTATCGGCTTAAAAGTTATTATTATCTTGTTTTCAAACCTCAACTGCGGCGGACGGTCATACATCGACTCACATGTGAGACATCAATTGCGACTGGGCTCGACTCCCGGAAATTGATTCTCTCTGCGACTCAATATTAGCAATTTAGCATGCACACAGTCCTCCTATTTATACCCTAATGGAGCTGCAGGAGACAGAGGGCTGAGGTCCGGGCCGGTCTGAGAACCGGTCTGGCGGGGGGAAAGAAGCAGAGATCCGCGATGGCGGACCAGGGGGTTGAGGTACCGACCGGTCTGAGGTCCGGACGAGTCTGGAAGAGGGAAGAGGACTGGAGGGTTTGAACTGGCGGGGAAAGGGGCTGAGATCCGGACCAGTCTGAACCCGAGCTAGCGGGGGGAAGAGGGCTGGAGGTCCGAGGCGGCGGGGGGCTGAGGTCTGCGCGGGGACAAGGGGACTAAGGTCCGAACCGGTGTGAGTCCGGGCTGGCGGAGGAAGGGGGCTGAGGTTCGGCCCGGTGTGAGTCCTGGCTGGCGGAGGAAGGGGCTGAGGTTCGGCCGGTGTGAGTCCTGGCTGGCGGAGGAAGGGGGCTGAGGTTTGGCCGGGTGTGAGTCCTGGCTGGCGGAGGAAGGGCTGAGGTTCGGCCGGTGTGAGTCCTGGCTGGCGGAGGAAGGGGACTGAGGTTTGGCCCAGTGTGAGTACGGGCTGGCGGGAGAAGGGTGTTGAGTCCGGGTTGGCGGAGGAAGGGACTGAAATTCACAAGGACAGCAATTTTGAATTTCGCTACGGTACAATAGCGCGTCGATGCTTATGCTAATAGAATGCGCCGCAGATCGTGATGAGGTTATGTGCACCATGTCCGGCCGGCCTTCTGAGGGGCTACGCCGGTATAGTCCTACACAACTATTCATTGGGAAATGGGTGTTAATTTAGCACCGGCAGTCATGTGCGGAGACTTGAGAGCCAGAGGACGGTCCACAAGACCCCGAAGTTTGTGGTATTTCAATATTTCAAAAATCTCAAAAATGTCAGTATAAATTTCTAGAGTGTTATCTACTGTTTATCAATCATGAACAATTTTGCTAGGACGACAGCAAAACTGGTATACCCTTGGAGTGTGGCATTCAATAATTTATACAACGTGGAGGACCATTATTGAACTCATAAACCATTTCTTTCAGCAATAAAATAATTATGAGAAATTTGTTGAGATGACAGCTTAAAATGTTACCATTAAAGTGCTGATATCCAAAATTTAAACAATGGCCTACAAAGGGACACTTTTAAAGTCATAATCCACAACTTTCAGCATTGAAATGATGAGCTAATTAGTAAAAAGATGACAGCCCAAAATGCTATTATTGCTATGTGGAAATTCCCAAAATATTTCATGACTTTATCGTTCATAAACAGTTAGCAAACATGAGCCTGAAACGCGCTCCTGTCGATGTCAACAGCGAAAAACGCGCTGGTTTCTGGGGCTCCGCCCCAGACCCCGCTGGGGGAGCTTACAACGCTCCCCCAGACCCCCTAGTCGGTATGGGCTTCGTGCCTTCGGCACTCGCAGCTTGGCGTCTTCAGCGCATGCAAAATTACTGCCCTTAAGAAAAATATTCTACTTGCGTTCCTGGGAGGAAGGGCTTGGGATTTCAGCCCCCAAACCTGAAATCCGGGCACCGCCACTGATTGTACCCGTAAAAACCCCTACAAACGACATCTTATTTAAGTTTTCATGATTTTAACGTTCATAAATAGCTGGCAAAAAAGAGCCTTAAAAGGGCTCAAGTTGAGGTCAACAGAGCTAAAAATGCTTTGGCGGCTGGGGCTCCGCCCCAGACCCCGCTGGGGGAGCTTACGACGCTCCCCCAGACCCCTAGTCGGTATGGGCTTCGTGCCTTCGGCACTCGCAGCTTCGCGCCTTCGGCGCGACATAAAAATGTTCCACTTGGGCTTGGGGCTTCAGCCCCCCCAAACCTGAAATCCTGGCGCCGCCACTGTATGCGTATAACCAAAGGGAACAAAAAACTTATGCTGGTGATACCTCATAATCGCCAGTAGGCATATACATATATATATGTATATATATATAAGCTCGTATCGATCGCTGTTCGCTTCATATTATTTTTTGCAAGTTGTGCGTACAGAAAAAAAATCCTGGCGGCGCCGCTGCACATGGTAGCTACGCCACTGATGTGGCTAGCGTCAGTTTAAACTGACGATATGAAAATTCCTATATTTTTCAGTATTGAAATTCTATTTTAAAATAGTCATCATAACTACCTTTAGGATTCTTGTGGTGAAGTTTTGCATTGCCATTATTATTAAAATATGGGTTGACATTATTTCTTTCCTTTATTTGAAGAATGCATAGATCTATTGAAATATTTCGGTTTATCAAGAAAAATATTTTTGCTAAGTACGCCAGCACAAACCAACTGAAATAAATCCCATGGATAATCACACAGGTCTTAGAATAGCAACTAAAAAATGGTTAAGAACAGAAAATGTAACTTAATAGCCAAGAAACCGCCACTTTCTATGTGTCAGTATAAGCTTACACTAGCCGGGAACGGGTTAACATTTTCTCTGAACTATGTGACGAATTATCGGTGTCTTCCAGCTCTTGTCTATAATACTTGATGTAGTTTTCCCAGAGTCCGCACACCAGTTCGGTTGCCGTCTGGTCTCCGGAGATTACACCGACCTTTTGCACTATGAACCAGGCATCTCTGGTGAGGAACCGGCGAATAATCTGAGACACTTGAGCGCTCTCGGTTCGGTTGTCTCTCGACAAATCCCTCATTCTGAGACGAAAATATCTGCAAAGTATAATATGACAATACAAATAAACGACAAAGACAGTGGATCCACGGTATAAGTCGGTTGTCGACTCAAACACTTTTTAAGCACATTTTCTTGCATTCCCTCAGACCTATAATTTCTCTAATGCAATAAGCTTAGAATTATTTATAGGCCTACATGTAGACCACGGCGGTGTAATTATTTTTAGAACGCACAATTAATTCTTGCTATAATTTAATTATTTATTTATGTGTCTTGCTAGAAATGATATTGATCATATATAAATTTAAAAACATTATCAAACAAACAGGAAATTTGTTGATAATTTTACATATAGGCCTATCTTTAAGTGTGTAAGCCTACACTGTGCAAGCCTAACTGTGTAATTC
Source organism: Lumbricus rubellus (assembly GCA_945859605.1). Classification (NCBI taxonomy): domain Eukaryota; kingdom Metazoa; phylum Annelida; class Clitellata; order Crassiclitellata; family Lumbricidae; genus Lumbricus; species Lumbricus rubellus. Next base: position 25,681,316 of record OX243820.1, on the reverse strand, counting down.
TTGTGTATGCCTATGTAATGTTTATATGTACAGACAATTTTATACATGATCATTTATACCGTATGTGGTGCCCAGACCTCGCAGATTTTAGTCAAACTTTCCGGACCCGGTACCCAGTTGAAAAACGATCCCGACAGTACCCTTAGATGACTAGTTATTCATATGTTACAGACAACTGGGTCGGGAGCACCTCTGAGAAGAGCCCTTGAAGAGGCGCTATATAAATCACATAGATAGATGATAGATAGATAGATAGATAGATAGATAGATAGATAGATAGATAGATAGATAGATAGATAGATAGATAGATAGATAGATAGATAGATAGATAGATAGATAGATAGATAGATAGATAGATAGATAGATAGATAGATAGATAGATAGATAGATAGATAGATAGATAGATAGATAGATAGATAGATAGATAGATAGATAGATAGATAGATAGATAGATAGATAGATAGATAGATAGATAAATAGATAAATAGATAAATAGATAGACAACACTTATGACGACAAAATGACAAATCATCAGTTCATTTAGACAATCGACTAAGTTGTAAGGTGAATCTTCTTCACGTTCCCTGCCCTCAGGCTGTTTTGTATGTCCAACGACGCCGTCTTTCTCTGTGAATCGTAGCCTTAGTATTAATAGTCGATTGCCACAAATTGATATAAATAATATCTAATAGAATACACTACCACTAAGTATTCTACTCGACACCTCACGAGATGGACGATGCTTACCTCTCATGGTAGCTGAAATTCAGCATCGAAACGACAAAGCAGCCAAGGCTGAACAGAGTTGCGGACAAGACGAAGAGAAGCCAGGGCAGCATAAAAAGAAAGACGATCTCGTACCAGAAGTTCAACGGAAGTGTGCAGCTCAGAACGTGGCTATGAACGCTTGACTGTTTTCTGATTTCTAATTCGCACTGAATCCTGCGTGGAAGGAGAGTCCCCGTCTGGTCTGGGTTATCCAAGCGTCCGGATCTCAACCGGTGCATGAGGGACTCGCCGCCTCCAAGATAACCGCATATAAGAATCAATTGAAGAAGACAATTGATGGCGTACAACAATTTGACCACGATGTAGAATAAAAAGGTGCAGTTGGCTCTCAGTAGAAGCCTGAATCTTTTGAAGCATGATGTGCGGCGCCTCCATTGCATGTCGAACTCGACGAGCTGTCTGCCGAGGCATCTGGCCATGTATTGCACGTTCAGTACAACAACATGTGGATCGAAGCTGGTCTGGTGACGTTGTGGTTGTGATGAGGTGATGTGAAGAATGTTGATCGATCCAGAAATGGACAAGGCGAACTTCCAGAAGAGCTTTGGTAGATAGAAGAAGAAAGCTTGGAGCGTGAGGACAAGAGGAATCCACCGGTGGTAGGCAGGGGTGTCAGATAGTCTTTCTTCTGGAATAGCCGTGTCTATCAGATTTTGATGCGTGCCTGAAAGCCAGCATGCCTGTAAAACAACGAAACGATTTCTTATTCAATTAAAAATATACCAAAAATATTACCCCAGTTGTATGGGTCAAGATTTTATTTCTGTCTGAAAAATCCGAAATTATTGGCGTCGTGCACTTATAGGCCTATTTACTAATACCACTTTACAAAACCAGAGTTTCTATTCAAGGCCAACCGAGAAATGGTATAGGAGGCAAATACCCAGACATCTGGCTACATTCAAGGGCTCATCTTGAGCTGTTGGGTCTATATATACAAGGTTTATAATTTATGCCCCTAAGTGTAATATTGTTGGCACAACTACAGTCAGTTTAAATTTCTTTTGAGCAAATGAATAGATTCATTTATTGTATATAGGGCTATATAAATAGGGTACTAAATCGTAAGTCGTGCCCGTGCTTTTATTACTTAGTTTGCTTATATTAATATCGTCTCGTCATTATAGGCTTAGCATCAAGAAATATTAGGAACCCGTAACAGCTATAAGTTTATAGCCTGTAATTTCTCTCATCGACTTTGTATGCGCGTATACTCCGTATAGGCTACCAAAAAGCTCAATAGTGATGTTGTTTATCTGCAGTCGCAGAATTGCATGTCTAGCTGCATTTTCAATGTTGACAATCGCAAGATTCCTGGTTAGGCTACATATCTTGCTCCATGGTTAGGGAGGGTAGAAATTTTCAAAGTCATGGAAACCATGAACTCTTTCATCTTTGACACTTTAGCCTACTTGAAAGCCGTGAATTTCCTCCAAACGCCGCGGATTAATTACCGCAATTTTCGGGCAGATTTCAGATCGTGAATTTTTCTTCGACTCTCGCCCAAAGTGCTGCCTCGTATGTAGAACTTTCCTCGAATTTCTACCATAAGTTATTAACTATTCATGATGGATGTGAGCTACGGCTACTGAGTCGATTGCGGAAAATCGGAGCTAGTAGATAATTTGGTGTGCTAATGAGTATCGAATCTTAACTAGTTCGCCTAATATTTGCCCGGGCTCTAGGCCTACCTGCTGGAAAAACTGAAAGACCCAAAATTTGGGTGGCACTTGCCTTCTGACCCTGCCTCCTACACCTGTGCTTAAGTGGCAATAAAAATTAACAAACCCTGTGTAAAATAGCGTTACTAAGGAATTAACATTTATGGGCAAACCACGATTTGGGTTTACCGGTCCTTCCATAGGTTATAGGCTAATCAGAGAAGCTATTTGATCATTTAGTAAGTGAGTCAGTGGATCAGGCTAATTAACCTGCAGGCAGACATGTCTACACGCGAGCACAAAAGCGTGGGACGTGCACTATCAATAGACTAAATATGCATGCACACGCTATGCGACATGTCAACTAATCGCCTATTAACACACCGCTTACGTAGGCTTACTCTTGAGTTCAATGGGTAGGTAGCAGTCTACTCTTGAGCTCAATGAGTAGACCTACTTTTGAATTCAACTGCAATGTGTAGGTCTACTCTTGAGTCTAATTATCAAAAGGACACGCACCTTGAAAATCAATATTATCGAGTAGCCTATTGGCAAATAGGCCTAAGCCTATTTAAAAAACCCTGTGAACAGCAGATAAGCTCAACTGTTTTCACGAAAGTAAACCATAGCCCACACAATAAAAGCAGATAGATGGATCTAGATTTCACAAGGGCTAATGACAGCAGAGGCTGTTACCATCGAAAATAATTTGTTTGGCATAATACAGCTCTTGATTAATAAGAGCAGAGTTGGACAAAATCATTTATTTGTTAGTCGCCTGTGATTATTACCGGTGTCTACCACAAAAATGTAAATAATAGATCTCTCTTTTATGTTAAGAACTCGGGATTATGATCTAATCGCAAGCCATCCAGCAGATAATAATAATAATAATAATAATAATAATTTTTTGAAATCCCGAGGGATCCTAGGTACCTCGGGTAAAAAAAAAAAAAAAAAAAAAAAAAAAAAAAAAATAATAATAATAATAATAATAATAATAATAGGCTAATATAATTATTTTTAGACCTGCTATTATTAACAGTAAATAATATAAATAATAATAATGGCATGGCATTTGGACCTTGGGCAACTCCTTCATCCGCAATTGCTTCGGTGTGAAACTACGATTCAGTGTAGCCTAGTCGAAAACGCTTCTGAGTAGAGACCTGAAGAGGCGTTTTAACAAGTGCACATACATGGTACATACATGTATTCTTAGTTTCGATATCTTAGAGCCCGAGGGGTCTTTCTACCTTAGGGAGAATATTTTAGTAGTAGTAGTAGTAGTAGTAGTAGTAGTAGTAGTAGTAGTAGTAGTAGTAGTAGTAGTAGTAGTAGTAGTAGTAGTAGTAGTAGTAGTGGTGGTGGTGGTCATGGGCGCCGACTCTGCGAGGCCCGTGAGTGCTCAGCACCACCAGAAATTGTTCATGCGAGGCCCGCCTATGCATGGGCACCACCTGAAATCGGCCGGCAAGATGTGCTTTTAAGATATTTTTCTCTGTTGGGATTGCTTATCAGTAAAAAATCATTCCATCCTTAATATAAATAGGGTGACACAAAAGTTCGTTCACCGTTTTCAAAATGCGTTATCTCAGTAGCGGCTTCATATTTCTTTATAATATTTTGTCTGTGTATACATCATTCAAATGAAAGGTACTGGTACAAATTTGATTATGATACGGTCCATTTTCGCCATTATTTATAAGAAAATGTAAAGACGACCAGTTTTTGCGGAAAAACGGCGTTCATCAAATTCACACAGTAAAGTAAATGTGTATACGCCTAGCCTCGTATATAAGTGTGACAAGACACTGTTGTTACATATATATATATATAGGACATACACAGACGAAGGCTATTAGCGCGAAGTATCTCCTTTCTGCTTAATGACAGAACTGACTCTATCCGGCATGACTGGATCAGCCTCTGAAGTGTCCCAACTGCCATCGATCTCCACGCTTGTTGGAGGCGACGTTTGAGCTGATCAACGTTCTTTGGCTCAGGATCTTTATAAACGCTGAGAGATAGAATACTCAACAAGTTCTCAATGGGAGGGAGGTCCGGAGAGTTGGGTGGCCAATCCTTCGGCTTTTTGTGTGACGGATGGTTGTCGTCTAGCCACTTTATCGTCACAGCTGATGTATGACAGCGTGCGCCATCCTGCATACTCAACAAACAACTTTCGTTGCACGACACTGCCGTTGTCATTTTCTCTCTCGAACGCTCGCTTCACGATCTGCTCGAGAATGTTGGTGATGTAGCCTACGTAGTACTGCGAGTTCAGTCTGGTACCATTTGGCACAAATTGAAGCTTAGTGAGACCCTTGGCAGTCATCCCACCCCCAAACCATCACCGACGGTCTAAACCTCATCTGTGGAGCAGGCGTAACGTATGCTCTTCCTATGCCGGATAGAGTCAGTGCTGTCATTAAGCAGAAAGGAGATACGGTACACTAATAGCCTACGTCTGTGTATGTCCTGTATAGGTAACAACAATGTCTTGTCACGCTTGTATACGAGGCTAGGCGTATACACATTTTCTTTACTGTGCAAATTTGATGAACGCCGTTTTTTCGCAAAAACTGGTCGTCTTTACGTTTCATTATAAATAATGGCGAAAACGGAACGGATCATGAACAAATTTGTACCAATATCTTTCATTTGAATGATGCATACACTGACTAATTATTATAAAGAAATATGAAGCCGTTACTGAGATAACGCATTTTGAAAACGGTGAACGAACTTTTGTGTCACCCTATATTTTTTAAAATCTCAGTTAGTCTACCTTACAATTACTCCAGTTTTACACTTTTACCCCATCAGGTAGTCTGAACTCCATTGGTTCTCAGCCGATCAGCGAATACAATGTACTAACTAGGAAACCCCGAAATCCTTCTTATTCGATCCGCTTCCGTAATTTGTTTATTACGGAGGAAGGCGACGATTTGAATGACATTGTTTCTTTAGGCCTATATTGTTTACATGCTCAATAATGTTCATCACTGCTCGAGAGTCCCCTCCCAGCATCATAAAAGCGGGATATTATTTTCTCTTTCAAAACTACTTGAAGACTATTTGAAAAACTATTCCACAGTGTTAATATTGATTCACTAATAGAGGCTAATTGTTTGATTTCTTGTGCAAAATTTGAGTCTGTTGACCTAATTGGGAGAGAGTGCTCCAAGACGCCCATGCATACAAAGATTGTGCTTTTCTTCTGTGCGGATTCCAAGAAAAGTAGGCTACATGAAATACAAAGAATGATCAAAAAATTTAAATTCGGAAGAACATTATTTTATTGAAGTTTTAAATCATGTCTATAATAAGCAATGAGATAATAGGACATTTTGACAAAGATGCCATGACGTTAAAATGATAGCCTAATTAAGATGCTACTATCGCAGTGTGGCAATAACAAAAAATCCAAAATGGAAAGGAGCACATCCCTTCCCAAATCCCTTCCCTGCTCGGCGCTGTGCTTCTCGGCGATCATACCTTGGGCTCAAGTTCGTCCCTTCAAAGTAGGACGAAGTCTCCGCCTATAAACAGTGGTGATTTCGTGGGCGGAGGAAATATTCTCTCCCCCGGAGACTTATAAAAAAGGGTCAAAAAATTTTTCGCGCGCTCACGCGCGCCTTTTTTCACATTCCTTTGGGCACCCCCACTCTTCGGGTCAACTCGGCGCCTATGGTGGTGGTGGTGGCGGTGGCGGTGGTGGTAGTAGTAGTAGTAGTAGTAGTAGCAGTAGTAGTAGTAGTAGTGGTAGGCCTAGTAGTAGTAGTAGTAGTAGTAGTCACAGTAGCAGCAGTAGCAGTAGTATTGCCACAATAACACTATTAATAATTCCAGAAAATTGCCGACATAATCTTCATAAATCCTCAGAGATCATTGATACGTCGGGTAAAAAAATAGCAGTAACAAAATTAAAACAACGACAGCAATAATAGGCCTAGCAGTAGCCTAATAATGATCACCATAATAATACTAATAACACTGAAAATTAAAATGATAACAAAAATAATAATAATACATAATTATAATAATTAAGCATGGAGAACATTGTTGTTGAAAAGTTTTCCAGCATTAGGCCTAAGCTGACACCCCCGTGGGACTATTATTCGGTCATGCGATCTGGGACTTTGCGGAGCGTCTTTAATTAAGTATGAAACGCAGGGCCGTAGCAACAAGGAACGTGGCCCTCTCCGAAGATATGTCCCGGGCGGCGGGCCCCTAGCAATGCAGAAACTGGAAAGCGTTATTAATTTTATGCTATATGCAGGGTTCATATTATGTGGGCTAGAGGCCTACAGTCTACACATGAATTCCGTGTAAACTTACTTCACGGTTTTGTCAGTACAATTGACATGGATTGTGCAAAAGCGTCAATGAAATGTCAAATGCTAGCTATAACTTGCAATCTTTTTACCACTTTTGGGAGCCCCTTTCCTTGCAGGGCCCCCTCCGGTCGGAGGGTACGGAGGGCGGTCGCTACACCTCTGATGAAACGACATTACTTACATGTAGAAAAAGCACGTTACGAAATTACGTCACTTTAACGAACATTAACGATTTAACTAGCAGGGGGATTAACCTTGGAAGCAATTGAGGTCGCCCGGCCAACAATTCCAATGTCATAATTAAAATAACCAAACAAGTGACGTACCTGTTCTGCAAAAGCAGTTTGATCAGCTGAGAATTGTATGGGGGTGAAGCACTTTATTGGTTCCTTTACTAAAACCTTCGCCATAGCCAGAACAGAAATTACCAACAGGATGCCTACAGTGATTCTACAACTCAGTCTATCCGAAAAGCTATCTAAGCTATTTCGGCCGCTGAATAGCATGGCGAAAACTCTCCCCATCACGACTGAGAAATACAGATCTCTGCTGAGAGCAGGTAAAAATAAACTCTGAAAATATGAAGTAAAAGTCTCTAACGGTACTGTCAGCAAGCAGGATCAGTTCCACTTTGCTGCGGTCTCAATTGTCTCTAATGATTGTATACATGCACTATGGACCTGATATTGTATGCGATCCAGGTGACCATGGATACGACGCCTAGAAGGCGGGTCTTATGAGATAGGCCTACATGTAAGTGGTTAAAAAACAAACACGCAAGGAAATATCACTCGGCGGGCACAACTACCATCTCATGTAGCCTATGCCTACAGAGCATACCTGCCCAACAAGCAGTTGTGATCGAGAGCAATTTACTGTGGCAAGATCCAGGGTGATGATTTCCAAGGGGTGGGTGAATTCAACCCCAGACTTCATTTTGGGCCGCGTTTTTAAAAGTCTTCTTTGCGGACTCAAACTTCTCGTGAAAGATTTTCTGACCTACCGAGCTATTTTCTGCAATTCTCACACTGGCATCAAACTGTAGGGTAAAAAGCGTACCGAGCGCCACTCATGTTATCTGGGCATTGTCTATGCTCTCTGCTGATATAATTATATCCTAAATGAAAGCAAATGATAAGAAAAGTAGAATTCCACTGGCTGCATAGCATTGCCGTCACTATAAATACAAGAGGATGTTCTATGCCCTGTTTTAAAATTAAAGCAAATGTATTGTAAGCTTACACTGTTTTGATAGCGACCGCAAAGATGAAATTTAGCAGAAAGCAGGTCGTACATCGAGACCATTTTTATTAGGAAAGATTTGGGGCTTAGAGAGGCTCCAATGAGACTATAATTTTTTTTATTTTTGGCTCAAATGTTTCTGCTACTCTCTAATGTAGATGTGACTGAGATTATAAGCGTGAGCATTGTTCCCGTAGAGTCGTAGACTGAAACTTCAGTTAATTTTTAACATAATTTTATTACTGTATGTTGCAGTTTCTTAATCTAGATGATCCTACAGCAAAAGGCATTAAATAAAGAATATATACTTGCATGCATGTCTGTATTAAGCTATGTAAGCTATCATCTCATCTACATGTAGATAAGACTCGTCATTTTGAGAAGATCTGTATTTGTCTCCTATTGTATAGGATTATAATAGTGACTGACGGCATAGCAAAGCTTTCCCGCAAATTCATTGTTAAGCTTACAATTCCGTTTTAAATAGATGTTTACTCACTGGGGTACGTCAAAAATACAAATTACACAACTAGAAAAGCGCAGCATATTTAAAGGTTTGCGAACATAAAAGCCTATTTAAATTCTGCATCACTCTAATAAAGCAGCAAAAAAACTTAATTAAGCGAAAGGCTTACAGAAGCTGCATAGAGTAAGCTTATAAAATTATAGTGGCGTATATGTCACAAGAACTGTTAGGTAAGCTACACGTTTTTCTCAGAACTAGGTGGGTAATTGGCGCTTTCTGCCTGTTGTTTATACTCGATGTAGTTTTCCCAGAGTCCGCACACCAGTTCGGTTGCCGTCTGATCTTCGGAGATTACACCGACCTTTTGCACTATGAACCAGGCGTCTCTGGTGAGGAACCGGCGAATAAACTGAGACACTTGAGCGCTCTGGGTCTCGTTGGCTTTCGATAAGGCCATCAGCCTGAGACGACAGTATCTGCAAATTGTACGATACAGCAAGTAGCACCTGATCAGTGGCAATTGAAGGAAAAACAATTATTAATGTAATTACAGTTAATCTGTTGAACATTCATTCAAACGGTCCCGGCAAAATCCTAGTTGACCGGTTATTCATATGTTAGGCTACAAACGACACTTATAGCGACAAATCATCAGCCGATTTAAACAATCGACTCAGTTACAGGGTGACACGTAGCCTGTTATAATTATGACGTGCATTGCATTGCTACGGTCGTAATGCGATTGAAAACCATTTTCTAACCTACGTGTACATCAGGTGTTTCCGGATTGCAGTTCCGACTCTAGCCAAGGGCGGACACAGAAACTTTGGACGGGGAAGGGGGCAAAAAGTCTTGGCCTTGCGTCTGGACTTTTTTTTCGTATCGACCCAAAAAGTTGATGACCTTTTTGTTTAGTCATCTGGCGAAATTTTCGGGTAAATTATACCATTTCATCCGCCAAAAAAGTTGATAACCTTTTTTAGTCATTGAGTCCAAATCCTTGAAAATATACAAAATTATAAGCTTGTTGAAACCAAATGGGGGGAACGATACATGGGCATTTCTAAATGGAGGGGGCATGGCCGGATTGGACCCCCCCGGATCCGCCCCTGACTCTGGCCGTCTCTCAGAATAATAATATTCGTTTCGTTCAGTGTCGTTATTCGCCATCGTCGCTGATCAGCTGGAGCATTAATTATTGCTCGACCTGGAGTAGACTATTAGGCTATGCTAAACGAAGTGAACAACGATACACATACGGCAGTGATAAGATTACAGGCTAAAGTGTTCCTTCCTGACCTTATGTAGCCTATACGATGATGACAATGATGATGATGATGATGATGATGATGATGATGATGATGATGATGATGATGATGATGATGATGATGATGATGATGATGATGATGATGATGATGATGATGATGGTAGTTACGATTATGATTGTGATTATGATGATTATGATGACTATGATGATTGTGATGATTATTATGATTATGTTGATTATGACGATGATGATTTTGACGATGATGACGACTATGAATTTTCTGCCCGAAAGCTCGGGAATGAGATGATTGAGGTGGTTCCTTTTGCCTTCCTCACAGACAATAATATTATGAGTGAGCAAGCTTGTCCACAGAAGGCTACGACGTAGTGGCTTAAGGAAGATTCGAACCCGCAACCGATCGGTTACAAGGCAGAGAACATACAGTATCGCTACGCCACCGCGTCCCATTCTAAGTATATTATGAATCATAACCATAAACGCACAATCTCAAGGTCGTAGACAAGGGGTGTTTTGGAAATGGAAAATGAAGAAAAATTGCATTTACTAGCTTGTGATGCAAAATCCCTGAAATAAAACCATGAAAACAGCCCCACCCCCGACGAAATGAAATACTGGTAATAATAAAAAAAGGTCGTCAGAAATTTTGACGATGAAAATGGAAAAATTTCTTGAGATTTCGACCTGATAACTTTAAAAAAAAGGTCGTCAGAAATTTTTCGGCGAAGAAACACCCCCTCCCCCTAAACAAAATCCTGGCTACGGCCTTGCACAATCTTTATGGATGCATCAGTATGCTTACCTCTCCTGGTAGAAGATGTTCACCGTGGAAATGACAAAACAGGCCAGACTCCAAACAGTTGCTATAGCCACAAAGAGAAACCAGGCATACAGAAAGAGATAAACGATCTCGTATAGGAAGTTCAACGGAAGCGAACAGTTGATACTGTGGCTGTGTAATTGCCCCATAAGCTGCAGTCTTATATCGCACAGTATCCTGCGTGGAAACAACGTGTACATCGTCTGGTCCGGATCCTCGAAGGTCCCAGAAATCAATCGGTACTGGGCTGATCGGCTACCTCCAAGATAACTGCTAACAAGAAGCAGTTGAACGAAGACGTTGAATAAGTAGAACAATTTGACCACGATGTAGAAAATAAAGGTGCAGTTGGCTCTCAGTAGAAGCCAGAATCTTACACAGCATGCTGCGAGTTTCCATTGCACGTCGAACTCGACAAGCTGTCTGCCGAGGCATCTGGCCATGTAGTGCACGTTTTGTGCAGCAGCATTGGGGTTGAAGGTGTTCTGCTGACGTTGTGGCTGTGATGAGGTGATGTGGAGAACGTTGATCGATCCAGAAATGGATGATGTGAAGTTCCAGAAGAGCTTTGGTAGATAGAAGAAGAAAGCTTGAAGTGTAAGGGTAAAAGGAATCCATCGGTAGAAAGCAGCGTGATATCTTTGACCAACGTCATCAGTTAGGTCTACTGTCGGTAGATGATACGTGGCAGAAAGCCAGCAAATCTGTTTTAAAATTATATCCAAACAATTTTAGATTCGATTTTTAAATAATTACTAAACAAATGAAGCTAATAATTCAAAATGACTTAAAAATCGATTAAGAGAACACAAAGTAACCAAAGAATTGATCTTTTGACTCTTGACGATTAGGCCTATTACGATTAGCCAGTTCTTCTGTAGCCTATATCAACAATCTATAACAATGTTGAGAAAATGAGTCTGAAAATCCTTGAACCGGGCAGAAAGACAGTCGTTATGGAAATAAATCAGACAGACAATCGTGCAGACAGAAGGCTTGTAGACCTATAACCAATTAAATAAGTGCCTAGCCTAATCATTTTCACGTTCATTTTTCGCTTCTGCTTCGTGCATATTAAATTTTGTCACCTCCACTGCATCCGATATATGCTCGATTTTAAAACAACAAACACCATTGCTACCTCCATTTTCCACACAACACTTGACTACCGCAATTCCCTTTTCCTCAACTTTGATTTCACACATCCGTGGTGTCTCCAACTCTCTCAATATTTATTAGCTAGAGCCGTCGCCAGAACTGCCAAATATCATCACATCACCCCAATCCTGAAATCACTTTATTGGTTAAATGTTTCAGAGCGAAGAAGAATTAATTGACTTACCTGCTCTGCAAAAGCAGTTTGAGCGTCGGTGAAATAGGCAGGAGCGTAGCATCTTATGGGTTCGCTTATCAAGGTCCTGACCATAGCCAGAACTGTGATCACCAACAGGATGCACACTGTGATTCTGCAGCTCAACCTATCGGAAAAGCTATCCAAGCCACCCTGGCCCAGAAATAGCAACGCGAAAACTCTACTCATCACGACTGGGGAGTATGGCAAGTATAAGAAACTATGCTAGAAACTATTAGCTATAGGCCTAACACTGTCTCCAAATTTCAGCAGGACGCTCTTAATCCGCTGCGGCCATAAGACAAACATATTGCAAAAGTTCCCACGCGGACATAGGCCTAATAGGGCCAGCGACAAAGCCACCTAATACAGAGCTCCAGGTCGTCGCCAAAACACGCGACTTGGGCTCCTTTTAAAAGTGCTTGCGACTGAAAATTTTTGTTCTCGCGACCTCACGTTATTTTGGGCTCCTTCTGAAAAGTCCCGCGGTCGTGAGGGTGACATTGTGAATTGTCATAATTTGACAGATGCCACTAAGTAGTTTAAGTTACTATAGATGACCTCTACTAGCTACTATTCATAATGTCGTGTGGTTAACTTAATAATAAAAATCATGCTCGATGGCATACGGACAAGTCCACGGTAAGACTTTGGCCGTCTGCCTTCTAAATATTTACGACGACGGTTTTATCGCGCGTATCTTTACGCGCCTAACGAAGTCAATAAAGTACTTTTCGAATGTGCATAGGAAGTTAGGAACAAAATAATTTGCTAGTGTAGGCTATTCATTTAGCTGCTCAACCCGCGACTTTTGGGCGACTTTAAAACGTGATCTCGCAACGAAGCCTTTCCGAAATCTGGTAACCCTGACCTTGTATAAATAATATTTTGACGAGGCGTGGGATAGGTCGTCGGAAACTAGATTTTGCCACCGACTTCAGAGGAACCACGCCTCGAGTTGATTATAAACTTCTCAGCTAACTTTAGCCTACAACCTGTCGGTGGAGAAATCTTTGGCCTGTATATATACGTATATATAATATATATATATATATAATATATAGATATATAGTTCAATACTGTACGCAGTTAATGCGTGGCGGGGATATGTCGTGGTGGATATCTTCCATGTCCGGACTCCGGATGCGAAGATCGGCCACATACATACACGGCTGTGATAGACTACTACTGTAACAGTAACTGATAGTTGGAGAGACCGATTATAGGACAAAGTCCTACGATCGACTGAGTATAATATGACATTGTATGTCTATGTCTTTGGTCTCTTCTCAATTATTGTCAGCGAGGGAAGAATGAACGGAGGACATTCAGTTGACGCTTGAAGGTGACCATGATTGTCGACTCGAGAATCTTATGTATAGGTTTAATAAGCTTAATGTTTGCCCCGATAAAATAATGTCATGCCCCCTTTACTGGAACAGTTATTCAAATCTGTTCAACAAATTTGGAATTGGTTTAGATGGCGATGGTGTTAAAATGACTAAGCTTATAGAAAGGAACATTGGGTCTATGTAGGCCTATATGAAGCCAAGATTGATGGCGTCATGTATTATATAACAGCCGAGCCTCAATAAAGCATAATGAGACGTTATAGACGATGAAATAATTATATCAGAGCATCGAAATAATATATAGACGATGCATGCGTGTCAACTTGTCAGGCTCTACTCGACTCACCGTAAATGGAGATGTCACGCTTTGTTAAAGTGACTGACCTCAGTATTCCTGATTATGGTTCAATGAATCGATTAGACGACATCCTTACCTACTGTTGCTCGCTGGTTTGTATGGCCTCAAAAAGTTCCCTCGTACTGACAGTGCTGGTCAGCAATTGAGATCTATTAATTTATCCATGATTATAATTGATGAAACCAAAAGATGATCACAGGACGTAAGCTCTATAGAGCCAGGACAGCCAGCCGAGCCACAGGCTTACACATTTAGGTCTACTTTCGGTTCTTGTGAAATTCTGCGTATAGGTTACAGACCTCAGAAATCAAAGTTGAAGGATGCGTGTGACATTCAATATCTTCTTGCAATTTATCTGCTTCTCTTGCTTTGTTTCTTCTTCTTCTTTGGTTCTCTGCCGTCAGGCAGGTTCATATGTCCAATGACGCCACGCATATCTGTAACCGTCCTTTGTCGTCATCCAATCCAGTAGCATTGTTCTTGGTCTTCCTCTTGTCTTTTCCCCCTCAATGCTTTGCTTACTTACCGTAAACTGAGCATATAACTCACAGTCTTGAAGGCTGCCTTATTACGCTAAATTCTACTCTAAGACTTGCTACACTTTTTTCATCTGTCATTACAACGATATGCAATCTTACTGTAAAATTGTCACTTTAAATTAATAAATTAATATTACTCTCATCATCATCATTATCATCATCATCATCATCATCCTAATCATCCTAATCATCATCATCATCATCATCATCATCATCATCCCATCATCATCATCATCATCATCATCATCATCATCATCATCATCATCATCATCATCATCATCATCATCATCATCATCATCACCACCACCACCACCACCATCATCATCATCATCATCATCATCATTATCATCATCATCATCATCATCATCGTCGTCGTCGTCAACATCTTTAAAAAAAGCAGTTTCCCTTTTACTCAGAAGAGATTATGCGCAGGAATGAGAGAAGCTTCTAGATTTATAGGCTTGTATTCCTGGGTGCAGTTTATCTGCGTGTAAACAAAGTTGTAATAATATACATGTAGCTGTGTCGCGACAATTTTAGTTGCATTATTAAACTATCTCTATCGAGAAAAGCAAACTATGTAAGCTTATACATACCGCAGAGCTATTATAAGCTTACGTAATAATTTTGATAACATACAGCTACAGAATACTTTCAATGTTCGCATGTGTCCGCATGACACAAACAGATGAACGTCGTTTTTAATTTTAATAAAAACAATCAGAAGTGTCTGGCGACTGCGCCATTAAGAAGGAACATTAACGAGGTCTTTTTCCTCTTTGGACGCAATGTAGTTTTCCCAGAGTCCGCAAACCAGTTCCGTCGCCTTCTGATCTCCAGAGATCCTGCCAACGCTCTGCACTATGAACCAGGCGTCTCTGGTGATGAAGTTGTTTACGAACTGAGACACTTGAACACTCTGGGCTTCGTTCACTTTTGACAAAGCCAACAGCCTGAGACGACAGTACCTGCAAAGTCAACGTTTTATATACAAAACGGAGGTACTTAGGAACTTAATAAAATGTTTAGGGCCTATGTCAAATTCAATTAAGGTCGTCACCAAACAAAGACATAATACGGTAATACCCAATGTTTTAGTGCTTCACTCAGGGGTTATTTTAACGTGCAGCTGGACACAAAGTGTGTAGTTGGAAAACGATTTTGTGCAGTTGAAAATCAGGTTTTGTGCAGTTACTTTTTTACACACAATCTCATAAACAATGTAAGTAGCTAATAGCCTATATTTTAATTAAACTAATTGTAACAAAATGTGTCAACATTTCTGAAGACACCTTTTTTAGTTTTCAAAATTTGTGAAGACATCTTTTTTAGTTGTCAAAATTTCTGAAGACACCTTTTGTACTTTTAAAAAATTCTGAAGACTTCGATTTTCAGTTGTCAAAATTTTTCAAGCCACCATTTTTTAGTTGTCAAAATTTCTGAAGACACCTTTTTATTTTCAAATTTGCTGAAGACATCTTTTTTAGTTGTCAAAATTTCTGAAGACACCATTTTTTAGTTGTCAAAATTTCTGAAGACACCTTTTTCAGTTGTCAAAATTTATGAAGACATATTTTGTCAGTTGCAAAAATTTCTCAAGCCACTTTTTTTTAGTTGTCAAAATTTTTTAAGACACCGTATTTTAGTCGTCACAATTTCTGAAGACGTCTTTTTTAGGTGTCAAAATTTCTGAAGACACCTTTTTTGTTTTCAAATTTGCTGAAGACATCTTTTTTGTTGACAAAATTTCTGAAAACACCTCATTTTAGTCGTCAAAATTTCTGAAGACGTCTTTTTTTAGTTGTCAAAATTTCTGAAGACACCTTTTTATTTTCAAATTTGCTGAAGACATCTTTTTTAGTTGTCAAAATTTCTGAAGACACCATTTTTTAGTTGTCAAAATTTCTGAAGACACCTTTTTCAGTTGTCAAAATTTATGAAGACATATTTTGTCAGTTGCAAAAATTTCTCAAGCCACTTTTTTTTAGTTGTCAAAATTTTTTAAGACACCGTATTTTAGTCGTCACAATTTCTGAAGACGTCTTTTTTAGGTGTCAAAATTTCTGAAGACACCTTTTTTGTTTTCAAATTTGCTGAAGACATCTTTTTTGTTGACAAAATTTCTGAAAACACCTCATTTTAGTCGTCAAAATTTCTGAAGACGTCTTTTTTTAGGTGTCAAAATTTCTGAAGACACCTTTTTTAGGTGTCAAAATTTCTGAAGACACCTTTTTTAGGTGTCAAAATTTCTGAAGACACCTTTTTTGTTTTCAAATTTGCTGAAGATACCTTTTTTAGTTGTCAAACTTTGTGAAGACATCTTTTTTAGTTGTCAAAATTTGTGAAGACACCTTTTGTAGTTTTCAAAAATTCTGAAGACTTCGATTTTCAGTTGTCAAAATTTTTCAAGCCACCATTTTTTAGTTGTCAAAATTTCTGAAGACACCTTTTTAGTTTTTAAATTTGCTGAAGACATCTTTTTTAGTTGTCAAAATTTCTGAAGACACCTTTTTTAGTTGTCAAAATTTCTGAAGACAACTTTTTTTAGGTGTCAAAATTTCTGAAGACATATTTTGTCAGTTGTGAAAATTTTTCAAGCCACCTTTTTTTAGTTGTCAAAATTTGTTAAGACATCGTACTTTAGCCGTCACAATTTCTGAAGACGTCTTTTTTAGGTGTCAAAATTTCTGAAGACACCATTTTTTAGTTGTCAAAACTTCTGAAGACACCTCATTTTAGTCGTCAAAATTTCTGAAGACGTCTTTTTTAGTTGTCAAAATTTCTGAAGACACCTTTTTTAGTTGTCAAAATTTCTGAAGACAACTTTTTTTAGGTGTCAAAATTTCTGAAGACATATTTTGTCAGTTGTGAAAATTTTTCAAGCCACCTTTTTTTAGTTGTCAAAATTTGTTAAGACATCGTACTTTAGCCGTCACAATTTCTGAAGACGTCTTTTTTAGGTGTCAAAATTTCTGAAGACACCATTTTTTAGTTGTCAAAACTTCTGAAGACACCTCATTTTAGTCGTCAAAATTTCTGAAGACGTCTTTTTTTAGGTGTCAAAATTTCTAAAGACACCTTTTTAGGTGTCAAAATTTCTGAAGATTTTGTTTTCAAATTTGCTGAAGGTATCTTTTTCAGTTGTCAAAGTTTCTGAAGACACCTCATTTTAGTCGCCAAAATTTCTGAAAACAACTTTTTTAGTTGTCAAAATTTCTGAAGACACCTATTTTAGTTGTCAAAATTTCTGAAGACACCTTTTAGGTGTCAAAATTTCTGAAGAAATCTTTTTTTAGTTATCAAAATTTCTGAAGACACCTTTTTAGTTTTCAAATTTGCTGAAGACATTCTTTTTAGTTGTCAAAATTTGTGAAGACACTTTTTAAGGGTAAAAATTTCTGAAGAATCCTGTTTTAGTTTTCAAAATTTTTGATGACATCTTTTTTAGTTGTCAAAATTTTTGAAGACACCATGTTTTAGTCGTCACAATTTCTGAAGACATATTTTATTAGGTGTCAAAATTTCTGAAGACACCTTTTTTGGTGTCAAAATTTCTGAAGACATCTTTTTTTAGTTGTCAAAATTTCAGAAAACCATCGGAAACGGTTTCTTAATATCTTTCGCCTAAATTCATGTTTTTTTCAATATGTGCTAGTGAATAATATTCTATTATTTTTTGTTACGTTTTCCAATCCGGATGCTATTCGGATAATTATGTGCAGTTGAGAAATTTCCTTAAAATAACCACTGGCTTCACTGAAGCATCCCAAGACATGAAACAGAAATCTGCCAACGCTCTTTAGTCTTTATCGCAGCAAGGTGTACATTGAAGTAACAAGAATAATAATTATTGTACGGTACATTAATGGGAGAGCGGTTGACGAACCAGTGAGATCCTGGTGATCAGTAAATACACGCCAAGCAGGTTCAATATTATACAAATAGCCTATCAGGCGCAGATTAACAAAATGAAATAAAGTACAATTCATCAGGTTATCATATAATTATATTACGAAATAATAAAACAATTAATAATGAAGATTTTTATAGCTCTGCGCCGTGCCAAACCCATGCAACAAATTTTCGATGAGAATACCGACCGTCCATGGATTGTGAGAACAGCAAGAAACTCGAAACAAGCAGGTTTTGTGAAACATTTGAGTTATTCACTTACTACTATAGTTTTTTTTAAAGATAAATAGCGATTGCTTACCTCTCTTGATAGAAGACATTGACCTGCAAGAAGACAAAGTAGACGAGGCTTGCCACCGTTGCTATGGCGACAAAGACGATCCAGAACCAGAGGAAGAGAAAGATGATCTCATACCAAAGGTTCATCGGCAGCGAACACATGGACGTGTATCGGTGCATATTCCCCAATTTCCTAATGTCATAGTTGCACAGGTTGACTGTAGGAAGAGCAGCCGAAGTTTTCCACGCTCCACCAGAACACAGATCTCTCAAAACTGCAAATCCGTACGGACCATTCTGATCCTCACTTCCAAGAAAGCTGTTCAGAAGGCACAGCTGACCCAGAGCGTTGCCAACATACAATAACTTGACGACGATGTAGAAGATGAACGTCCAGTTACCGCTAAGTAGAAGCCAGAATCTTTCGGCCGACGATGCCATTCTCCATCTGTTGCTGAACTCAACAAGATGTCTGCCGAGGCATTTGGTCATGTACTGCATGTTCTGTGCAACGCCATCTGGAGTTGAACCGCTCGCTTGAATATCGGAGGATCCTACCATGTTTCGGATGTTGATAGGTCCAGAAATGGTCGATGTGAGATTCCAGAACAGCTTCGGCAGACCAAAGAGAAAGGCTTGCAGCGCGAAGATGAGTGGAATCCATTGGTAGTGATTTGTCGGGACATCCATTTCACGAATAGATTCAAGCGATGATTGCTTTATGGACGTACTAGACGACCAGCATACCTACACAGAAAGTATATTAACACCGTCATTAATCGTTGGAAGAGTAGCTTAACCATTGAAAACTTTATTGATGGGCCCAACTAATTTGTATGAATATGGATTAATAAATTAGCTTGTGTTAGGCCTAAGTAAAAATGACGTTTTTGGATTGACTTGACAGCTAGCACTTGAAAAACCTCAACTTCAAAATAATCGCTGTGTGAATACTACGGGCTGGATACTGTTGGCGGTGCACGATTTTTAGTATTTAATCAAAAACATCATCCATAAGAATGTCAATTGGATTGCAAGCACTGACAAAGATCAAATGCCAAAGCACAATAAACTATAAGTTAGTGTGAGAAAGTCCCACAGTGTCTACCAAGGTTGGGCGGATCCAGTGGAATAACGTCATGGATGTCATCACATCACATCACCCATTCGACTTTAGATTAGGGTGACCAAAAATTTCCTGGACATGCCCAGGTTTTTTGTGGTGTGTCCCGGTGTCCCGACAATTTAGGCAAAAGGAAAAATTATCCCAGTTTTTGCAACAAGGGAAAGAAATTGTTAACTTGAATCGTGAAAGCGTCCGGTCATTGTAATGACAAAAAGTATAGTATGTAGGCCTAACCCAAATAGAAGTTGCAATGAAAGTCAAGTAACTGTTGTCAATTTAGCCCTATATGAAATTTTAAAGGTTTACTGTATAGTGTAGACACTGTAGCCTACATAAATAATATGCTACTGCTGCGACTGCTGCGGCCCACTGATTCAGTTATAAAAAATTGCTCCATCCTACCATTGCTAACTCTAACGTCCTAACCCAATACGGGACAGCTTACTTCAGCAATCTTATCTAGTCTACAATTCAAAGACTGCCTAAATAAGACAATCCAAAATTTAGGGATAAGAATCTTGCCCCCTAAGCTAATTTTTCAATTATAGTGCAATAAATATTTGGTGTCGCTTGCGATCGACACATTAAACCACACGAGCACAAAGCTTGCACTTGTTCTCGTTGGCTATTTAGCACTTGAGTGCCCAAGGTATTTTTTGGTACACGAAGGCCCAAGGAGGGGGTCCGCGCGGACCCCAGTGTTTTATGCTAATTTCTTGAGAAGGGGCTGGAATATCGTAACAGAATTTGGTTCTATTATATGTAATCCCAAATGAATTTGCAATCGATTGATGTATCTTATATTACAACTGCACCACCTGGTGTAAAGTAATAGTGTATTAATCTCGTGACACAATTTATGCTTGCTTGCGTTATTTACCAAAGGAAGCCTATAGGCCTCCGCTTGTATGAATATCAGCCGCATATCTTGCGGTACCCTTAGTATATGCTGTGGTTGTGGGGTACAGGGTAGGACAATACTCACGCAAAATATACCATTCTATGCCCAAATGGTTGTTCTAGGAATACCTAAAAGCATTTCTGCAGATGCATAGCCTTTAAAAAGTTATCCGGAAAAAACAGGCCTGGGGTCCGGTTGGACCCCCCTTGGGCACTCGAGGGTTAATTAAGCCACTTGGCAGGCATTGAGACGAAGAGCTAGTAGAATTCTCGTCTGCTGTGCCTTATTGAACAATCGCTTCATTCATTTTTTCCATCTTGATTAGGCCTACGCCATTTTGATTTTCGCTACTTTATAGTAGGCCTAAACCTCATTGGACTCGGCCCTCGTGGGCCTATATGCTCTATCCTGTATTATTTTCTTTCTTGTCTCCCCCCCCGTCAGGCATGTGCTGACTCCTGAGTATGAGGCTTTAACAAGAAGCCTCCAAATCGTTCTGTTCCTGGTTTTATACACGGCTCCTCGCATGTCCTGATGGTCTTTAGATTTTCTATGACGTTCATCATCCATGTCTGTCTTTGTCTGTCTTTCTCTGCTTCTTGTTCCTCTACCTGGCCGTAGGTCCGTGGTCGCAGTTAAAGAATTACAATATTATCGGTATAATTTTCCAAAAAAGGGTCACGGTTTTTGTTGGCGAGAAAATGGTCACCATACTTAGGGTTGCCAGATGGCCTTGAGGAAATTACCGGACAATGGCAACCCTAACCATACTTTAGATAGCCAGCATGCACGAGTTTATCAAGGACAGCTGTGTTATTTAACTCTCACCTAAATTCCGGCTCAGTGACCTCTGGCAGGGTAAGAATTGCTGGGGTTTATGGGTTTACCACCCATCTATGGTCTTTCTCAGGACCCCATTGTAAAGTCTTCATTACACACCCCAAGTCCTCATAAATCAACGTCTGACCCCCAAGTTATTATTCTGCAATTCTCTTACCAACCTCTGGATACTAGGTACTACTAGTAGGTAGGAGGTTAAACAGGATCTAAACCAGGGAGACTGTGATACTGAATTTCGGTCTCAATGTCTAAGACCAAGCTGAAGCATAATAAATTGAAGTCATCTCTAGGCCAATGAGACCATAGCTGCTTCAAAGAAAAGTGAGTCAGGTCAGCGTGTAACGTGTGTATGTTGGTAATCCGAGGACACGGGGCGTGAGGTTACATGTACAATGTATATGCCTGTGCGCCCTGACATCCGTTAGCGCCTGGTATTACCCCGTTCGGTTGTCATCATATTCGTATGAGTACTTGCGTAGGGCTTGGCCTGAATGAGGTTACTGAGAAAGACAAAATTAATTAATGCAGTAACTTCCAAATAATAATTGGAAGCTGCTATTGCTGGTCTGGTTAGTATACCAATGTTTTGTTATTAGGCCTATCTAGAGTTCACACAGCGGTAATAGTTAAGCATATAGCTACATACGAGTCAACTTCTTGGCCCCAGATCCAGAGTGATGACATTCATGGGGACAAGGGCGGATACAGAAACTTTGGACGGGGGGGGGGGCGCCAAAAATTTCTTGACACCTTGGCTCTGGGAAAAAAATCACATCCGCCAAAAAAGTTGATGACCTTTTTTTTAGTCATCCGGCTAAACTTTTGCGAAAATCATACCATTTCAGCAGCCACTGAAACCAGATGGGGGGACCACGATACATGGGCATTTCTAAATGGGGGGCATGGCCGGATTGCCCCCTGGATCCGCGCTTGCATGGGGAACATTTTAGACTATTATCGTTAAAATTATTTAATTCAGCATTAAAAAATTGATTGCTCGCACCAACTTTTGCCTCTTGATCTGGTAGTCGTTAGAAAAAGGAAATATGCCTACAGGCTACAGTGATGGTTTTCCAGTAATTTGGCCATTCATCTTTAAGGTCCATTTCGACCACAGACGAGTTTTGTGATCCATTAAATGTTTAGATCTGTCAACGCACAGCCTCTGTCATATGCTTCAGACACAGTCACTATAATTATTAACTGACTTGATACGCGCGCACATACGTAATACATACATTCATGCATACACAATTAGGCCTACACATAGACAGCCTATAGCCTAAGCATGTACAGTACATGTACATGCATGCACAATACATGCATGGATACAAAGGGCATATGTTCCGAGAGGCATGAAAAGGCGCTATATAAAGTGCGAGATGTGTTTACATATATAACAGCAAATAAATAATTATTCACAGAGTATCTGAGTACCTACCAGCGCATTTTCATGTGCCTATAGAAGGGGCTGCATAGTCTAAATCCAGATCAAGAGTTGTAGAAAAAAGACTTTGGGTCAGACTTTGTTCCATGTTAGACATATGTGACAATTTAGTCATATTTTGCAGACTGATGTTAACGAAATATGCAGAAACCATTTAGGCCCTTATATAGGGTATAATTAATTATTTATAGGGTTTACGTTGGTATGAAAAATTACTGACTCCACCACATTTTAGTGGTAGCTAGCGCCTCTGTCTGGTAAGCTTTATGCTAATCCCGTGATTTAGTAAAAAGCACATTTTGTATAAATTATGTGGTCACATCAGTTGTACATAGGGAACAATTACTATTTAGCAATAAAGAATAAGCTTACAACAAGAACCACGTCAATAAAAGGGAAACATTGCAAAGGCATCGGTCATATTGAAACTGAAAACTGTAAATATTTTGTATATTATGTTGTAGGTCTACAATAAGATGAACACCTAGATCTAAAATAGACTCACCTTTTCTGCATACGCCGATTGTTTGGCGGTGAACTCAAGAGGAGTGAAGCACACAATAGGTTCACTTATCAATACCCTGACCATCGCCAGAATAGCAATGACCGACAGGATGCAAACTGTATATCTACAGTTCAACCTATCTGCAAAGCTATCTAGGCTTCTATGGCCGCCAAGTAACAACGAGATAACTCTGCTCATGATGACCGCTAACTGTTTAAACAATTCAAGAGAAATAGAACCACGCACGATGCTAGAATTATGAACTTGAAAAGTTTGGTCTTATACTTTAACTTCACCAATCACCAATGAGCGCATGAATGAATGTATAGACTAGACTGTAGGGCAGTTTAAAGCCAACAGGGCTCTGTATGCTACGTGTGAACGAGAAAGGCAGAGATAGGCCTACAGAGAGACAAACAGAGACAAGACAGAGACGGAGGCAGAATGTTGATAAACAGTAGGGTGAAAAAAGGGGTAGGACACCTACACAGTAATTGAAACCAACTGCCAGCCCTGCCAGCACAGCTAGCATGAGTGTAAGTACCAAAACTGGGCCAACGGGGGCGGAGTTGAACTATGTCGAAGTAAATGTTATACCCGTTTTTATTTGCTTTCAACAGGACATGACTCTAGACTAATTAGCCCAACAATAATTTGGACAATTAACGGTAATTTTGGTAATTTCTATGATGACAGGAGGATAGCCTATAGGTGTAGCACCAAGAGCAATGATTGGTTAAACGCAGGCACACAGCAGATCCGATGACAGCGAAGAGAGAAGGAAAGAGGAGAGAACAGAGAGAAGTGGGGCAGAGAGGAGAGGAGAAAAAAGAGAGGATAGAAGAGGTAGCTTACCTTTGTTGACCTTTAGTCAACCCGTTCATTTCTCCTAGACCCATCCCGAATGTTTTTCAGTTAACCATACCAGCACATGCTTCTAGTTGTCGTTGCCGTGGGACAGTGGCGGATCCAGAACTCTTTCAAGAGGGGGGGGGCAAAAATCTTTGATCTTGGTACAAGAAAAAATTTAGTCGTTGGTTGCCCTAAAAAGTTGATGGAAAAAGTAGCCTACTTTTCATCCGCCAAAAAAGTTGATGACTTTTTTAGTCATTGGTCTTTGGCTGAGGAAAAAAGTACTTTTCATCCGCAAAAAAAGTTGATGACTTTTTTAGTCGTCCGCCAGAATACCAAATGGGGGGCCACGTCCAATGCAATTTTCTTTATGGGGGGGACAATTTGCCATGACACCCCTATTCCTGTTGCTAATTTAAAAGCTAATGGGGGCCACGTCCCATGGCAGTTTGAAATGGGAGGGAACCATGGCCGGATTGGCCCCTCTGGATCCGCCCCTGCCGTGTGATGTCAACTAGCTTGAAGGGGTGCTATAACAAGTGCACATACAAACAAACAAACCGTAGGCTACATCGTGAGTTGATAAAGGTTTCTCAAGAGCGCTAATACAAAGCAACGACACATTGACGGTTTTCATTACACAGTGTTTATTTTCTATCTGCAGAGGCAGCCATGAGTACGGCGTGTTAGCCTCTTGAGCTTCAAAGCTTCGGCGTACAAGAGCGGATGCCAGTCCTCTCCCATGCCGTCTCATCTGCCTACCAACAGTGCGTTGACAGTGTGCACATTATGAATGCATCTAATAGGAGACCAACGCGGAGCCTAAATTTAATCTAGAAACAAATTATTGGAGCCTTGTGCATTTTGATTACTCATCCATAGGGGTTATGTGTTTTACATCTAGGTCGTCAACGTTGTGGTCTTGTGGATGTAGGCCATCAAGTTCTCTTCGATGACATGTTCATTATAAAGATTCATATAGCGCCCCTTAAGGTAACTAATCATGAGCGCTTACTGTCCAACCTCAGCTGAAAACCACTGTTTTAAGGCTGCGAGAAACGCATCCGAGTGAATCCTAGACATAAGGCGAATAGACAGCGTGCTCGTATTCCACATCATGGGACAAATGTCAGAGAAAAAAGGTGCGGTTAGCAAATTGTGCAATAATATTGGAAGTAATTGCAAATTTTACTTACGATATCGTCAAACACTCGACCTAACCTTCAATATAGAAATCTGTGTATTGGTTGTCCAGTTATAATATTAATCACCAATGTATCGAACTCGTTCAGTAGTCAATCGACATGATAAGGAACACTTTGTGTAGTTCATTTAAAACGCGCCATGCTTGTAACCGTTAATTGAACGACATGCAATCTTACTGCATGCAAACATGTCAGTTTGAATTAATAAACGAATAATACTATCATCATCGTCGTCGACGTTATCGTCATCGTCGTCATCGTCATCATCATCCATCATCATCATCATCGTCGTCGTCGTCGTCGTCCACATCTTTAAAACATCAGCTTCCCTTTAACTCAGAAGAGATTATGCGCAGGAATGAGAGAAGCTTCTGGATTTATAGGCTTGTATTCCTGGGTACAGTTTATCTGCGTAAAGAAACTACACGGTGTCCCAATTGAACTGATACCCTTTTGTTTTGGCGATATACTTGTCGATTCTAAATGAAACTCAATAAATTTTCAGAGAATGTAAGAGGGATTAATTATCAATGTTTCTTGAAAATTGTATCCAATTCTACAAAGAGAGTCCGAAGTTATGCACGTTCAAATTTAGGCAACGAAAATTGTAAGTTTCCAACATGTTTTATAAAAGATAGGAAATTCGTGTTAGCGCTGTTCTTCAAAGCTGACGTTCAAAATGTCCTCCATTAGCTCGAATGCATGCTCTAAGGCGCTTTCGCCATTCATTGATTGCATTGTCAACAATCCTTTTGATCAAAACGATTCCATTCTTCCACATTTCGCTGTTTGAAGTGGTCACTGACTCACTGGACAACGTCACGTAGCCTATGCGAGTTCCATAAGGCTGCGATGGGCCAGTTTCTGATAGGAAATTCCTTTAAAAAACCTTTGGCACCGTAATGTTTTCCTTCTATTAAATTTTTTGTTAAACTCAAATCATCTTTGCTGAAAACCATTTTTATTATTGTCATCTAACATGGAAATGACGGAAATATGACGGAAATAGTTATTAATTTAGAAATTAAGGCGTGCAGTTGCAAGCAATAATTTCCTATCTTTTACATGTTGGAAACTTACAATTTCCTTTGTCCAAATTTGAACGTGCATAACTTCG
The DNA here is from genome assembly GCA_945859605.1 of Lumbricus rubellus. Classification (NCBI taxonomy): domain Eukaryota; kingdom Metazoa; phylum Annelida; class Clitellata; order Crassiclitellata; family Lumbricidae; genus Lumbricus; species Lumbricus rubellus. The sequence goes on along the minus strand of OX243820.1, from coordinate 25,654,926 downwards.
GACTCTCTTGGTAGAATTGGACAAAAAATTTCAGGAAACATTGATAATTTATCCCTCTTACATTCTATGAAATTTTACTGAGTTTCATTTAGACTTGACAAGTATATCACCAAAACAAAAAGGGTATCAGTTCAATTGGGACACCGTGTAGTAATGATATACATGTAGCTGCGTCGCGACAATTTTGGTTGCATGATTAAACTAACTCTATCGAGAAAAGCAAACTATGTATACATACCGTAGGGCTATATAGTTTAATAAGCTCACGTAATAACTTTCAAAACATGCAGCTACAGAATACTGTCAATGTTCTCACATTATGTTCGCATGCATGACACAAAGAGATGAGCGTCGTTACTGATAAAAACATTCAGAAGTGTCTGGCGACTGCGCCACTAAGAAGGAACATTAACGAGGTCTTTTTCCTCTTTGGACGCAATGTAGTTTTCCCAGAGTCCGCAAACCAGTTCGGTCGCCTTCTGATCTCCAGAGATCCTGCCAACGCTCTGCACGATGAACCAGGCGTCTCTGGTGATGAAGTTGTTTACAAACTGAGACACCTGAACGCTCTGGGCTTCGTTCACTTTTGACAAAGCCAACAACCTGAGACGACAGTACCTGCAAAGTCAACGTTTCATATAGGCAACTAAACGGAGTTACATGTACTTAGGCTCATTACATAACATACAGGGTTTATAAGGGTTTATAGGCCTATGCTGTTTGTCCTAAAACATAATAAATTTTGCGGTGTTATCAATAAAGGGGCTTCATAAAATAATGTAACTTATGGCCTATGTCAAATTCACTGAAGGTGCTCGCCAAACAAAGACATAATACCCAATATGCAATGTGTAAGTGCTTCACTAAAACATCCCAAGGCAAGAAAACAGAAATCTGCCTATGCTCTTTAACCAGTACGGTAAAGTTCCAGCTCATGATCGGTAAATACACGACAAGCAGGCTCAGAATACGAATACCTGGCGCAGATTAACAGAATAGAATAAAGTACAATTATTCGTCAGGTTATATCATAGAATTATTGCAAGAGCAACAGAGCAATAATCTGTGTTTTGCTTTTTACAGCCCGTGCCACAGTCATGCAATAGACCTACATTTCCGATGAGAATATCGACCATCCTTGGGTTGGAACTTGGAAGAACAGCAAAAATATTGATTTCAATCAGGTTTTGTGAAACATTTTAATTATTCACTTACTACTTGTTTTTTATATAGATATTGCGACTGCTTACATTCATTCAGTCATTCATTCGTTTCAGATATTCATATAGCGCCTCTTCAAGAGTATCTACTCATAAGAGCGCCCGGCTCAACCACGGCTAAAGAGAACTTACTTCTCCTGATAGAAGACATTGACCTGCAAGAAGACAAAGCAGACGAGGCTTGCCACCGTTGCTATGGCGACAAAGACGATCCAGAACCAGAGGAAGAGAAAGACGATCTCATACCAGAGGTTCATCGGGAGCGAACACACGACCGTGTGTCGGAGTATATTCCCCATTTTCATAATCTTGAAGTCGCACACTATGGCTCTCGGAAGGGCAAGCGAAGCTTTCCACACTACTCCAGAACACAGATCTCTCAAGACTGCAAATCCGTACGGACCAATCTGATGATCACTTCCAAGAAATCTGTTCAGAAGACACAACTGACCCAGAGCGTTGCCAACATACAATAATTTGACGACAATGTAGAAGATGAACGTCCAGTTACCGCTAAGTAGAAGCCAGAATCTTTCTGCGGATGACGCCAATCTCCATCTGTTACCGAACTCAACAAGATGTCTGCCGAGACATTTGGTCATGTACTGCATGTTCTGTGCAGCGCCATCTGGAGTTGAACCGCTCGTCTGAATCTCGGAGGATCCTACAATGTTTCGGACGTTGATGGGTCCAGAAATGGACGACGTGAGATTCCAGAACAGCTTCGGCAGACAGAAGAGAAAGGCTTGCAGCGCAAAGATGAGTGGAATGAAATGGTAGTAATCTGTTGTGACGTTCATTACAGGGCCAGTCGTTTCTATGTAGGACGTACCAGCCGACCAGCACACCTACACAGAAAGTATATCATTTATCGTTGCATGAAACCACATCGAAAACCTTCTTCGTGCACCCACCTAATTGAATGAATAGGGATTAAAAATTTGATAATTTATTTGTTTAAGCGAAAAATTTAAAATGGAAATTGAAATACCGGTTCTTGGTCAGTTAGTGTCCATTTTGGATAACGAAGAAGAGAAGAATAAGATATTCAAGATAATTATACATTATAGGCCTACCTATAAATATCAGTCCTATTAATTAAAATTGCAATTTCATTTGTACATTTATGTAGCGCCGTTCGTAAACAACACATAAAAGCAAGATATGTCATAATGATAATTTCATCTCTGACCATATTTCATTGTGAATGATTTCGTGACTATCCTTTTAATTATGGATAATTTCATTATTCTATTTTTGTGACACGATTATTCGCCAGCAACACATTGTAATCTCGTCTATTTTTCAGCACAACAAACCTGAGTCGCTGGAGTCAGCTTATTCAAGGTCGACAGAGGGATAAGATAGACTATAATACGGGTCAGCCTGACCCGCATTAAGGTTAGTGCGGGCCCGGGTGCTGCGACAACCTTGCGGGCCCCTTCTGTCAGACAGTGGCCCACAAGGCACAGGGATACCATTCTCAATTTTTTAAAAGGTCAGATCCGCAAATAAAGACTAGAAAAGGCTAGATTGAGAATTTCTGAGAAAATACATGGATCTCTCGATGAGTCGATTTTCGCGTTTCAAATTTAAATTTCTGAGGACCATTTTTTTTATTCATCCAACCAAAATTTCTTCCTTTTTCCGAAAATTTTCTGATGACTCTTTTTTAATCTTTCGCTACAAAATCTACCATTTCTGGGGTTCGTATTCACAATATTTTCGAATTTTTAAAAGTCTTTTGTGCATTTTCACCTTTAAAAAGTCTATTTTTATGTGTAAAAAGTCGGAATAGGCTAACCGCCGTGAGAAAAAAGGCTAGATCCAGAAAAACCATAGAAAGGTAGACGACTGAAAAAACCTAGATCTAGGTGGAAAAAGCTATGAGTGGCATCACTGACAAGGCATATCATTCTTCGCGATCATAGATTTTGCACAGGTACAGGCACAGTCGGTAACAATCATAGGCCTATTCGTAAAATGGACACCTGCACATAGGCACAAGATGGGCACTTGCCCTGCGAAATTGAAACCTATGTTTAACTAATAGCTTTAATGGCTTACTTTAAGGCTCTTAGTAAACTTCTTAGCTATAAGGCACTAATTACACTATAGCCTAGTGACGTACAAACTGAAGCTAGGAAATTATTGTGATGTAGGCCTAGAAACCTAAACTAAAAATGCACGTGCTATTAATTTATTGCTTTGCATTTTCACGCTCTTTCTAAATAATTTATCTATTATATACTAGGCCATTATTCCCAAAGATAAAAAATTACAATAATGGCAAATTCCTGCGATTTCAACAAATTCGGGTTCGAGTTAATAAATATGATGTGTAGCAGAACGTTGAAATGGCATCGTATTTCTTAAGGTTGCAGCATTCTTGCTAAGAAATTTCATCATTTCCGAAAATGTGGGCCCTCAAAATTGCGGGCTACTAAAGCTGCGGGCCCGGGTGCTGCAGCACCCTTAGCACCTACCTTAATGCGGGCTTGGGGTCAGGTTCTTAATCTAAAGCCTAAAGGGTCGGGCAAGCATGCGGAATGTGATAAGCAAGCTATAATTACAGTGAATGATTTTTCTAAATGAAACAATGAGAAAGGTAAGTAAGAGAAGAGTGTGATAAGACAGTACAATGTAGGGGCCTACGTGTGAAAGAGCAGTGTGTTTTCAGTTTCGGATGCAAGGCCTGTGCAGAGATGACAAGTGGTGAGCTTTGGGGCGTTTCTTAGATGGATCCGATGTTTATTCTAACAGGAGATTTTTTCAATTTTTTGCGATTAGTTGACGAAAGAGCGAAGAAGTGTCGGTGCGGAAGAAATCTCAGCTTGTGTTATGTAATAATCACATTTTTGGATTGACTTGACTGGTGGCACTTGAAAAACCTCAACTTCAAAATAATTGTTTGAATACTACGGACTGGATAGTACTGTAGATAGGCCTACTGATAGCGGTGCACGATTTTCAGTAAACAAAAGCATCATCCATCATCATAAGAATGTCATTTGGATTGTAAGCACTGACAAAGATTAAATGTAAAAACACAATAAACTATAGTGTGAGAAAGTCCCACAATGTCTACCAAGGATGGATGGATTCAGTGGAATAACGCTATGGCTGTTATCACATTACCCCTTGTCCCCTTCTACTCTAAATAGCCAGTATGCAAGAGTTGATCAAGGACGGCTATAGTGTTTACCTCTGAACATAAATCCAGGCTCAGTGACCCCTGACAGGGTGAGAATTGCCGGGGGTTGATTAGGTTCAGCACCCCTCTATGGTCTTTCTTAGGACCCATTGTAAGGTCTTCACTGCACAGTGCACACCCCAATTCCACATGAATCAACGTCTGAACCATAAGTTATTTTTCGACAATTCTCATACCGATCTCTGGGTACTTGGTAGGAGGTTAAACAGGATCTAAACCAAAGAGACCGTAATACTGGAGTTCGGCGTCCATGTCTAAGACTAAGCTGAAGCATAATTGAAGGCATCCATCCTAATGCGACCAACCCTGCATCCAAGAAATTAGGCCAGGTCAGCGTGTAGGCTGATTATGTAGGTCATCCGAGGCCACACCCCGTTGCTCCGTTGGAGTTAAATGCTTGTGTGCCATGCCATCCGCAGGTGCCTGGTGTGACCCCGTTCTGTTGGCATTACATTTATGATTCATCTGCGTTGGGCTTTGGCCTAAATGCGTTTACTGCGAAAAACAAATTATCGCAATAACGTCCGATTAGCAATAGGAAGCTGCTATTTCTATTTATCATTCCAAAAGTTTCTTATTAAACCTATCTACATGTAGACTGTTCATGGAGCGGTAACAGTTAAGCATACATATGTGACATATATGGCCTACACGTCAGTCAACTTCGTGTCCCAAAATCTAGAGTGGTGGCATTCTTGGGTGAACATTTTTAGACTATAATTATAGGCTAATTATCGCCAGAAGAACTCAACAGATTATGAAAAAATTAATTGCTCACACAACATTTTTGGCTCGTGATCTGGTAGTCTTTCGAAAAAGGAAATACAGGCTCCAGGATGACTTTCCAATTATTTGGCCACTGATCTTTAAGGTCTGTGACTATTTATGATCCATTAAATGTTAAGACCTGAACGCACCGCCTCTGTCATATGCTTCAAACACATCATATTAACCGACTTGCACTACATTCATACATACACAATTTGGTCTACACATAGACAGGCAAGACAGCCCACAAGCATGCACACGTGCATGCACAATTACACATGCATGCATACATGTACATCGGCTCTACGTTCATGGAGGAACCATAAAGGCGCTATACAACGTGCGAGATATGTTTACATAATAAATTTATTATAACAGCACGTATAATTATTCACAGTGTAGGCCTACCAGCGCACTTTCATGTGATTTTAGCGGCTGCAGCCTAAATCCGTGTGAAACTTGTAAGCTTACGTAAAAGACTTTTTGGATCAGACTTTGATCCATTTGTGAAGATTTTAGCCATATTTTTCAAACTGATGCTGACGAAATATGCAGAAACTTTTTCGGGTATAGGCCAAGGTTGGCCAGACCAACCAGTAGGCCTATTGAGTCCACCACATTTAGTGGTAGTTAAGGATTGTAAGGATTGATACCCAGTATAATGCGCATTTTCTATAGGCCTATGGGATTGCATCAGTTGCGTCAGTTGCACATAACGAATAGATCTAATTATTATTATTTGGTAATCAGAAATACAACAAGAACCCTATCAATGAAAGAGAAACATTGCAAAAGCATCGGTCATATCGAAACTGATAACTGTAGGCCCTAACTATTTTTATCTATAGTTGTAGGCCCACAATAAAATGACCACCTAGATCTATTGTAACAATAATTATAGACTCACCTTTTCTGTATACGCCGATTGTTTGGTGGTGAACGTATCAGACGTGTAGCACACAATAGGTTCACTTATCAACACCCTGACCATAGCCAGAATAGCAATGACCGACAGGATGAAAACTGTATATCTACAGTTCAACCTATCTGCAAAGCTGTCTAGGCTTCTATGGCTGCCAAATAACAACGAGATAACTCTGCTCATGATGACCGCTAACTGTTTAAACAATTCAAGAGAAATAGAACCCCACACGATGTTAGAATCATGAACTTAAAAAGTTTGGTCTTAGGCCTATACTTTAACTTCACCAATGAGCCAAGATATGAATGAATGTATAGAGTCGACTGCAGGGCAAGTTAAAGCCAACATGGCTCTGTAGTCTGTATGCTACGCCTGAGCGAGAAAGTCAGATATACAGAAAGAGACAAACAGAGACAAGACAGAGACGGAGGCAGAATGTTGATAAAGAGTAAGGTGAAAAAAGGAGTAGCAGACCTACACAGTTGTTGGAACCAGTTGCCAGCACTGCCAGCACTGCCAGCACAGCTTGCATGAGTGGAAGAACCAAAACTGGGCCAACGGGGGCGGAGTTGAACTATGTCGAAGTAAATGTTATACCCGTTTTTATTTGCTTTCAACAGGACATGACTCTAGACTAATTAGCCCAACAATAATTGGGGCGATTAACGTTAATTTTCGATGATGACAAGATATAGAGGTAGCACCAAGAACAGTGGTTGGTTAAACGCAGGCACACAGCCGATCCAATGACAGCGAAGAGAGAAGGAAAGCGGAGGAGAGGAAAAGAGAGGATAGAAGAGGCACCTTTGTTGACCTTTAGTCAACCCGTTCATTTCACATCGACCCATCCTGAATGTTTTTAAGTTAACCTTAATCATACCAGCACATGCTTCTAGCTAAACCGGTTGTTATCCTGTGATATCAACCAGTCATCCTGAGTTGATAAAGGTTTCTCTAGAGCGCAAATTAAAAAAACAACGACACACTGACGGTTTTCATTACACAGTGTCTACTTCCTATCTTCTCAGACAGCCACGAGTACGGCGTGATAGCCACTTGAGCTTCCAGGCTTCGGCGTACAAGAGCGGATGCCAGTCCTCTCCCATGCCGTCTCATCTTCCTGCCAACAGTGTGTTGTCAGTGTGCACAATGCACATTATGAATGCATCTAATAGGAGCCTAAATTTAATCTCGAAACAAATTATTATTGGAGTCTAATGCATTATGATTACTTATCCATAGGGGTAATGTGTTTTACATCTAGTTCGTCCACGTTGTGGTCTTGTGAATCCAGGCCATCAAGTTCTCTTCGATGATTATGTTCATTAGAGAGATTTATATAGCACCCCTTCCAGGTTACTACTCAGAAGCGCTCCCGACCCAACCTCGGCTGAAAGTGCTGTTTTAAGGCTGCGATAAAATACATCTGAGCAAATCCTATAGGCATAAGGCGAATAGACAGCGTGCTCTCATTCCATATCATGGAGCCAATATCAGAGAAAGCAGGTGTTGCAGTGTCTAAGATCAGCTCGTGCATGGGGAGTGAGGAGTTCTCTCTGAGTGGAAGAACGTAGAGCAGAACGCCCACGAACAACCATTGTGTCATTGCTCAAAACAATGCAGATGGAAGTCAATTTGCAAAAATAAATACACTCGGAAATGACTTTTTCAGCTTATTTTTATCATCTGGGGGATACAATTAACACGGAGGAATGCTCCATTTCGTGACACCAGCCGATCGAATAGGGCCAGCACAAGTTACCGGTGCAAACTTCGACTGTCAGATTGATCAATCGGACATTTATTACTTTGTCTCTCTTCTTTCTGTTCTCTGCCCTTAGGCAGGTTCGAATGTTTGACGTCTCCATTCTTCCCTGTTCTGTGCGGTTACTTTGTAACCCTAACTATTAGCTACATGTATGTCTACCATTGTACCTAGCGGTTTGCACATTGTGCTAAGGAAGTATTAACAAATTCGACTTAAGGTATCACTGAGCACTCGACCTGCACGTCTACTTGACCGTCATTCAATAGAAATCTATGCAGTGGCTGTCAAGTTATTAATCACCAATGCATCGAACTCGCTTAATATTCGTTATGATAAAGAACCCTTTGAGTAGTTCATTTAAATCGCGCCATGCATGCAAACGTTAATTGAACTCAAGTGCAACGTAGTAGGCCTATTATTAATTATTATCACAATTGATTGTCTTAATCAGGAAGAGACAGCGCATTTAATGAGTGCAAAGATGTATTTTAAGCTGGAAAATCCAAGCTATTATTATGATGTTTAAACTTCGTATAATTAATTGGTTGTATGGCGTTCTATGTAAAAATTAATGTGCAATAGATAACAGCAGCTGTATTGATTTAGTTTCTTTTGAAAATTGGCTACGACCAAGTTTTCGTAACTTTAGGTAACAATTGCACTATTTACCGAGGTGCATCCGCCTAGGTCCTTAATTCGCAACGGTCAAGTGGGTTTATACTTCACAGTTACACAGTAGGCCTATAGTTGTCAGTTCGAGTTCAGTAGGCCTAATATAATATATCGATATCTTGGTATCAGACATTTGCGCTAACCAGGACAACAGCTAACTAGACTGTGTCTCGGATAAACGCCGATAGAATTGATTGATAAATGTTCCAAAGGATAGATAGGCTAATAATTATAGGCCTAATTATTGGCAACAGTATTCATACTCAATTGGCGGACTTGTCGTCTAGGTTGCGGTGACGTGGTCAGTGGTCATGACATAATTATAATGCAACTTTAAAAACACGTGCACGTTTCAAACCAACTAGTTACTAGGCCTATAATTGGCGACATTCTCTTGGACGAACAGCAGTTCTGAAAGCGACTTATAATCTGACCGCTGACTAAAATATAAATACATAAATATGATTTATAACAAGCAGAAATGATTACGTATAGCAGAGTGAAAGGTGAAGATGCATCTGTGATAGCCTATTTACTTATCTTGATACCGTGTTTAGGTCGATTGGTCGCTATCTAACGTGGTCTAGGGCCTAATTTTAGGCCTAACTGGTCGAGATCGTTAGTCTTATCATCGTGTTCTGAGTTGTAGACCTATTATAAATGGTTAGCGTTTAGCAAAGTTGAAACGTCCCAATAGAAACTGCGTTAACCGACAAATAAGAAGATGTCGGGTCTGCAGGTCTTGCTTATTGCATCGACATTCTTGGCGGTCGTTTTCACCGCACCAGGTTAGTAGGTTCTTAGATATAGGCTGTCCACCAATGTTAGATCTATCATAATTTCATGTTGATACTGCAGTCTTATCAAGAAATGAAAGTTTAACGACAGCTTACATGTAGGCCTATGACTATAATAGATGCCGACGTCCTAAGCCTACCAACTTCTAAAACGAGTGGATTTAAAGAAATAAGCCTAAGCTTGCAGTTTAAAACAAAGGTTATGTACAGTGACGAAAATACTAGAAGTTAAACCCTCTTAGATAAACAGCTGCAACGAGACAATAATATTATTATGTCCGCAACATACAATTATATGTGAGTAAGTGAGCAACTGTTAGCAATCGCGCAATTGGACATCGAAATGGGATACAGAATCAAACAGATGCGACGATAATAATTATAGGCCTATAAGGCCCTATAGGCTACTAATGATAATATTATTGTAATAGAGTTGCGGCAGCAATGAGCAGTCGATTATCTTTAGTGGAAGACTATGAAGAAAAATGCCTTTCAATGTTGAACGTAACTTTCTGTACAATTTGAATCTCGACTGACAATATGATTTGAAAAAACAAGTGTAGCCTATTATTTGATTTGGAAACTGTAGGTGCCGAGTCTTCTACTTGTGCGAACGAGTTGTGTCGGAATAATGGCGAATGCAAGATGACGAATGACAACACGTACGAATGCCACTGCAAATCCGGATTCACTGGAACCAACTGCGAGACGATGACCAAAACGAGCAGAGAATGTAGGATATTGACTAAGTTCTAAGCAGTCTTTACAAACTTTATAGGTCTATACTTACATGTAGGCCTACTTGCAGATTATGCTGCATTGCTAATAATTATTTCGATAGAGATTTTGTTCTGCCACTTATGAACGAACTAAAATTTAATTAAAAGTTTAAGGAACTCGATCATATAATATTCACTGACAGTTTAAATAGGAATTATAACCTAAAATTAAACTGCGATTGATTTTTAATACGATCAAACTAAATTTTAGTGCTAATTTTGTGTGTTTGTACACTCCTTTAGTGAAGAACCGAACCCTGAGCATCACAGTCAAAACGACTCTGTACGACTTATACGTTGACGGCATCAAGAGAAACATAACCTATGGCGAGAACTGGACGAGACCAGACGAGATCTCTCTGACTCCGCTGGACCGTCTCATCAGTGTAATGGCGATAGATTCGTCAGAGTGGTGTGCCGGGATCATCGCCTCCGTCACGGACGACTATCTCGTCACTGATGACGTCAACTGGCAATGCGATTTCATCCCAGATCCAACTTGGTATCAGCTTCAATACGATGATGCAGCGTGGCCTCCAGCCTACCTTGTCGGTCCCAACAATAACGTTACTTACCCTGAAGAGTGTGAAATACTGACCGGGATTCCGTCGATCAGTCCCGATGCCTACTGGATCTGGACGAATACGATTCCAGAGACACCCGCTTACCATCAGACGATCTACTGCAGAGGATACTTACGTGAGTTCAATAATGAGTTGCAAGAATAAACGACTGAAACATCCAATGAAATTTTAATATATATTTTGTACGCATGCATCTATGCATGTTTTTCCATGTCTTTGTTTTAATATTAGTACGTATATGTAGGGCCTACGATTGTATGTGTGTATATGTGTAGTATGTATGCATGCAAGTAGGCCATAGTTTGTTTATTTTGCATGACTATACGATTATGTGTAAGCATTTTGTGCATGTATTGTTTTATTATGTGTGTAATTTGTGTAAGCATGGATATCATATGTGCGTATCGTGTAGCGATGACAATCTTCTATTCTATGGCTAATTGATCTTATTTACCAAATGCACTTATTGTCATGTGTTTTTGTAGCGCTATGCGAACGAGATTCGCCATGTCTTAACGGAGGGACTTGCCAGCGGAATAACCACACACTGTGTAGCTGCCTCCTTGGCTTCATTGGAGAATTCTGCGAATATGGTGACCACTGGTTTCTTTTGTTTTTTGCTATGGTTGGCCAAAAACAGTGGAAAAACTAGCTGAGTGGATTTATGTGGAGTTCGGGTGTTCAATGAAGACCCTGATAATTATGGGTTCTGAGAAGGACTAGGGGTTGAACTCCCTAAACTTCTGGCAATTCTCACCCTGACCGAGGTCGAAAATAAATTTGACATCAAGCCTTATCTACAATTCTTCCGCTCTAGCATGATGCAACAGCTATAATTATGTCTTACGAGCTTAATGTTCAAAATGGGCCCATAATCAGATGCACAAATATTGGGCTATTCTTTGCACCCCTACTACCCCCAATTATTGCATGCTTCTGTTAATGGCTTCATTTATAAAAAGTTAGTTGCTGCAAAGGATGTGATAACGACGTCAACATGACTTTCTGATAAATAATAATTATTGCACACGGTGTCCCAATTGAACTGATACCCTCTTTGTTTTGGCGATATACTTGTCAATTCTAAATGAAACTCTATAAAAATTTAGAGAATGTAAGAGGTATCAATTATCAATGTTTCCTGACAATTTTACCCAATTCTACCAACAGAGTCCGAAGTTATGCACATTTAAATTTGGACAAAGAAATATATGCTTGAGTTAATAATTTATTTGCTAGCTGATACGAAGGACGTGGAAATCACCGCCAAACACGATCTATACGCGGCCTACGTCGACGGTGTTCAGCGTGACCTTCCCAATGGCGACAACTGGCTGATCACGGACAGGCTGACCATAAGCTCCATCAGTCGCCTTCTCGCCGTCATGGCAATCCAGTTGGACGGAACTTGTCCAGGGATCCTGGCGTCCGTTAACGACAGTTATACAGGGGAATACTTGCTGACCAATGCTCGGTGGAAATGTTCGGCCTCTGCGACGGTCGGGTGGGCGGAACTGGGTTACAACGACGCTGCATGGCCGAATGCTACGATCATTCACCAGAATGATCTGACCAATGATACCGACTGCTGGGACCAATTCGTCGAGATAACTCCGATCAGTTCAAGCGCCTACTGGATTTGGACGGATACGACAGTCAGGCAGGACGTTGTCGTCTACTGTAGAGGTTATCTGCGTGAGTAGGCTATGGTTCATCTTGTGGGGCGCGATGGTGTAGTGGGTATTTCGCTCGCTGCATTGCGGCCGGATGATTGCAGGTTCGAATCCACATAAATCCGCCTCGTTGAGACGCAGTTTAGTAACCAGCTTCAAGACCCCTTTTCTGTTCTGTTCCCAAGTTACTATCGGGAAATTGGGGTCCCTGTCGTAGCGGAATTGGTATTCCTTCTGGGCCTCCTTAAGTGCCTGCGTTCCAATTATTTTGGTGCTTCAATATCATTGTATTCTTTTGTGTCTATGTTGCTTAAAGGCCTCTTGGCGTACTAAGGTTTCAATGAAATGATTGATTGATTGACTAAGAATCAACTACAGATCGCGTCTTGGGTTGGAGATTTCATAATGATGCTAGAATGCCTGCGTGCCTTGAAATCAGAGAATATTTTGGTAGAATGAGAAATTTCATCTTATTCCAGCGATGATTATATTTTATAACCTATTGGCGTTTGTGTGTTTGTACGTTTGTTTGTTTTTTGTTTGTACGTTTGTTACAGCCATCTGTGATGTTCACCCGTGTAAGAATGGAGGAACCTGCAACAGAAACAGTGTCAATCTGTGCACCTGTCTGTCCAATACCACCGGGAAGTACTGTGAACTCGGTAGGGACATTTAAATCTCTGTCTTTATAGTTTGGCTGAGGCATGAATCAGTGCGATTATAAATAGCCTATGACATAGGAATGCATCTAGGCCCTTTTGTTACACCAATAATATAGGAATTGATTTGGTTTATACTAATGAATATGTTCATATATTCATTCATTGGAACATTTCTATAGTGCTCCTTCAAGAAAAAACTACTTAGAGGCGCTCCAGACTTCAGCGCGCTGAAAAAGTTTTAAGTTTAGTAAGGAAGGATCCTGGTAGAGTCCCAAGGTGCAGGCGTAGCTCAAAAGGAAAGCCATTCCAGACCACCGGACCAACCAGCGAAAAGGCTCGATTCTTCATGGAAGTAGTGCGATCAAAGGGAACTAAGAGGACTCCTTATCAGCAGCGCTTTGCTGACGACGTCCTTGGATACTCAATGTAAGGCTGCATAGCTCTCGGAGGTGAATTGTTCATTGTGATTACGCTGATAAAGTATCGTCTGATTTACTTTTGTTGAAGAGGAAGTTGTTGAAGCATATTAGAGTCTATTAGTCTTGCTGGTATAGTAGGCTAATGATAATTCTGGCTTTTATAATAAGCACGGTTATGATAATTCATTTTGAGAACTTGCAGTTGCAATTTATTACATGGGTCTATAGAATACGCTGCAATACAATTTCGCCAATAATTTACTATACAAGCAAGTTTAGGCAATAGACAGTAAATTAAATGTCGCAACAATTTAGACCAGTAATTTCTCGTAGTAATCCTATCTATGTAAAAGTAGGTTAACTGTTAAAATCGTCCATTTTATGTCGAAGATAAATACTTGTAATAATTTGTTCTGGCCCTCTGCAGCCGCCATAACATAAATCCCCAAAGCCTTGACGCCTGACAGTTTTATCGCAACTCACGCATTCACTTTTGTCACACTGCATGCAGTGGCGGTTCTAGACTTTTTGAACTGGGGGGGCTAAAATTTGCCTTTGCCCCTCCCTCCCCAAGGTCTATATTTTGATGCTGCTGAATCTATTGACCCCAGTTGCCCGTTGCAGCATTCTGTTGACATGAAAATTAATATTATCTGGCTGACATTCCATAGGCCTAAATAAAATGATTTATAAATTACAAATGAATTAAGGAATTAAAGAATAAATAAATTTATAGCACAATTGTCTGTCAGACAGTAGGCTAAAGTAAAGGTTGCATAAAAAATACCTAAAAACTTTAAAACGCGAAAAAAATTAAGAAATCTAACAGTGACCATTCATTGTATTTGCCAACTGCCGCTCCAGTTTACATACCTGCGGTAGGATTATCAATGCTGTCGATAACTTCATCATTAGCCTAACTCTTCAGAATGAATTCATCCATTTATAATAATGAACGTATGTGCGTGCTCCAAACGGATTCAGTACACACTCTTCAGCATACACAAGTGCACATATTATACAGTATTGTACACCGTGTACACGGTGCTGAGACCTAGCCTGCCTTCCTTGTCTGGCCATCCATGCTGCTGATGCTGGCGCACCCATGGCCTGCTGCCCTCCCCCGCTGTCTTCCTCTGCTAATGAAGCTGGTATCACCACAGCACACAAGGTCATCAAGTGCTGGGGAATGGCTCAATCCACGACCCTCTGAATTCAGGTCGCGCCTAATCTGCTCAAGCAGTTATCTGTTCATCACTTTCTTCCTGAACACCCAAGGGTCCTTGTAGTCACAGGTCAGCCATTAGTAGCGATAGACATGTGCTAGTATATGAGCAAGCATTCTGATTGGAGAAACAGTTCAGAAGTTCATGGAATCTGTGATATTGCTATGTAACATGTAGCAGAGGAAAATCATTCAAGTCACTTGTTCTATGGAAAGTGCCCTTAAAAGGGATTGGGAGGCCTTGTTACCAACAGGCAATGTATTGTTTAACTAACTAAACGTTAAACTGGGGGGGCTAAAATGTGCATAGGGGGGCTAGGAAAATCTAGGGGGGCTAACTTTCCATCTGGGGGGGCTATAGCCCCCCCAGCCCCCCCGGTAGAACCGCCACTGACTGCATGTAGGCCTATATAAAGTCTTTTGCTTTATTTAGCGATTTCTCAAAATGCTACGATGTCGAGCGAGGACGAAGACCGTACTGAGAAGTTGGGTTCTACTGGTAGGAGACTGATTCCATGTTTCACACTTTTATGTGTGTGTTAGAATGTTATTTAAAGCGTCTTTATCCCTTCCTCGCCTGTATTGAAATAACAACCCATCTCCAAAGCCGACTCATGATGTTAATTATTATCGGAAATCAACAAGTTTATATCCAAAGCGTGCGTCTAACCTTCAACTTTTAAATTTCGTTGGAGATTGTTCTTCAAACACTTTCCATTTGTTGCTTGAAAAAATTATCTAATAATCTTATTTGGTAAGTCTTATAGACCATTGTCGCAGTACTTTGTTTTATCTGTTCCAGATGACCTTGCTCCTAATCCGCTTCATAATCCTGGTCCGCTTCCTAATCCTGTTCCGCTTCCTAATCCCGTTCCACAATCGGTTCCATATCATGCTCCCATTCAACCGTCGGACGAAACGGGTAAGGGAAAACTGACTTTAGAGTTAGACGCATTGTAGATTTGATATAATATCATGAAGCTAAAACAAAATCTAGAAGTTAACTTTCTATTTAAGAACTGGACCATAATGAGTACGGTCTGTTGAGCTGTGAGTTTATATCGCAGCAATTGCATCACTGGAACAGTTGTTCTGGTTAAGCAACCAGTCGTGTAGGTCTGGATCAAGCACTGTCTTAAGAAGACGTCCGACTGCCTGTATCTCTCTGATGAATCTGTATTGGTCACGGTATCTGAACATTTAGCCTACAAACACTTTGCAAAGAATCTCACAAAGACACAAGAATGTTGAGGGCAGGTATAAATCTGCATCTCGATATAATAATAGACTATTAGAATATAAAATATGTATGTAGGATTGTAGGTCTACTGCAAATGTCAATTTCACTATATGAGTAAAATTATAATTTTAAAGTGACGACTGCAGAATGATTGCTTGGTGTTTGAGTGAAAACACGGTGACCACAAAATGAAGTTTACTATAATTTTGTCTTAGCTATTTGCCAGCGATAGGCCTACAGACCAGTGAAACAGAACATCTGCCTCTTGAATATGTGCGCAAGAATTTGCTAAAGATTTGTGATTGTAATTTATATAAGTTCTACCGCTTTCATATTTGGATAATTTCTATCCATTCAGATAAATACATTTTTTATTTTTCAGGAAATCGAAATGTTCGTGATGGCAGCAGGAAAAACCACAACTGATGACTTAGTTATTCGCTCATCGAAACTGAAATTCCGTTTCCGAAACTTTGGATTTTCTAACGTAGAACGTTTATAATATTTTGAAATGTTTCATACGTAGTTGTCGTTTGTTCTTTTCCAAACATTTAAAAATACTGGTAGTATACAAGAATATAAAGGCTATTATATGAAACTACTCGTTATGATTGAATCCTTCATTTCAAGAAATGAATAAGGAGCATGGAACCATGCATGTAGTCATGGCTTGACTAACATAGCAAAAGTTGTGCCTTTAGATAGGATCATGCAAAAAATGCAACTGCAGGTTGATGGAGATAAGAATATTCGAGGGAAATGATTGTGAAATTGCAATAATTTAGTTACTAAGTTGTATCATATTGACAAAATAAGCAGCTTTTATTGTCGAATGCCTTACTTTTGTTTAATTTATTGATTCAATCCCGATTAGGTAGAGATATTGACTAAAACCTTAGGGGTACTTTTTGGCCCGTGCATCCTGTAGCCTATTAGGCCTATGTAGTTCATACATATGAACTTATAGGCCTATAATTGCTAGCGTCTGCATTTGCCAGAATAATTAGACGTAAAATTATTCCTATTAATAGTAGGCCTCTCTGTGCTTTGGATGCAGTATGGTGAACTGGGAAAAAAGTTTATTTAAAAAAACAACGGTTCATTCGCTAAAGCATGTTGTCAGAAACGGTAAGGATCTACAGAAACTGATGTCACTTCAGAGTAACAGAAAAACAGAAAACGCTTAATTAAGGACATAATATACCGGCACTATTGCGAATGTGGGTAAGAATCGCCCGGTCAGTTTCGTTAGTTTAGTTTCAAGATGGAAATCTACATGTATCTGAGAACTTTCGTCGATGAACTGCACAGTCAGACGTTTAAGAGCGTTGTACAATGAAGGATATCATCGTCTGTTCAGATGCGCTTGTTGTTGTTGTTGTTGTTGTTGTTGTTGTTGTTGTTGTTGTTGTTGTTGTTGTTGTGTAGCCTAATCGCTGAATAGTTTGGAAAGTAGGAACGCCATCTTTAATGCAAGTTGGGCAACGCAGTAAAGTTTGCAAAGTTGTGAAAGATTTGAGCGACGTTACCGTCGGTTGCCTCGAGTGGACGGATCCAGTTTAACCCTTTACCTACCGAGGGTGTAGGATCCCATACTATTTGCTACACTTTGGTCTATGCTTCTACAATAGCAAGTAAAACAGTATAACTTTATCGACCGATGCTCGATCCTCTGTTAGGCCCAATTGACAAACTCAATTCAATTAATTAAATAGGGTCATCAATTAAAAAGGAATACAAATTCGTTTAATTGAAACCATTTGATTTACACGAAGAAATGGGAAAAAAATCAAATGAAACCAGCAATAAACGCGTGCACGAATTATCCGCGTCTCTTCCGATGATTGGTCGAGCTCAGGCCCGCCGACAGAAATTCCGGGCCCCTGGGCAGAACAGTCACGGGCCCTAAACTATCTTTAGGCTTTATGAGCAATTTTAAATAAAATCATATAGAAATAACAAAGGTGTGGGTCGAATGTACAAAACTGTATATAGGCTATATATATATATATATATTATATATATTATGAATCAAAATTTATAATTTATGGTAATCAAGGAGCATTTTTTTCGAGAATTAACTGCAGCAAAATTGTTTAAAATATCCTCGTTGGTCAATTATTTTAGAAGATCATATTCTATTGCAAGCAGTGGCGGCGCCATGATTTCAGTTTTGGGGGCGGAATCCTCATGGAGGAAATTTTCCTTTTTCATATTTCCATCCGCCAAAATTGCTGACGACCTTTTTAGTCATTTGGTCGAAATCTTTTGGAAATTTTCCATTTTCATCCGCCAAAATTTCTGACGACCTTTTTTTAGTCACTTGGTCGAAATCTCATGGAAATCTCGCATTTTTTAAGGGGGCTAAACGTGAAAATATTGAATTTTTACATGTAAAAAAACGGATAGCCTTTTGAGGGGGGTTAGCCCCTAACTCCTCTGGCGACGCTACTGATTGTAAGAGTTGCAAAACCGTTCAGTCTGTCTTGCTTCGTGACAGATCGTTTAATACTTTTAATTTGCTTGAACTTGCTGAAAGATCTTTCAACTTCCTCATTACACTCACAAGCTCTGATGGCAGAGTGGTAACATCAAAACCAAGCCTTTCTACAATTTCGATAATAATTTCAATTTTGGGCCCTCCCCCGCCAGCAATCAACCTATGAAAAATATTGTGCTGGTCCAAGAGAATTGAATAGACGTCTGGACTTTATGCGCAGAATCATCTTCTTTATCACTTTTCATTGTTTTCAAGAAAACCTGAAGACTTGTTTGTTTAAGATTTATTTTGAGCAGACTTTCCTGTAACGCGCTTTACTGCAAGATTCTGTTTTGCTTGGGCGCGTTATAGCCTAAAATTCCTAAATGACAGTTTAATAATAATAATAATTGGCCTAAAATAATATTAAAATATATTAATGATAATAATAATATATAATAAATAGTAATAATAAATAAATAGTAATAATAATTTTTATTTTTTTAGCGTAGCCCGGGCCCCCTAAAAGTCGCCGGGCCCCTGGGCATTTGCCCCCCCTGCCCCCCCCTCTCGGCGGGCCTGGCCAGGACGCTGTATTGTAGGCCTGATTGGTCGTCAGTGGCGGCGCCGAATGCGGGAAGTTGCGAGTGCCGAAGGCACGAAGCCCATCCCGACTAGGGGGTCTGAGGGAGCGTCGTAAGCTCCCCCAGCGGGGTCTGGGGCGGAGCCCCAGCGACCAGCGCATTTTTGGCTGTGTCGACCTCAAATGGAGCCATTTTAGGCTCTTGTTTGCCAGCAATTTGTGAACGATAAAGTCGCGAAAACTTCAAGAATAAGTCGTTTTTCAGTGTCGCAAGTTACCAGGATAACAATAAAAATCAAAATGTTATTGTAAAAGAGAAAGGTTTTGTTTTGTCTTTACCGTAAGCTGCCCCAGTGGGGTCTGGGGCGGAGCCCCAGCGACCAGCGCATTTTTGGCTGTGTCGACCTCAAATGGAGCCATTTTTAGGCAGTCATGGCCGGTGTCGTCCGTAACTGCATGGACGGCGTCCATGCAGTCATGGACGACCGTGCTGGCCAAATAAGTCATAGGACGGCGTCCTGCCTCGAAAATAAATGCCAGGACGCCGTCCATGGCCGTCCTGCCACACTTTAAGCCCTGGAGTAGGCCTAGTTCTATATTATCCTTGATTTGCTTTTGTCCATAAGATCGGCAGCTGAACGCTTTCGGCAGCTATGATCAGCACGACGAATTTCAAAATTATAATGATAATCATATGCCATCTTTTGAGATTTAGGCCTAAGATAGTCTTATGTCTTACCAACGGCAGTCGGCTTATTCGCGAATGATAAAACTGCTTGTTTAAGCCGTTTTGACGGCGGACGACTCGACATATTTTTAAATTGACCAATTTCTATTTAGCCTACGTAAATTTTTTCTGTACATGAACTTCGTGAATGACGTCACGGCAAAAGTCATTGGTCACGTGGGTAACGTCTGCTAGCAACTCAGGTAAGTAGGTAAGAGAGCTCCGGTAAGAGAGCTCCATTCTGCCGGTCCAGCTACTTCGAGCATCCTATTCCCAAATTGCAATTATATTAGTTTTAGGTCAGTTCGGCAGGTTTAGGGGGGGCGTACGCCGGCTCCGCCCCCCCCTGAATCCGCGCCTGATTAGGCCTACATAAGTCGATTTGCTGAAATTGTAGTCCTATAACTAGCGCCACCAAGAAGCAGTTTGAAAATGCACTGTTCTTTGCCAATAGAAAACGATCCTTGCAAACTGATGCAAATTTTCTTACTTGCCTGCAGTAGAATTTGCAATTGAAATTAAGCCACATCTCAATTAACTTGGCTTGTCCATTAATGGCTAATTATGTCCGATAGCTGCTCAAGTTACTTGTCTATCTCTTAGAACTTTCATGACATCATTTGAAGAAGTCGCCGATTATACTTAGTTTTTACCTACGTAAGTAGGCCTAGTCAACACTCCTGATTTCGATACATTTACTCAAGAGCGCTAAATGAGCCATATTCTCAAAAATGCATAGCAATCCATATTATGTCTAGTTTAGTTAAGGCTACCGCATAATATTAAAATGCAATAGGGGCCTACATAAATTATTTGATGTCTCTATGGTCATCTTTGGAAAAGAGTTGCAATAA
The DNA here is from genome assembly GCA_945859605.1 of Lumbricus rubellus. NCBI lineage: Eukaryota > Metazoa > Annelida > Clitellata > Crassiclitellata > Lumbricidae > Lumbricus > Lumbricus rubellus. Next base: position 25,634,340 of record OX243820.1, on the reverse strand, counting down.
TATAGATAATCGATTCATTTTATTTGATCACAAAAGAAAACATTTTGATTGATTAATCGATCGATCGATTGATTGACTCATTTATTGATTGATTGATAGATTTCTTGATTGATGTCGCGTTCTAGTTGCTGTTTATCCACGTGAAGACGTTCTGACTTGGACAAGAAAAGGTTCTTCAGGTCATAGATGTCATTTATATTCATTGATAAATTGCTGGATGGCTATTTTCATCTAGCGGAATCTTCAGCTTAAAGTATCGACCCACATTTTGTGGCATGTCAAGCAGTCACATTGATATCTCTATAGACATACTGATAATTAATTATATCTACCGCCTATCATATAATCGTCCACATGATTTATGATGAGTCTTTCGAAAAGATTGATATTCTGGTCACGAAGGGCTCTTAGGCCTATAGACTAGAGATTAGGCTAACCCAAATAAATGAATGAGATCATAATATTTAAAACTGATTGCACTAATTCATATCGATTTCGTCATTGACGAAGATTCTTAGGCCTACTTCTCCTCCTTCTCCTCCTTCTCCTCCTTCTCCTCCTTCTTCTCCTCCTCCTTCTCCTCCTTCTCCTCCTTCTCCTCCTTCTTCTCTTTCTTCTTCTCCTCCTCCTTCTCCTCCTTCATTGACTTCTACTTGAAGTGACGATTTAATCGGAGTACAATAGGCTAATTATTGTTGTAAAATAATTAATAGTCTAGGCCTTCTAGGGCCTAAGCTCGACCAGGCCCGCCGAGAGGGGGGGGCAGGGGGGGCAAATGCCCAGGGGCCCGGCGACTTTTAGGGGGCCCGGGCTACGCTGAAAAAATAAAAATTATTATTACTATTTATTTATTATTACTATTTATTATATATTATTATTATCATTAATATATTTTAATATTATTTTAGGCCAATTATTATTATTATTAAACTGTCATTTAGGAATTTTAGGCTATAACGCGCCCAAGCAAAACAGAATCTTGCAGTAAAGCGCGTTACAGGAAAGTCTGCTCAAAATAAATCTTAAACAAACAAGTCTTCAGGTTTTCTTGAAAACAATGAAAAGTGATAAAGAAGATGATTCTGCGCATAAAGTCCAGACGTCTATTCAATTCTCTTGGACCAGCACAATATTTTTCATAGGTTGATTGCTGGCGGGGGAGGGCCCAAAATTGAAATTATTATCGAAATTGTAGAAAGGCTTGGTTTTGATGTTACCACTCTGCCATCAGAGCTTGTGAGTGTAATGAGGAAGTTGAAAGATCTTTCAGCAAGTTCAAGCAAATTAAAAGTATTAAACGATCTGTCACGAAGCAAGACAGACTGAACGGTTTTGCAACTCTTACAATCAGTAGCGTCGCCAGAGGAGTTAGGGGCTAACCCCCCTCAAAAGGCTATCCGTTTTTTTACATGTAAAAATTCAATATTTTCACGTTTAGCCCCCTTAAAAAATGCGAGATTTCCATGAGATTTCGACCAAGTGACTAAAAAAAGGTCGTCAGAAATTTTGGCGGATGAAAATGGAAAATTTCCAAAAGATTTCGACCAAATGACTAAAAAGGTCGTCAGCAATTTTGGCGGATGGAAATATGAAAAAGGAAAATTTCCTCCATGAGGATTCCGCCCCCAAAACTGAAATCATGGCGCCGCCACTGCTTGCAATAGAATATGATCTTCTAAAATAATTGACCAACGAGGATATTTTAAACAATTTTGCTGCAGTTAATTCTCGAAAAAAATGCTCCTTGATTACCATAAATTATAAATTTTGATTCATAATATATATAATATATATATATATATATAGCCTATATACAGTTTTGTACATTCGACCCACACCTTTGTTATTTCTATATGATTTTATTTAAAATTGCTCATAAAGCCTAAAGATAGTTTAGGGCCCGTGACTGTTCTGCCCAGGGGCCCGGAATTTCTGTCGGCGGGCCTGGTCCTGGCACTTTTTTTTACACTTTAAGCACTCTATATGTATATATATATATATATATATATATATATATATATATATAGCCTACATAATTACGAGATTGTGTTGGTAGTATTTACGCCCCCCCTAACCAGAAATCCTGGATCCGCCCCTGCTAATGGGAATTATTAAAACCTTCAAAGAGTTTCAGTCAATCTCAAAGCGTTGCAGAAGTAAAGTGAAATGACCTGCTGTACGTGCCTATGGTGGCGCAGCCAATGACGATTATCGTCAATTAAAGAGGCACTCATTTTGTAACAAACAATTTATGCGACTAATCTCAGCCTTAATTAATAGGCCTAAATACAATTTATTGAACTGGATAAGCTTATCTGACCCAATTTACTCACGCCTCATTTTGTTTTTATGTGGTTTGGCCTGCTTTCGTCGCCTGACTCTCTTCAGATCAGCAACAATAATTAGAGTTTCACTTGAGACGTAATTATAATCGAACCAACGGATGATATGATAGCGATATCTCAACAAGAATTCGATATTCATGAATCATTTTAGCATTTAATCAAGCACTGAACACTTGACAGAACACAAAGATGATTGACGTCTGCACTTTCAGATAGACTTTGTTTATCACGTCAGGGTCAAGAGAGAATTGAATAAATATAAGTGCACTTAGATAATTAATAAGATTATAATTATCTTTAAGTTCTTATTATTCTTGTAACAAACTTAGTGACCAACTCGAAGCCGGTCGTTGCTTAATATGGTGACCTGCTGTAAACAAAGATAAACAAAATGAACGAACTAAATTAAGAGGCACCAAATACTTGTCAGTTCGAACGGCACGTGCAGGACAATTGTATCAGCGACAGAGGCAGTTGTTTGGAATGTCCCTTTTGTCTACACAAATTTAGAAATATTTTTTTCTTCCTAGTCTTCTCCAAAAAGGTCAACAAACAAAGTTACTCAAGGCTTTCGAGTGTATTAAATTTGTTCTTTTATGCCACCTAATTTGGCGCATTGACCAATCATTGAAAAAATCATATATTTTGAAGCGGACCGCAAGTAGGCCTAGGCTAAAAATTGCAATTATTCAGCAGCTCGAAGAAATTAAATTTAAAGAAGATATTAAAGAAGATCATCACAGATTCTAAAGAATTTGGACAGATCATAACTTTCATAAGGCAGGTCAAGAGTAAATAGGCAGTAGGCTATGTCAGATGACTTGCCACGACATTATGGTGGCGGCGCCGCCACTGCTTTTGTCATTAGCACCATAAAACATTGACAACTGCCTAGGCCTACTTGCATAAAAGCCAAGGTAGGCTAATTGCCTTTGGGACAGTTGCTTAAAACCGTATAGCTGGCGTCGCAACTGTCCCAAAGGCAATTAGCCTACCTTGGCTTTTATGCCACTCGAGGATGAGGTGAGTGACGTGGTTTTCTTCATAGGAAATAGTGGGTGAACACTGAACAAACTTTCCCAGAGTCGCTACGTAGTGACTTGAGGCGAAGAACTAGCCTATCTATAATATATAAGAATAAAACGAGAAAATGTAATATTAAAACTTTACATGCGTCTGCTTCGATTTCTTTTCGAAAATCATTCGGCAACCATGATTACCACTGAGAACACTCTAAGATGTTACACTATCAGCGACCCTACGCTAAAGATATGATTTGTTGCTCAACCAATAATTGTCACATGCGAGGTCAACAGTGGATGATAATAATTTTGATTGGTCAATTGCATATCTGATAATTATTCGGAGAGATCACTTGCGTCTTTTGATTGCCGCTAACTTGTCTTGTGTTCTTCATCGTATCGCAGCGGGCCTCAATTGCATAAAACCTGAGTATCAGATACAGTTAATACGAGATACAGTTAACACGCCATAATCGCAAAATATTCGTTTGCCAGAGTCAAAGAGAGAGCCAAATGCCGCACCTATATCTGATGCTGTGTGCCGCGACGTGCCTAGCAATAATAATTGGCACATCAGGTAAGCAATGTCCATCGAATGCTGGCTGTTTTAAGGTTGAGTTATTATAGAAACACTTGAACGTGGAAGTAATCTGTATTTAGTTACAAAACAAAACTGATTATTGTGTACAATTTAGTTACTGCATAAGTATTTAGGCCTAATTTAGCACAACCATAGGAATTACATGTAGGTCCAGGTTGTTGATGCTAAAAGCAGTGTTCACAGGTCTGATCATAAGGTATCTTTGGTTAACGGCATAGGCGTACGACAATGAATCTAAAAACCTTCTTAGCCTATAGTGCTAAAACGAAAGTCGTGCTAAAAAGAAATCGCCTCTGAGCAAGGATGTGTAAGTGGCGCTATATAAATTCTGATTAATTGTTGTAGACTAAAATAATGCACATGTAAGTCAGTTAAATTTATGTGTGCTTCGCTATCCTGCGGCGCTATAGCGGATCACAGGACACCTCTTGAGGTGGTCTGTACCTGTCCCAAGCCAGGATAATAAAGGAGGGTTCTTCGGTGGGCTTTCAACCCACCTAGGTAAAACACCCTGCGCAACAGAAACAATGCAGAACGATGCTGAAGAAGTGGCGATGAAGAGTAGAGTGGAGAGACTACATTTTCCGATGTGCAGAATTGTACGGGAAGGACTAAGGTCTGAGGTAGGTGCGATCGTAAGCCTCGACTGTGGTTCCGTCACAGATGGGCAAAATTAATGGCGATGGTTAGCGACATGGCCATTTAGATTTGTCACCTTCATTATCATCTGCAACATTTCTACATGGCGCAAAAGAGCTCAGACCAAGTATCTGAAGGTGGGTTACGTTTCATCTGAAGGCTACCGTCTTAGTACCATGCATATTAAACAATTACACACCCACGACATGCATATTAACCAGCGATCATTGAGGAATTTAGATTGCGATTGGCGTTCATTGCAGCCCAAAACCGCAACCTCGTCATAACATCTCACGAATCGCTGTCAGCCGTCTACGTTGACGAAGTGCAGCAACCTCTTCCGAATGCCAACGAAAAGAACGCAACAGATGATGTCCTCGTACCAATTGAGTCCCGACTCATCGCCGTCCAAGCCGTCAGCACAGTCGACGTCTGCGCTGGCTTCATCGGGTCGGTCACCAACGACTACCTACTGACGGATGGATCGTGGAAGTGTTCGGAGTTCGGAGCCGAGAACTGGTTCGAGCTCGGCTTCGACGATTCCTCGTGGCCGAATGCGGTTGTCGTTGGACGCAACGGTGCCGTGCCATCCTGTCCGGGTCTCACGGAACGTATTCCGGATATCAGTCTGCTGGCCAACTGGATATGGACGGAAATGCCGGTGGGTAGTATCACGGTCGCAACGAGATCAGGAGCCGAACCGTTGGTTGACCGAGCTGTCTTCTGCAGAGGTTACCTACGTAAGTAGGCCTATGCAATACATGTAGCCTACCATGATTCTGTCCAGTTTGCAAGAAAAAGTAAAAATTTAGAATTTGTTGTGTAGAATGACATCACAAAGATAGCTATAGATAAAATAAATATGAGTCAATCTTAGTTAAAGAATTTCGAAGCTAATAAGCACCGGCTGTGTTTAGCCTACAGGATTGAAAATATAAACTAGGTCTATATTTTTGCAATTGAAAAATTCTTTTTACTATCGACGAATTGACAGTGCAATGAGTGCATCAAAATATTTTTTACATGTAGACGCCCATATGTGCATCTATGCGCCTACCCAGCGCATATTAGGACCGTCTGTAATTGTCACTCATTGTTATAAGCTTATACTACAAATTAAGACTCTTCTGAAAGCATTCAAAGTTATTTTGGTCGCTTCAAACCACCTCTGCCATTGAATTGTATACTGGGTAGCTTGCGTGTAAATGACATTGAACACACCCAAACATTGATGACGGATTTGATTTAAACGCATACAGCTAATTGAAACTTAGGCCCATAATATTATTTCGTATTCAGGAGTATTTAGTGGCCTAATGTTTTAAAACAGTTTCTGTTCAAGTTCAACTGATTTCCAGCTTTTTGTCAGACGTATTGGCCTTGCGTGAACGGTGGTACATGTCTTAACAACAGCCATGACGTGTGCGCATGTCCACCCGAATGGGCGGGAAGATACTGCGAGAAAGGTTTGACAATAATAATGTAATTAGCCTATATCCAGGATTTAAAAGAAACCAGTTTACATTGCCTCTCATATAATTTTGTCTAAAAATCTGTAATCTTGTTATGTGCCAACAGAATAACATGACTTTTAAGTAGTTGCGATTATTCTACATGCCTTAGCATTCAAACGCCGTGTGTGTATTTCTGTCTCGGTATCTGTCTCTGTCTACGTCTCTGTCTGTGTCTCTATCTCTCTGTGCGTCTCTCTCCGTTTCTGTCTGTCTGATACACAATGCCTTGCGTTTCACTATCATGCAACTACACTACAGCATTTCCAAACAGCTATAAGCTAAGCTCAAGGCCGTAGCTAGGGGGGGTGTTTTGGGTGTTTGAACCGTATGCGGACGTTTCGTCAACGTGTCCACGGTCGATTCGTCAAAAGGAATAAATCGAATAAATCCAGCTTCCGTTTAGACACGCGTTAAAATAATCGTTCCAACTTCTATTTGAGCAAGAACTATGCTTCGCAGATCCAACTTCCATTTTGGAAAGAATTTGTTTAATCATTCCAGCTTCTATTTCTGAAAAACTAGGTTTTTTCATCCAATTTTTGCTAAAAACTATATTTTTCACCAAAGCATTTCTCTTTAAGCTATGAAATCTTTCCATCAATCCCACTTCCATTTCAGGAAAACATATTTTCATTAATCCCGCTTTCATGTTACAAGAATTCTTTTTATCAATCTGTTTTTACTCAACCACCGCTGGACGAATCGTCCGTAGACGAATCGTCCGTGGACGAAACGTCCGCGAACCGTTTGAACACCCCCCGAAATGGAAAATGTAAAAAATAATATAATGCATTTGCTAGTACATGATGTGAAAACCATGAAATAAAACCATGAAAACACCTCTCGAAATAAAAAATGTGGTAAATAATAGAATGCATGCACTGTGACTAGCACATAATGAAAAAACATAAAATTAGGCGGAAAATGGCAAGAACGCTTGATGACTAAAAAAAGTCGTCAGAAATTTGACGACTAAAAAAGGTCGTCAGAAAAATTCTCCGCCCCGAAAAACAACCCCCCGAAATCAAATCCTGGCTACGGCCTTGGCTAAGCTCATCTGCTTCTAAATGCACATTCGTGCATTGACACCTTTAGTCCTTTAACATGCTGTTTCACCCGTATGTAGGCCTATCCGATACGATCGCTTTCCAGATCAATACATGTATAGGGCCTACACTGCAGTCCATAATTTAGCGGACCGAGGCTGTGCTCTATCGTCCAGGCCAATAGTGTATCTTGTATATATTCATCCAATGGCCTTTCGGACTTCTTCTGGCTCATAGTTGCTCGATGTGATCCTGCCCAGCATCGTGGCTTACAGTTTTATCCGTTAAGTCTGAATAGTGAATGCATCATAGAACACAGATCATGTGACAGATGACTTGCGCTTCTGAGTAGATATTCTTGAAGAGGCGCTATATAAATGTCTGAAATGAATGAATGAATGAATGAATGAATGGACTATCAAAGGCAGTCGTCCGTGTAAATTAGAGTCCCACAGTTGTATTATGGTTCGGAATTGTTCCTGATTGTGCGAAACCTTACCGTAACTTCTTTAGATATTATGCACATCATTGCACACTTACATGTACAATGCTTCCAATCTGAACACGAGAACCTGATATAATAATTATTTATGTCGTTTCAGTTTGGACTCCGTGTGCAAACGAGCCGTGTGCAAATAATGGAACCTGCATCATCACGGGTGACACCGCTTACCGTTGCTCGTGCAATTTTGGTTACACTGGTAGAAACTGCGAGACAATGTGTAAGTCAACATAATGGCAGTAATTCGACAAGTTAGCACCAATTAAATCATTTATGATTTATTCATTTTCAAGAATCTATATAGCGCCCTCTTCAAGAATTCCACGTAGAGGCGCTCCCAGTTCAGCTACGGAACCTACGGTGATACAAAATTATAGGTTTTTAGGTGCTTGTAAAACACTGATGAATCAATCGCATAGGTAACAAAGTATATCTAACGGGAGACTATTTCAAACAGATGACTTAGCATATGCCTCAGTTTGACGAACTCTAAAGCTCGACATCCTCGTTAAGTGATGTCTGTAATGCTTTTTGAAAGACCGAAAGTCGATATAATACTTACTTACTTTCGAACTAAGCATTCTCTGACGTCATACCTTTTAATCGACATCTTTACAAGCATGGGCGCCCTCACATAGGAGCAGGAGGGGAGCACTTGCCCCCTGGAATTTTGATTTTTCTTTTTGTTTAAACTGCAACTTTGGGATTTTCAAAACATTTCTTCGCACTAAAGCGCTACTGCTAGGCCTACTAACGATGCACCAAGTGAAACTGAAATTTACATTTAGAAACCTCTGTGAAAAATAACCATGCTCTTAATATCCTGCTTTGCATTTGTAGGCTCCTGCAAATTTTGTGTGTATTTTTCCCCCTCTTGCAAAAAATGTCTGCGGGCGCTCATGTTTATAAGACGGGCAAGAAAGCAATTATTGCTTCTTTCCATTGAAACTTAATCTCTGGCATCTTCAACAGGTCATTCTCTATGAAAATTTCAGGTGAAATGCCAAAGTCAATTAGGCAATGATCAACAATTCAACATTAACCACACTAAGCAACAGCGATGCCCAAACAATGGCGAATATCCTATAACATATATATATATATATATAGATCTATAGTAATTCATTATTAAATAATTAATGGGACTTAGGCTGTAACACGAAATTTTGGTGTTGCAGCCTAAGAGCTACGATTAAATTGTTGGAGTTTGCATAACCTTTTCTTAGGTTTCATGGTGCTAGTTTGATTGACATGTGGCCCGTTCAACATCACGCGAAATATGATGAGCAGTGGCGTTGCCACGGGTGGTGGTTCGGGGTGGTCTTAACCTCCTCACTCTGTAAAAAATATTATCCACACAATTTGTTCAAGCTCGTTCAGTGTTCTTTTGGGTATGGATGGGAGTAGTTGATAATACGGTGACACTCGTTCAAAATTCCCAAAACAGACTGGTGATACTATATCACACTCCCCCCTCCAATGACGTCACAGAGTTGGTATACTGAATCAGCCACGCCCCTGACCTATGGCAAGCCTCCAAATTGTCACGTGACCTGTCAATCAATTATTTGTCCGTGTGCTTGTCTGTCTGGCCGACTGTATGGATATCCCTCTCTTTGTATGTGTGTCCGACTGTATGTGTGTCCGTGTCTGTATGGCTGTCCGACTATATGTCTGACTGTGTGTGCGTATGTGTGCGTATGTCTAAATGTTGTTAATTAAGAATGAAAGACATGGGGCTGCCCGGCCGCCCACCCGCTGGCACTTATCTAACACCCGCGGGCACTCGGATAACAAAATTCAACACACACAAACGCTTGCCTGCTATATACTTTATAATTAAACAATTAGGTGTGGTATACAATAGGTGCACAAAAAGGTGTGGTATGCCAAACGTATGTATGCAAAAAAAAAATAGTTCCATCAGCTTGTGGTATGCAACATGAGATGTGTGCAAACTGTGCACGCCGCAGCATTGGTAGTAGCATTTGTTTGGGGCGGCAGCAGAATCAAATTTTATTTTTTCAAAAAAATCACTAAAATAAGTACTAAGTAGTGTATAACCGCATGTATTGGAACACATGGATGGAAAAATTTATAATACGTAAAAATTGTGCAATTTCTTCCAAAATTATCGTGAGTAGTTGTATAACCATTGATGTTGGTTCACATGGGTGTGAAAATTTTTAGCAAAATTTAAAGTTCCTACTTTTATATGTGGAAGATTTTAAATGCAAAAGCACATGTCACTTTAAAATTTTCCATCCTTTTTAACTTTTTGCACAGAAAAATATGTAAATAAGTAAATGTACGAAAACAAGTCATGTGTAAATTTCATCAAACTTTATTCTTATGCAGTGCAAACGAATTTATGAACTAAATAATCATTGAGACCAGTGTCAAAAGTTAGCATGTTCGCTACAGCGTTAATATTTTTACCTCTAGCTCTATGCAAACAATAAAGTATGCAGTAATGTCCGCAAAAACGACTAACTACACTTTGTAACTGTCTATCGGTGAAAATCCAACGTGCACAATGTTTATGTAGAAACGTTCTGAATGGTGCTTGCGGTGGCTCTCCCAAGGAGTCAAAGTATTCACCATACAACGAACTTTCTATGTAGATAACGATCCAATGTTTCCCAGGATTACCATACGTGTCCGTATTACAGACGAGTATTGAAGGACGTCTTGTGTCCAAAGTTGAGGGTAGGCGATCGCATGCAAATACACCCAGAAACATGGTAGCACACTTTGCATCTCCTCGTAGTATCGCTTCTATCATATCACTCTCCATCTTCAATTGGTATAATCGAAAATGACGTTTCTGGATCTGTCGATTTCAAGAATATTTTCAAATTCTGCAAATGCGATGACGTTTATGGTTCTATCCAATGCTTGTCCGAATTTCATATCAACACGAATATTCCCCGGCTTGATGAGATTAAAATGTCCACCTTCGGCCAAATCGGGTGTCAAGTCAAAAGCGTAAAGAGCGTAACCGCCTGCAAAATCTTCTCTGCTTATCTGATTGCCTTCGTCACGCATCCATTTACCAGTGCCCATAAAAAGTGAAGCATAGGCGTTTACAAACTGATTATTGGCGAAATTGGTTTCCAACGGTTTTATCGACTGTTGCTGTCCATCCAAGTACACTTTTAGCTGTGTAAGATTCATATGTTTGAAGTTGAAGGGATTTTTCGTATAGGTTCCGTTGAAGGCGTCGTTGTCAACACAACCGATAACTATTCTGGTTGGTATCTGACCGGAGAACAGACTCTCCTGAGTGGCGTCCAGATTTCCCCGCGGTACCGTAAAAGTCTTGCAAACCGCCCTTCGAATGGGAAATTTCAAATTTCCAATCTCCAATGCTTTGGCGTGGGCTAGAAACACGGAGGGACTTAACTTTACTTTTCTAACGTATAACTTGCACTCCAAGATTTTCACCTTATAGGCTGCACCCTGCACGGATGACATCAAGCAGAATGGATCTTTATTTCTGACGAGACGGATTTTTATATTGATATCGTTGGGGAGAAAGCGCTCTTGGAAAAAGAGATCGCTGTGAATTCCACCAACCATATCGACCACGCGTCCTTCCCCGGTCAATGCACTACGTTTTTGAAATCCATCATTCCTAATATTAGCATCGTGTGGGTTGGCATCTTCCATATGTGTTGCAACGTCCTTGTAAAACAATGCCGAGGTGAGTTGTGAAGTTTTTGCAGCACTTCCATAACTGAGAATGGTTTCCAGATAGCTACGATAAGCATATGTGTTGTTCGAAGAAGTAACCAATGTATCATTTAGTGTAATGTCGACTTCAGAAAACAAGCTGTGCAGGAAGAGATTGATAGGACCAACATCGTCGCCAACATCAGTGGCATCGTTATTTGCCCTTACTATGCTCGCTCTAACATAAAGCTGGGTATTCGACAAGTCCAAATAGTCCTGTCCAGCTCCAGTAATACTAAATTCAATAGGTGTTCCTTGCGAAATTGTGGCTATTGGATTATACTCTACGTACGATCCAGTTTCAATACTGGTCTGCGTGGGAGGTACGCTAAACAGATCCAATTCGCTCTTCGTACATTCGCAAGATTGTGGATGAACGAACGCCATCATTAAACTTTGCCGAATATGTCTTCTTTGATTCTCTTAATATTTCTCTTCAACGATCTTTTACGTCTTCTCTTTCCGCTCCCACTTTGTGTTTTGAAATCGTTGGAAGATGTAAATGCTTTTATACCTTCAGGAATTCGCCTTTTTGTAGCATCTATGAACTGCTCTCCGTCGGCTACATCGTTGGCAATCTGCAACCCTGTTCTCAATACCTGTTTCCCAACAGCTTTAGCACCAGACTGTATCAGTGGCCAAGCATTTCTAAAAAGTCCACTTAGAAAGCTTCCCAATCCATGACCACGCTGCATGCGCGCACCTTGAAACACTGGCATACCACTACCACTTTGTTGCACATAGTAGTCTTCGTAAGCAAGTTTGCTTGCATCACAACAAAATGGAGTCTTCATTGTAACAGGTAAGGAATTTTGCAATGTCTAAAGTGAAGTGTAACAATCGCCTTGCCGTATTCGAATGGAATAGGGTTTCCAATGTCGCTCCTTATATCCACTTCGATTGAGTCGAAAGTCTTCTGTTGTAGTGGTATGTAAATGGGTTTTTCGTAAACGACGCGCACGCTATCACCACTTTTGCCGGACGCGTTTACAATTCTGAGTAATGGTGCTTTCGTATCTCCGACCGGTACTTGCTCCAACACATTGCAATACACGTATAACGAAGAAAATCCGCGATTTACATCGCAAGCGTTGGAACCCATGAACTCAAAAATGTAATCTTCATCCTCATCGTCGTTGATAATGGGATTCTGACGCGCGGCAACACCCAACATTGAACAGATTGCTGGAGAAAATTGCATATTTGCACCTTTGTTTATATCACCATTGAGTCGATTCGTTATAGGATCATACTTAAACTTTGGAAATGAATCCAATTCCATCTCATCCGCAACAAGAAGAATAAATTTGTTGATAGAATCGATGAGCTGGTGCGCAGTTTCGTAGTGACCGGTCGGCAAACGTGTCGTTCTATGCACTGAACCAGGTAGTATGTCGCCAGTCTCCGAATATTTCATGTGTGTATACGTGATTCTACTTTCGTTTCTTTCTAAATTGTTCCACGTATGAGGATACAATATTTCGACCAATCCAACTTCCCAGTCACCGCTTAGCGAAATGACATTTTCCAATCTCGTCGTAAAATGTGTTACGGTGTTGTTTGGATAATACTGCATGGAACTGTTGCTCGGTAATGTGAGATAAAAGTGAGCCATATTTTGTAAGAATTAATGTATGAGTCGTGATATTTTGCACTGTCTGAAATGAAGTGTCACAATCGACTTCCCATACTCGAATGGTATCGATTTCCCGGTTTCGCCCCTCATATCTATTTCTATGGAGTCAAAACTCTTCTGCTGAATCGGTACGTATATGGCATTCTCGTACATGATATGCACATTGTCTCCGTTTTTACCTTCGATGTGAACTGTTCGAAGTAGTGGCGCTTTCGTATCACCAACAGGAACATGTGTCAAAATGTTGCAATAAACGAATATGCTTGAAAATGCTGGATTTATATCGCCAATATATTCAGATTCCCATTGCACGTTGGGAACCTCATCCCAAACTTCTTTAAAATCGTATTTGCCATAATTGATGTTTCGAATAGGATTCTGACTTTCGTGTATACCCAACATAAAGCACAACGGTGCTGAGAATTCTATCATGGCACCCAGATTTATTTCACCTTTGACAGTTTTCGTTATTGTGTCATATTTAAACTGGGAATATTTAGTAAGTGAATATTCGACAGAGAACTCCACTATGCGCGCATTTATAACTTGCACAATATCGTTCATACTTTCGTAATAGCCGGCCGGTATTCGCCATGTCTTTCGATCGGATGGTCCCGCGAAAACGTCCGAATACTTTCTAGGATTTTGCCAATACGTAAATTCACATTCGTTAGTTGCTATATTGTACCACGAGTGAGGATACTGTATTCCGATCAAGCCAACTTCCCAATCTCCCGATAGTGAAAGTGCATTTTCCAATTTCGTTGTAAAGTTAGCGACAGTATTATTGGGATAAAACTGCATGGAACTGTTACTTGGTAGTACAAGATAAAAGTGAGCCATATTCGAATGCGAACTATGACAGAATGAGCAACACAATTACTAGACGTCGAATATATCCTGCGTCCAAGAGTTAAATTTGTCGTCATAGCCTTTCCACTTAACATAATATTCCATCTTGCCACGTCGCTTACGCGTCTTTAAAACCTTTTCAACGCTATACACGTCGTCTTCTTTTAAAATTCTTTGCAATTCGGCTTCGTAGAATTTACCCTTTATGATGTCACCTTTTAAATCGGTTAGTTCGTATGTTACCGGATCGGTAGGTATGCATGCTTGAATCTTAAAAATTTCTTCAGACCAGGACGGAAGATAGCCCTTTTTGAACACTATTCGACCCTTGGCAATTCTGACATTATCACCAACACTATATTTCCACTTTGGATTGCTTTTCTTTTCACCATACAATCGTTTTCTAATAACATCTTCATTTTCATTAGACACCTGACTAGGTGTCATTCCTATGCTTCTGTGATATGTGTTGTTATACGAATGTACGAGATCTTGCAAAACATCAATGTATCGATATGTATTTTTATATGTAAAGTACTTCCACATTTTCGTTTTTAGGGTGCGGTTAAATCTTTCCACTACAGAAGCCTTTATGTCACTATTTTCAGATGTGTAAAAGCGAATCGAATTTTTCCGCAACATAGATTGAAAATTTCTATTAAGAAATTCTGTTCCCTTATCAGTTTGTAAATGAGCAGGTTGTCTGTCTGACAAAATGCTTGAAAATGCGCGGGTCAAATCCGCGCCGGACTTTGTTCTCAAAGGAATTGCCCAAGCATATTTAGAAAACACATCTATACACGTTAAAATGTATTTATTTTTATCATTATGCTTTGACAGTGCAGAAAGATCGGCCAAGTCCGCTTGCCACAGATCGTTTGTTCCTACCGAGAAAGTCTTCCTACGTCTAAACACTAGTCTTACTGGCTTATGCAGTGTGTAAGTGTCCTGCTTCGAAAGAAATTTTTTAACATCTTTATTTTTAAATTGTCCATTAAGATGTCTTTGAAAAGATGATACGCCTGCGAAACTGCCAGGCTGCTTAGGCTGGAAGTAGGAATCCATCAGTACGGTAACCAGCTCGACTGCAGCTGTTGTCGTTCACGCCTACTTTTAGGTGTGAATGAACGACTTTCTTCCAAAGTACCGCTAATATATTTCCATCGATCTTGATTTCCTATCAACTCGCGAGGAATGTTGGAATCTTTCAAAACTTCGGCCAGTTGCATCCATCCGGTTGGAGGCGAAGATGTTGTGCGTTTTCTGAGCAGGTCGTTTACCAGATCCACGACATGAGTTTTCGGAATAGTAGCATCTTTCAAAACGAGTTCACCTTTACTGGTCCAAGACACGTCCGGATTAGATTTCATGTGAGATAAAAGTCTAGAAGCTTGCGTTTTCCATTTCTTAGGTACCGTTTCCAAGACCTGCGCCTCTATGGTGTTTGACTTGGCACTTTGTGGTTTCTGATTCGCAGTCACTTCCGCTTCTGCTTCTTTAGTTTCGAATTTTGTAACGATTGATGGTTTATCAATGTTCAGATAACGACTCAAACTATTGGAATACAGTTTGGCTTTATCATCGTCTGCAATATTTCGATGCAGAATGTCGTACATCTGAGTATCCAGTTTAGACAATGTCTTATCCAGCATTGTTTCTTTCCACTTTTCGATCTGACGCGGTTCTACCAGAACCATCTTTTTGGTGTGCTCCATACTATATTTTATTACTTAGAAGCGATCCAAGAAAAGAAACTATCGGAGTAAGCAGCGCACCTATGAAACCTCCGCTCTGTATTATACGCTTCTTAATCTTTACTCGAGTTTTCTTGGAAGCCAATTTTCTTAACTTGTGTTTGAAACGAACAAGTCTACTCTTCTGACCTTTTTTCAAAGGTACCTTCCCTTTTAAAATGTTGAGTGCACACTCGCAAAGACAGCAAAGCAGAGACGATTTACATTCTTTCAAAATCTCTTTCCGAACTTTGGGTGAAGAATCTTTGAGTAGTTTCAACTTTTCAAACTTATCCTCTAGCGACGAAGCCATTATATGCGAATGATGGTAAGTATGAGTACACGTCCTTATATTCACTTTCTTAGGTATACGTAGTGTGTCTCACCTGGAAAAATATTGGTTCTAAGTCTACATCGTTCGTCGGTTTCAGGTTTAAGGTCTACCAAAAGATAACCGAATGGCGCCATAGTCGCATCTGCAAAAGCCTCTATCATGAAATTCGACTTGCCCGGGAACATCTGTCTAGCCAAGTTGGCTATTTGCGTGGAATCTCTGACATTTTTGAAAAGAATAAAGTAATGAGCGTTCAGACTGATGGTTCTTGTATGCTTGCCTTTGTAGAACAGGTTCTGTGTAAGGTATAGTATAGAAACGTTCCTATGATGACTTATTTTTGTGAATAACATTGTAACACGTTCGTCAGTCTCGCTCATGAGATCGTCCAACACCAGCAGCGTTTTCTGCTTACCATCAAAAATATTTAAGTCTGGTAATCCTTCTTGAAATTGAACTTGACTATACTTGTCGAATATTTCTTGATATATTCCATAACACCAAATAATTTTCTCTATCTCAGGTTTGACCATGTACTGTAAATGATCTATAAATCGTAAGGTGAATTGAGTTTTTCCACATCCTGACGGACCGCTAACTATAGCAGAAAATGGATGCTGCCAAGTTGGATCCATGATGGAAAGTGAGTCCATACGTCGTAGTGGTAAGCTCTTATACCATGTAAATTCTCACTGTACCTAATATGCGTTTGCTGCATATTGGACAGTCTTTAGCCTCATCTGCGCATGGATCGCACATGTTTACGTGAGCACATGGAAGTAGCAGAGCTTGCACTTGTTTGTTTTTACACACAACACAAATAACAGCTTTTGCAAGTTTTTCGTTTTCTGTTTTCAAACGTTCGATGCGATATTTCGTTGATTCTTCCTTCTCATCGGAAGAATTCTCAATTCCGCAAAAGTCGCAGTCGCATTTGTAATTACCAAATACATCCATTTCGCATTTTACATTCGAGGGACACATATTTCCACAAGTTGTGTGTCGTTCGTAAAGACTGACGAGCAAATGATGGTTGAAAATAAAATTGGTAGCTTTTAACACAAGAAGAAGCTGTAGGTCTAGCGAACATGCTAACTTTTGACACTGGTCTCAATGATTATTTAGTTCATAAATTCGTTTGCACTGCATAAGAATAAAGTTTGATGTAATTTGCATATGACTTGTTTTCGTACATTTACTTACTTACATATTTTTCTATGCAAAAAGTTGAAAAGGTTGGAAAATTTTAAAGTGACATGCACTTTTGCATTTGAATTCTTCCACTTATAAAAGCAGGAACTTTAAATTTTACTAAAAATTTTCACACCCATGTGAGCCAATACCAATGGTTATACAAATACTCACGATAATTTTGGAAGAAATTGCACAATTTTAACGTATGATAAAGTTTTTCATCTTTGTGTTCCAATAAATGCGGATATACACTACTTATTTTAGTGATCTTTTTGAAAAAATAAATTTGGATGTTGTCCCACGCTGCTGCTGCGCCAAATATTTGCTACTACCACTGCTGCGGCACGTACAGTTTGCACACATCTCATTTTGCATGCCACATGTTGAAGGAACTATTTTTGCATACATACGTTTGGCATACCACACTTTTACGTGCACCTATTGTATACCACACCTAATTGTTTAATTATAAAGTATATAGCAGGCAAGCGTTTGTGGGTGTTGAATTTTGTTATCCGAGTGCCCGCGGGTGTTAGATAAGTGCCAGCGGGTGGGCGGCCGGGCAGCCCCATGTCTTTCATTCTTAATTAACAACATTTAGACATACGCACACATACGCACACACAGTCAGACATATAGTCGGACAGCCATACAGACACGGACACACATACAGTCGGACACACATACAAAGAGAGGGATATCCATACAGTCGGCCAGACAGACAAGCACACGGACAAATAATTGATTGACAGGTCACGTGACAATTTGGAGGCTTGCCATAGGTCAGGGGCGTGGCTGATTCAGTATACCAACTCTGTGACGTCATTGGAGGGGGGAGTGTGATATAGTATCACCAGTCTGTTTTGGGAATTTTGAACGAGTGTCACCGTATTATCAACTACTGATGGGGTCGGGCAAAACTTACTAAAATGTCAAATGCATCGGAAACCTGCCATGGCCACCCATTTTCTAATAGCTGGCTTTGCCCCTTATTACGATAGGCCTATGCTCTACAAATTGCACTTTACCCTTTAACAGCGATAAGCGCCCCGGACAGGCACAGTTAATATAAATACATATTATGTATGGGTAAGAGAAAGTAATCAAGCGTATAACATTGTTGAATTGAAATCAGTAAAAAAAATTGGTGGCAATATAATTGCCATTATAGCCGTTTGTGCTACCACGAAAGTCCATAATGTGGCAACATACTTGCCACTAGCCGTTCATACCACCCTAAAATTCCAATGGACTATAAGGTATGTTGTGTCAAACAAGATTTTTTTATGATTTTTTTGTGTTAAACAGTATCTGGTAGTGGCATCTTGTGAATCCACATGCATTATTTTAGTGGCAAAACACTGTACATAAGCTGTTTAGTATACCTGCATGTAGTGGCAAATAGATTGTCCTTCGCTTTTAAAGGGTTACAAACCTGATGAATTATCTTTGAATGGCTTTAGACCAGAACCGAAACCTGTCGATCACGGCCAAGTCTACGGTGTACGACTTATACGTTGACGGTGTTCGGCAGAACAACCTGAGCCACGCTAACAACTGGACGATCGCAGACACGGTCTCCATATCACCGATCAGCCGACTCATCGGCGTCATGGCCATCGACTCAACGGAGAGCTGCGCTGGGATCCTCGGGTCTGTAAGCGACGATTACCTGGTGACCGATGATATCAATTGGAAGTGCAGCTATATTCCGGACCCTCAGTGGTTCAGGCTGGGCTGGGACGATGTTGAATGGCCTGCCGCATACATTATCGACGAAAACTCGACGTTGGGTGATAGATGTGATATCCTGACCGAAGTTCCACCGATCAGTCCAGCTGCCAGCTGGATATGGACTGATACGATTCAGGATCCGCCCTTGTACCACCAGACGATCTACTGCAGAGGATACTTACGTAAGTAGACTACTCGGGGCTACATCGGAACACTGGGATTAAGATAATTTCACGATAATTAATTATATCGAAGTAAAGTTTGACTAACTTAACTTAACTTACAGCAGGTTTTGTCTAAAATTCAGGTAAAATCTACGAACCTCTGATTATGTAGAACGAAATACTGAGCAACTATATGCATACTAAGGTAAATGAATACAGGACATTTGAATTCATGCCACTCATGTTAGGCGGTAGTCTGAACACCAAAAATGTTAAATTTCGTGCATACTTTCACATGGCATCATGGAATTTTAAACATGTATTCGCATATTATTGAATAGCATAAGTGTCATTTTCCATCAAAGAAAAGTTGCACATTTACGAGAAATAAATTTTTAAAGTTTTATTGTTTAAGTGATCGCTTTACTTACTTGTTTCACTAAAATTTCAATCTGAGTTTACTTTTAAATGCCTTCGCGATGTCCGACATCAACATTAAAAAGCGCATTAATAGTTAATAAAAATTTGATCAGTGTTATAATTCAGGCGAATAGTTATAATAAATGTTTATTTTGCTTTAGTATAAATCTACACTTGATTTGGATCATTCTGTGATGGTATTTTTGCTGTTGTTTGTATATGAGCGATATTACAGACACCGGCTAGTCAAGGATCCCTTATTGGCGACGTGTGTCGTCTCCGGTCTTAAAAGATTTGTTTTGGGGTCCATATCCACGCTACCTCTATATTCTTATCAGGCGGCTTATCTAAGATACATCTGGTTGTCCGTTCACTCTATAGACCGTTATGACCCTCTACTCTAGTACCAGTCTCGGGCTGCCGCAGCATCGCTCCCATATGCTTTCTATTGACCCTTTGCAGCACTATAATTTATAGCTCGTCCTGGGATCTTATCTGGGAGCACTACTGTTCATGCCCGTTCTCTTTTAAGATTTTTTAAAGGAAGGTCAATCCACAGCAAAGGGTCAATAGAAATGATGTTCTGGCAGTTTGAGACTGTGGTCCTAGAGGGTCATGACGATCTATAATAGCTAGGCTACAGCCGAGCTGACGACCAGAGGAATCTATGGGCTGGAAGCAACTCTGATCGGGTTGCATTGTGAGAGGCGCGTGAAAAATCTGTAAATATGACAGTACATAATAGAATAAACTCAAGGACTATCTCAAGCTGTTTTTTTACACTTATCGACTTGTGATCTTATCATCATGATTTGCTAGCTCTGAAGACTGTGCCAATTCTAGTTAGGCAAGCAAGATTATGATTGGATTTCAGAATAAGAAGAAAGGGGACCCAATTGCTTTTATGATGACACAACACTAAACCATATCATATTGTGTCTGGTCCAAAAAGGGGTCTCGCAGCATGAACTATTCAGTAGAGGAGCGCTGTGCAGAAGCCTCTAGGCAAGAGAAAATATCTGCTGGGAATGACTAACTGAGGAGGAAACCCTAGATATCAACTTCATCTATAGAGGAGGGAGGTCATTCCAAGCAGAATTACACAGGAACAAATGCCCTGTGTTGGGTTAAAATAGTGCTGGTCCATGAAGCGAAACAATTCAAATGGAACGCAGAGCGCAATGAAGCGAAGCAGCAGATAAAAATTTGCACGTAAGGTCAGGGAGATATTTCGGACAATATCGTGTAGTTCTTGAGACATGTTGGTAGAGATATGAGCAAAACCTTGGAAGACGTTTGTAGCATTTAAAACTGACTGAAGAGGAGTAAGACGCAGCTTGGAATGGACAATAAGGAGTGAGTTACAGTAGTCTATGCAAGAGTAGATGAGTGCATGAACAATTATAGTAGCAAGACCGAGGGCAACAAATGTCGGCACGGTGGTGTGGTGGGTATGTTCGTCACCTTGCAGCCGGAGGGTTGCAAGTTCGAATCTACCTCATGTCGCCGCATAGGACCTTGGGCAAGTCCTTCATTCACAATTGCTCTGCGCTTCGGCGTGAAACTCCGATTAAATGTTTGTGCTGTAGTGGGGAGCGCTTCTCAGTAGAAATCTTGAAGGGGCGCTATAACAAGTGCGCATACAAACATACAAACAATATGAAAAACTTTTAAAATACATGAGAGACCCACAGTATGAAAAAATAATGTTAATTAGTTATTACTATTTTCACATCCACAGGGTATTTGATCATACATGGCTTGATAGACCAGTAAGACCACCCATAAACATAATTTCAGCCATAAATTCAGCTTCAGCTTACTTAGATAAAAAACCTTATAGAAATATTCATGTTAACTGTAGCCTTAGAAAGAATTACTTAGTTATGTTTCATCTACACTCTATTTTACAGTCTATTAAAAAATGATCACACCCGTTTCACAGTTCTAACACTTATTTACATTAGGGCAATAAATCTGTTAAATACCACTCATGATTCCAACATGCAATACCAAGAATGGACCATTTTTAACGCTGTAAACTCTTTAAAACAATTTAAGCCATAATTGGGATTTTTGGCACACTTGGGTCAGTCCATGTGAAATCACCAAGGGCCTGTAACTGACCTATCTCAGATTTGTCTGTAATTTTGCTATTTTGAAGCTTGTTATGTTTGTACACAATATTGAAATTTTTAGAGGCCTATCAGCATGTATCGGCATTGTATGCCGGATGGAAGTAGAGGGGGAGGGTGGGTGAAGCATGTTAAATGTGGAGCCTTGTTCAGAGCCCAATATCTGAGGAATGGATGCACATAGGCTTGCAAATTTGTTGATTTTGTACAACTTTTAGTGTACTTTCTGATTCTCTAGATAGTTTTGGATTGCAACAAATAGTTTTGCATCAAAATGGGTGCAAAAGTGGCCAAAAACACTGACGCGACTCTAAATCGGCAATATCATGGCATTGTAGCTATGAAGACTACAGAAACAATTGCAAATGTTTTAAATTTCTGTAATCTGCGTATACTATAGTTTACTCTGTATGTAACAAATTTTGGCCTCTGCTAAAATCTTCATCATGATACGAGTTGTCAAAGTTGGTCCGTCCCATGAACTGCCTCATCTTCGGCTGCATGTACTTGCATGTGGGACAACTGATAGAGCAATACTTTTGACTTTGCCTTGTAGAACCTGAACAAATCTTTCCAAAGATATATGATATGTCTTGTTTATCTGAGTCCTTCACATGGTTGTGCATGGTCGAAATAGTGATATATTGCACATTTGTGGCATGTTTTGCCTCCAGTGACATGTTTAGAGGCCACTATCTCATGAATGGATGCACATAGACTTGCAAAATGTGGTAATTTTGTACAACGTTTGGTCTAATTTCTGATTCTCTAAATCATTTTGGATTGAAAGAATAGTTTTGGAATAAAATTGGTGCAAACGCAGCCAAAATCATCACCGATTTAGACTCGAGACTGTGTTTCTCGACCACTTTTGCACCCATATTAGGGCAAAAATATTTGTTTCAATCCTTAGTTAAACATTAAACACAAGCTGTGAAGCATTATCAAGTTCATATGATAACAATTTTTTGAGATGTGAATTTAAAAAGTCGTTTTTGTGTTAAATTTCGATGCGTTATGTTTTGAGTCATCAAAAACCAGTGGGTAGACTCACTAAAAGTGAAATAACTCTTTTTCTGTTTGAAATATTTTTTTGAAATGTGGCCTTTGTATGTAAATATGAATTGCCTTCAAGCCTGCAAAATTTTGTTTACAAATTCTTGCTTCTGGCCAAGATATGGTCCAAAAAAACTTTGAGTTATCTTTTTTTGGTCCACCCTTTACCTAAAGTGCCATAAAAAATTAATGTGCAAGTTTTTTTTGATGGAATTTTTTTTACAATACCAGTATACATGCCTTGTTATAAAAACATTATTTCCATGTTGCCATATTCACGTATGAACGGATTTGTTTTAGAGCGAAGATACAAATTTCAAACTACTGTCTATGTGCCTTGACTCATTTAAAAAATGAAGACATAGCCTAGGTACAAAATAATGTAAGTGGTAAGGTATCCCATTGCTATGTGACGCTCATTAAAAATTGTGTTTCTATGAATGGATGTCGACTAAAGTCATTTGAATGATGACCTACATTCAGTAAGCGAATACTGTCACTACACGATTTATCATAATTTATGTGAATTACTAAACGTAATTGATGCTTCGCCATCGCATGGCTCTCTTTCCTTCTGCTTTTGTATATCCTTCTTTCATCCATAAGCTTGATCGTTGCGTCTGATAACCATTCAGTGTAGCTCCTGCTTTCTTTGTGGCCCAGTATTTCCTCCGCCGTCTCCTGCATGACACTCTTCACTCTGTTCCATTCCTCCTCTACCCCCTCGGGCTCTTCCTTAAGCATCTCTACCCATCTTCGGTTTAAACTCTCCTGGTAATCCTCTCTAACTTTCCCATTCCTGAGTCCGTCGATGTTAGTCCTTTGGTTCTTTTTCGTTGCTCTCTTCGCCTTCAATTTGAGTCTTATGTTTGCCATGACCAATTGATGGTCTGATCCTACGTCTGCGCTCGGGAATGCTCTACAGTTCCTTACACTACTCAACAACCCACTACTAACAATGATGTAATCAATGAGGTTGTGCGTGTTTCCATTTGGTGCCTCCCACGTCCATTTCCTGTTCATCTTTGTCTGTTTGAACCTTGTGTTTGTTATTTTCAGATTGTTGGCACAGCAGAAATCCAACAGTCTTTCCCCTCTCTCATTTCGCTCGCCAATACCGTGCCTTCCCATGACTCCCCACGTTTCCTCTTCTCCCATTCCGACTTTCGCGTTGAAGTCCCCCATGAGTATGATCTGATCTGTCTTTGGTATTGTGCTTATCTCCTGTTGCAATTCGTTGTAGAAGGAGTCAATGGTGACATCGTCTGACTCTGCTGTCGGCGCATACACCTGGCATATCGTCACCGCTCCCGTCGCAGTCCTGAATCTAGCAGACAGAATCCTATCATTCACTGGTCTGTAGCCCATCAACGCTCGCTGTGCTTCTTTGGTCATAATTAGTCCAACACCTGACCTGTGTCCCTCTTCCCTTCCCGATCCAATGATTTTGTATCCTTTTACGTTGTTTTCCTGCACTCCTGTCCAATGTGTTTCTGCCACTCCAATGACATCCCACCTCAATCCCTCCAGCTCCTTCAGTAGAATGGCCGTGGCTCCAACCGCATACAGCGTCCTGACGTTCCAGGTACCAACTGTGGCGATCCTCTTTGCATTAATAAATGCGTGTCTTTTCTCCCCTGGGCCATCGGCACTATCCCGTCCTCTCTCGGCGTTGACCGTCTTCGGCTTTAGGGATAGGGCTTCATTTGCTCTGTTTCCAGAACCAGGAGTTACTCCGACATTCTGAATGACCGGGACTTTGACCCGGGTGTTGTAGGTTGTGCTATTCATATTGGAGTTTCATGATCAAATGGAATGAAGGGCGACTGATCAGGTCTCTCCCTCTTCCTCGGTTCAGATTTAGCCAGGACTCGTGTCCTGTTGCCCGGGGGAGACGACGAGGACGTACTGAACCATATAAGGAAGAGTTGTAGGGAGGACAAAGAAAGATTCATAGAAGGAATATGCAGCAACGTCGAAGAAAGCAGAGCTGGCAACAAGACAAGAGCAGTGTATGAGGGCATACGGAAAATCACACAGGAGCATGCCCCCAGGGTGAAGGCAGTGAAAGATGAAAATGGTATGGTTCTAACGGATCCAGAGGATGTAAAGAAGAGATGGAAGGACTACTTCGACAAGCTGTACAACGACGCAAACAGAACGGACGACGAATATCTAGAAAACATCGCGGTGGCGGACAGCACGGAAAGCATACCAACTGTGGGAGAAGATGAGGTAGAGGCAGCTATCACAAGAATGAAGCTCCGGAAGGCGCCGGGTCTGGATAACATCTCAGCGGAGGAATTGCAGGCGGGAACAGAAGGAATTGGATTAAAAATCATACACAGATTATGCAAGATGGTGTGGGAAAGAGAACAGTGGCCATCGGACTGGAAACGGTCCATCATAATTCCGATACACAAGAAAAAAGACAGGTTAGACTGCTCAAATTACAGAGGGATTAGTCTTCTATGTCACAGTGGAAAAGTCTTTTCATCAATCATTCTGCAAAGAATAAGGAAAAGAACAGAGGAGATTCTATCAGAGGCGCAGGCAGGATTCAGGGTGAACAGAAGCACAATCGACCAGATATTCACCTTAAGACAGTTAGCGGAGAAATACGATGAATTTGGGAATGACCTCTATGTGTGTTACATAGATTTCAGGAAGGCTTTTGACAGCGTGTGGAGGAAGGGGGTGTGGAGAGTAATGAGACACTATGGATATCCGGAGAAGATAGTGAGACTGTTGGAAAGCGCGTACCAAGATACTTTTAGTGCGGTGAGAGTAGATGGAGATCTATCTGAATGGTTCAGGACTATTGTTGGGGTTCTGCAGGGATGTGTCCTGTCACCACTGTTGTTCAACATCTTCTTGGAACTGATAATGGCCATAGCACTGGAGGGGACAGAGGAGGGAGCAGTGATAGGAGGAGAACTGATCAGCGACCTGAGATTTGCAGACGACATTGCACTACTAGGGAGAAAGGAGGAGGGCCTGCAGGAATCATTAACAAGAGTAGTGCAGGTAAGCAAAAAAATGGGTATGTGCATTAATGTGCAAAAAACGGAATGTCAATACATTGGAAGAGAAGAGACAAAGCTTGGGCTGAACGTGGATGGACAGACACTGGAGCAAAAGGAGAATTTCGTGTATCTAGGAGGTCTTATCGATGCGCAGGGGGGGTCAGAAAAGGACATTGAAAGAAGAATCGGACTCGCTAGAGGAATATTACAGAGACTGCACAAGATCTGGAGATCAAAGGAAATCAGCAAAACCACCAAGGTGCGAATATATGAGACGTTGGTGCTGAGCGTACTGTTATACAACTCAGAGACGTGGACGCTGAAGGAGGCACAGAAAAGACGATTGAGGGTATTTGAAATGACATGTCTGCGAAGAATAGAAGGGGTCACAAGGAGAGAAAGGATAAGGAACACGGAAATACGCAGCAGACTGAGAATACAACGAGACATTGTGGACAGGATACAGATCAGAAGAATGCGATACTTCGGACATGTCACCAGAATGCAGAGCGGGAGATATCCAAAAGTGGCACTGCAGGGGTATGTGCAGGGGAAGAGGAGAAGAGGTAGGCCCAGGAAACGTTGGATGGATATGGTGGAGGAGGACTGTCTGATGATGGGATTAACCGTGGGAGAGGCGACGAGGACAGCTCAGGACAGGGTCAATTGGAGGCTATCCATAAAGGAGCGGCTGATGCGGGCGCAAGCTTCGCCAGGGCCATAAGTCAGTAAGTCACTAAACGTAATTTAAAAAGGCAGCTCGTACGGTAGTCAGTTTAGAAGCAAGATTTTCATCAATTTGTCTAGTTCATTAAAACTGTTAATGGTGACGCCCATAATAACAGCAACTAAATAATATTACTAAATCAAATGTAATCATAGTACACTGTACAGTGTAGTCTATTTATAACTGTTTCTGCCTGTAGCCCTGTGTCAACGGGATTCACCATGCTACAACGGCGGATCTTGCAACATGAATAATGTGACGCTGTGCAGCTGTCTCGTTGGCTTCATTGGAGACTATTGCGAAGCAGGTAGGTACAATGCAACAGCTCGTTTCGCTGCTTCATTAATACGCTCCGTATGACTAAACATTGATTTCTAAAATAAAAAGTCCTATTAATGTGTAAGCACTTGACCCATAAGTCAATGTACCCGTGTACTTAACTTAAAAGGTGCTTCTTGGAACCTCACAAATGCTTTGCCATACATGTAGGCCTACATCTATCTGGAAGGTATAAATGTGTGCGTTCCTTAGCAAAGCTTGAACATGTTTTTGAGCTACATGTATATATTTGTCGGTCGAGAATTATAAGGCTCTATGTCCACTTTTTGAAATTTTTTAGTTTTTGGTACCATGACGTAGATCTTGTTCAGGGCTATAATGTCATGTAAGAATCTAAGCTTCATCTTCAATATTAAAAGAGATATTTAGAAAATTAAAAGGCTCTATGTCCAGTGTTTTCATCTTTTTGAGAATTATAAGGCTCTATGTCCCATGTTTTCATCTTTTTGAGAATTATAAGGCTCTATGTCCCATGTTTTCATCTTTTTGAGAATGATAAGGCTCCCATGTTTTCATCTTTTTGAGAATTATAAGGCTCTATGTCCAATAGCAAATACGAACGCTGCATTCAAGTCAAACCAAAATTATGTGCATTGAGTATTATAAGGCTCTATGTCCATTTTTGGCGTGGGGCATTCTTTAAAAAAATTAATTAAAATGTTTTCACGTTTTATTCACATCTTTTTGCGATGTACAATGTTACTTCATTGACAAATGAACAAAAGCCCCCAGTTACATTTGTAATATTTTCATTCTTGTTTGTGTGCCTGATTGTTGAACTTTCAAATTGGAATATCTCGGAATAGTACTTTTTGGACATAGAGCCTTATAATTCTCGACCGACGATATGGCGGTGCAGCTCTAATATCAAGTGGAGGATTGTTCCAAAAGACGACCCAGGATATACTAGAAGGACCTATGATTGCAAATTTCTGCTCCTTAAATCTTAGCGATATAAGCGCATGCATATAGAACTGCCTTCAACTGCGTAGACCCACGTATCTAAAAATCACCTATCGATAAAATTATGTTCAATTTTTCTATTGCCTTTGATAGTTGACTTGAAAAACGTTTCCATTACCGCCAAAGACAATCTATACGCAGCCTACGTGGATGGCCGTCCAATCAACCTGGAGAACGGTGCAGAGTGGCAGAAGACCGACACTTTTCAAGTGAACACAACCAGCCGACTCATTGCACTCATGGCAGTCCAGCTGCACAATAACTCGTGTCCAGGAATCCTAGCGTCTGTATCTGACAGCGTGGGAAGCTACGTGCTGAGCAATGCGTCCTGGAAATGTTCCCCCTCTGCTCCCGTCGGATGGTCTGATCTCGGTTTCAACGACACATTGTGGCCAGCTGCAAGGATCATGCACATAAACGAAGATACGAATGACACCCTGTGCCAAGATGACTTCACCGAAATAGCTTCCATTAGTTCTGATGCCTATTGGATTTGGACGAACAATCCCTCTGGTCAGGACGTCGTCGCTTTCTGTAGAGGTTATCTGCGTAAGTATAATGTTATCACGATGGTATTTTTTCACTGGATAGGCTATTATCATTCGTTCATTAATTCGTTATTATCCATTCATTTAAAGACTGTTTAAAGCATCCCCTCAAGAAGCCCACTCAGAGAAGCTTCCAGTCCAACCACGGTGATACAAGTATGTTCTAAGGAGCCTGTAAAATACCGATGAGTCAGCCCTTGGTAACAGGAGTATCTCCTACGGGGAAGGCTATGACAGACAGGTGCGGGCTGATGTGGTAGAAAGACTAACGCTGGGTCCTGAAGCCGCCTAAGGCATAACCGCTATTTTCTAAAATGCTACAGGTAGCAGTCTATTACAAGAATCGTCCGAAACGTTAAAATCAAAACAATGATCACACAAGTTGTTTTTTTCTTTTGAATTAAAAAGTCTACTAGACGATGATTGAGTTTAAAATACATGTTTTGCCAATAATTAAGTTGTTATTGACATTCATTCATTCATTCATTCATTCTGATAATTTATATAGCGCCTTTTCAAGATAACTAGGCCTACTCAGAGGCACTCTTTACAAGTCTGACTTCACAGTAATCAGATGGTATGGGTTTAATACTTCTCACAAAGACATCGCGGTGGTGTAGTGGTGGCGTCGTTGCCTTGGAGCCGGAGGGTTCGAGGTTCGAAGCCACCTCGCCGCGTAAGGACCTTGGGCAAGTCCTTCACTCATAATTGCTCAGTGCTTCGGCATGAAACTCCTATGCAGTGTCCGCTCTGCATTCGGGAGCGCCTCTGAGTAGCGAGAGCTTGAAGGGACGCTATAACAAGTGCATATACATTATACAAACATATCAAACTTGTACATAGCCTAATTATAATATTTTGATCTTTTCAGCAATTTGTAGCGTCTCTCCGTGCAAGAACGGAGGAATTTGTTATCCCAACCATGAGTTGCTGTGCGGATGTGCAGTCGGCTTTACTGGATTGTACTGTGAAAACCGTAAGTTAACTTACGTTACTAACATAAGGGTCAATCGTTTCATTCATTAATTATTAACAGAGATAGTAGGCTACATGACCGTTAGTCTTTTTTAGAACTTAAAGCAGACATGTTTTCACAGCACGTTCAGGCGTTGCCTACAATAGAGGGTAACACTGCATACTATTCTACATAGGAGGCCTGCAGAGCTGTCTTGCTATTTTCAGTCTGAAAATTTTATTTTAAACATTGGAAATATAATCATGTCTGCTGGATATCATAATCGATTTGCACTATGCAGGTCCATAATTATTGACTGAACAATGAAGAATGTGGCACATGCATGGGCTGACTATAATGGCGTCGTGCTTTTAACCCGCAAGAGACTCTGTAGGCATAGCCTACTCTATGAAAACTAATGTACTAATTGTAGCTTATAAATGTGTGTATACATGTAGCCTATATGGAAATTTATATAGCGCCTTACAATAACCTCGCGAAAGCGCTTGAATGGTTGTCTAACGCTTACACAGAATGATTGCACCCAACTATTATTGTCTAAAATTAATAAATTATTAACTGCAGTGCCTATGATAACGCTTCATTTTCAGAAGTCGCTAGCAACACGACGACAGTTCTGAGTGGCGATGTAGGTAATTCAGAAGCTGCTAAACCAATTCCGCCTTCTGTCGTCGTTCCACCTGCTGCATCTGATCATTGATCAATCTTCAGAAGCTGTTGAGAAGTCAAGCGAAAGTGGTAAGACTAAAGCTAAAGTCAATTTTGCTTTTACCTCAGTCTGTGATTCAGTCGCATCTTGAATTCAAAGTGCTGCAAATTGTACTTCTAGCACATGATTTTAACTTAATACTCTCTTCTCCTGTCGAATTGCCTATAGTCCTATGCACACGAGTACAACAAAAGCAGATGGCTGTTACTTAGCTGAATTGCTTTGAGGAAGTTTTCATTGAGTGTCCATTTATAGCGTAGAGTCGAGGATAGGTAGCCTAAAGGTTTCGGTAGCCTATAGCGTGAAAGATAATCTTTGTGGGAGAATTCGGAGCAGAGGAATTGGAGATAATTTATTTTCTGTGACTTTTCATGCGAGAGCTCATTTTGGCATTTTGTTTTCGGTTTGTAGGTCGCCGTAATCTTCGCAAGACCTTCAGGAAAGACCAAGATATTAAATTGACTGGTTAAGGCCATTCAACATTTCTAATCAGCGTTTGTTAGCCTATTATGTTTTCAAACTTGAAATAACTGCACGTTATTGCAGTGATTCCCAACCTTTTTTGGCTTGCGGCACACTAAGAAAGCACCAAAATTTTCGCGGCACACTGCATAATAATTGCCCTTTTTTTATCTATGTGTCACTATTATTTAATAATATTCTAATTTTAATGTTCTAATTTTCTAATAAGAGCCTACACTCTATATAGTGAGTCTAGTCAGTTAGCAGATCAAATTGAAACGAGGCTCCATAGACGACGATCATACTCGCATTTTATCGTCGGTTCTAAGAAATCTCTCCATCTTTTTACACTTGATTTCCGTTCTGGCTGAAAATCTAAATTCACAAAACCACGAAGATACAAAATAATGGCAGGAGAATAATGACTGCTTTTGAACTGATCGAAGGATATGATTTCTGAATGGAAAGCCCAAACTCATTCAAACTCTTTTCAGAAAATGTTGACTGATAAAATTTGTCATTATTTTCATAAATCAATGAGCTGTTCTTCATCCTTGGTTGTAAGATTTAGTGTTTCGCCGATTACGAATAAACTGATTACCCAGTCAAAATTGTTGATTGCCAGCGAAGGGAAGTAATGCTGCACTGCTGGTTGTAGGTCTATGAATGTGTTTAGTATTTCAGGTGCAATTTAAAAAAAAACAGAGATTCATTGACCGTGGGAAACAATCAAGATATCCCTTGGAGATCTTAACCTGTTACAGTGTGAGAGATTAAGAACAACTGACTTAAGTTTTGATGTTGCAGTGATGTTTTCGGATGGTATTTTAAAATCATTATTATTAGTTCACAACTTATTAGCATTTTTCCCGCGGCACACCTGCAAAGTTCTCGCGGCACACTACTGTGCCGCGGCACACAGGTTGGGAATCACTGCGTTATTGCCTTGAAACACCTTATGTCAAGTTCACGTGTGCTTTACTTTGCCGAAAATGTGACTTCCGCCGTTATTATGATTAGGCTAAATCAAAAGCTTAAAGGCATTCTGTGACTACAATAACCGTCGTCGTCTATACAGATAATAATAATTTATTGTAGGCTACTTAGACCTAAGTTTTTTCATGGATTTGTTTTCTTTCATTCGACGATTGATTGATTTAGGTCCGGCATATTGTTGGATGCGATGACGTCAAACGTAGTATCGATCGCTATTCTGATTTCCAATTTTTTTCTTCGATAATGACCAGTTGGATCAAGTGTAGCCTACTGTAATGTGACAATTCCTCATTTTCTATTCTATTATCAGAAATAAGCTTAGTTTTGATTCTTCAGTTCATTTGATATTTATGCCGAGTTCATACAAGCAAGCACTTAGTACACCCAGTTTTCAGTAACATTTACCTGGTACTCTACAATAATTATTAAATTGCCAAACTTAAGGCTTATCTCGTGGCTATTAATAGGTCATTTTGTCTTCAGATGCTCTTCTGTATTCATGCTTGCCTTCAAGTTATTTTGTTTGTTTTGTTTTTGTTTTCCAGAACATAAATATAGCCTACATTTTCCTTGACGTTTTCTCTTACGTTTTACAAAAACACCCAGCCACAAAATCAGTAAAAATAAATCAATAAGAGTTTAGCAAAGCTCAAGTTTTCAGTGTTTTGGCCATGCACGATAAGAAGAGAGAGAGTAGAAAGAGAAAAACACTCACACACAAACACGCATAGGCCTACAAAATAATTTTTTAATATTCTAGGCCTGTACTTATTTGTAACCCTAAATAATAATGCATATAATTATATATAGGCTACATGTAATTTAAATAACTACAATACTAATGAAAATGATTTTATCAGTGAAATCGTTCGGAAAATTAACCCTATGATGATAGTCACATAACTATGTAGAAACACAGGCTCATGTAATGAACCCAAATCCCTGAAACATCGCCATAATTATCTCGATATCAAATGCCAATTGTTAAGCTGATTTAATTTCACTTCTTCTTCTGGTTCTCTGCCCCTAGGCAGGTTCGGCTGTCCAATGTCGCCACTCTTCCCTCCGCTGGGCCTTCTCCTTTAGTTTTTGATATCCGATCTTCTTCATCAGTGTGTCCAGCAACATCTGTCGGGGTCTTCCTCTTGTTCGTTTCCCCTCCATTTTTCCTTCTAACACCGTTTTCACCAGACTGTCTCCTCTTAGCATATGCCCTATCCAATTCTTATGTATTTCTCTGATTGTTTTTATCATTGTTCTTTCCTCTCCTACCCTTTCCAGCACTTCCTCGTTTGTTCTGTGTTCCGTCCAGCTGATCTTCTCCATTCTTCTCCACGTCCACATTTATTCCACTTATGTTCCGTTAAATGCAGTGAAATATTACAAATTCAAATTAAATATCGCTTGAAATTTTTATCCTGTATTCGAATAAAACTGCTCTTGACACCAAGTGTAATTTGTAATTAAAGTATAGATGATAAAAAACAAGGTTAAATGCAACTTTTCCGGATCATGTCTGACCATGCAGCAGCACAGCGTGTTAGACACTGGTGATAGAGTTTGCGTGTTGTTGAATTGGCTGCCTTAATTACCGAGGTGCGGTGTCCGAAGCGGTGTAAAATGGTTGCAGGCCACTTTCTCCGAGCTCATTGATAAATCACGCCTGGGTATCAAACTGCTGATTCCTCCCAACACTGCCCAATTTGCAAATGAAATAAACTCGTGGTTCAGTGGAACACGAAAGTCTCATAATGCATATTAAATTTGTATTTAAAGGAACTGGTTCTCTTGCCATAGATGGCCTATACTCGTACTAGCTGGGGTACCCGGCGTTGCCCGGGAAATTTAGGATTGGCCCCCGCTCCCGGCCAATTCCTTACTTCCCCAACCTCACTTCACTTCATCTCATATCCTCGCTCCTACTCCCCATGCACCCCACTTATTTTCGCAAAACCACTCACCCACCGACTTATCAATCTGGAGTAAAGCGTCGAAATTTTATAGACGCTTGTGTAGGCCCAATAGCAGAGATATTCATTATTCACACACGCAAACTTCAAGCAACCTTGGTAATTGAACATCACCTCGAAAAATAGACCTGCATGAGGCACAGTACGGTTGAGATTTAAGTCTCTATTTTGGGCTAGAGAAATATAAGGCCTGAACAGGCGTGTAGGCCTATCAACTGTAGGCCCCACATAGAAATTCTTACGACTAAGTCCTAGTGTTTTGTTTTATTATGTAGGCCTATTATAATTTATAACATAGATGATCAGGTCCTATGATTGGCCGTTCTTCATGGACCAATCAGCTGACAACTAGACAGATCTATCTGGTTCAAGTAGCCTATTTCGAGACTAACAGGTTCAAGCGAAGTCAGTAATGGTTAATTTCAAAAGGCCAAATCGTGTCACGTTATCACAGAAATGTCGTATGCACACTAATGGTAGCATTTATTATCATAAGTGCGTGTGTCATGTCATAGCTACTAGCCTACTAGGTAGTTGATAGTTGACCCACCTTAGCCGGACTGACGTTTATAGGAAAGCGAATCTTGCTTTTATAAACGCAAATGTGACCTATTAGATGCTCATAGCAATCCGATTCTGTGTATCGATTGAATCGTTGAGCAATAACAACACGGACAAGTTCTTTAGGTCTGCACTCTCAGCGAAATGTTGTTCAGAATCTGCATCAAGGTTTTACTCTGCGCAGGATTGTGCTTCTCTCGCGGTACGTATGCGCCTAAGATAGCACATACATGACATTGTATATGTCGCATATTTGATTCATTTAAAATAAAATTTCTATGTTCTAGGCCTATTGATAATTAATGTGGTACCCCTTATTTTTTCTTGCATCAATATTCTGATATAAGCTTAGCCTACATATATTTAGGTCAAGTGAATTTAAGACTTTTACCATTAGATCCATATTATTGATTGATTGATTCGTTGATTGAATACTTGAGTGATTGATTGATAGGTTAATAATTGGTTGATTAATCGGCTTCGCGTTTTTTATATTAAATAATAGTTTCGACTCAAAGGGTCCTCACCATAACAGCAAATGAGCAACTGTTGGAACTCTTCATCAACGGGCAACAACAATCATTATCGAACGGCAACAATCCCAACATAACTGACACGGCAACTTTGACGTCAACACATCGATTACTCGCCGTGACGGCCAGAAATAATTTCACTCCAACGTGCGCTGGCATCCTAGCCTCCATCTCCAATCACTTCCATTCCACTGATTCAACCTGGAAGTGCTCCACAGCCAATAACACCGATTGGATGGCACTTGGATTCGACGATTCGCTCTGGTCGTATGCAACGGAATATGGCGATAATACAGATGGTATCGTCAACTGTAATCAACCTCTCGTTGCAGATATAAGTGCGAATGCATCTTGGATATGGACGAATGATCCTTACACGGATCCTGTAGTGCACTGCCGAGCTAATTTGCGTAAGTTTCTGCAGAGATTTTTTACTAATCCATTTCTACAGCGCCCC
Organism: Lumbricus rubellus; assembly: GCA_945859605.1. Lineage (NCBI taxonomy): Eukaryota > Metazoa > Annelida > Clitellata > Crassiclitellata > Lumbricidae > Lumbricus > Lumbricus rubellus. The sequence continues at coordinate 25,599,411 of OX243820.1, read as the reverse complement.
TTCAAGCACCCTTCTCAGAGGCGATAGCGTCTACAGCGCGTGCACTGCATTGGAGTTTCACGCCGAAGCGCACATTCGATTGCAAGTGAAGGACTTGATAAAGGTTCCTACGCGGGGAATTAAGGTGGATTCGAACCTGGAAGCCTCCGGCTCCAAGGCAGAGATGCCACCCATACACAACCGTGTCTAACGTCATTCACTCGTGAGCTTAATTTGTTCTGTTCTTGCCTCTCGTTATATTTATAAGAGTACCAGCAGGCCTATGTAGGCTACTGTCGGAAATGTTATACTCGAAGGTGGTTCTCGAATCTCGATCGTAATATCTTCGATTTCCTACAGCACCAAAGTGAAGTTGGGAGAACCAGCGTATTGAAAGGCACTAATCAAACTAGAATCGATCGGCATTCGTTCTTAATTTAATCATTTGCCCAGCACTAGGTTTTGTCGACATCCTTTTGACTATCTCTATCATCGTTATCGCCATCATAATCACCATCCATAAACGCAATTTCTCATTTAGGCCTATTTATTGTGTATACAGCCATATGCGAGACCGACTTCCCTTGCCTAAACGGAGGAACTTGTCTGGTGAATAGCGAACAACTTTGTCTCTGTACTCCACAGTACACTGGAACATTCTGCGAATCAGGTAGAAGTAACTAAAGCTTCTGCCAGGCTGTTACTACACGGGTTACTTGCTTTAAAGTTATACGGAACTGTTATTCAGAAACGCGATATGCAACAATGAACAAATTCAAAAGCCATTCTGAAAAGTACTATGATCAATACAAGTAATGATTGTATGCATAGGCTACTGAGTTATAGCATCGTATTTGTCAGCTACAATTAATCACTGTGTGTGGGCTTACTACTGTGAATGTATAATAATAATAATTATTATTGCCTGTACTTTTTGAGATCAATAGACAGATTAAATTGAAATGAATTGAAAAGTAAAGGTTGCTAATTTGTAAGACAATAGCCTAATGTGACCGAATCACAGTACATATTTTTCATGGTGATAGAATTTCCATCTATGGCAAAGACTCAATGATGGCTCATAGATGTGTTTAAAAACATCAAAGATGTGGCTGCTATTAGGTCTATCAGTGTACAATGCCTTATGACAATTATAACACTTATGTTATCGAATCTGATTCCAAGGTGAGAATTGCCGAGGATGAAGCGTTAGACCCCCCTCTTTCTTAGAGTCCCATGCATAGTTAATTCTTTCTTGATTTTGTTTGTTTCACACATCTAGTCTACGTGGATCACATCACATAGACTGATTATTTTAATACAAATATTTATGCAATTCTCATTCTGTAGAATACGATCGCGTTCTGTCGATCACAGCCAGCGAATCGATTTCCGTTCTGTACATCGATGGTGTTCAGCAGGACCTTCCGCATGCCAACGATCCTTACACAGCAGACAACCTCACAGTCCCAGCATTCACTCGCCTCATCGCCGTCCAATCCGTCACGTCTATCGATACCTGCAATGGCTTCATTGGGTCGGTAACAGGCGACTTCCTTGTAACCGACTACCGATGGAAATGTTCGAGGTATGGTGCAGAAACCTGGACCCAGCTCGGCTTCAATGACTCTACATGGCCACAGGCATTTGAACTTGGTCGCAACGGTGCCGTTTCGGGCTGTCCAAATCTCACTTATATACCGGCGATCAGCTCACAAGCCTACTGGATCTGGACTCAACCAAATGCGTCGGAGCGAAATGTCTTCTGTAGAGGCTATCTGCGTGAGTATTTTGGTCATTCCGTAGAGCCAAGGCGTTTAACGGGCAGCTTTACGCATTAATGATGTGCAGTTGTAAATGGAATCTGTGCAATTATAAAAGCAATCTTGTGCAGTGAAAAACAGTTTAAAAAGTCACTGTCAAGTCTGCATGATGCTGTATGGATTATCATTTTTTGTACAATTAAGTAGCAAATTAATTCCTTCAGTTATTTGTAACTCACGACTTAGCTGCATATGTTATAATTATGATAGTATAATGTGTATGTGAATGGATAGGCGCGCGTGTTTGTGTGTGTGTGTGTGTGTGTGTGTATCTGTGTGCGCGCGCGCGAGCGTGTGTGTAGTTGTGTACGTGTGTGTACATGTATGTAGACCTGTGTGAGTACATGTCCGTGTGTGCGCCTACGTAATCCTTGTAAGTGAACTCTGAGAATTAATTTGATTTGAAAATAACACTCCTGTATAGGCCTAGGCTACTGTGGTTAACCATGGTTTCTCTTCACCAGAGAGAGACTCTCCTTTTATCACTGACCGACATCTATCATGCATCAGGACACTCATTCTAGCGCATTTCAGGTAGGCCTACATCATAGTAATCTTCGTTTAATTGAGACAAATCAGGGTGACACACCGCACCCAGTTACATGTCAATGCATTTTAAAAATAAACAACAAAAGTAATGTGAGGATAACAATGTCATTAATGGGCGACAAAGAGAACCCTTGGAATAAAGTTTCTAACATCTTTAACTGGTAGAACAAAAGGATGCGGTCTAGGGCGTAAGTTTTGGTTGGGTGGGTTTTTTTCTGTGTCTATGTTCATGAAACATTGAATAATATTGACCGTATATCGTCGACCAACGGTGAGTCAAGACAGCTTTATCTTTCGAGTGTCCCACCCAGCGTTGACTTCTTCAAAGCTCTAGATGTTCAAGCACCATTGGAAGACGGAAGAACTTATTCTTTCGACTCTTCAACGAACATAACAAGCACCACTCGTAATCAGTCGCGCGACAATTATAGCCAGACTGATGTCGACACCCAAGGCCCGGTTAGGATTTACGACCGCTCGTGACAAAAGCAGGACTCGCCGGAGAGACTTGTGTGTGCGATCAAGCAAGGGGTAGAGCCGACAGCCACGGAGCCTCACCCTTACGGATAAGGACACTAGCAAACTATAGGAACTATACATATATAGGCTATATATATATATTGTGGGGCGCGGTGGTCTAGTGGTGGCGTCGTTGCCTTGGAGCCGGAAGGTCAGAGGTTCGAATCCACCTCCCCGCGTAAGGACCTTGGGCAAGTCCTTCACTTACAATTGCTCAGCGCTTCGGCGTGAAACTCCGATGCAGTGTCCGCTCTGCATCGGGAGCGCTTCTGAGTAGAGAGAGCTTGAAGGGGCGCTATAACAAGTGCACATACATACATAGGCTATCCCGCAAATGCCTCATAGATATTTGTACTAAGCCAAGATACCTAAAATAAAGTTTACCAGTCACACTCTCACCTCAATATTCTTCTTTTTTCGTTCTCTGCACTCAGGCAGGTTCGTATGTCCAACGACGCCACTCATCTCTCTTTTGTGCTTCTCTCTTCAGTCAGTCCTCTGTAGCCTTCCTTTGTCATCATAAGGACTAACTCAGTATACTCTTTTAATGTGAACTTCTTTACCTGTCTGACTGACCGAAGAAAAAAATGAATATAGGCCTACGAAAAAAACACCCGTTGGATTAAGTGAAATTTTTCTGTAGAAGGGACTATTATAATAGGTAGGCTATGTTAAATTGGAAATGCAATAAATGAATACGTACTCTATTCGTTGTTTTTCAGCTGTTTGCCAGACAGGTTCTCCCTGTCAGAACGGCGGAACATGTCTAGAGAACGACCAAGAACTGTGTCTATGTCCATCGCTTTTTGGAGGACGATTCTGCGAAAGGGGTCAGTGCGAATGACCAATAATAATTATTATTGGCCATACGTTATCCAGCAAGGCGTAATAAAACTCAATCACTAAATAGATTAGGCCTGCATGTATATCATACATGTAGGAAAGGATAGGGCATACTAAAAGGAGACAACCTGGTAAAATCGGTGATAGAAGGAAAAATGGAGGGGAAAGAACAGGAGGAAAACCACGACAGATGCTTCTGGACACGTTGATGACGAGGATTGGATACCAAAAACTAAAGGAGAAGGCTCAGCGGAGGGAAGAGTGGCGACATTGGACAACCGAACCTGCCTAGGGGCCGAGAACCAGAAGAAGACATATCTAATTGTCTATTATAATATAATATTATTGATATCGGATAGTTCTCGTTTATTCTTCTACAATTCCATTGCTATTTTCCAGCCTTGAACAGAACCTTCCACGTAACAGCTAAATCCACCGTCTACGATGTATACCTGGACGGCGTGAAGCAGGAACTCAGTCACCAAGTGAACTGGACCGTGGCCGACACGATTGAGTTGTCACCAATCAGTCGCTTGATCAGCGTCATGGCCGTTGACTCAACCGAAACCTGTGCTGGTCTGCTGGGCTCCGCTACGGATGACTACATCGTGACGGATGCCACGTGGAAGTGCATAGCTGGAGCGCCTCCGAGTTGGTTTTCATTGGGATTCAACGATACGGATTGGAAGGATGCCTACATTGTTGGTCCCAACGATAATGTCACCTGGCCAGAGGAATGTACGATCCTGACGGAAATATCATCGATCAGCGCGAATGCCTATTGGATCTGGACGGATAGCATACCAGACACGCCATACTACGCTCAGTCTATCTATTGCAGAGGATACTTACGTAAGCAGCTCTTAGTAATATAACCTACTGAAACATGTCTGATGTAAGCCTATGCATGCTAATCTGAGTTAATGTTATGTTCTTTGTCGCCATTTAAAATTGAGCGTTTTAAAGACATTCGCTCGCCCAGATAAAAATCATCGTATTTCTTATAAATAGACGAAACACCATTGGCATGACTATGCATTATGCAATAGTTCAATAGTTGGAAAGACGTTTCAAACTCTTTATCAGCGTTTGTCTACTAGCCTACATGTACTTAAGTCACTTAGTAGGCTACATGGGCGGAGTTTGGTTTCCGTTCTTAGGAGGGCTAATGCCTTCTTGGAGGGGCCAAGCCCAGAAAAAGATACCAATTTCATGGTAAAAAACAGAATCTGGGCCTTCTGGGGGGGGGCTTAGCCCCCTAGCCCCTGATAAACTCCGCCCATGGTAGGCTATGAGAAGTAATCAACCATAGAAAAGTTTTGATAGCAAGATTAATTTACAAACACCAAAACATGCAAAATTGTTAGCAAATAGTAGGAATAAATAATTAAAATAGGCCTCAATGTTTTACGCTGTAAAACTGGTTTGGTTGTATTTTCTGGCAATGGACAGCTGCTTGTCAGAGGTCGTCTCCGTGTCGCAATGGAGGAACATGTAACTCAAACAACGTTACGATTTGCAGTTGTCTCGTAGGATACGTAGGAGAGTACTGCGATACGCGTAAGATACTTATTTCTATCAATCTCAATAGTAACTTCATTTTATAAGTCGCTGCTTGACAGATTAACGACGAAAGTGCACCAGTAGCCTACTTCTATCTGTTTGACCATTAATGTGTAATCCATCCTATATTCTTATTGTGATTGTAATCTGATATTTATAGTGCGCCACTTCAGCACAAAGCGCCAGAGACCCGAACCAATTGCATCACTATCAAATAAAACTGTGGATGGAGCTAACTTAGGAGCTCGTGTCGCAACTATCGTGAAAGGCGTGTGCTCAACGGTGGTGGGTCCAAACATTGGCAAAACTTCTAGACTGAGCTCTGGCAGTACTGTAGGCCTACGCAGTACGCATACCAGGGACAATCAGTAGTCCATGGGCAGCCGACCGAAAAGCGTCACGACCCGAGACTGAGAGAATTGATAAGCCGCCGAAATGCATTGTGTCAAATTCATCAGTGCTGTTCTATATGCAATTCATCTTGTCATCTTTTCGTCTAACTTGTAGTAAGTATGAACCGTGTAACCGTTGCTGTTCATAATTATTATTTGTTTTTCTTAGTCGATACGAAGCAGGTATCGATAACAGCAAAGGAGACGTTGTACGCTGCCTACATCGACGGCGTTATGATCGACCTAGAGCATGGATCGAACTGGGAAGAGGTCGATCAATTGTCCATCTACTCCGTCAATCGATTGATCGCTGTCATGGCCATTCAACTGGACGGTTCTTGTCCAGGCATCCTTGCGTCCATCACAGATAGCATGGGCGACTACATTGTGACGGATTCCACCTGGAAATGTTCGCCCTTCGCTGATGTGGGATGGTCAGACTTCGGATACAACGATTCCTCGTGGCAAGCTGCAATGACGATTAAGAGGAACGAGTACTCGAATGATTCCATGTGCCAGGATGAGCTGCCTGAAATGCCTTTGATTAGTTCTGAGGCGTATTGGATTTGGACGAACATTGAAAGCGGATTGCATGACGTTACTGTCTTCTGTAGAGGTTATCTGCGTGAGTATGATTACAGAAATGTAATTAGAAAAACTATTAATTAAAATTAGTTAAAATTGGTCTTGAAAATTATTATTATAATGTTATAAAGATAATTTTGGCCAGAAACTAACAGCGCGTCAGGACTGCCATGGTTCAATCCAGATGATTTGCTTGCATAGGTCGCTCTCTGTGGAATGGACTTCCATCATCAATTCGCTCCACCTTTCTCTCTGGTAGTCTAACCGCATCTTTGTCTCACCTCAAATCAGGCCTTTTCTCTCGGGGTTATTAGGACGAACAGATGCAAATAGCTTTCTCTGAAGTCAAGATTTAGAAGCATAATGAAGCAATCAAAGTTAAAGTTAAATTTAAATTTAACTCAATTAAATTAAAGTTGATCTTTAACAGTGTATTAGTTTAGTTAGGATAAAGTGAACTAAGTTTTACACAGACCACTAATATTAACAGTGTTTTGCCTGCTTTCAGCGGTTTGTAACACTCACCCATGTCAGAATGGAGGTACTTGCGATAGGAATACGAAAGAAATGTGTACTTGCTTGCCTGGATATACCGGTTTACACTGTGAACAAGGTAGTGTACCTATTAACGCATATCTTTAGCCTATACGTAATTTAGATATAAAGTAACATAGCTCAATTTTAGTTCCTTAATGAATTGACACCTAATAATCAGATTTTCACTTTATATTATAATTCTAAGGACTTTTCTGTCAAACCGTTATTAGCTTCAATTACTCGAAGGAGATTGCAGAAATTAAAATTTATCGATACCTTGACTGCAATGCAAAGTGTGCTATATTATATGACAGTCATAATCAGTGAACAAGTTTAGCCATATGCAAGTAGCTGTTTTGTTAGTTTGATATTCGTTTATAAAATAGCTGCGAGACAATAATAAATACCCGTACTTTTCATGTTTAGCGATTCCTCCAACGACCGTCAGTTCTGCATCTCGAGGATAATGATTGAAAACCTCCAAGTGGTAGTAAAACATTTTATTTTTTCATTTTCATAAATAATATGCAAAATTTACGTTTTTGACCTATTCTCGATTAATCACAAACAAACCTATATTACACTGTTTATATCTCACAAAGCATCGGTTGATGGCGCTCCATAATGAAACCATAGTCACCACCAACGGAATTCGCATTGTGATGGTTTCTTATATAGAAAGTCACTCCATTGTTGTACTGCAAGGATGATGTAGGCCTACAATGTGATGCATTGCAGCATATCCAGTTTCCTTCATAGCGAAAATCCTGCAGATTTGCAAATGCTAATATGAAATTGTAGAAAGTAACAGGTAAGACCTAGTGTATGAAAGTAATTAATTAATTTGTTTATTGACATACATATATTTTGACAAAAGCAACATAGAGAAGTTTTTACAGCAATTTAATATAGCGTCCCTTCAAGGTTACCTACTCAGGAGTGCTCCCAGTCCAACCCCTGTCGATTACAATGCAATCTACATGTATAACGGTAGCACAACATTTATTAGTTAATGAGTTCTTTCAAAGAATCATTTAAAGACCCAATAAGAACTCGGTTGACCCATTTACAGGGCAAATACTTTGAGTTAATACAGGAATGTTTCATATAATTATGACATAATTATAGATTTCGGCGAGCTATAGGTAGGCCTATAACCTATGGCAATCACGTCTTGTTCTTTGTAGCATACAGTCTGCTAGCGTACACCTAGATACCATGGGAGTTTATATTTGTATCTAGATTAAACAGTAATTGTTTCTGTGTTGCAGGAAGAACACAAAGTAATGAAAGGAGACTTCTGGATGCTGCATCAAGTTCAAGCATGCTTAGACTAATGTCACTGACTCTGTAATTACGTCATGACATTGATTTTGTAACTACATGTATAATTCATGCATGCCAACAATGCTCAACAACAAAAAACTGGCAAGGGAAATTGTAATGACAGTACAAAAGAAATGGGTTGACTTAAGATGAGTTAACATGTCAATTCCTTTAACTGCGACAATAGATAGGTTCAGAGTAGGTTAACCATAAAGATTTTTATTAAGTAACTTTAAAAGACACGAAAGATATCAATAGGCCTAATTCAATATGTATTTTAGGATCCGTGTCATTTCGAGACAATACATGAAAGTATTTACATTTATAGTATTTCATAACGTACTCTATTGATTAATTAAAAGACGTGTAGTTAGCAAAATTAATATCTATGGCAATCTATGAATAATATTCACAGAATGCCATAGATATTTGCTAACTCTATATCATAGCCTAAGTGCACATGTAGACTAAAAGTCAGAATACTGAATCTGAGTTATTGTGAACCCAACAATTAAAAAAATCACACGAGTTATAGGCGACGCAGCAGAAGTGGTAGCCTGTACTCAGAAAATGTATTCACGTAATGAACTTTTAATCAACGCCTTGGAATTAATCAGCTGCTTTGACTGTAGGCTAACTTTGGAAAGCGTTTGTTTGGACCCGTCTACTTGTCACGTCTGCTTTCTAACGCAAAAAGTTAACGCAAAAGTTAAGAAGCAGAAAGTGGTGAACATGAAAAGTGGCAGTGATAATAACTTGAGAATCTCCTTGACGCCACTGCAATAAAGCGGTCATTTAAGATGTCGTTGATGATCAATGGATCATAACCTGCAACCAAATAATTTACTGCTTTCAGCGTCACGCAAATAGAACACAATTATACAAATCAACTATGATTCTTGGTCAGGAATTAGCCGATGGAGTTAAAGAGAAACCATTAAGGAAAAGTCGTCCCGTTGACAGGGTTACCCGTGCACATGAAAAACAAAACAACTGGGCGTCATGAAAAAATTCTATAATGAAGAGCTTACTAGTTAACTAAATCTCAAGCATTAAATAGGCCTACAATGGATGTCTGCATCGAGCATAATAATTATAACCACGTATTAATACACAGTGGAAAGTAAATTACAAAGGAAGTTATGGCGGGTTAAAGAAATCTACAGCCAAGAAAATTCCGTGGCTATTTAATAGCCACGGAATTTTCTTTTGAACATTCGGTGTGTGTAGACCTATAAGACGTTATAAGACAAATATAGCAGTCGCAGACAGTAAATGAGTAAATAAAGTTAAAAAATAGGAATAAAACGATAAGAAAAATAAAAAAGAAGAAATCACGTTTTTCTGAAAACAAGTTTTAAAAACAACTATGCTAAAAACTGCGTACTTCAGACAAAGACGTTGTAGCCTTAACCTAACAGAAACTCAACATAATATTATGGCAAAAATACCGGCAGTTACTGTAGGCCTATCATAATAAATCATTGCGAGTTTTGAAGCCTAGAACCACCTATGTCTATTTTGGCTAAACCGATATTCAAAAGGAGCTAATCTATCGTTATGCGCAAATTAATTACACCACTAGGCTACAGACAACTCGAAAGTTGAAACACTGCTTATCTCTTAACAGTGTGCTGACTATGAATGATAAAAGAAGCCAGAGATAAAGGTTCACTTTGTCGAACTGTATTCAGATTGAAAAGACCGTGGCTCCGACTTATCTTACAAGACCTCTCAAAGCAACCTGCCCTTTGCATATCATAATTATCATAATACACACTTGGACTATACCTGTTTTCATAATTAATTCTTGCCTGGTGATACGTCTATCCGCAGACAAAATGTTTAATAAAAGTTTCAATGTTCTTGTTCTAATAGGCCTGATATTGTTTTTCTGCAAACAGGAAGCAAGAGGAAAATCTAGCAAAGGTAAAAATGTGCGTATTTATAGCTGTAGTTCGAATCAGTAGGTTATTAGCAGGCTTGTCTGGCGATGTCTTCTTAGCTACTCCACGCCCTATACGTATGACCTTTACCTAATACAATAGGCCTATACTAGGCATATATGGAGTCAGTAGCTGACATTTATCAGTGGACAAAGAATTATTTAGTTGCCTGAGGTTCGTGAATATTTTGGACTGAGTGAGGTACATGTAGGTCTATTCAGGCATTAACATATTATAGAGATCACGGATTAAATTACGTAATAAATATTCAGGCACCATTGATAAGCCTACAACAGTACTTTAAAAGCTACATGGCCAACGTCTGGAACTATTATAAGCTTATAGGATCTCAGCTTTCAACAATGGATGTGAAAATGTCGTTTTAAATCTGTGCATTGTGCACGAGCATTGTGCATGATTCAGCAAATGGTGAATATATCCATCCAAACATATTTCGCCTACAGTAACTGGTGACCTCGGTTTTTGTTCGTAATTAGACCTAACTTCAAAACATTTTAGTCTAGCATGGACATTGGACAGAACTCTCATTAAGTAGGCTACTCGATCTGCATCATGTTTGCGTGGAGTATCATTGGTTATAGGCCTAAGATTAGAATGCTAACATTAATATTATTTAATGCAGTGCGAATACAAAACATTTTTATCAAGTTCCTTTATATAACAGAATTAGTTTTATTCAAATATTCATTGCAGAGCTGCAAAACGAAACTCTTGTCATCACAGCCTATGAACGATTGCAGCAACTGTACATCGATGGTCAACTGCAATCGTTGCCATACGGCTACTATTGGAGGCTACCAGATTATGCACAATTACAACCGACAAATCGATTAATTGCACTGTATGCGGTTAACATAGCTACTGTATCATGTGGAGGCGTATTGGCTTCTGTTTTCGACGGTTCTTTTCTCACAAACAATGAATGGAAATGTGCGCCATACGAAGAAGCAGGCTGGACAAATCTGGGATTCGATGACTCCAATTGGCCCAATGCAACCGAGTTCGGCAGTAACGGTAATCACAGTAGTTGCAGTGACCAACAGTTAATCGGAAACATCAGTTCGGATTCTAGGTGGATCTGGACGAACGACTTAACTGACATAGTCGTTTATTGTCGAGGGTATCTACGTGAGTGTATTATTTTGTACTCTCTTACTGACAAAACGATCAACAGAGTTACACGGCCTTTCATTCAATTAATGGACAATTAGTTTAACTTTAATGGAACCTGTGTTACAGTTACTGTACATGCAAATCTTCTGCAGCGAATTATTTGCTGAGTTTCGGCGCTGGTGTGGCGTTGTCTCCTTGGTTTGCCCTTATCTCTGAGAGTTAAGTCACTCAACACAGAATATTCAGACCGATTCTCCCTTCGTTCCTCTCCGCAGGGCGAACTTCTTCTCCCCTATGCATGTAGCCTACCCTACCTTTATCATGCAGCGCGATGCTTTCTCTGTTGCTGCCCTGCGAACTGGAATGGGCTTCCAATCGACTATAAGCTTATATATATAGGCCCTAGCCGATTTTTTGTATTTTTGGGTGCATTGATGCTCATAATATCGTGCTGCCCAGTTTCTTTTAAGTGTGTCTGAATAATTGACATAATATACAGGTCTCCTGATAGTAGGCTACAGTGATTCTGTTGTCTAATAAACTTTGTGGAACTATTGTAGGTGTTTGCGACAGTTCTCCTTGCCAGAACAACGGAACATGTCTACAGAACAGCGTTGAAATGTGTCGCTGTCTCCCGCAGTTCACAGGAACTTACTGTGAAACGAGTAAGTTCTGTTGTTCATTGTTCATTCAATTCTTGCATGACATCGTAATTACTGTTTCTTGATGTTTAAAATCCATGTAACAACCGTAGTAGTAGGAAATGTAGCATTCTGGGCCAAATAGAAATCACAGGCTCTCACTTAAAACTACAATGCATCCGTATTTTATGGATAAAAAATAACATTTCTCAGTTTCGATTACGTCGTGAATCGGGCAAGGCACGCACACCTATTCTATAGGTCATCGCGTAATAAACCTCGCTAAGGCATACCCGTATAGTATTGACAACAACTCATTCGACATTTTTCTGATAGACATCACGTGGTGGTCGAAGATGAATTTTCTTCAATTCTTTGTGGCGAGTTCAATGCTGAATCCATTGGTGTAATACAACTTATGATATCTCAACCAAACCCCAAATGGAAACCCCTTGGTGGACCATGCCACAAAACCTCTGGTAACCTGAAGGTTAATTTTGAATATTGATAACTTAAACAAGTAGGCTACGGTTAGGTTATTTCCATGTAAGCCCTATATCGTCTATTGCGGCAGCGCTCTCCTGCGAATTATTGTCTTCCTTTTCGACAGTTACTGTAGCTTAATAGTTGAAGAATAAAAAGCTGCCTCTCTCCCATCTTTGTCCATCTCAAGATTGAACATCGAGATGGGTTTCACGGGCGGCAGAAACGGGCTCATACGATTTTGGTTCGTGTAATCTCTGTTCTTTCACGAATTGGTGTTTAACTATCACGGTATCTACTTTCAGCTGAATACCAGGTAAGATAGTCTTGAATAAAAAAATAAATCATTTTAAAGCAGCCATCCAATGATCCAAGTATTGTACTTGTTGTAGAACTGGTGGAAGAAGCTCTTGTCATCACAGCGTATCAAGAACTGATGTATTTGTACATTGACGGTCAGCGACAATCGTTGGTCAACGGCAACATGTGGAACCAAACGGACCATGTTGGACTGACGAACACGAATCGCCTGATAGCAGTCAGCGCTGAGGGTGATGGAACATGCGGTGGTATATTGGCGTCTGTCGGAGATTCCTCTGTTCTGACGAACGCCGAATGGAAGTGCTCGAAATACCAAGATAACGGCTGGATGAATCTTGGGTTCGTCGAAACGCCGTATTATCTTCCCGCTGTTGAGTTTGGCAGTAACGGAGGTGGTCACACACAATGCAGTAATTTGCAAACTATACCAGACATCAGCTACGACGCTATGTGGATATGGGACTCCGATCAAAAGGAGAGGACCATATTCTGCAGAGGATACATTCGTAAGTGGCATATATATTATATATTTCTTCATGACTGTAATATTTCTGTGAAACTTGGCGCTAGAATCAATGTTTAATCTAGGCATCTCGTAGGGGAAGGGAGTTAAAAAAAAATAACATTTCTCCAAAAAATCTAATGCTTTTTTTAATGTAGGCCTACATAGGTAAAATGTTTCCCTCCCCGCCTAAAAAGTTCTACGCGTGATATTTCCTCCCTTCCGCTCCCAGAAGAAAGGTCGTCATATTTAAAAAGATCGCTTTTTTGTTTCTTGGAAATTTCGACCGAAAGACTAACAATGCAGCCATTTCACTTACCCACCGTATAATTATGTGAAAAGGGTGTCCTGTATGTATGTATGTATGTGTGTATGTATGTATGTATGTATGTATGTATGTATGTATGTATGTATGTATGTATGTATGTATGTATGTATGTATGTATGTATGTATGTATGTATGTATGTATGTATGTATGTATGTATGTATGTATGTATGTATGTATGTATGTATGTATGTATGTATGTATGTATGTATGTATGTATGTATGTATGTATGTATGTATGTATGTATGTATGTATGTATGTATGTATGTATGTATGTATGTATGTATGTATGTATGCATGTATGTATGTATGTATGTATGTATGTATGAATGTATGAATGTATGTATGTATGTATGTATGTATGTATGTATGTATGTATGTATGTATGTATGTATGTATGTATGTATGTATGTATGTATGTATGTATGTATGTACATGTATGTACATGTATGTATGTATGTATGTATGTATGTATGTATGTATGTATGTATGTATGTATGTATGTATGTATGTATGTATGTATGTATGTATGTATGTATGTATGTATGACATTGTATGTATGTATGTATGTATATATGTATGTATGTATGTATGTATGTATGCATGTATGTATGTATGTATGTATGTATGTATGTATGTGTATGTACTATGTAAGTATGCATGCATGTATGTATGCATCTACGTATGTTCGCAATACGTAATGTGTGTATGTTTACTTTGAATGTATTGATCGTTGGTCTACGTAAAAGCGTGTATAATTATTTGAGTTCATGTAGGCATCTTTACATTGTACATGACTATGTGTGTAATATATTAATGCATGCATGTGCATTTTTATTTAGGCCGATAGATCTGCATGCATGGATATTCTATAAGCTTTCATTAGCTTGGAACTTAGTCCATCCCGTGCAGATCTGCACATCGGGAAACGCATCGTCTCCATTCCTCTCTGTCCACCGTCAACTCCTTGTCCCTGGCCTCGTCAAACGACATCTCCAGGCATTTCAAGTCCATGTCCGCTCTGATGGTCCCCGGCCAGTTCTTTCTCTGCCTTCCTCTCTTCCTTTTTCCTCCAGGATTCCACGACATCCCTTGGTTGGCCCTTCTTTCATCCTGCATGCGGAACACGTGTCCCACCCACATCAGTCGCCTTCTTCTTCTGATGCGCTCCATTTCTTCCTGTCTTGTTCATGACTCTTATGGTTTTGTTCAGTATCTTGTCTCGCCATGATACATGTAGGATTCTTCTTAGCCATTTGTGATGTGCTGCTTCCAATCTTCTCTTGTTTGCCAACTTCATCGGCCATGTATCAGATCCATACAAACGTGTACTCAAGACTACGGCATTATAATAGAGGCGCATCTTAGTTGTTATGCTGCATCCGTTCTTTTTCCAGATCTTAGCAAGTCCTCCAAGTGCAGCATTTGCCTTTCCTTTAAACGTGTTTTTATTTCCCTGTCACAGCTGCCGTCTGCTGATATTTGACTACCAAGGTAGCGAAAGCTATCCACCGATTCTACATCCTGACCGTCCACCACAATACTGCCTTCCTCCTCCCAAGCTTTCATAGTTCTATAGAATTTCGCAGAAGTTGCGATCACTTTTGCGTTAAACTGTGTAGCCTATGTATTCTCCAGATGCTCGGCTTCTTTTATGTGCCAGAATAAGCGACATAAAAATTGTTGTATTCCCCCCCCCCTCTGATGGTATGCAATGATTCAATGAATCTGTGTTCTAATCGTTTCGGAACTGTTGTAGCTGTTTGTGACAGTTCTCCTTGCCAGAACAACGGAACATGTCTACAAAACAATGTCGACATGTGTCGCTGTCTTCCGCAGTTCACAGGAACTTACTGTGAAACGAGTAAGTTTTCATGGTTATTCAAAATAGATTCTGTGTGCAACAACCATGCCTGAACAACGTATAGGCCGACCCACACATGCGCAAAATGATATAAGCTCTCTGGGTGTGATGTAAATTAGGCTGGAATTGCTGAAAGAAACGTGATGTATCTGCTTTGAGCACACCTATAATTAATTATTATAATAGTAAACAGCGTCACAATTTCGGAAATGATTGTGTAGACCTTGTTCTCTTCAAGTCTACTTTTCATGAATTTGCGATAGATCTATAAGGCCTAAAACTGGGGCGCGGTGGTCTAGTGAGTATGGTCGTATTCTTGCAGCCGAATGGTTGCAGGTTCAAATTCACCTCATGTTGCCGCGTAGGGACCTTGGACAAGTCCTTCACTCGCAATTGCTCAGCGCTTCGGCGTGAAACTCCGATGCAGTGTCCGCTCTGTAGTTGGGAGCGCCTCTGAGTAAAGAGCTCGAAGGGGGGCTATAACAAGTGCACATACAAACAAACTATAATCTGACAGAGCATAATTATAGTATAGCCTACAGATAATTATGCATAGGACACAGTCAAAATATGCTAAGTGCGATATTAATAATTCTTGAGTATCTGAAGGCCTCAGTTCACGTATACAGGGTGGCTCAAAAAAGTACCACCGAATAAAATGCGACAACTTCGCAACCGACTGAAATGTTTCTCCGAAAATTGCCAAATTTGTAGGGGAATGAATTTCCAACAATCCCTGAAAGCTTCACTTGAAACTTTTTTTGTTTGCAAAAGTTAGAGCTGTTTAAACTTTCAATTCCGTTTTTCAAATATCCGGAGAATCATATTCCAATAGGCTACATGTGATTTCAATACGATTTTTTGGCAAATTATAACACATAAAATGATGATGATGCCATACAACCTCACTAAGAGCTGTAAAGAAGCTGTTTATGATGTAATCTGTTAGTATTTGGTCATATTTTGTATGTTAAAGTCTCAGTTTGTGAATCCGTTACTGAACGTCAAGGACCTTAGCCCTCGTGCTTATCACGTCTGGGAAGCAAACATAACAAGTTTTCAGTGAAACTTTCAGGGATTGTTGGAAATTCATTCCTCTTCAAATTGAAAAATTTTCGCAGAAAAATGTCAATCGGTTGCGAAGATATTGTATTTTATGCGGTGGTACTTTTTTTGAGCCACCCTGTACAATTGGGGAACCACTGAGAACCGTATACATATAGCCTATGTATGCCTGCAGGCTGGAAACTGTAAGTTTTCAGCTTAGAGCGAAAGCCATTCTCACTAAGAGAGTTGCCGACATGCATGAGGAGGTAGAGAGGTTTGTCTTGTGCTACACACAGGTTCGGTGATCTGGTCCACTGAGCCTTCCATTCGACAGATGGCGTTGGTAAACTCATTGGCATATTGGACGTGATGGGCAACCCGTTGGGTGCCGCCAGTTAAATTCGACTCCTGGAACAACTTCTGATCATCCGTCATAATAATTATTACACCATGAATAATTGTAATCATTCTACAATTTGCCAGTTCTAAATTAAACGAAGATTATAAGCTATCGACTACAAATATATGTTATGATTATTAGACAGGTGGTTGACGCTGAGAATAACAGCCAAGACTACGTTATACGAGCTCTACATTGACGGTGCGCCGCAGAGTCTCTCCCACGCCAACAACGCCTCTGCCGCTGATGAAATTCTGCTGCCATCTTACGGTCGCCTAGTTGCCGTAACTGCCCTTGACACAACGTCAACATGTGCCGGCATTTTGGCTTCTGTCACTGGCGACTATTTGTTAACGGATGCCAACTGGAAGTGTCACACGGATGGTCCACCGCAGTGGTACACAGTCGGATTTGATGACACGAACTGGATTGACGCCTACGTTATAGGACCAAATAATAACGTCACGTGGCCTGAAGAATGCGGAGTCTTGAATGGAGTTGCCTCGATCAGTCAAAATGCGAATTGGATATGGACATCTAGTATTGCCAACACGCCTATTTATGACGACATTATATACTGTAGAGCCTACTTGCGTAAGTATAATTCACGGCTTCTTTTCTTTGCGTTCTCTGCCCCTAAACAGGTTCGAATGTTTGACGTCTTTATTCTTCTCTCTTCTGTGCTTTTGTGTGTGGCATCCATGTCTAAATCAGTAGTGAAAAGGTAGGCATAAATTAATTTTTAAGTATTGGGCCTATGTCATAGTTTAAAAAATCCTATATCTATTGAAGTGGAACACAATGTCATGCTTAGCTTGATATTGAGTGCATGATGACTCATAATAGCATTTGTATAAATTTTGCGCAGTTGGTCAAATCATTATAGGTCGGTTACATGTCATAACGACTAGTAGGCCCTATTGCCCTATATGATAATACTCTGATATCTAAACATAGATATAGTCTGTTAGACTCTTCTTCAATCGATTTAAGAGGCACCAACGTCGAAATACATTACTGATTTCAGTTCAGTATATTATTATTATTGAATAGGTCTCGTCGTTAGCAGTTACTAATAATTAATAACATAACATAACATAACATAGGTTTTTTATTGCTCCCAAGAGAAAAACATGACATGATACAGTTTCAGATCAACGCTAAGTTGGGTTACAAAAGGAGGACCTAAAGGGACCAAAGTCCCGCTAGCAGGGCCACCTATGCACCAGTATATCTATGAAGTTGGTAACATAAGCAACGGGAGTCATCTAAATTAAAAATGAAATAATACATGTTAGTATAGTCTAGTGTAAAGATATTTTAGATAAACAAACAGAACATAATAGTTATACATTTAAATTGAGTAAGTGTGCACGCAAACGCTTTTTAAAGAGGAGGATATTAGGCGCATCATGAATATCGATAGGAAGCTTGTTCCAAACAGTTGGACCAGCTATCTTAATTGAGAATCTGGGGGTGTTCGTGTGAGCAAATATCGGTCTATAGTTGGAGGCTGTTCTAGTACTGTAAGAGTGAATGGTCGAACCTGTACTAAAATAGTTGGCAAAAGTTTGAGGTAATAGGCCATGCTTATAGCGAAACATGAATTCACCAGTTTGAAGTATTCTTATTTGATCTAATTTTAAAATACCGTTGAGGAAAAAAAGTTGGGCAGTATGACACTTGTAAGAAGATTTAGTAATTACTCTAATGGTCCTTTTTTGCAAAATAACCAAACGTGTAAGACTCGAAGTATAGTTCGAGGCCCAGACAAAATTGCAATATGCTAAATATGGGTAGACTAATGAGTAATATAGATTGGTTAGTATGTTAGTTGGCAACTTATATGAGATACGATATAAAATACCTATATTTTTGGCCAGTTTAATAGATATTTCGGAAATGTGCTCCTTCCAAGTCAGATTTTTATCGACAACAACGCCAAGAAAGTTTACTTTGTTAGTTTGGGGGATAGGTACACCATCAATAAGTAGTGGTGGTGTTTGCGTAGGGGGGATTTTCCTGTGGGAATTAAAGAGAATATAAGATGTTTTACTTACATTTAAAGAGAGTCTGTTTGCTTTAAACCAGTCACCTACGAGGGGTAGTTCGAGATTTACAATTTGAAATAGGTTTTCATGGGACTTGTGCGATATAAAAACGTTTGAATCGTCAGCAAACAGCTCAAAATGTAGTAAGGAAGAAACATGAGGCAAATCATTTATGTAAAGTAAAAATAATAGTGGCCCCAGGATAGAGCCCTGGGGAACACCAAATTCGATAGGGCGAAGTTGCGATGCTTTAGCATTACATTGGACTAGCTGTTGTCTATTTTCTAGGTAACTTTTGAACCAAAGAAGCGGTAGGCCTAACCCTCGAATGCCATAATTATCCAACTTTTTAAAGAGAATTGCATGATTCACAGAATCGAATGCTTTTGAAAGATCGAGGAATATTCCCACAGAATACTCATTGTTTTCTATAGCTTGTGATATTTTATCCTGGATATTCAGGAGAGACATGGCAGTCGAATGCCCAGTCTGAAAACCATGTTGGTTTAAGTATAGAATTTTCCTTTTAAGAACGTAGTCATACAGTCTATTATACATTGCTCTTTCAACTAGCTTAGAAAAGTAAGGTAAAACAGATATGGGTCTATAATTGCCTAGTTCAGATTTGTCACCCTGTTTGAAGATCGGCGTAACTTTGGCTATTTTCAATGCAGGTGGGACAATTCCAGTGGCGAAGGAGCAGTTTATAATTCCCGATAGAGGAGTGGCGAGAAGATTTAGTATTGCACTAGTAGTATATGGATTGATATCATCCACACCAGAGCTGTGAGTTAGTTTAAGAGACTGATTGATAGAGATTAGCTCCTCGGGGGTCGTATAAGTTAAAGCAAAGGACTCAGGAAGAGACGGCATCATGTAAGATTGGAAGGTGTTCTGAGAAGCCGGAATTTTGTCAGATAGGGTTTTGGCAATACTCGAAAAGTACGAGTTAAATCTTTCAGCCATAGTTTCTGCATCAGTTATTTTGACACCATTAATACATAATTCATCAATTTTTGTATTGCTATTGGATGTGTTAAGAATGGATCTTATAACCTTCCATGTGTGTTTTAAGTCACCATTGTATTTTTGAAATTCAGAGGTATAATAATTTTTTTCGGCTTTAATCCTAAGCGACTTGAATTTATTTCTATATTCAGTAAATTTCGCTTTATTATCAGCAGTAGGGTACTTAATCAATTTAAGATACAGTTTTGATTTGGTTTTGCATGACTTGAGCAGGCCACTGGTCATCCAAGGTTGCTTACAAGAATTACGCTTATGCCTAGTGCGCGGAAGTAAAGGGAATGCTTTGTCATAAGCTGCTTTGAATAAGTCAACAAACGTATCGTAGGCAGTAGTAGGCATAGATGTAAAAAACGATGAAAATAAAATAAAAAACGGTAAAAAACGACGTTTTTTTCAAAATAATAAAAAACGACAAAAAAACGATAAAAAAGGAAACTGAAAATAATTTGACTTTGCTACATCTAAAACCGCATTTTACCCTTGAAAACCATAATTAGGAAACTACTATACGCAGGCTATCTCTTAAATGATGATGTTAAACGATGAAATAATGACTTTAGTTAGCTGAATCCTTGAGAGTTGGCGGAAAACATAAGGAATATCAGAAAAAATTAAAACTAAGGGAAATAATAACAGAAAGTAAATGAATAAATAAAGATAAAGAAATAATAAAAAACGATAAAAAACGATGGGTAAAATAAAAAACGAAAAAAACGACGTTTTTTGGGGAGAATAAAAAACGGAAAAAAACGTTTTTTACAACTATGGTAGTAGGGTTGTCTTGAGTACATAGTTTTAGCACTAGTGACCAGTCAATTTCCTCGAGAAGTAATTTAAAATGCTCCATATTGCTATCGCTTATATTACGTGAGAGGAAAATGACGTTTTCAGATTTTGGCATTGGAGTGAGGTCCAGATAAATCAAGACGGGTAGGTGGTCGGATATGTCAGCTGCAAGAATTACATTGTCAATTAGGCCTACTCGGGTGGGGGCGTTAGTAAGAATGTTGTCGAGTAAGGTTGAAGTGAATTCGGTTATTCTAGTGGGACGAGTAATCATAGGTAAAAAATGGTGCGTGGTAATGCAATTAATGAAGCAATTGGTCGGAGAATGATCCAAATATTTCAGTAGGTCAATGTTATAGTCTCCAGCAAGATGAACATTATGGTGTCTTTTTGTCAGTTCGGATAAAAGGATATTAAATTCCTCATTAAAATTTTCAAGATTCTGACCTGGTGGCCTATAAATCGTTCCAAGAATAAAATGGGGGCCCTTCTTTTGAGGAATGCTTAAAAATAAACTTTCATAAGAGGTGTGAGGCTGGTTAGTTGGTATAAGATCTTCAAGTAGTTTAAAAGGAACAGTAAATTTTACAAAAAATCCGACACCGCCACAGCGGCCAGTTTCTCTACACTTAGGGACAAAGGTATAGTTTGGAATTTTGATGGCGTTCACGGATAGGCCTATATTATTATCCAGCCAAGTCTCTGTTACTGCAAGTACATCGACATTTAGTTGGGATATCAAAAGTTCAATGTCAGAAATTTTGTTCGATATGCTACGGCAATTTATGTGCATAAAAGTAAAATGGCTAGTAACGTTGCAGACATACATTTCGCTACAGATATCATGTTATTTTGAAATGTTACAGTGGAGATTTAGAAAGAACAGCATGTCCCACACACATGTATTAGAGTTAGGCCTGTGCTATTTGAGTGTTGAACCTTACACTTGACATTCACGACGAATCATTAAGCAGCATCTCAGCCAATATAGCTTTGATTTTCAGCATTGTGTGAGCAAGATTCGCCATGTAAAAACGGAGGAACGTGCAACAAGAACTCAGCCATCTTGTGCACTTGTATAGACGGCTACACAGGGGTCTTCTGCGAAAGTGGTAAGCTTATATAACATGTATAATATATACACGTTTTAGACATCAAACTTTTCTGGAATGCAATTATGATGTAAGTCAACGTTGAACTACAATACTTATGGACTATATAAAAATTCCTTCGCACAGTCCTATGTGTCCTTTTATTCTCACAGAGGAGGGGAAACTGGACAATGAATAGAACCAGTAAAATTCAATTAAAGTACTTTAAACGTGTAGGCCTGCCCAAACACTTAAAAGTAGCCTATAGGTTCTTTATCGAAAATGTCATTGTTGATTCTCAAGCTATAGCTGAAGTGATTAAAGGATTTCTTATTCACATCTTCTGAAGCCAATCCGGTCCAGCTACAGCATATAGACACAAATAGGTCCTAATGTATTTACATCTTTTTGGCCGCGGAACCCATTTGATCTGAAGATTTTTTACGGAGTCCTAATCTTAACAAAGCATATTCTCGTAGCATTATTGACCTACCTAAGGTCATCCATCTCTCCTCTTAGACTTAAAATGTGGAATTGTCTTCCCCACCTATTCACTCAGCCATCCTCAGTGATTCCTCACTGTCAGCGTTTCTTCACATTTATTTCGCCTTTAATCATGTATGCCTTTCTCATTTGTAGACTCTCTCACTGGGAGAGTTTCTGAATGGGCCACGTGAAGTGCCACAGAAGTAAACAAATAGAACAATAAACTCATCCAGTTATTGTAGTAAATGTAAATCATGTAGGCCTATTTGATTTATCGGTAGGCAATTTCTTCTGTAGAAATATAATGGTGTACGTTTGACGGCAAAAAACTAAGAGTCTACCTGTGAATAAGCCTAAATCGGTTAGGTATAATGTTAAGTAGGCCTAAATAGGGTCTACATGCACTTAACGCATTTTGATTCCAGAGATCACGAGACGTTTGAGCATAACAGCCAAATCTATGGTGTACGAGTTCTACATTGACGGCATCAAGACGAACTTGACCTACAACAACAATTGGACAGCGGCAGATGAAATCGAGTTGACTTCAGTCAATCGTCTTATTAGTGTGCTTGCAGTTGACTCGACCAGCACGTGCGCAGGAATTCTGGCTTCGGTTACCGATGACTTCTTGGTAACAGACGCAAGCTGGAGATGCCGCATTGGTGCCCCACCTCAATGGTACATTCTCGGATTCGATGACTCTGACTGGACCGATACATACGTCATAGGACCAAATGCTAATGTCAGCTGGCCCGAGCAGTGTAAGATTCTAACCGAAATTCCGGCCGTCAGCCAAAATGCCTACTGGATTTGGACATCAACCATACCCGACGTACCGTACTACGATAGCATAATCTACTGCAGAGCATACTTGCGTAAGTTTTCCAATCTGTAAAAGTATTGATACTTCTTCTCTTAGGGAGAGCTTTCGCCACCTGATCGCTCTACAATAATACTGTCTGGCAGTCTTTCTACTTCTTTCACTCTTCTTAAAACCTGTTTCCTCTCGCGCGGCCTTGCGCGATGCGGGCGTTTCTGAACGCTTCACCCTACTAGAGTCGTTTCATATATGCCAAAAGTACTATAAATTACGTAACAGTAGCCTATATTATAGACCTATATTTTTATGGTTTTAGGTTAGCTTGTGCTCGTAGACGTACATAGTCTGTACCGTTTACTTAAATATACTTTCTAATTTACAAAGCAGTCTCATTAGCTTGAAATAAGGATCTGCAATTAGGCCTACATCATAGCTAGTCAAAGTTAAAAAAATCATTCGGCGATAGGTCTACTTCGTTGCAGGTAACAGTTTTGATTTATCGGAAATGCAACTTATTTACAGGCTAATAAACATTCACTTTAAGAATATCAAGGTTCTTGCACATCGGAACATAGGCCCTAGATCTCGTTCACTCGGGAGATTTGCAGAGGGATTTTAGAATTAGATCTATGCATATAGTTTCTAAAAGAATTTTGCTATAGGAGTCCACTGCAGGCCTATAGTCTCTAGATTGAATAAATCTATTCATTTTAATATTGTCATAGCAATTTGTGAAAACGTACAACCATGTCAGAACGGAGGAACCTGCAGAGAAAATAGCGTCAACTTGTGCACTTGTCCATCTGGCTTTACTGGAGTCTACTGCGAATCAGGTAGACTTAGGGCCTACCAGATTATCCTTTTAGGATTTTTCCGTTATTGTGGATTAAAATGTGCGAACGTTTTTTAATAGTTACCTTGATTATGATTAATTAGGCCTAATTGTAGTTAAATTAATCACATCATGCTAAAAACAAATCCTAGAACACATGGCCTTATGATGGCGCAGTGATCATTGCGATATATGCAAAATTGCATTTGCAAATCCCGATCATAATAACAAGAAGGTTTATTGTAAAATTTAGCCTATGTGCCAAACTTCAGCGCTTAAATCAGAGGTGTCTGACATAATATTATATAGAAAATATATGCATTACATATAAAGATTCACTAACTAATTTTAATCATTTTTAGTGCTTTGTGTCGCTTGCAAAGTTTTTGACGAAACTCTTACTGTTGTTGTAGAAAATGGTGCCAGTTGACTTCATTTTGGACAACCATGAAAACGCAGTCGCTATAAGCGTGGAACTGCGAAAGATCGCCTTTTTGCAGGCAACGCACTGTGACACTGTTACATGTAGTCGTATATCCTCAAAAGCATTTTAACTGACTAACAATCAATGGTATTTTAAGAGGGTCTTTCGCATTACCTTCTATCATAGGCCTAATTATCTGTTATCAATCCCTTCATGTGTATTCTGCAGCTGCGTTTTATGATTGTATTAGGCCCTATATAGATGTCTACTAGATATTGTAAGTTTAAACCGTTTTGTCACTGATTCATGACATGAAAAATGACACCGGATGTTTATTCTAAGCCTCTAAGGCCTAGCGGATGACTCTCTATAGTTTGTTTGTGCATAAACAACTGTAAAATTAGAGGATGATCTTAGAAAAGTAAAACGACTTGGTCTGTCTAGAAGCAAGCAGTAAGTGATAAAAAGAATTAATATCGTTTTCCAGATTCTAGTTTCAGGTCAATAATTGTGCAAACGCAATAAATTATTATTTTGATGGATTGTCACAGTTATTGCCTGTATCACACTCCATCAACAAGGAGAAGACCAAGGCAAATGATGCCAGATTGGATGACAACAAATAGATATGGAAAGCTGAATGAAAAGGCTCAACACATAAGAGGAATGAGGACGTCGGACCATTTGAGCCTGACTATAATTATAATTATTACTGAGAATATCCATATTTAATTATTATTGGTTCATTTGATAACAGTCTGGCAACGTAGAAATCACACAAAAGAGCAAAATAAATGAAAGGAAAACGAACTAGTATTAGTAAAAATTACCCGGCTGCGTGTGTCAATAGCTCAATACAAGAAAAAAATATAATCGGTTTCTTAAGACTTACCATTACGGTCAGTAGGCTATAGGCTACAATCATATACGTCCTTTGATTATACGAACTACTTGAGTATAGAAAAGTTCCTCCGTGGATGACGTATGGTTCAGAGCTTCGAAGGATCTTTCGAACGACATACGCATGCAGTAATTAATTTTAGAAAATGATAAGAGTATGTACTTCCCAGCCACAATAATTATAAGACTAACAATCAACAATGTGGGGAAGACGGGGTAATTTCGGCCATTTTTCTAATTTTTGTAATAAATAGAAACTGGTTGACTGCTAAAATTAAACAAAATTACAACTGAATAAAGTAAGATAGGGACAATATACTGCAAGGTAACTTTTTGGAATTGAGAAGAAAATAGGCTGGGAAAAATTATTTTTAAAGTGAATTTTTGACCGGATTTACCCCGGCATGCGGGGCGATATCACTGAAGCGCTAATATGATGTAACACATCAGTTTTTATTACTATATCTAAAATATTTTTTATATAACGATTGGCCTTTCCTGGACTTCTTTCGTCCACTTGCAATCTTGCATGCTTGGATTTCTTCTGAGAAATTCTTGGCATACAATTTAGAGCACCAAACGACGCAATATAATTATATTTTAAATTAAAACTAAGTATAGGGCATATTGGTGAAAAATATAAAGTCACTATATTAACATTGGCACTATGTAGGCCTACCATGTTTAACATCTCTGGGTAAATCCGTCCACATGCCATGGCCGAATTTACCCCCGACCCACCCACCCTCCATAATAGCCGTAACGAGAAGGGCCGCCATTTTGGACAATCGATTTGGATAACCAAATTGACAGAAAATATTGTGATTTGCAGAATAAAAAGCAAATAATCGAGATTTGAACCAGATTACCTTCATTTCTTAGCTGTTATTGGAGACAGCATAGAAAAGTCGATTTGGCTCGAACTCGTTTTTTTCGCTTTTAGCGAATTATAGGCTACTCACATAAAAACAAAACTATTTCGATAAACATACATAATATGATATTGTGAACTGGATGGTAGCATTGAAAACTTCCCTTGCCCGCTGGTTCTCTTGAAATCACCCTGGCCGAATTTTCCCCGTGGCCGGTATTACCCCGTCTTCCATGTCACGAAAGGTAGTGTCTGTCACAGCTCTAAATTGTACACGTAGGATATTATACTAATTATGCATAGCATGTTGTACAGGCTACTATGTGTTTGAATGTTGACTTCATGTAAGACGTTGAAGTGATTAATTTTGTATGAGGTCTATACAAGAGACCCTTCATCGTAAGAGCGTGCTGCAATCATCCGATATCAGTACTCGGTAGACCTATTATAATAGGCCTAAGTACCGCGACCCAACTCTCAAACTCTTTGGTCTCTCTTATCTTCATTTCTACGTAGTTGAGTTTTACCAAGGAAGTAAAATAACTGTTTTAAAACATTAAATAAATATAATCAGCGAAGGCACAAGCATTATTCGAACAGTGGCTGCAGAGAGAGAGAGTGAGTCTATAGGCCTATAGCCTACATATGCACTGCAGACACCAGTCAATAATTATTTCATCTGTGAAACGGAATTTTGCTTTGGAGACTGCGAAAAACAAACTCGACTCCCTGAAGCACCCGGACAGTTAACCCAGGTCTCTCATAATTATACAAAGCTTCGATCTTTGACCATTTACTAGAACACACAATTTATATTTCTTAGTTTAATATATAGCTTTGCATCTCAGAAGTATTTAGTCAACATAATATAGCCAAAGCTAAACAGGAATATTTGACTGACATATAAAAATCAGAAGAGTTTAATCTAGGCATCAATGGCAAGTCTCAGGAAAGGCCATTCTAGAATCTACATGTAATGGAAAAGATTTGGCCATACCCAATGGAAGTGTGGGTTCGCGCTACCAAAGACACCCGGGTGCCGAAGAACGAAAAGTTCGACGGGTTGCGAGGCCAGAGACAGATCAATAAAGATCAGACATTGTGCAGGCTAATGGAGCACAACAAGGAAAGCACTATCAAAAAGTGCAAAAACTCGGTTAAAGTCTAGGAGATACGCTGAGAAACAGGGAGCCAGTGATGGCATCATGAATATAATTAGCTTATAGGCAGAGACAGAGGCATAGTTATTTAGGAAGGGGGCTAATGAGGCGAGCAGCTGAACGAAAAAACTTGATCAAGGAACCCAATAATTAGTCTAATTGGACTTGAATGCTTGAATGAAGCACTTCCATGTTTGGAAAAGTGTGGTGAAAAACCACTTCGAAGCAATGTATAATTGTACATGTATAGGCCTACGCCCTACATGATTTTATGGGGCGTTTGGGAAAGAGAGGAAGAGAAGAGCTGAAGAGCTCAAGTTGCAAATCTTGTAGACGAGGTTATAACTATACCGTGACTTTTATAAAGGGATCGATAGTAAACCATCTATCTCTGAAAAATTCTAAATTACCAATAATTTTAGCATATATTTATGAACTGTCATTTTTTAAAATCTTATTCTCACAGCAATTTCTTCATGATTGTTGGACTTTAAAACGAACATAACCTGGGACTATTATAAGTACTACTTAGCATTTGCAAATAGAACGACCGATATAGACCATTCTCGAGAGCATTGATAGGGCTGATGCCGACTCGTGATTACATAGCTGCCTGCGATAATAGTGGCGCCAGCTACAAAATTTTCATCGGGTCGCGCCAGTGTCTTCAGCATTAATCATTCACCAGGTCGCCGAAATTAAATGTATGATAATTAAAGCTTCAAGAGAGTTTTTGGCAAGTCATTAGGCAATAGGCAAGTCAAGAGTACAATAGACAGGTCACATGACCTGCCGCGACTTTTGGTGGCGCCGCCATTGGTCTGCGGCAAACTGTTGTTAATACCAACATAAGACTTGTGTTCCAACAACCGATAAGGTTATAGGCTAACTATGTTCTCGAACATAGAGTATTAGACGTGACACACTCTGATTACATATCTGTCTGTTGCAAACCGTTGTCAGTATACTATCCATATAAATTTAGCAAGAGATGTTTCCTCATATTTCGCACATTATTTTAGTAATAAGTGTGTCGCTACTTTCCTGTAACCCAGAAAAAGCAATTGGACAAAATGCGGCAGGTAATTAATAATTATTAATCGTTATTACAATTTATTGTCAACACTAAATTTATAAAACACTAGCCTACTCTACAGCTAAGCGCATGACAGTGGCCTATTCTGAGTCAATAGTGACACTAGTAGCCTATTGTTGGTCAGAGGGGTTGCCAAGAACTAGGCTGTCACAGGAAGGTTCGAGTAGGCCTACGATTGCCATTATAGATAATTATCAGGTTTTCATTCCCGCCAAAGGCGGCGAAATTTCGCCACGTCTTCTGGTAAATTTACGTAATCCAGAATCGTTTTTGTAAATAGGGCCTACATGTAAGTCGCGGTATATTAAAAGTTGAGGTTTCCTGCAGTGATGTGTGCTGTGGGATAATGTCTAGTACGCTGGTGTACCCTTTATCATAAATAGTTAATGCCCTTTAGTGCCCATGACGGGAAAACTTTATGAAATTTCTTGGTGTGGTAGACAATATGGATGGTATAACGGGCAAAATATGGAAAAAATTTGCAAACATGAGGTAACAAAAATATCGGCATTTAAATTCTTGTCCCTAAAAAGGGACAGTGTGCACTACAGGGCACAGGTTTATATAAATGGAAGTTCTTAAAATGTGACGTGGTTACTTCACTTGTATGCTATTAAAATATGAAAATTCAACATACAAATGAAAAGTAACATACAGATAGATGAAAGGCAGCAAATAGAAATATCAAAACCAGCTATTAGGGGTCGTCCATAAATTTAACCCTCAGGCTACCAAGTTTTTTTGGTAACACTGACTAAGAAGGGGGGGGTGGTTACCACCCCCCTAGATTTTGGGTTTGGTTTTAGATATCATAACTTGTAATACACCAATGGATTCAGCATTCATTTCTGCACAAAATGGTATATTTAGGTTTAAAATATATGAAAGCACCCCGAAGTTATGAATTTTTTACCGTAGGCACCCGTCGATTCCACAAAATGTATACTTTCGCATAAGCAAAATATTAGATTCTGTGTGTTTTTAACATAATTTATTTAATTAAAAATAGTTTACATATAATAAAGTCCAATATTCAACTACAAAAACTAGTAATAAGTTAGTTTTAATTACAATAACAAGAAAAAAACATGTATTAGCTGCTGAAAAACGTTTACGCAGACTTATCGGTTTGCGTTGTAAAAAACCCAACATTTTCACACATTTAAATTTATTTTGAGCACTTCCGGTCATCAAATGTCAAATTTAAAAAATAGCCCTAAATGCCCTCTATAGAATGACATAATTTACTTCTCTTAAAAACTAAATTATGAATATTTTTTAATAGGAAAAACATGAAAATATTATGAAAATAAAACACCTTTATTTATATTTTAATTTATTTTGAGCACTTCCGGTTGTCCAAAGACAACTCACTGAGCATGGAAATGTACCCCCACATTTCCTCTACAGAATGGTGTAATTGGTGTCTCTTCATGTCAAAGGACGGATAAGATACACCCGATAATCTAAGGGGGTGGTATCCACCCCCTCCTGGTGCCTCGGGTATATCGGGTATAACTTTTGAATGGTATGGTATATCATCACACATTTTAGCTCAAAATGTGTGCAAATGAATCCTCTACAGCTACCTAAAACGTCAAAATTTTATTCCAAACGGAAAAAGTTTGATTTGGGAAAAACCTAGGGGATACCACCCCCCCCTGGTAGCCCGAGGGTTAATGACGACACGTAATTTTCGACGATTTTGACCCTCCTCGCCACACTTCATCACAAATGTCCTATGATATCTAGTAAGAGACCATCACACACCGTCACATATTATGTGTGACCCCAACCCTATGTGCATGACGTCATTTATGGACGGTCACTTATCCCCTCTTCCGGCTATCCTGACTATTACTTAGTCGTCCTTAGCAGTTGACTTTTATATGGCAGACCCGGTTATACCAGTTCAACTGATATTATGAACTACAGTGCAAGGCAAAGCGTCGTTACGGTGCAAGTAGATGCTTGAATACGAGTAGACATACGTACAAATGTACGCACGAACGTACATGCATAAGTGAATATGTACGTATGTACATACGTACATATATACGTACATACAAACATACATGCACATACGTACCTGCGTACATACCCATCTGCGTACGTGCTTGCGTGGGTGTACGTACATACATACATACATACATACATACATACATACATACATACATACATACATACATACATACATACATACATACATACATACATACATACATACATACATACATACATACATACATACATACATACATACATACATACATACATACATACATACATACATACATACATACATACATACATACATATATATATATATATATATACATACGTACCTGCGTACATACGTACCTGCGTACATACGTACTTGCGTACATACGTACCTGCGTACATACGCACCGGCGTACATACATACATACATACATGTACATACTACCTACGCACGTGCGTGCGTACTTACACATACATTCTTGCGTGCACGCCTATATACCTACATGCATGATGATGATGATGATGATGGCCCTCTGCCCGTAGGCAGGTTCATTGGCTTTACGCCCCTGGGGATGAGATGAGTGAGGTGGTTTCCCGTTGCCTTTCCCACAGACAATGATGGCTAAGCAACTTGCCCAAGGTCGCTTCCCAGCAGCTTGCACCCCTGCGTCCCACATGTGCTAGCCCGAGATATCTAAATCTCTGAATGTTAACTCCCAGCCCGGGGCTTGAACCGCAGTCCGTTGCAACCAACGGACGTATGCCGCTCTCGCTTACCGGTGTAGCTAACTAGGCTCTCAAGCATACATTCTACCTACATGCACACATACATGCATGCATACATGCATACATATATCCATACATAAATGCATACATGCATACATACATGCAAACATACATACATACATATATACACACATGCATAAATGCATACATACAGGTATGCATGCATACATACATACGCAAATACATACATATATGCATACATACATACATGCATACATACATACATATATACATTCATACATGCATACATACATACATACATACATACATACATACATTCTAGCATTGGGATGGTACAGAAATATGCCATAACGATTGGATCTAAGCTTAATAGGCTCCAGTGGTCATAAAACCATACACACAGCAATTTTTGCCTAACGAAAATAGGGTACCCTCTAATGCCCACAGTCCCTTTTTAGAGACACAAGTTCAACGCAGTAGAGCAAGTACACCATTCACAAGAAACATGCAACAAAAGTATTCCTGCACAAGCTAAGGAGTTGTACTACCTAAATATGATTCACTTTATTAAATTTACAGAGGTAATTTTATTGAAAAACACCCACCTTTGAGCATGAAATCATGATTTGTGAATTTTCTGTTAATTGATGTTCATAATGAAATATTATGCACATAATGTTTATGTACATACAAACAAAATGCTTCAAATAATACTAGAGACATTGCTCAGTACGGCAAAAAAAGAAACTAAAAATTTGTGGTTCATTTATGATAGACTACACTTGATTAACTTTGTGTCCCTAAAAAGGGACTGTGGGCACTAATGGGTTAATGCCGTTAAACATTTCCTCAGCCACTATGTCCTTTAAACTTCGCGACAGCCTTCCCTATTCTGGTTATAGTTTGTTGGAATTTACTAATCTACTTTCTCGCCTGCGGAGACTCTTTATTTCATAGACGTAACGATCATCGATCGGAGTGGATTGTATCTTTCAAGCCATTAGGCCTATAATATTTCTGGGTGGGAAAATTTCATTCCAGACGTTTTGGGTGCGTCAATTCTGTCTATATTAAGTGTGACGTGTCGTAGGCCTATTTATCCAAGCCACGGAATATAAGGGCGTATCGGTTAGGTGAACGTCTGCGAAAGGCACCCGGTAGACTGCCCTATTTATTCTTCGTTGATCTTTCGGTCTTAACGTATTTTTCTCAACATGTTTTGCTTAGGCCTACTGGTTTCTCATCTTAATAAGCTTCAAGACATTTATTCTTGCACATGAAAAGCTTTTTTAATATTACGAACACAACTTGCATTGCATTTAGATTGAGAGCGACAAATAAAAAGAAATTGCGCGCCCAGATATTGCTATGCAGGCCTATTATAATTAATATTAATTTTAATTACGGCAATAGGAAACTAAATATTTAAAGGCTTCCATTAACGTCACATTCTGGTTTTATTCAAACAATTATTGTAGGACTGCATAACGAAACTCTTGTCATCACAGCCTATGAACGATTGATGGAGCTGTACATCGATGGCCAACCTCAATCGTTGACAAACGAACTCAGTTGGAGTCTACCAGACTACGTACAATTACAACCGACAAATCGACTAATTGCGCTGTATGCGGCTAACTTAGCTTATATAGCATGCGAAGGTGTATTGGCTTCTGTTTTGGACGGTTCTTTTCTTACAAACAAC
Source organism: Lumbricus rubellus (assembly GCA_945859605.1). Lineage (NCBI taxonomy): Eukaryota > Metazoa > Annelida > Clitellata > Crassiclitellata > Lumbricidae > Lumbricus > Lumbricus rubellus. The sequence continues at coordinate 25,566,628 of OX243820.1, read as the reverse complement.
GAGTGGAAATGTTCGTCATACGAAGAACCAAACTATTCAGATCTCGGATTCGATGACTCCAGATGGCCCAATGCCGTGGAGTTCGGCAGCAACGGTAACCACAGTCGTTGCGGCCAGGTACAGTCGATTGGAAACATCAGTTCGGATGCTAAGTGGATCTGGACGGGCGGTTTAGCTCAGTATGATGCTTTCTGTCGAAGCTACTTACGTGAGTGCCGCTGTATGTTCTCACATACGAAAATTTAAAAAAGATGATAAATTCATCCAGATTTATTATACCATGGAATGTTAATGTATGTCATTGCACGCTCTTGTGGTTGTGTATTATTATACTATCATAGACCGATCTAAATGATTCCAAGTATTTAGTTAAAGTCATGCTCACATGGCATCTTAATTGAAGTTTCAGTAGGCCTATGTTGTCATGGAATTGGTTGACATTATTTTAGCCTATATAATTTAGACTACCTTTAAAGTTTATTGCTGCTCACATGGAGACGTATAAATTATGCATTCTCACTCTTCAAGAATTCACTCGGAATATCATTAATTGTCTCGTTTTCATGTGAAGCCTAATAATTAAAGATCTGCGGCTTCTTTATGCTATGTTTTGATGCATTCTCTTAATTTGCAACGAAGAATGTTTTGTGCTGTCAGCATTTTGCGAGAATTCCTCTCCGTGTTTGAACAATGGAACATGCTTGAAGAATGATGTTAGATTCTGCGACTGTTTACCGCAATTCACCGGCACGAAATGCGAAACAGGTAGAGTGAGCTGATTATCAAGTTTCTGCACAAAATTAATGTGTCAGTGGGCTTCAAAAGCCGTCATTTATCATGTTTGACTTTTTTTATTCAGTTATATTCTACTGTTATTCTGCTTCAAAATACTTCTTACGCAATGAAAATATTTTTTTTTCTAACTGAACATAACTGAAATTATATTCGTTCGATTCTGCAACTTGTAGAATCACAACAAAGGAGAAAATGGAGCTCAAAGTTTTCTCTTAGGGGCCTACGTTAGATGTAGCCTTGATAATAAACGAACACAGTTTGCATAAATGAATATAACATACATGTAAGTGTAGAATCGTGGAATTCTGTTTATTACAATTGTAGAGTTGTACAATGAAACGCTAGTAATCACGGCAAACGAGCAATTGGTTGAGCTGTACATAGACGGTGTGCATCAGCAGACATTAGTAAATGGTAATAACTGGAATCAATCCGATTACATAGAAGTGCCTCCGATGAGTCGATTAATTGCTCTGAATGCTATCAACAACGGAGATACACTCTGTGCAGGCGTCTTGGCATCGATCTTCGAGGCATATCCTCTGACGAGCAGCAACTGGAAATGTACGACATCTAATGGTGGTAACACAGACTGGATTCATCTTGGGTACGATGATTCCGGTTGGTCTAATGCCGCTGAGTATGGAAGTAATGCCGAGGGTCATACGGGCTGTCCTCAGATGCAGAACATAGTAGACGTAAATCCAAATGCTCATTGGATATGGACCGACAATCCTTCTTCCGACCTCATCGTATACTGCAGAGGTTATTTGCGTGAGTAAATTTTTTGGACTATTTTGAGTTAGTCATTAGAGGTGATTTGAACATTTTATCCTATTTTATATATAGTTTCCAATTTGTCGGTTAGCCTAGAAGAACTTGTAAACCTAGTTCTTGAATTAAAGCGTTTGGTAGGACATTAGACTAGAGGACAAGGGTGTGATCACGCACGTCTTTACAGCACCGTACATAGACTATTACAAATCGTTATTTAAATTCGCCCTCTTTGGTCACTGCAAATCGATTTATAGTAATGAAAATACGCATTCTTTCATTATGGTTGGGCTAAAAGATAGCAGACTCTCTTGAACTGTAATGTTTCATATCATTTGGTTATCTCTTGACGCTATCTTAAGAGCTGACAGTGGACGGCAATAACGGAATTAATCATGACTGGAGCGCAAAGTGCAACTAGATACGGAACAATAATTATGTGTTTATTGTCTTCGCATGAAAATATTATGTTCGTGCGGAGTCCAGTCTACGTATTTGCTCTAGAAAAATAGGAATCAAATACACGAAGCCCGTACTCGTGTGGTACAATTAAGCATCAAAGAGACGCCGGTGTCACAATTTAAAGTTTACCCGCCTTCGATACAAAGTTTGCATCCAAACAGAGTCTCATCCTGGCATCCAAACAGAGTCTCATCCTGGCTGAAAATCTGTATTGGAAGAAATTCTATAATGTAAAAGTACATACTTTTTTGTTAAATAATTTAGCAATGTAAACGCCGGTGTCACAATTTAAAGTTTACCCGCCTTCGATACAAAGTTTGCATCCAAACAGAGTCTCATCCTGGCTGAAAATCTGTATTGGAAGAAATTTTATAATGTAAAAGTACATACTTTTTTGTTAAATAATTTAGCAATGTAAACTACAGATTTATCCTGCTCATTCGTAAATTTTACGCGACTGTAGCGAATTTCACGCTGAGCGGAGGGGGGGGTGGTTGTATTTTGTCGACGAAGGAAATATTTTCTTCTCCAGGGACTTTTTTTACAGAATCTAGTCTCCAGCACTTTATCCTTGCATAAATTAGCATAATTAATCTGTATAGCTCGGGGTGAATTCATTCTGGAACAGATCCGCTGGGATAATCTGTTTAGAAATAACGTCTCCCGGGAGACTTTTAGGGGGAGACTCTGTCAAGCGACACCGACCCTGCTATGCTGATATTCATTTGATATGCCTGTCTGAATAGACGGTTGCTTATTGTTGATTGTTTGCAATCAAAGCAGCCTAACTTAGTCGCTACAGCAGTTGGAAAAAATGCAAAGGACTGTTCTTGTTTAAAGCCATTTGATTTTTCTATTAAAATAGAAATCCCAACAACAATCGAGACAACTGCCCTTTTATCAACAAACAATATACAAACCACATACTCATTGGAGACCACAGAGGATACACCAACAACCAAGACAGGTATGTCATGTCATATCATGTCACCATCGTCGCATCGCGACGAATGGACCTTTAATGCCCAGAGTCTTCTGTCCCTTGTCATTAAGTCAGAGCCTACAAGTCCTGTCCAGTTCAGGACGTTGTCGATCCAAGATATCCTCGGCCTACCTCGTCCTCGGTTCCCCTCCACAAAACCCGTCATGATGCTGCTTTCGTTGCTATCGTTTTGTTGTCTCATGTGCTGTCAGTTCGTTGAACTCTAGCGATCGACAAGGCCAGCCTTCTCCATTGCTTTCTTTCTGATGTCGCTTCTCTTAGCTGTTCCAGATTCATTCCTGTTGTTTCGTGAACCTCGTCCAACCACCTTTTCCTTGGCCGCTTTTGTTTTCTTCTTCCCTCTCCGCATGCCACCATTTCAACGCATAACATGAATAACGCATATGTTGTCTATTTTATCATTACTGCAAAGACTTTTTAAAGTCATGATTATTATTAGATCGCATTAAATTTGTATTAAGTTCCTCTTTCTAATGAAAAGCATCAATCGATGGCGCTTAGAATTTATGAATGAAGGATTTGCTCGAGGTATTTACACGGTAAGACTAGTGTATTAGATGAAACTCTGATTCGCACTCTATATGCAACAAAACTTAGTAGCCTAAGGTATTCCAATCAATTCCAATTAGCCTATAACATAAAAAACCGTCATCGTGTGGCATTGGTCTCGATGCTGTTTGTAGATTGATGGTAGTTATCGTTCTTAATCGCAATTTGCTTTATTGCCTTATGTTCTACATCAGGCAAAGTTCATTGGTCTGGAATGACCTTCTCTTTGAGCTGGCACTCTACCAGGATCGTTCCTTACTAAACTTAAAACTGTTCTTTTTGGGCGCGCTGTAGTCGGGAGCGAATCTGAGTACTTTTTAACTAGAAGGAGCGCTATATAAATGTCCGAATGAATGAATCAATTAAGCGCAAGACAGCAGCAAGCTTTGCGCAAATCAAGCGATATGTAAGGTTCTTCTACTTCTTACTACCTTAGAGGTTTCGAAAGATATCCTCTGTAGTTCTATTTTAGGATGTCGGGTCTTAGCACGTGTCTGTGTTCGAAGGTTAAGCCTTTGCAATTTGGCAGCTCATCAAAATAAGTGCAGTAGCCTGTCAGTATATATAGCCTACTTTTATATAGCCTAGGCCTATGTGATGACATGTCACATACGTCGCGTAGTAAAATTTGAAGCCGGTTTCCTGCCAAACGATGATTTTCTTTGCATCACATTGAACCAGCAACTCGGAACACTCACCGTAAGATTTACCGTATTGGTCACAAAACTGTAAAAATATTATTTAGGCTAATTGTTTTCCTATTATATTGTTATTATAACATTCTAGCTTCTACTATCTATTATGCACTAAGTTTGTTTATCAGTGGAATGGAAAGCTAGACAACAACATAATTTATTAGCATAGTTTGAAGCAAAGTAGGATCAATAAATAACTATGATTAGCCTATTTTATTTTTTAACGTTTTCCGTATTGGTCATTGTAAGTTGTTTATTCAATTGCTTTACTTTCGATTGTTATTAGGCCCTATGACAGTCTAACTTCTACCATATAAGTTTATTTTGCAATGACATGGAAAACCAGAGACCAACATATCTGCATAGTTTGAAAAAAGTAGCGGCAATAGTAATGATTGATAGGTCTAAAAATTATATTTAAGCCAGCATAAATTCGCAACACGAAGGCATGCCATCTAGATTCTAGACCAAACCTAAATAACCAATAGGGCTAACTGGAATTTCATTTAGCCATCATTTATCGTGGAGCACATAGCAAGACACTATCTGAAAAATATATGTTACACTTTCAAAAGTTGCTGGACATTAATGGATGTACAATATTAATAAGTGCTAAACGCGATTAGAATCATTGACGGATGTTTCTTCGTACCAATATATATTTTTACAAGGTTGAGTGGTGAGGTGGTAGTCGTCGATGGAAAGCTGTCTTGCGAGAAGAAACTGGTTCTTTGTCTCATCACATTTGCAAAAGATGACCTCACTTGAGACGGTGACGGTATACATACTCGACGCAGACGATCAACATCCAGGCAGACAGAAAAATCTGGAGTTCGTGTGTGATGACTCGGGAAAGTACAGCACACTGAATAAAATAATTGTCCTTTTCGCTCAGCGTGGTCAGCGTTAGCCTACGTTTGGCATTATAACCTTCTACAACACAACTTCTGTTGTGGTTTTGCATTGCGTAAACCTGTAAACATCGTTGACATCAGGCGAAGAGACACTAAGTGGCTGTGGTGACTGACAATGTGCAACAATCTAGCCGACCATCATTTGGTTCCCAGTGTTACACAAGCAAGATGTCGCTGGCTTAAGAAGAATTTAAGACTATGCCTATGCACCGCACAAGAGCGATGATTTGACATCACCTACACATGGAGCATCATTATCATACCCTAATGTCTCCTGCCAGACACTGTAGAGAAATAGACTATCTAGATATGAAGAAGTAATTGAATGGTCGCGGTGGTCTAGTGGTGGCGTCGTTGCCTTGGAGCCGGAAGGTCCGAGGTTCGAATCCACCTCCCCGCGTAAGGACCTTGGGCAAGTCCTTCACTTACAATTGCTCAGCGCTTCGGCGTGAAACTCCGATGCAGTGTCCGCTCTGCATCGGGAGCGCCTCTGAGTAGAGAGCTTGAAGGGGCGCTATAACAAGTGCACATACATACATACATACATACATACATACATACATACATACATACATACATACATACATATCATTTAGACCAGCGGTTCTCAACCTGTGGGTCGCGAAAAAACTAAACGTGTATGACAAGAATTTAGTGGCATCCTTAGCAACATTGCTGTTCTTGTCGGTGGAGAGCACGGAGAGAAAATTCAGGTCATTTGGGGGGGGTTACTGTCGATGCTGCGCTCTGGAAACAGTAGGCCTACTTGGTATTATAGAATAGTCACAAAGAGTGATACTTTTTTCATATGCTCACAGATTGTTTGCCACACGAAAGACACGAGACTTCTGTGATTTCGTTGATACTGGCCGCAGACCGTGTCGAGGTTCATGTTGTAAGAGGGATATCTAGATTTTAAATGTGTAAATAGCTCTGATCATCATAACATCCGACGCACAGCTGGTGGATACCGGAAACATAGTCATGTGGTTAAATGTCACCGAGAAAAATGGCAGATAGCTCAAGAAGCTCATTAGTAGTCATCACCGCAAACTCAATAACCTCGTCCTTCCATGGGATCTGGTCGTCATCTGCTCATCTTCTGTGGATGTGGAAAAGGATGCCTGATCTATAATTTAAAGTGACTTGATTGCTCCATATTGGAAAACTTGGATGCATCATACAGACCTAAGACCTTCTCCAACATAATTTCAGAATTGTTTGTGGTGGCATGCCAAATTTAGGAGCTCTCAACCTAATTCTCTTTACGACAACGAGCACACGCCACATTCGGAAGTCTTAAACATTTAGCGGCACTACCAACTAAGAAACTTGCAGTAGCAGCTTGACTTGGTACTTTACTGTTAAGCCTTTCCTTTCCCGCAGAGCATTTTATTAAGGACTGCATCTTTTGCATCTCTTATCATGCTGATCACCGTTTTATCTGCGTGAGGTCTGCCTCCCTCTTTTCATTTGCATAGGGCGCCGCGCACTGCGCTCTGCAGTCTATGGTGACTCAATAGTTACTTTCACTCACAGCGTGACAATGCAGAGCCATTTCTTCTATGCGTTGGTCCTACAACCTGGAACTTGACTATTCGACACCTCTCAAACTGTTTTCAGTGTTTTAAAAACGGTTGAAGACTGTTTTTCGCCTGATCTCGGCCGGGAGCACCTCTGAGTTGGCATCTTGAAAGAGCTACATATAAATTCTGATTGATTGAATGATTGATTGACTGATTGTTTTAGTGACCATGACAAATTTTATGCTAAAACTAAGTATCAAAATAGTTCATTATTCATTAGTAAGAAATTGCCAAATATGCGCAATCATCAAAACTTCAACTGGTTCGCGCCAGTCCTAAATACGTTTGGAATTTGAAAATATCTTGGATAAAAGTCTCTATAAGTCGTATCACCAAATGCTGGGTTGAAGAATATAGAAGAACCAACTTCAAAAGTTGTCATTGTCGATGGAACCACACTAACAGACAGATATATGAATTATGATTTTGTAGTTTAATAGGAGACAGCGTAAGGTAAATGACATTTAAGTCTACGTTTAAACATGGTGAAACAGAGGGAATTCCGAATAAACAAAGGTAAGTTGTTCGATCCTTTATATCGTGACACAGGCGACGCATGCTTTTCGAGTTAGAGAGTGTGCAAATCATTAGGCCTACGACAGTCATTACAGACCTTGCATTGGTAAAGACGCAACATTACAAGAATTAATTTCGCATCAGACTGTCTAAGGTAGTCTGAAACTGTTCCAGGAGAAGACAAAAGAGGAAACGGACGATTGTAAACGAAGACATAAGATAAATGAATGCGCATATATTTATCTACGGTCTTTCTTTTATAATTGTCCGGTACTGAGTCCTGCAGGGCGCATTTATACAATCTATAGCCTCAGCCTGGCGAAGACCACAGGCACTTCCTCTAATTTTCAATTGCATGCCTACACAGCATAAACCAACGACCATGACACAGTTTAGGTATCTCAGTATCAAATCAAGTACTGCTAGGCCTATAATACAATTCACGTGTCAGTCACTGTTTTGCTCTGTGTTCGTACAAGTTACGGTCTATGTTCATTAATTATTATTTGGAATTGACCTACGTTCTGCTTCTATCTCTTGAGTGATTTATAATTTATTATCGTCCTCTCTCGCCTACTCACACTAACTTGCACAAATACACAAGCCGTCGATCTGCGAAGAAGACTCAATATTAAACTAGGACAATACAATGAACTCGTTTTGCATGTTCGGAGGTTAGTCTACAATAAATTTAATAACAATTTAGTTTAAAACTAAATTGTGTGTAGGCCTATAATTGACCCATATGCAGCAAAAGAGCTGTAATCTACAACTGTAGCCTACAGCCGAATACGTATGCAGACCATTGCTATTAATGAATTTTATACCTTTATTCTTTCTTACTTAACAGAATTTAAAGTTTGCATCAAACACAACTATAACTGGCTACAGTGAAACCATTGATTGACTGATTGATTGATTGACTGATTGATTGGTTGGTTGATTGATTGATTGATTGACTGACTGATTGATTGCTTGATAGATTCCAATTCGTATTTTTGTTGACGTTTTTCGAAAGTTGTCGCTGAAGACACTTTTTCAAAGTGGCAGATGTAGCCTACTTTTTGCATTCCCTGTAATTTATGGCATTTAATTTCAAGCAAATGAGATAATTTGAAGCGCTTAAGGAGTAGGCTAATCCCCTTCAAGAAGCGCTTTGCAAAATTCAATAAGGAATTAGTTAATGATGTCCAAAATCTTAGAATAAGAAATGGAATGCCTGTCAAGCGGCTTAATGATAACAGAATAATAATTATAACAGATAGGTATAATTTCTTTACCTACTCTCTTTCTACAGTTACACGTCCAAATCCGTGATGTATAATTATGCCTAGGCCTACCACAGTTTATTTATTGGCAAAAAGGAAGTGGTTTCGAATCTTATCATTTTTCACATTTTGCCCTTAATGTAAAATTGCTGGGTTTTTAAATTAAAAAGTTCATTTTATTTTTTCAGTTTTTCATCTTCTCTCTGTTGTCGAGTTGGGACTGATATCTGTTCCTCAGTTTTCCTGTACAAAACGTAATCTGTCTGTTTTGGCCGACAACAAGATGAAGCTTTACTTCGATGGCGTTGAGATAACTGACCTTCCAAATGCCGACATTTGGTATAAAGTGGATGCTGTTGATCTGCCTTGCGACACGAGATTAATAGCGATTCATGGACAAAATGTGAATACGAATGCTGGCATTCTTGGATCCACAGACGACGACTATATTCTGACCAATTCTACGTGGACATGTTCAAACGTTAGCCACGTTGGTTGGGAGGAAATTGAATTTGACGATTCCACTTGGACGTCTGCCGTGGATTATGGTCCGTCATATATACCTGGCATTAGCTCCAACGCTGCATGGATCTGGCTGAGGCAATATAACACGTCTGAAGATGAGATGGATATGGATGTCTACTGCAGAAAGAGATTACGTAAAAATAATAATTTTAATTTCTATGTCACTTACACCTTTTTTATCAGCTTGCCAAGATTGGAGCACTCGGAAAATTACTGCTACCTGTGAATTAGCCCCATAGTTAGCCTATATTGAATATGAACACATCTTTTGTCGGCATAGTTCAGAAAATCTAGCGCAAATATACCGTCAACATGGGCAACATTGCTTCAGAAGGTTTTAAACGGTTTCCTGCTCAGAATCGTTTGTTGAATAACATATCCAAAATCAAAATCAGCCAAAATTGGACCATGGGATCACCCCCAAAATGGGGGAGGAGGACTAATAATGATTTTTCGCGTGTTTTATTGTCGGATTACTGATGACTTCAACGTGCTAGAAAGTGATGTCTTCTAACAACAATGTTAAATAATTTTTTGGTTTCAGAACATTGATAAATATACCTATATACCGACAGTGAACTCTGGGGGCAATTGGGGCACATGCCCCCCCCATTGATGTTCTAAGCAAAATGCAAAAAACAAAGATGTATAATATACATATACATAAACACATATTATGTGTAAATGATGTAATACAAATAAAAGATCTTTGCAGTTCAATACAGTCATGGCATAAGGGCAGGGACAGAGAGGAAACTCCCCACCCATTTTTTTCTTCCGACATTTCTGTTTTTCAGGCAAAGAGGCTCAAGGAAAAAAATTAAACAAATTATTAGAAGCTCAATGTTAGGCAATTTCTTGGTGTCAGAACATTAATAAGTATACTTATGTACCGTAAGTAGACTCTGGGGAGGGGGTAATTGTGGCACGTCCCAAAATGAAATTCCAAAAAAATGCAAAATGAAGATTTATAATATGATGTCATACAACTAAAAGATGTTTGAATTTCTACATGGGCAAAAACGATACATTGCAGAAAAATCTATAATCTGACAGAACATGGTATAGGCCTAGCCTACAGATAATTATGCATAGGACACATTCAAAATATGCTAAGTGCGATAATAATAATTCTGGAGTATCTGAAGACCTCAATTGGGGAACCACTAAAAAACCGTATTCATGTAGCCTAGGTAGGCCTTATAGGCTAGAAACTTTAAGTTTTCAGCTTAGAGCGAAAGCCATTCTCGCTAAGAGAGTTGCGGACATACATGAGGAGGTAGAGGTAGGGGTGAAAGTGAGCCGGGTCTGTCCGGGTCTCAGACCCGGCATTAATTTTTTTGGCACTTGAATAAACACTGATATCTAGCACCCTCTGGCCCAGAGAGACCCGGCATTTTTTCAAAGCCACATTCAGTCCTGTCACCGTAGAGGTTATTCTTGTGCTACACAAAGGTTCGGTTATACGGTCCACGGTCCACTGAGCCTTCCATTCGGCAGATGGCGTTGGTAAAGTCATTGACATATTATAGGACGTGATTGGCGACCCGTTGGCTGCCGCCAGTTAAATTCGACTCCAGTAACAACTTCTGATCATCTGTCCTAATATATCTAATTCTTATCCTATGATTTGTAATCATTCTGAGTGTGCCAGTTCTAAATTAAACGAAGATTATAAGCTATCGACTACAAGTACATGTTATAAACTTATGATTATTAGACACGGAGTTTACGCTGACAATAACAGCCAAGACTACGTTATACGAGCTCTACATAGATGGCGTGTCGCAGAGTCTCTCGCATGCCACCAATGTCTCCGTCGCTGATGAAATTCTGCTGCCATCTTTCGGTCGCCTAGTTGCCGTAACTGCCATTGACACAACATCAACATGTGCCGGCATTTTGGCTTCTGCCACTGGCGATTATTTGTTAACGGATGCCAGCTGGAAGTGTCATACGGATGGTCCACCGCAGTGGTACACAATTGGGTTTGATGACACGGACTGGATCGACGCCTATGTAATAGGACCCAATAATAACGTCACGTGGCCTGAAGAATGCAGAATCTTGAATGGAGTTGCCTCGATCAGCCAAAATGCGGATTGGATCTGGACATCTAGTATTGTCAACACACCAAATTATGACGACATTATATACTGTAGAGCCTACTTGCGTAAGTATGGCATCCATGTCTAAATCAGCAGTGAAAATAGGCCTAGGTTAAATTTTAAGCATGGGCCTATGTAAGAGTTTTAAAAAATCGTAAGTGAAACATAGGCCTATACTTGGTTTGATATTAAGTGCATGCTGACTCATTATAGCATTTGTAAAAATTTTGCGCAGTTGGTCAAATCATAAGCCTATTATAATATTAATAACCACTTGCCTATGATAGCGCTCTGATATCCATGCATAATATTATAGTCTGTTCAACTCTTCTTCGATCCTTTAAGAGGCACACATGTTGAATTACATTACTGATTTAAGTTCAGTTTATTATTATTGAATTGGAACCGTCCTTAGCATGCAGTCCGAGCTTTATACTTTGCACTACGAAAATACATTGCAGACATTTCGCTACCGATTATGATGTTATTTCGAAATGTTAGTCTACAGTGTAAACTTAGAAAGAACACATAATTATAGAGTTCTACTATTTGGCTGTTGAAATTGACATAGGCCCTACACAAGTCGCAGCGAATCATTAAGCAACATCTCAGCGATAATAGCTTTAATTTTCAGCCTTGTGTGAGCTAGATTCACCGTGTCAAAACGGTGGAACGTGCAACAGGAACTCAGTCATCTTGTGCACGTGTCTACATGACTACACAGGCGTCTTCTGCGAAAATGGTAGACCTACATAGCATGTATGATATATAAACGTTTTAGACTATTAAACTTTTCTGGAATGCAATTAATATGTACCCTAAGTCAATGTTGAACTACAATATTTATAGGCTATAGAGTATAGAATATATGCACACCCTCACATAGTCCAGTCCTACACGTAGGATAGCTTTATTTTTTCAAAGGGAAAAGAAACTAGACAGCGAATAGATCTAGTAAAGTATTTCAAAGTGGTATAGCCTTACCAAAAATGCAACAATAAACCCATTCTGTACTTGATTTATCCGTGCGCAATTTCTTTTTTCTAGATATAGGCCCTATCGGTGCACGTTGGATTGTAAAAAAAACAACTAAGAGTCTACTTGCGAATAAACCTAGGTCGGATAAGTATAATGCTAAGTTTACACCTAAATGCAATGAACGTATTTTGGTTGCAGAGATCACGAGACGATTGAGCATAACAGCCAAATCTACAGTGCACGAATTCTATATTGACGGTATCAAGACGAATTTGACCTACAACAACAATTGGACAGTGGCGGATGAAATCGAGTTGACTTCTGTCAATCGCCTTATTAGCGTCCTGGCAGTTGACTCGACCAGCACGTGCGCAGGAATTCTGACATCAGTTACTGATGACTTCATGGTAACAGACGCAAGCTGGAGATGCCGCATTGGTGCCCCACCTCAATGGTACATTCTCGGATTTGATGACTCTGATTGGACCGATACATACGTTATAGGACCAAACGCTAACGTCAGTTGGCCCGAGCAGTGTAAGGTTCTAACCGAAATTCCGGCCATCAGCCAAAATGCCTACTGGATTTGGACATCAACCATACCCGACGTGCCGTTCTACGATAGCATAATCTACTGCAGAGCATACTTGCGTAAGTTTTCTAATCTGTAAAAGTATTGATGCTTCTCTTAGGGAGCGCTTTCACCACCTGTTCGCTCTACAATAATTCTGTCTGGCAGTCTCTCTACTTCTTTCGCTCTTCTTAAAACCTGCTTCTTCTCTCGCGGCCTTTCGCGATGCGGGCGCTTCTGAACGGTTCACCCGACTAGAGGCGTTTAACATTATAATTATGCCAAAAATACTATACAATACACTATAGTACGGTATATATTTTTATGGTTTTTAGGCTAGCATGTGCTCGTATATTTAGTATCATTTACTTATATATTCTAATTTATGCAGCATTCTCATTAGCTTGAAATAAGAATATGCAATTAGGGGTACATCATAGCTAGTCAAAGTAAAAAATTCATTCGGCGATGCATCATCTCAGGTAAAGTTTTAATTTATCGGAAATATGCAACTTATCTATGGGCTAATAAATGCACTAAGTCTTGTTGAATATCAAGGTTTTGTAAATCGGAACGTGGATCTGGTTCACTCGGGAGATTTGCAGAGTCAGCTTAGAATTATGCATAGGCCTAGCTCCTAAGAGAATTGTGCTGAATATGAGTCTACTGAGTAGTCTGTAGACTCTGTAAATGTACTAAATCTATTTTATTTTTTCATAGCAATTTGTGAAAAAGTACAACCCTGTCGGAACGGAGGAACCTGCAGAGAAAATAGCGTCAACTTGTGCACTTGTCCAATTGGCTTTACTGGAGTCTACTGTGAATCAGGTAGACCTACCAGTCCCATCAGCTAGATTATCATGTAGGATTATTCCGTTATTATTGGATAAATCTTCTATTACTGCGGTATGTAATTTATTATTTTATTTAGCTTTTGCAGTTCAAGCAGAGCCACTCAACAGCAGCCTCATCGGCCTCATGTAAGACGGGCATTCCGCCTGGAAAGCGAGTTGTTATACAATTTGCGGTATCTAATGTACGGTAACAAGTCTTTATGGCATCATTGTAGCAGATGAGGCTGCATGTTGATGCTCACTAGTAAGTAAATGTGTGGTCTGAAGCAAGCTCAGTGCTCAGTCTATTCTTGTTCATAGTTTTCATGGCCAATGGTGAAAAACTCGACCCACCCGGGCGACCCACATGCGTGACTGACAATGGCAGCAGCAGTGGTCTGCTTACTATAATAATTTATGGTAGGCCTACTCTTAGTCATAAACTCAGTAGGCCTATGTCTAAACCGTTACTAAAGGTAAAAAAGGCGGATTACAGTGGGTTGCACGGCATTGGCAATATGACGTTCGTGTAGGCCCTACCTGATAGGTCGTTTATTGTTAATAATGTTTTTCGCTTTATTTACTGCGAATCAGGTAGACCTTCTATGGAAGGCCCAGCGTATACACTATACAGTGTAATATGTGTCATTTCGTTGTTGTTTTTATAGTTGCCTGCAACGGCGATGCGCCATGTCAAAATGGAGGAACATGCATCCAAGGAAACTCTGAACCTTGTCTTTGCCCACCTGAGTTCACGGGAACATTCTGCGAATTCAGTAAGTAGTGAAGATCATGCGTTCGCTAGTGTAGGTGACTCTCCCCCGGGAACGGGTAAACCCGTGGGTTGGGAAAACCCGCAGACCCCTATCGTATACCTACGAAGGCAAACCTGCAGATGCTTAAAGGTTGGATATACGTGCTGCAACAATAATAGCGTTATCAGGGGCATTCTTACGGTATAATTAATTTGTTGTTTCCAGTGCTTCCAGGATAAGACTAACGTGCAACTCGTCTAAATTAAAGCAAAGTAATTTGGTTTTACATCAAAGAAACTTGATTATTATCAGGGAATGATATAGAAATTTATTTACTCGGTCGTTTATTTGAAAACACTAAAACCAGATAATTAATTCGTATAACAATACTGTTTTGTTTTATTATTTTCAGGCTCGTTAACTACAGAGTCGCTAACTGCTGCAACCATGGCTGATCATTAGAAGTTCTTTGCGTTTAATATCGCACCACGAGTTTTTGTGCAATTATTTTATAAACTTAAACAAAACGTTTACCATAATGGATTAAAATATACGAACGTTTTCAATAGGTTACCTTGGATATGATTAATTAATCGTAAGCTTGGTCAAATTAATCACGTATGCTAAAAACAAATTCTAGAACTCTTATGATGGCGCAGCGTCAATAGTCTCTATCGCTAATAATGTATGATCACTGCGATAGGCTATTAGCAAAATTGCATTAGCAAATCCCGATCATAATAACATTATTAATGCGAAATTTAGCCTATTTACTAAACTTCAACGCTTGAATCAGAGGTGTCTGACTATAATAGGCCTATAACTATTATAGCAAACTATATAGCAAATAATTATATGCATTGTATATAAAGATTCACTAACTGTTTAATCATTGTAGCCTATGCCTATTTCTTTGTATCGTTCACTAAGTTTTTGGCGAAACTCTTACTGTTGCTGTAGAAAATGGTGTCACTTGATGCCATTTTGGATAACCATGAAAACGCAGTTGCCATAAGCGAGGAACTGCGAAAAGTTGCCTTTTGTAGGCAACGCACTGACACTGTCGCATACCCTCAACAGCATTTGAGTTAAATACATGTAACAATCAATGGTATTTTAAGAGGGTCTTTCGCTTCAACTTCCCCATAATTTCTATTATAAGTATCTACTATCAACCTCTTTTCATGTGTACCCTAGCTGCGTTTTAGGATTGTATTATAATATATCCCAGATATTGTAAGCTTAAACCGTTTTGTCACTGATTCATGACATCAATAATGACACCGGATGCTTAGTCGAAGCCTCTAAGGCCTAACCGATGACTCTATTCAAAGTTTGTTCGTGCATAAACAACTGTAAAATTAGAGGATGATCTTAGAAAAGTAAAACGACTTGGTCTGTCTAGAAGCAAGCAGTAAGCCCGGTAAAAAAATTAATATCGTTTTCCAGATTCTAGTTGCAGGTCAATAATTGTGCAAACGCAATATTATATTGATGGATTGCCACAGTTATTGCCTGTATCACACTCCATCAACAAGGAGAAGACCAAGACAAATGATGTCAGATTGGATTACAACAAAATAGATTTAGAAAGCTGAAGGAAAAGGCTCAACACATAAGAGGAATGGCGACGTCGGACCATTTGAGCCTGACTATATACTTATTATTACCGAGAATATCCATATTTAATTATTATTGGTTCATTTGATAACAGGCTGACAATTAAGCCGCAACGTAGAACATCACAAAAGAGCAAATAAAATTAAAGGAAAGCGAACTAGTGTTAGTCAAAATTATCCGGCTGTGTGTTTGAATGTTGACTTCATATAAGACGTTGAAGTGATTTATTTTATATGAGGTCTATACAAGAGACCCTTCATCGTAAGAGCGTGCTGCAATCATCCGATATCAGTAGCCTACTCGGTAGACCTATGTGCCTAAGTACCGCGACCCAAATTCGCAAACTCTTTGGTCTCTCTTATCTTATATTCATTTCTACGTAGTTGAGTTTTACCAAGGAAGTAACACAACTGTTTTGAGACATTAAATAATCAGCGAAGGCACAAGCATTATTCGAACAGTTGGCGGCAGAGAGAGAATCTGTTTACATATGCACTGCAGACACCAATCAATAATTATTTCATCTGTGAAACGGAGTTTTGCTTTGTAGACTGCGAAAACAAACTCGATTTTTTGAAGCACCCAGACAGTTAACCCAGGTCTCTCATAGTTATACAAAGCTTCGAAATTTGACCATTTACTAGAACACACAATTTATAGTTTTTAGTTTAATATAATAGCTTATAATTGCATCTTAGAAGTATTTAATCAACATAATAGCCTATAGCCAAAGCTAAACAGGAACCTTAGAACCTTAGAACCTTAGTCCTTCCCGTGCAGCTCTGCACATCGGGCAACGCAGCTCCTCCACTCCACTCTGTCCAGGAATATTTGACTCAAATTGACTAACATATAAAAACCAGAAGAGTTTAATCTAGGCATCAATGACAAGTCTCAGGAAAGGCCATTATAGATGGTGGGACCCCCAATGGAAAAGATGTGGCCATACCCAGGTGTGGGTTCACGCTACCAAAGACACCCGGAGGCCGAAGAGCGAAGAGCTCGACGGGTTGCGAGGCCAGAGACAGATCAATAAGGATCAGACATGCGCAGGCTAATGGAGCACAACAAGGAAAACACTACCAAGAAGTGCAAACACTCGGTTAGAGTCTAGGAGATACGCTGAGAAACAGGGAGCCAGTAATGGGCATCAGGAATATAATTAGCCTATAGGCAAAGACAGAGGCATAGTTATTTAGGAATGGGACTATTTAAACTATATAATGAGGCGAGCAGCTGAACGAAAAAACTCGATCAAGGAGCCCAATAATTAGTCTAATTGGACTTGAATGGAGCACTTCCATAGGCCAGACTGTTTGGAAAAGTATGGTGAAAAATCACTTCAGTGCAATGTGTAATTGCACATGTAGGCCCTACATGATTTTATGGGGCGTTTGGGAAAGAGAGGAAGAGGAGAGCTGAAGAACTCAAGTCGAAAATCTTGTAGACGAGGTTATAACTATATAGACTTTTATAGAGGGATCGATAGTAAACCATCTTGAAAAATTCTAAATGACGAATAACCAATATTTATGACTTGTCATTTTTTAAATCTTATTCTCATAGCAATTCATTCATGACTGTTGGACTTTAAAACGAACATAACCTGGGACTATAAGTATTACTTAGTATGGGCAAATAGAACGACCGATATTATAGACCTTGCTCGAGAGCGTTGATAGGGCTGATGCCAACTCATGATAACATAGCTGCCTGCGTGAATAGCGGCGCCAGCTACAACATTTTCATCAGGTCGCGACTGTGTCTTGAGCATTATTCATTCACCAAGTCGCCGAAATTAAATGTATGATAGTAAGCTTCAAAAGAGCTTTTGGCAGGTCATTAGGCAAGTCAAGAGTTCAATAGACAGGTCACATGACCTGTCGCGACCTATGGTGGTGGCGCCACTGATCTGTGGCAAACTGTTGTCAATAGTCAATACCAACATAAGACTTGTGTTCCAACAACCGATACGTTTAGGCCTATAGGCTAACTATGTTCGAGAACATAGACGTGACATACTGTGATTGGCCTACATAGCTGTCTGTTGCAAACCGCTGTCAGTATCAAAATAAATTTAGCTAGAGTTGTTTGCTCATATTTCGCACATTATTTTAGTAATAGGTTTGTCGCTACTTTCCTGTAACCCAGAAAAAGCAATTGGACAAAATTTGGCAGGTAATTAATGGTTATTACACTTTATTGTCAACAATGAATTTATAAAGCGCTACTCTAAAGCCAATCGCATGACAGTGGCCAATTCTGGGTAAATAGTAACATTAGTAGGCTATAATTGCGGGTCAGAGGGGTCGCCAAAAACTAGGCTGGAAGTTCCGAGTACGATTGCCATAGTTATCAGGTTTTCATTCCCGCCATTAGGCCGCCAAAGGCGCGAAATTTCGCCACGTCTTCTGGTAAATATACGTAATCCAGAATCAGTTTTGTAAATAAGGCCTACATGTAAGTCGCGGTATATTAAGAGTTGAGGTTTCCTGCAGTGATGTGTGCTGTGGGATAATGTCTAGTCAGCTGGTGTACCATTTTTCATAAATAATTGTTAATGCCGTTAAACATTTCGTCAGCCACTAAGTCCTTTAGACTTTGCGACAGCCTTCCCTATTCTGTCTAGTTTGTTGGACTTAACTTAGCCTACTAATCCACTTTCTCGCCTGCGGAGACTCTTTTTTTCATAGACGTAACGATTGCATCTTTCAAACCATAAGGCCTACAGGCCTAATATTTCTGGGTGGAAAAAATTCATTCCAGAATTTTGGGTTCGTCCATTTTATATAAACCTAAGTGGGACGTGTCGTAGGCCTATTTATCCAGGCCACGGAATATAAGGGCGTAGACCTCTATCGGTTAGGTGAATGTCTGCGGAAGGTACCCGGTAGGCTCCCCTATTTATTCTTCGTTGATCTTTCGGTTCTAACGTATTTTTCTCAACATGTTTTGCTTACTGGTTTCTCATCTTAATAAGCTTCAAGACATATATTCTTGCACAAGAAAGCCTTTTTATCACGAACACAACTTCCATTGCATTTAGATTGAGAGCGATAAATAAACAGAAATTGCGTGCCAAGTTTTGCTATGCAGGCCTATAATTAATATTAATTTTAATTACGGCAATAGGAAACTAAACATTTAATCGCTTCCATTGACTCAACATTCTGGTTTTGTCCAAACAATTATTGTAGGACTATATAACGAAACTCTTGTCATCACAGCCTATGAACGATTGCAGCAACTGTACATCGATGGCCAACCTCAATCTTTGGAAAACGGAGTCAATTGGAATTTGCCAGATTACGCACAATTACAACCGACGAATCGATTAATTGCGCTGTATGCGGCTAACATAGCTGATACACAATGTGCAGGTGTATTAGCTTCTGTGTTTGACGGTTCTTTTCTTACTAACTATGAGTGGAAATGTTCGCCATATAATGGCGTAGGCTGGACAAATCTGGGATTCGATGACTCCAGTTGGCCAAATGCAACCGAGTACGGCAGCAACGGTGATCACAATTATTGCACTCAACAACAGTTCATCGGAAACATCAGCTCGGATTCTAGGTGGATCTGGACGAGCGACTTAAATGACTTTGTCGCTCATTGTCGAGGCTATCTACGTGAGTGCCGCTGTATGTTCTAACATACGAAAGTTTAAAATGATGACAAATTCATCCAGATTTATATACCATGGGATGTTAATGTATGTCATTGCACGCTCTTGTGTTTGTGTATTATTATACTATCTTAGACCGATCTAAATGATTCCAAGTATTTAGTTAAAGTCATGTTCCCATGGCATCTTAATTTAATTTTTAGTAGGCCTATGTTGGCATAAAATTAGTTTACATTTAGCCTATATACATGTAGGCTGACTTTAAAGTTTATTGCTGTTCACTTGAAGGCCTAAAAATAATGCATTGTCACTCTTCAAGAATTCACTCGGCATAGGCCCTATAATTAGGCTAATTGTCTCGTTTTCATGTGAAGCCTAATAATATTTAAAGATCTGCTTTTTTCTTTATGCTATGTTTTGATGCATTCTTTTAATTTGCAAAAAGAATTATTTTTACTCTCAGCATTTTGCGAGAATTCCTCTCCGTGTTTGAACAACGGAACATGCTTGAAGAATGATGTTAGATTCTGCGACTGTTTACCACAATTCACCGGCACACACTGCGAGACAGGTAGAGTGAGCTGATTATAAAGTTCTTGTTGACCAGTTAAAAAATAGACAAATGGATGACTTTGTGCGGAAAGTTAATGCCTCACAAAAAACAGTAAACATTAGCATTTGCATGCCTAGGCTACCTAATTGCTTTCTTAATCTAACTAGCCCGAACGTCAGTCGTGGCTCTCTATTGCATATTACCACCGTGAGTATTCTTTGACTTTCATATTTCCCCGACGCCGGTCACGCTGAGAACACCTGTGAATAATTCCAATAGACGTTTTTTAAAATTCTTATATACGATAGATGCCATTATGAGCACATGCAGTTTTCTACAGAAGATGGCATCAGCGATGATTAAATTAAAATTAATGTTATTGGTTTACGCAGAGAAATGCAGTTCAGTCATTAATTCCTGTAAGCGTAATAATGCACTTATTAGTGGCATGCTAAAACTTAGAGTGATAATTTTTGGTAGGTCTCGTTGTAAATAACAAGTTAGCAGATTTCGCTTAATGCGAGTAACTTAATTTACTGTAAATGTAATGCCGTGTTGTGTAGAGTTGTACAATGAAACGCTCGTTATCACGGCATACGAACATTTGGCTGAGCTGTACATAGACGGTGAGCCGCAGATAATGGGCAGTGATATTATGGCATATGGCAATCACTAGAATCAATCCGATTACGTAGAAGTGCCACCAATGAGTCGATTAGTTGCACTGAAGGCCGACAGCAGCACTCAACCACTTTGCGGTGGAGTCTTGGCATCGATATTCGAGGCATATGCTTTGACAAACAGCAACTGGAAATGCACGACATCTATTGGTGGTAACACAGACTGGACTCATCTCGGGTACAATGATTCCGGTTGGTCTAATGCCGTTGAGTATGGAAGCAATGCCGAGGGTCATACGGGCTGTGCTCAGATGCAGAACATAGTAGACATAGATCCAAATGCTCGGTGGATATGGACCAGTAATCCGTCTTCCGACCTCACCGTATACTGCAGAGGTTATTTGCGTGAGTAAAAAAAACATTCAGTTGTTTGAGTTGGCTGCTGAAGTTAATTTGAGCATAGTATCCCTGTTAGTTCCAAATTTCCCGGTTAAAATAATTTATAAGATTAATTATTTCTTGCAGCACAGCGTACTGCCTATCTCAGAAATACGGCCAAACGTACAACCACATCTGCACATAGACCTTTCGGAAGCGAAGCATACTTAAATCTGCCCTTTGATTTTTGTACTACAATACATTCCAGTGCAATATTGATAGAGTAAATACTGCTTCCGTTGGCAAATAATCTTGAGAGCAGTATAATTGCTAAAAGAGGACTGCATGAAATTTAAAAAAAATTAGTGTGCACAGTGTAAAAACATTTTTTTACAATGAGCTGTTTGTGGTAACTGTTGGGAAACATTAATTGACTCTTCACTAACATAGTGTTCGTGTACAGTAGGCCTACAATCTACGCATTTGTCGTAGGAAAAATCCAGATGATTTCAATTTCACCACCGAAGCATAGTCTAGCCTACTTCTCAAATAGTAGGCCTACGCATCTATTTATGGCGACTATTTTAATTGTCAGCTTTGTGCGAAAACTCTTCTCCGTGTTTGAACAATGGAACTTGTTTGGTGAATGATGTGAGATTCTGCGACTGCTTGCCTCAATTCACCGGCGTATTCTGTGAAACATGTTTAGGTGAGTTGATTTTCAAGTTTCTTTCCAATTTAAACCGAATATAGAGATATAAATTGCAAACTAGATTCTATGAAATTTTCCTTAAAAAGTAAACATAGAGTGTAGACAATCTGCGATTGACAGTCTTGGCAACCAAAAAGTCTCTACTTTGTTCAATCGGTTCCAAGTAGCCTATTCAAGACGCAGACAACGTAACCATGTTATCCCTCGGGCTACCAGGGGGGGTGGTATCCACCCCCCTTCCTTAGGTTTTTCCAAATCAAACTTTTTTGTTAGGAATAAAATTTTGACGTTTTAGGTAGCTGTAGAGGATTCACTTGCACACATTTTGAGCTAAAATGTGTGATGATATACCATACCATTCAAACGTTATACCCGATATACCCGAGGCACCGGGGGGGGGGGGTGGATACCACCCCCTTAGATTATCGGCTGTATCTTATCCGTCCTTTGACATGAAGAGACACCAATTACACCATTCTGTAGAGGGAATGTGGGGCTACATTGTGGTGGTCACGGAGTTGTCTTTGGACAACCGGAAGTGCTCAAAATAAATTAAAATATAAATAAAGGTGTTTTATTTTCATAAAATTTTCATGTTTTTCCTATTAAAAATTATTCATAATTTATTTTTTAAGAGAAATAAATTATGTCATTCTATAGAGAGCATTCAGGGCTATTTTTTGATACCAATTAATTTGACATTTGATGACCGGAAGTGCTCAAAATAAATTTAAGTGTGGGAAAATGTTGGGTTTTTTTACAACGCAAACCGATAAGTCTGCGTAAACGTTTTTCAGCATGTTTTACATGTTTTTTCTCTTTTTATTGTAACTAAAACTAACTTATTACTAGTTATTATAGTTGAATATTGGACTTTATTATATGTAAACTATTTTTAATTAAATAAATTATGTTAAAAACACACAGAATCTAATATTTTGGTTATATTTTGTGGAATCGACGGGTGCCTACGGTAAAAAATTCATAACTTCGGGGTGCTTTCATATATTTTAAACCTAAATATGCCATTTTGTGCAGAAATGAATGCTGAATCCATAGGTGTATTACAA
The DNA here is from genome assembly GCA_945859605.1 of Lumbricus rubellus. NCBI lineage: Eukaryota > Metazoa > Annelida > Clitellata > Crassiclitellata > Lumbricidae > Lumbricus > Lumbricus rubellus. The sequence continues at coordinate 25,543,715 of OX243820.1, read as the reverse complement.
GTTATGATATCTCAAACCAAACCCAAAATCCAAGGGGGGGGGGTGGTAACCACCCCCCCTTGGTAGTCAGTGTTACAAAAAAAGCTTGGTAGCCTGAGGGTTAAACATGTATCTGCATTAATTAGGTCGTCACAGACGTGGGCTCCTTCTCGCGATGTTCCCTAGCATGAAGAATTAGCTGCTGGAGCTGATGCTAGGCTGATTCGTGCTGCAATGCTAAATGTCAATCGCGTACCGAAGAACCTGTTTCCACATCAAGCAAAAATTACTTTAGCCTATAACTTGCACCCGAGACTGCATTCATTCGTTCAACCAGTATAGGCTACGATGTTAACTTTAGGCACATTCCGGGGTCCTCTTTGCCGGCCATCAATGATACTGTTATGTTGTTATGTTCACATTAATTTTGCATCAATCTAAGGTACTTCTACATGTGACTGGGTGCGGTGTCTCACCCGGCTTTGTCTCTTTTTTTAATGAGCAAAAACCGCTACGGAAATGTGTTGAAAAATATGGATGTGAATGAAAATATATAATTGAGTACCGTTTTTTAACTTGGCTCACTGAAGCAATTGTCAACCAACTAATGCATACATGCAGTTGTTGCTATCAATTGTATCCAAAATGCTACCTTCATCCGGTTTGTGAAGGGCAGAGTAGGTCAATTATTTCTTCATATCTGCGTCACTTAGGCCTATACGCAGAGACGTGACTATGATATTTAGTTTTTACTTTATCATTACTGCAACAACGTTTTTAAACCTATGATTACTATTGGAGCGCATTTATTATGCTCCTCTATCTAATGAAAAAGCATCAATCGATGGCGCTTATAATTAATGAATGAAAGACTCGCTGGAGGTCTTTACACGGTAGACGTCTCAGAGAAAACTCGAATTTGTAGTATCCCAATGCTCCAGTCAATTCTTATTAAAATGAAAGACCGTCATCGTATACCATTCAGGCTTCATTAGGTAGGTGCTAACTTGCCAAGGGTGCTTCAGCACTCCGTCCCGCAGTTTTGAGGCCCCTCATTTTCTGAAGTGATAGCATTAGCGATAATGCTGCAACATTAATTAATTCCTGGTCATTGTCGACGAAATTTATGTAGTTCATACCCACTAGTATGCTAAGCAAGTACACATAGTATAATTATTAGGCTATGTGCCTGGTGGACCGAAGGCAGACGAAAGGTGTCCGGAAGGTCATTACAGCCCTCGGGCTAGCACTAATGTGGCCCTGACGCCATTGGTCTCAATGCTTTTTGCAGATAGATGGTATTAATCCAACTTAATCGCAATTTGCTTTATTGCCTCATACTCGGCATCCAGTGTTTATTAAGCGTATAAGGCGGAAACAAATGTGGTTAAAATTAAGCTAAATGTAAAATTTAAAAAAATAACTGTTAACTGCCTCTGAGATTTTGAAAGATATCCTTATTAGCACCATATAGGCTTTCAATTCTAAGCGCGTTTCCGTGTCCGAAGGTCAAGCTTTCGCAATTTTGGCAGTAATAAATGAATGCAGTTAGCCTGTGCGATGATAATGTCAAATGCGTTGTTTAGTAAAAGTTGAAGTCGGTTTCATGCAATACAAATTTTGGACATCATGTTGAACCAACAACTCGGAAAGCTCAAAGTAAGAATTGCCTTTATGGTCGCAGAACTGTAATTAATATTTTGCTAATTTAATTTTTCCTTAATTTTATATTGCTATTATAACATTCTAACTTCCGCTATTGGATTATATTATGAGTTTGTTTATCAGTGGAACAGAAAACTAGTGACCAACATATTAACATGGTTTGAATCAAATCTTGCGACAATCATAATGATTGATTTTTGCATAGTCTCGCATAAATTCTTTACACGAATGCATGCTATCTAGACCAGACCAATATAACCAATAACTGAATAGGCCTACTTCATTTGGGTCATCATTTATTATGAAGCAAAAAGAAATACACGAACTGAATAATTCTTATAGACTTCCAAAAATTGCTGGACTTTGATGGATGCTGCAATGTTAAATTATGTTAAATTACGAGTTTATAGGATTTCCCATACCATTAATTTTACTACCTTCTCGGCATTAAAGGGTATGCTGTATAATTATAATTGTATAATTATAATAATATTTATGTTCCTTCTACAAAACTATTTCAAAAGGTTGAGTGATGAAGTGGTTGACCGAAAGCTGTCTTGCGAGAAGAAACTGGTTTTTTGTTTCACCACATTTGCGAAAAGATGTCTTCAATCGAGATCAACTGAGACCGCAGACGGATCAATATCGTTGCTGATAGAAAATCTGAGGTTCGTGTATGGCGACACGAGGAGGCACGGCACACGTGAAGATGAATTCAGCGTTGCGTACCGTAGGCCTATAGCATTAATATACCTCCTACAACACAACTTACATGTAACTGTGGCTTAACGGGCTTTGCTTTGCGGCGATCGTTGACATCATGCGAAGAGACACTTGACACGCTCTGCTACCAGGCAGCGTAGAGCCTTCTCGGTTGTTGGCCCGTCCACATGGAATGGGCTCCCGCTTGCGCTACGCTTAGTATACCTCGGAATAATTTGCCTACCTTCTACCAGTTACCTAAGACCTATCTTTTTAGCCGTAGCTGGGCTGGGAGCGCCTCTGAGTAGACTTCTTGAAGAGGCGCTATATAAGTCTTCGGAATGAATGAATTAATGAATGGATGACTGTGGTGACTGGATGATATTAGTATACATGCAGGCTAATGCTGTTGCTAACTATTATGTTCTTAAACACTGCTATTTTGTTATGCAGCCAGGAATTTCTCCATATGAACAAAAGTGCCTGCCTACTGCTACTAAGCGTTCAGTGTGCAAGGCCTTCTGTGACAATTTATGAAATAGGGCCTATCAATTCTATGGAATCTTTAGAACTAATAGGCTATTTATGTGCATTCGCGTTTCAAATAACTAGGTTTTATACTTTGACAGTTGAGAATTGAGATAATATTGCAAAATTCTATCCGAGCTTCATAGCCTACGGTTTTTCACGTTTAACAGAGTGTGAAACTTGGCAATTTTTTTTTATTGAACTGTTTCCATTGAAACTCTGATTGTGTCCTAAATGTCATGGATGGAATTATGGAGCATAATCTTAACGTTACTGGTCTTGCTAATAACAATTATTGTGCACGAAAGTCTCCTGATATTTTCCAGTTTGAATGCAGACGTATTATTGTTATAATTTTTATAATTTTATTTTGACATTATTTTTGTCCCGAGGTTTAAGTTTACAGGATCTCTCATGGACTTCATTACCTGCCCAGTTTTTTATGCCTAGGTATTTGGGATTCCTCAGGGATTTCATTACTGTCCATGTCATCATTGTCATGTCATTCCGCCATCGTCGCTCTGCGACGGCTGGATGCAATTATGAAGATATGTTTATGAAGATTCATTATCATCAGGGTAAAGTAGCAGTTTACAAGATTGCATTCTTCAGGTTCAAGTAACCTAGCTATTTTGGACTGATATCATTTCACCATCGACTACCGGTAGGTCTACTGACTTCTTCAGCCTTTGCAGATTTCCGGAGCGGTTATAAGCACAACAAGAGCCAAGATGGCCACAATGCGAGACTGATACGGTAGTGCTTTAGTCTATGCAGGTTTACACAGGTTTGCATGTGCAACTTTCGGTAAGTTGATCACTTATTTTCAATAGGTCTAGATACTAGACTACTTTAAAAAACTGACGAATATGCCTATATTATGACGTAACTAATCACGCAACCTTATCTTGAAAATTTTGGTCGTTGGACGTTGGACCTGTCTGTATAGGGGTTTTCAAACTGTGGTCCGCGGACCCCTGGGGGTTCGCGGCTTGTTGCCAAGGGGTCCGCAAAGCATGTCCAGAAAAACAAAAAAATAGTACATTTGCAATGTTTTATTTATCATCTAAAATTATATAAAAAAATAACTGAGTTATAAAACAACTGAGCTATAAAAACATCTGAGCTATCTATGGTTATTACTTACTGGTGGCTAGTCATCGATTTGTCTAGTAACAACCTTTTTGCTCATTAAACGAATATATAATTATACATAACATTAGTTCCTTCTGGTGCTATTTTAGTGCACGTTAGTGTAATTGTGACGTACCAACAGAGACGTCATTGCTGCTAGACGGAATTGCTGCTATATTTTCAAAAATATAATATTAGGCTAATATTTTCAGCGTTCTTCAAGACCATGGATAAATTTCTAAAGAGAAAAACTGATCAGAAATCAGAAGATTTTGACAACAAAAACAAATGTGAGAAAAAGAAAAAATTCCGCAAGTAGGCCTATGATCCACACTTTCCAGAGTAGGCTATTTTATTTCATTATGGTTTCATTGCAGACAGAACAAATTATGATTAACCTCTTTTTTGCGTTATGTCATGAGTGTGCAAACTCTGTCTAATCAGGATTCAATGAAACCCGTGAAATTAAAGCGCCATTTAAGGACAATGCATGCAAATTGCAGATGCTGCCAATAAAAGAAATATCTCGAGCGACAAAAGGAGCTGTAGGTCTAGGCTACTTAAGGCAGAAAGGTAAAATAACAGCTTTCGCCATGTGCAGTAAATGGGAAAACACTATGTGAATCGTATTTAGTAGCATTGCGAATAGCACGAACGAGAAAGGCTCACACAATTGCGATTGGCCAAATTTATTGAATAGGCCCATAGGGGTCCGCCACCTAACCACGACATGCTACGGGGGTCCCCACCTAATGCATTTAATTGGACGATACCCGACGAAGTCACCCTCTCTCCACTCAATAGTCTAATTGCCATCTCTGCAATAGACCTAACGGAGACGTGCGCTGGCATAATCGCTTCCGTCACTGGCGATTACCTTGTTACTGATAACATCAGCTGGAAGTGCAGTTATATCCCGGATCCTAACTGGTATTCACTTGGATGGGATGATGCACATTGGCCTCCAGCCTACATTGTCGGTCCCAACAATAACGTTACTTGGCCTCCAGCATGTGAAATACTGACAGGTATTCCGTCCATCAGTCCTAATGCCAACTGGATTTGGACTGACAGTATTCCGGACACACCGTATTACCATCAAATCATCTACTGCAGAGGATATTTACGTGAATGCTTTCAAATAGAAATAACACAATAAAATAATAGGCTAAAGTGATGCCCCTTGTATACCTTCGCTATGACATTGTGTTGAGAAGAGCGACGACATGATGATCTGTCCAGTCGTGAATTCAAACTGGTTGGCGAAGATGCTCTCGTGCGGAATTCGATTCCAGAATACTTGGCTGTGCATTTCATACCTCTCTGAAATCTGCATCAGTTCTAGTAAATACCTTGAATAGGCACTATATTCGGTTATTTTGATTGACTGATTGAATATTTCGAACACCCGCGTTAATTTAACTTAAAGCGAGGTGCAATTACTGAGACACATGAATGGTATGTAGCGTTCTAACACTTAATTCACAGTAAAGAAGTAAGTTAGTCGTGTCTTATCTTGGTTCGCGGACGTTTCGTCCACGGACGATTCGTCAACGGACGATTCGTCCAGCGGTGGTAGAGTAAAAATAGATTGATGAAAAGAATTCTTGCAGCGTGAAAGCGGGATTAATGAAAATATGTTTTCCTGAAATGGAAGTGGGATTGATGAAAAGATTTCAGAGCTTAAAGAGAAGTTTTTGGTGAAAAAATATAGTTTTTAGCGGAAATTTGATGAAAAACGTAGTTTTTTCTTAAATAGAAGCTGGATTGATTAAACAAATTCTTTCCAAAATGGAAGTTGAATCTGCGAAGCACAGTTCTTGCTCAAATAGAAGTTGGAACGATTATTTGAACGCGTGTCTAAACGGAAGCAGGATTTATTCAATTTATTCCTTGTGACGAATCGTCCGTTGACGAAACGTCCGCATACGCTTATCTTTTGACCCCGCCGGCTCTTTTTCAGAGGGCGTCTGACATAATTATGTATGTGTGTTGGCGCTGTGCACTTGTTATAGCGCTCCGTCAAGATTTATACTCTGAAGCGCTGCCGACTACAGCGCGGACACTGAATCGTAGTTTCACGCCGGAGCGCTGAGCAATTGCTAGTGAAAGACTTTCCCAAGGTTCCTAGATGCGGGCTCGAGGTGGATTCGAACCTGCAACCATCCGGCTGCAAGGCAACGAACATGCCCACTACACCACCACGTCCCATATGGCCAACATATGCATTGCATAATTAAAGATCTAAATATAACTATTTCATCATTGTGTTTCTTTGTTTCGTTTGCAAAGTTTTCGTCGAGACTCTTACTGTTGTTGTAGAAAATGGTGCCACTTGACGCCATTTTGGACAACCATGAAAAGCAGTTGGTGTAAGCGATGAACTGCGAAAATTGCCTTTTTTCGACAACGCTAATGGGCCATTGTTACATACACTGTCGTAGGCTATATCCTCATAAGCATTTCAGTTAACTAACAATAATTATTGATTTTATTTTAATATGAGGATCTTTCTCTTTAAATTAGCCCTCATCATAATTTATCTCATAATTATCTATTACACTGGACAACAAATTTTAACTTTTTTTTGTTTCCGAAAAATCTTTGACAGTTTTCTATAGAATTTGACGTGCTGAACACGATGGTGTGCTCAGAATTGTTGTATCACGTAAAGTTTTTGAGAAAACAGCATGCAATATTCTAACTTAAATGCTCATTTATTGCATATAATTTACAATATACTATAACTTAATTTTTTTACTTCTGAAAAATCTTTGACTGTATTTTTATACAGAATTTGACGTGCTGAACACGATGGTGTGCTCAGAATTGTTATATCACGTAAGGTTTTTGAGAAAAACAGCATGCAAGATTTTAACTTACACGCTCACATTATAATTGTACACATTTACAATATACTATAATTTAATTTGAATGAACAACAAATCTTTATAACAGTTCTTTCTCATAATATTGATGCTGATGATGACTGTATCACTTAGAAAATAATTATTTGGAAACATGAAATTAAAGTTTTCACAGTTATTTCTTGTTTAGTTGCACATGTGCAATGTACGGGGTGAGCCAAAAAAAGGGGCTCTTAGGTTTTTGGCCAATATCTTGGCCAAATGTAAGAATTTCGACATGAAATTTTACAGGCTTAAAGAAAATTCATATTTACACCAGATGGCCAGATTTCAATAAAATATTTCAAACAGAACAAAAGTTATACAACTTTTAGGGAGGCCAACCACTGTTTTCTTGACGATTCCAAAACGTCACGAAAATTTGAAGATTTCTCAAAAACGTTACGTGATGGGACAATTTCAAGGTGATTTTCGTGATCAGCAGCAGAAACTGCATAAGAAACACATGAAAGTGTCCAGGAAGCAAAATCACTGTTGTCCAGTGTTATCAATCCCTTCATGCATGTATAACTTACCCTGCAGCTACCTTCTATGACTGCTGAGCGAATGTATTATGGGCTATACCAGACATTGTAAGCTTAAATATTTTGTCCCTGATCGATTGCATAAAAATTACCCCGGATGTTTAGTTTTAGGCATCGCCGATAAACCTATAGATAGCATAGATCTATAGTTAGTTCGTGCATAAACAACTGTATAATTAGAGAATGATCTTAGAAGAGTTAAATGACTTGGTCTGTCTAGAAACACGCAGGTTAAGCGGTAAATATCGTTTCCAGACTAACTTCAGGTCAATAATTGTGCAAAGGCATCATTATATCGATAGGTTGTCACAGTCATTGCCTGTATCAGTAGTATCACACTGCATCAACAAGAATATGGCAAAGACAGATCATGCTGGATTGGATGACAATAACTGGAAATGAAAGCTCAAGGAAGAGGCACAACAGGAAAGTAGAATGGCAACGTCGGACCATTTGAACGTGCCTAGGAGGCAGAAAACAATATAGGCTAAGCCTAAATAATAATATATTATGCAGCCTGCAAACTACTAAAAGAATATATCTAGCCTATATAAATAAAATATATAACTGCGCACGCACGAATCTTCGGGCGCAAGGATCTCGGTAAGTCAACTCGGAATCGGTCGAATCGAAGTGAAAGTTGTTTTTGTCGTAAAAGATTTTGGCAAAAATATTTGAAGTCATGGACCGATTCTTTTCAAAATTGCAGCAAAACGTTCCGTTAAAATAGGCTCGGGTTTGCATAATGCTTTTTTCCTAAAATCTTTTACAACAAAAAAACAACTTTCACTTCGATTCGACCGATTCCGAGTTGAATATGCGCTATATGAGCCTTGCGGAACCACCATTTTGAAACGCGACCGAATTCGGCGAAGGCATAATATGGACGGTTTGAATTTCAACTCGGAATCGGTCGAATCGAAGTGAAAGTTGTTTTCGTTGTAAAAGATTTTGGCAAAAAAGCATTATGCAAACCCGATTTGACCGATTCCGAGTTCAAATTCAACTCGCCCATATGCCTTCACCGAATTCGGTCGCGTTTCAAATGGTGGTTCCGCAAGGCTTAGGCCTATATAGAGCATATTCAATATAGATTCAGCACATTCAATAGCGGCCGTCTTGCGTACGCGTTTCCGCGTCGCTATCGGGAAAGGGCGGTGTGAGAGAGGAAAGGAGGGGGAGGGAGCGGGACGAAGAGGGGGGTGAGGGAGCGGAGGGGAGGGATGGAGGAGGGAGGGATGCAGGGAGGCAGAGGAAGGGACGGAGGGAGGGGGACTGGAAGGGGAGGAGGGTAGGGTGCATGGGAAGTGGTTGGGAAGGGAGGGGGACTGGGACGGGAGGAGGTAGAGGGGAGGGGATTGGACGGGGAGGGGTGGCGGAGGGGGAGGGGAAAGGGGAAGGGAAGGGGGGATAATGAGGGGAAGAGGAGGTCGAATGGAGGTAGGGACGGGTTGTTGGATGCTCTTTTCAGCCACAGCAACGCGGGGATGGAGGTAGGGGGACTGGAAGGGGGAGTAGGGTAGGGTGCATGGGAAGTGGTTGGGAAGGGAGGGAACTGGGACGGGAGGAGGTAGAGGGAAGTGGAGGGGATTGGACGGGGAGGGGTGGCGGAGGGGGAAAAGAAAGGGAAGAGGAAGAGGATAATGAGTGGAAGGGGAGGTCGAATGGAGGTAGGGACGGATGGTTGGATACTTGGATGCTCTTTTCAGCCACAGCAACGCGTGGCCGGGTACGCTAGTATATTATATGTAATTATTCTTTCATTAGTTAACGGGCTGCAAAATCTCAACGTAGAACATTACACAAAAGAGCAAAATAGATTGAAGAAAAATGTTCAGTGCAATACAAGAAATAATCTGTGTCCTCATAGGCGGAGACTTGGTCCAATAGTTGAGGGGGAGGACGAACGAGAGGCCGAAGGACAATCGCCGAGGCGTGACATGTTGGGCTTACGGCTGAGTCGCCGACGACATTTTCGTGCACCAAATTTTCTAACGACCTTTATGTTTTAGTCATTTTGGCCGTAATCTCATGAAAAGGTATATTTTCCCTACCAAAATAGCTCGGATGACTTTTTTTTAGTCTTGAGCGTTATGAATGGTATAGGCCTACGACCTTGCCAAGCGTGGAGCACCCGGTTATTCACGAGCGCTGCGTTGAGTCACAAGGGTTAGTCCCGGATAGATTAAGATATAGGCCTATAAGCATGTTTGCATATTGTGTGCTTGAGTAGCGGTATCGACTTCATATTTAAGTGATATAAACGAGGTCATGACAGGAACCTTTCGTCGGAAGAGCGTGCTCAATCATCGGATACCGATACGTAGCCTACTCAGAATGTTTATAAATTGCCGGGACAAAATTTGTAAGCTATCTATCTTCATTTTCACGTAGGTCTACGTTTATCCTTTGTCAGTCAATCTCAACAACTGATTAGTCGAGTTAGGCCTATAGGCTAACAAGGTAGTAAAATAACTTGTTGAAAACATTCAGCAATCAAACGACAATTATAGGCTATTTGACACGTCTGCTTCCTAACGCAAAAAGTTCACGCAAAAGTTAAGAAGAAAGTGGTGAACATGAGACGTGGCAGTGATAATTAATAACTTGAGAATCGCCATGAAACCACTGCAATAAAACAGGTCATTTAAGACCTCGATGATGATCAATTAAGCATTACCTGCAACAAAATAATTTACTGCTTTCAGCATCACGCAAATAGAACATAATTATACAAATGTGGGGCGTGGTGGTGTAGTGGTGGCGTCGTTGCCTTGGAGCCGGAACGTTTGAGGTTCGAATCCACTTCGCCGCCTAAGGACCTTGGGCAAGTCCTTCACTCACAATTGCTCAGCGCTTCGGGGTGAAACTCCTATGCAGTGTCCGCTCTGCATTCGGGAGCGCTTCTGAGAAGAGAGAGAGAGAGATTGAAGGGGCGCTATAACAAGTAAACATTAAAAAAATCGGCAATCCTGTCAACGGCGGTGTTAAATTATTTCACACTCAGATTCAGATATGTTCGCCGATGACTCTACTTTGTGATGCGGTCGGTGGTGGTGGTACCACCACCACCACCACACCCACCACCACCACCATTACCACCACCACACCATCACCACCACGACGATGACTCTACTTTGTGATGCGGTCGTGGTGGTAATGGTGGTGGTTCGCCGATGACTCTACCTTGTGATGCGGTGGTGGTGGTAATGGTAATTACCACCACCACCACCACCACCACCACCACCACACCAACCACCATCACCACACCCACCACCACCACCATCACCACCACCATTACCACCACCACCACACCCACCACGACGATGACTCTTGCTAAAATTGTGGTGGTAATGGTGGTGGTGGTTGTGGTGGTGATGATGGTGGTGGGTGTGGTGGTGGTAATGGTGGTGGTGGGTGTGGTCGTGGTGGTAATGGTGGTGGATGTGGTGATGGTGGTAATGGTGTTGGTGGTGGTAGGCGTGGTCGTGGTGGATGTGGTGGAGGGTGTGATGGTGGTGGTGGTGGGTGTGGTGGTGGTACCACCACCACATCACAAAGTAGAGTCATCGGCGAACATATCTGAATCTGAGTGTGAAATAATTTAACACCGCCGTTGACTGCAGGATTGCCAAAAAATCAATTATGGGCCTTGGTAAAAAAATAAGCTAATGGAGTTAAAGAGAAACCATTGAGGGAATGTCGTCCCGCTGATAGGGTTACCCGTGCACATGAAAAACAAAACAACTGGTCGTCATGAAAAAATGTTATAGGCTAATGGTAATAATTGAAGAGCTTAGGGCCTACTAGTTAACTCAATCTTAAACATTAAATACAATGGATCATGGATGTCTGCATCGAACATAATAATTATAACCACGTATTAATACACAGTGGACAGTAAATTACAAAGGAAGTTATGGCGGGTTACAGAAATCTACAACCGATAAATAGCCACGGAGTTTTCTTTTGAACATTTGGTACGTGTAGGGTGTAGGCCAACAAGACGTTATATGGCCGAAATCAGTACGTCGTTCTGCCACGATATACAGGTCTAGCACACGGAAAAAGAGTAGGCTACAGATAGATAGCCTAGTTAAGTTAGGATTTAAAGACAAGTGCAACTTCAGCTGAGCAAATGTGTGCCAGAAGAGAGCTTAAGGGATCAGCGACGAAATGGCGTTCAAGTCCAGGGCTCCTCCTTGTTGCCAAAAAGCTGTTTAGAATCTATTGCCATCAGGTTTCACGTGGATAGAATAAATCAATTCTTTGAGTCAAGAGGAATGCAGTGTCGCTGAGGTTGCTGCTGTCTAAAAGTAAGGCACAAAAGCCATAAAGTTGACAGTTTTCCTTGATTAGACAATTTGAAATTTTTCATAATTTTTTCTCAGACAATGAGTTTTCTTTATGCAACTTGATTTATTTAGGTATAGGCAGGCCTAGGTCCTACGCTTATTTTCAAGATTAATATAATTAGGCCTATATGAAATATTTATGAAACCTTCACAGTTGATTAATGTCAGCCTAGAAATTTGCTAATAAATTGGAAAAACAAATTTTAGGCTGAATGGTGTTTGACACTGATTTTCATTAGGTAGAAATGACACTCGTTTCACACCTTAATGAAAAGCAAAAAGTCAGGCACTAATGGGTTAACTTTGTTGCGTCTTAAATTGCATGTTAGACTTAAAACCTTGTTTATGCATTTTATCTTAATCGACAAATAACACAGCTTTAGGCTACTTAGTAGACCAAAGTAAATTTTAAGTGACATTAATCTAAAATAGTTATATCTTATAAGTTATGACGACGCTAAATAATTAAATAATGTCATCAGTTGGCTGAATCCTTGAGAGTGCGGTGAAAATTTAAGGAATTCTAGACAAAAATAACAGACAGTAAATAAGTAAATAAAGTTAGAAATACATAAAAAACGAATAAAACGATAAAAAACTAAGAAATCAGGTTTTTCTGAAAACGTTTTTAAAGAAATATGCTAAAAACTGTGCACCTTAGACAAAGGCATCTAACCCTAACCTAGCAGAAATTTAGGCCTAGGCCTATAGCAAAAATACCGGCGGCGGCAGTAGGCCTATCATATTTAGGGCAGTCCCTAAATCACGAATTGACGGAAATCAAGGAAACCGTGAATTTCGCCGGTTGCCATGAATTTCGCCGTTTGCCGTGAATTTTGCCGTGATTTAGCCTACCGTGATTTTTCACATTTTCAGCACTTTTTTGTAAAAGACGTTAAAATGGTTGCGAAACACGGCAAAAATGGCGCCGACGACCAAAAACAGGGCGGAACCATTAAATTAATTCAAGAACTTCAGTTTTGGGGAGTGAACGACGTCGCTGACAAGTGAAGACTCATTCATAAATATTCGTTTATGCAACGATTTTAACGTGTTTTTACAAAACAAGTGCTGAAAATGTGAAAAATCACGGTGCCGTGAATTTTTGGATTTTTGCAAAAGTATGCCGTGATTTTTTCACTTTTTGACCGTGATTTTGGGACTGCCCTAATCATATTAAATCATTGCGAGTTTTGGATCCTAAATCACATAGGGCCTAATGGTTATTTTGGATAAACCGTGTTCAAAAGGAGCTAATTTATCACAAATCGATTAATTATAAGCTACCACTACAGACAACTCGAAAGTTGAAACACTGCTTATCAGTGACAGTGTGCTGACTATGAATGATAAAAGAAGCCAGAGATAAAGCTTCACTCTGTCGAACTGCATTCAGATTGAAAAGACCGTGACTTCGGCTTATCACTGCCATCTCAAAGCAACCTGCCCTTTGCATGTCATAAGTTTATAACACACACACACTGACTACCTGTTTTTACAATTAATTATTGCCTGGTGATATGTCTATCCGCATACAAAATGTTTAATGCAAGTTTCAATATTCTTGTTCTACTAAACCTGATATTGTTTTTCTGCAAACAGGAAACTAGAGGAAATTATATCAAAGGTAAATATTTGTGTAGGCCTATAAGATGTGGCTCGCATTAGATCTAACAATCTTCTAACAAGCTTGTCTGGCGATATTTTCTTAGCTGTTCCACGCCCGATATTTGTGTAGACATTTACCTAATACATTGCATTAGAGTCAACAGCTGACACTTATCCTTGGAAAATTTAGAATTATTTAGTTGCCTGAGACTCGTGAATACTTGAGACTGTATTGCTGAGGTATCGACAAATTTATGGAGAGCACAGATTAATTTTTGTTTATATACCGTCCACAGAAAGACCATTAATAGGCCTACAACTTTAAAAGCTACATGGCCATCGTATGGAACTATATTATATAGGATCTCAGCTGTCAGCAATGGATGCGAAATATGTATTTAAATATGTGCATGAGCATGCGCATGAGCCAGTGTTGAGGTCTTTGTTCATAGTTAACTTTAAAACATTTTAGTCTATCATGGGCAGAATTCTCATCAAGGTCTCGATCTGTATTATTATTATTATTTTGTTTGGGTTGAGTGTTGGCCAATGGCTATAATTATAGGCCTAATGTCAACATTAATATTATTTAACGCAGAGCGAATACAAAACATTTTTTATCAAGTTCCATTCTATACCAGATTAGTTTTGTTCTTCAAATATTCGTTGCAGAACTGCAAAACAAAACTCTTGTCGTCACAGCCTATGAACGATTGACGGAACTGTACATCGATGGCCAACATCAAACATTGACAAATGCACTCACTTGGAATGTGCCAGACTACATACAGCTACAGACGAACAATCGACTAATTGCGCTGAGGGCGGCTAACTTAGCTTATTCACAATGTAGCGGTATATTGGCATCTGTGTTTGACGGTTCTTTTCTTACTAACAATGAATGGAAATGTGTGACATATGATGATGTAAGTTGGACAAATCTGGGATTTGATGACTCCAGTTGGCCAAATGCAGTCGAGTATGGTAGTAATGGGGGTCACAGTAATTGCGATCAACAACAACAATTCATCGCAAACATCAGTTCGGATGCTAAGTGGATCTGGATCGACAACTTATCTCAGGTGGTCGCTTACTGTCGAGCTTATTTACGTGAGTGCCGCTGTATGTTCTCAAATACGATTTTTAAAAAGATGACAAATTCATCCAGATTTATATACCATGTGATGTTAATGTAGGACCTATGTCATTACCCGCTCTTGTGTTATGTGTATTATTAAGCTTATACTATCTTAGACCGATCTGAAAGTCTCCAATTAGGCCTATGTAGTTAAAGTCATGCTCACATGGCATTATTGAAGTCTCAGTAGGCCTATTATGTTGTCATGGAATTGGTTGACATTATTTTAACCTATATCATTTATGTTAGATAGGCTACGGCCCTTAGCCTACCTTTAAAGTTTATTGCTGTTCACTTAAAAGCCTATAAATAATGCATTCTCACTCTTCAATAATTCACTCGGAATAAGTTCTTGTCATTAATTGTCTCGTTTTCATGCGAAGCCTAATAATTAAAGATCTGCTTTCTTCTTTATGCTATGTTTTGATGCATTCTTTTAATTTGCAAAAAAGAATTATTTGTGCTGTCAGCATTTTGCGAGAATTCCTCTCCGTGTTTGAACAACGGAACATGTTTGAAGAATGATGTGAGATTCTGCGACTGTTTACCACAATTCACCGGCACACAATGCGAGACAGGTAGAGTGAGAGTTAATAGATGACTTTGTGCGGAGAGTTAATCCCTCACAAAAAGCAGTAAACGTTAGCATTGGCATGCCTATAGTTACTTTCTTAATCTAACGAGACCGAACGTCAAACATGTCTCTCTATTGCATATTACTATCATGATTCGGTATCCTGTAGGATATCAGGGTCAGAGGTCCCTATTGTATTAGAGAAGTACGGGGATAAACTAACTTATACTTACTCGCTAACTCACGAATAGAGCCTAACTAGTAAAGTATTATTATCCTGAAGATATAGAAACTGTTAATCCAGCGAGATTATCATTTGCATTCGCAACCTGGCTAAGTTCTAAATATCTTTTCCACTATTATTTACTATCCTATTTGAGCCTACGTCACACCGTTCTTATCGTTAGACCAATATTAAACTTACTTATTTACTTGCTATTAAGTTAGTACTCAGAGTGAGAACGAAAGCTGTATAATCGTGATGAAACCTCGACTCTATCTGTACTCAGAATTCTATCTACGACGACTGTGACTATCCTCCCTTATCCAGACTGGCTACCCACGCGCAATGAGGAAAGTAGTTTAACGACCGTGTATGACCAAAGGGCCTTTACAGTCGGAGGCAGAGTACAACCTCACACTCCACGTTTATATTGCGACCGAGCCACCCGCAGTAAAGATCCGAGAAATTAATCTCTGACCGGGAATTCACAGCGACATTCGATTATATAATTATGAGATCGATCTGTATTAGTGTACTGTTGCCAGCCAATCCCGTTCCACAGCATTGCACGATTGGCTTCCTGTTCTGGCTTCCTGTATTCCCCAGCCAATAGAATGAGTGAGTGCATGTGTGTGCGTGTTTCCATGACTGACGGAATGTATTCATCTCATTATGTCCTATGTCTTGTGCTTAAGTCATGTATCCTTCTCTATCTATACTTTTGTATATTAATGTAAATTATCCTTATTATATTACCACCGTGAGTATTCTCTGACTTTCCTATGTCCTCGGGGGCTGTCACGCTGAGAGCGCCTGTGAATAATGGCAATAGGCGTTTTAAAAATTCTTATAGATCTACGGTTCGATACGATGCCAATAAAATTATGAGCACAGTTTCTACGGAAGGTCGCATCAGCGATGATCATTATGTTATTGGTTTACGCAGAGAAATGCAGTTTAGTCATTAATTCCTGTAAGCACTAATGACCTAATTGCTCCTATCTGTGGCGTGCAAAACTTTGTGATAATGTTCTGGAAGATCTCGATGAAAATGACGAATTAACAGATTTCGCTTAAAATGAGAGTAACTTAAGTTACTGTAAATGAAATTCTGCTTATTACATCTGTAGAGTTGTACAATGAAACCCTTGTGATCACAGCTTACGAGCAATTGGTTGAGCTGTACATAGACGGTGAGCAGCAGCAGACGATAGTAAATGGCAACAACTGGAATACACCTGATTACATAGAAGTGCCACCAATGAGTCGTTTAGTTGCACTGAAGGCCAACAAATACGGGAATCCACTCTGCGGAAGCGTCCTGGCATCGATATTCGAGGCATATCCTCTGACGAACGGCAACTGGAAATGTACGACATCTAATGATGATGACACAGACTGGACTCGTCTCGGGTTCAATGATTCCGGTTGGTCTAATGCCGTTGAGTATGGAAGTAATGCCGAGGGTCATACGGGCTGTCCTTATATGGATAACATAGTAGACATAGATCCAAATGCTCAGTGGATATGGACCGACAATCCGTATTTCGACCTCATCGTATATTGCAGAGGCTATTTACGTAAGTACAAAACTTGCTATTATTTGGAGCTGACTATTGAAGTTCATTTTGTAAGCTTATCCTTTGTAGTTTCAAACTTATCGATTATAGTAATTGAAGAGCTGAGTTCCAAAACCTGTTAAGTAGAAATACCATTTTTTTGGAAAAGGCACTTTTTCATTTCCAATAAATTCTTGAAAAATAAAGAAAAATCTTTTGCAGTGAATTATTTGCCTTATAAATAGATGCTGTTTCATAAATATTTCACAAATCCAGGTAAAATTTTTAATAGTAAAAATAAGTCACAAAGTTGTAGGGCCTACTTAGCAGGTTTTGGCACAGTATTTCGTACTTAACAGGTTTTTACACAATATCAAACCTAGGCATACATAGAAAAGTTAATGATTTACTATGCTATTATAGGTATTAACGATATAGACCTACTATTGAAAACCAGAAAGCTGTCAAATATCAACAATATTTATTGTTGTAACCTTAAGGTGACCTTATTTTTCACCAAAAAACATGTAAAATTAAATTATTCATGAGAAAGTAAAGTTCTGTTGTTGTATTCTAAACAATCCAAGAACACTGATTTAGTTAGTGACTAACATGTAGGCTACCTATAGATAGCCTACTTCACTGTCGATATTCATCGAAATATTCTTCTATGTCATTGTTTTGCTCTTTTTGCCAGTTTCAGCGATTAATGCAAAAACAGGGTCAATGGGTCATAGAAGTTTTTAAGACTTTCACAGTCTTCTACCATGAAACACATTTTGTCCAACTTATTTAGCTGCAAATTGTGTATTTTGCACCCACGTTTAATAACAGTATTGATAGAAAACTCCCAAAAAAGTTGTGTTGTTGTCTACTTTGTTTTGCGCATAATACTTAGCCTACATAGTATTTTACCACATGGCTTCGCTTGGGTGACTTTTTCTTTTTACGCTTTTCGGTTTTTTATGCTTATGTGTCTTAATATTAACGCATCCTGACTGCGTTTAACCAGTGTTGTACAGTAACGAAGTAAAAGTAACGCGTAACTGTACTTAAGTAAAAGTTTGAGTACTTTCACATGTAACGAAGTATCGAAAAAATAAAATACTTTTACTTTCAAGTTTCAACGAAGTAAAATTTTACCCATATTTCAGTACTTTTACTTCGTTACAATTTATGCGACACTCGTTACAATGTTCGTTACTTCAAAAGCGTTAGGCCTAACATTTCGTTTCGCTAAGCTAAGACAGCTGCTTTAAATTTGCATGCCTAAAAATAGATTTTCGATGGTGGTGCACGCTGGATGCATTGCCATTTCTGCAGCAGAAATGCTCTTCGGCTGTGCATTGTGCTAAAATGAATCAGAAGCGTGCGTACTAGACTCAATGATAACCATTTCGAGAATTTAGTATTTTTGAAGGTTAATAATCAATTGAGTTACAGAAAGGCTCGGTAGGCTACTTTTACTTTTTACTTTAAAAGTATTAGTGGAAGGGGATACTTTTTACTTTTACTTAAGTAAAATTTGTGATGAGTACTTTTACTTTTACTTAAGTAATTAAAATCCACTTTACTTTTACTTTTACTTAAGTACATTTGCCCGATACTTTCAACAACACTGCGTTTAACGACATTAGTGTAGAAACGTCTGTAAAAAGCCTGTTAGGCTTAGGCCTATATCGCCAGTGGTAAAAGCTCCGACGTTACACACAGTGCCGCGATGTCTTGCATCGGATCAATGCTTACATGCGATTTTTGGTGATTTCGAATCACAACTACATCCTTTATTTTTCTGTATTACTTTTTTTTCCAGTTTTGAACGTTTTTTTACTCGTTTTTGAGGTTTTGTCGTTGTCACAATCGCTTCTGAAGACCCACTGTTTACACCAGCCATTTTCAATCACGTGGTATCTAAAGGGCTTCGTGATTGGTCAATGAACTTAACAGGTTTTGGAACGGAACACGACGCGTACTTAGCAGGTTTTGGAACTCAAGTGATATTTAGGCCTATCTGCTCTGAAAAGCACATACTTAACAGGTTTTGGCACGAAATAATTATGTTGGAGGCTGGCCAGCCATATGGCCTTTCTCCGGGGTTAGTCCCATTTCGAAAAATTTCTACTTAACAGGTTTTGAAACTCACCTCTTCAATTTCGAAGATTAATTATTTCTTGCAGCACAGATGTACAAATGCGTCTGCACATAGGCTAGATCTTTCATAAGCGTAGGTTATTTAAATCTACCCTCTGATTATTGTGCTACAATTCATACCAGTGCAATATTGATATAGGCCTAGGCCTATTATAGCAAATACTGCTACCGTTGGCAAACAATCTTGAGAGCGCTATAATTGCTGACAGAAGACTGCATGAAATTAGATAAAAAATTAGTGTTCAAACTGCAAAGTGTAAAAACATTTTTTTACAATGAACGGTTTGTGGTAGCCTAACTGTTAGGAAACATTAATTGACTCTTCACTTCGTGTAGCCTACAGTACAATCTACGCATTTGTCGTAGGAAAAATCCAGATGATTTCAATTTCAAAACGGAAGCATACCAGATACTTCTCAAATAGTACGCTTACGCGTTTATTTGTGGCAACTATTTTAATTGTCAGCTTTCTGCGAGAACTCTTTTCCGTGTTTGAACGATGGAAAATGTTTGAAGAATGATGAGAGATTCTGCGACTGTTTGCCTCAATTCACCGGCGCATTCTGTGAAACACATTGTTTAGGTGAGTTGATTTTCAAGTTTCTTTCCAACTTAAATCAAATATAGAGTTAAAATCTGCAAGCTAGATTCTGTGAAATTTCCTGAAAAAGTGAACATGTGTGGCTAATGTGTGAATGACAGTCTCGGTCACAAAAAAGTCTCTACTCCTTTGTTCAATCGGTTCCAAGTAGCCTATTCAAGACGCAGACAACGTAACCATGTTATACATGTATCTGCATTCATTAGGTCGTCACAGACGTGGGCTCCTTCTCGCGATGTTCCCTAGCATGAAGAATTAGCTGCTGGAGCTGATGCTAGGCTGATTCGTGCTGCAATGCTAAATGTCAATCGCGTACCGAAGAACCTGTTTCCACATCAAGCAAAAATTACTTTAGCCTATAACTTGCACCCGAGACTGCATTCATTCGTTCAACCAGTATAGGCTACGATGTTAACTTTAGGCACATTCCGGGGTCCTCTTTGCCGGCCATCAATGATACTGTTATGTTGTTATGTTCAGGGGCGGATACAGGAATTTTCGAAGGGGGGGGCCAAAAATTTTTGGGCCTGGGTCGGAATTTTTTTGTCGTTTGGCCGAAACCAAAGTTTAATTTAGTCCCCCCCCTCTGGGAGTGAGAGTGGTGAGGGAGGGGTATGGGGAGGGGGATAACCCCTCCCACCAGAAACTTTTTGAATTTTCACATGCAATTGTAGCATTTTAAGCGGTTTTCTTAGCAAAATAGCTGTATTTTCAGTGCTTATAAGAGTGCCACAAAATCTCAATAAATATAGACTATAGGCCTACTTTAAAAATAGGTTTTTTTAAAATTTCCACACTGCAACAGTGCTCTTGTGAGATGTCATTTGAACAGAATTACTCAATTTGTTCAGTACTAATAAAAAATATATATAATTACAATATTAATAATATCTATATTATGTATCGAGTTCAGCAGCTCAGTTTTGCTGTTGCTGGGTTATTATAGTGAATAACGTCAGACATGAGTATAATTATATTACATAAGCTGACTTTTCAGCACAAGTATCAGCTTATCCCTGTTTTCTAAGATGGTCCTGAATTACCAGAACACACTTTGCAGTTAAATAATAACAAATGGTACACAGACCAGCCAAGAACTAATAAATTTGGAAGGGGGGTCAAAATCTGAAAGTCATGTAGTAACGATGTTGTTTTACCAGGTGTTAAAATAACAGAACCAAAACATTTTGAAATTTGAGTTTAAAATTTGAAAGATAGCGCTGGAGAGAAGCTATTCGGTTGAACAAAAATAGTATTTGTGCAAATATTAAGAGTAAGTAACACTCATTTTAACAGAGGATTGTATCAGATTGCTAAAAACAATTCAGTATATGCAGTATACATGTAGCCTATAATACAAGGAATGCACTCTTATAGGCATGCACGTAGTTTATCAGGGCTAGGGGCTAAGGCCCCCCCAAGAACCCACAGATTTAAAAATTGGCCGTACATTTTCAGGGGCTAGGAGGAGCTTGCAATCAAATTTTTTCAATTTTTTGCATATTTTATTCAGATATTTGCACAAGAATTAAACCCTTTACCCAGAGTTAAATAATCATGTATAAGCCTAGGCCTGCATGTAATTTAGCAGGAAAAGCTCTAGCTTTATCCTGCATTCCGTAATGGTCAGGATTTGGAAAATAAATTGAACATTTAGCCTACCCTCGGTAGGCCTATAACAGGCAACTTTTTGATGTGCCCATTGAACCTGTTGAACTTTTAACATAATATAAAAAAATCCTTCAAAGTTATTTCCAAATGTGTGTCAGGTAACGCATGGGCTTACTGTTGACAATTCCATCAGCGGTAGCTTCTGCAAAGAGATCATTTATCAAACACAAAATGATAGATTTAAATGTTTGAAGATCTACAATATCTAATTAACATCTTGTGGATTTGGCCAGGTTGACCTTTGAAGCCTTTGAGTATAATATTGCTAGAACAATCGATTTTGAAACTGACACAAGAAAATTTGTAGAAAAAGGGGCCAGGAGTGCTCCTTTCTTGAGCAAATAGGTAAATTAAGGTTTTTTAGAAGCATAGATCAAACTCTTGTTCGTGAAAGTGGTTTCCAAAGTTTTTATTTCACAATGCAATTGTGCAAGAGGCTTACATTTGAGTCTCAGATTGAAGTGAAGGCACACACTGGCAGTGGACAGTTGGTTGACAAGTTGCATTGCAAATGTTGCCTGGTAGACTGCATATATAATATTATATATATATATATTATCCATGACATTATGGCTATGTTATGGATCATGGATGTATGTTATATCTGGCTTAGGGCCATAACCAAAGACTTTCCCGATAAATAATAATAGTGAATAATAGCTATTGTAGGTCTACTGCATACAGCATACAACATTGCTCCTATTAGCTGTTATTAATGGCAAACAAAAGTATTTCTAAAAGTATTTATGTATTTATAATATGAAGCACAGAATGCTCAAAACATTTCCAAGTTAAAGTATGAATAGACCTCACTGTATTATATTATTTTTAAGACTACAGTAAATAAAATACGTCCCACCACTGAATGAAACATAGTAAGAAATAAATAAGAACAAGAAGTAAACATGTGTGATCATTCACCGCAGTTTCTTGCACATATAGACTAAATTCAAAACTTAACAAGTTGCATTTGGAAAAAACTAAATTAATTCCTAATACTATTGTTAGTGTTAACTTGCTTTGTAATTAATAGTTAGTTGCTATTGGTTTTAATTGTGTTTATTGGTGTTAATATTTTTACATTTTACTATGAATATATACACGAATAACATACATTGTATGCCATAAATTATAGTCGGATACTGTTGAAAGATTATTTCTTTTCGTTGCTTTATATTTAGACAATGCAATTGTCTGAGAGGCTTAGATTTTAAATACATTTATATATTAATTCTCCTGGCCAGGACTGATCCCCTGCAAAAAATCTTTTGGGTGACCATGAATGGGGGGGGCCACGTCCCATGGAGATTTGGAATGGGGGGGCCATGGCCGGATTGGCCCCCCTCTGGATCCGCCCCTGGTTATGTTCACATTCATTTTTCATAAATACAATGTGCTTCGACATGTGACATGCGACATGTCTCACCCGGCTTTGTCTCAATTTTTAATGAGCAAAAAAAGCTGCTACAGAAATATGTTGAAAAATATGGATGTGAATGAAAATATATGTAATTCAGTACCGTTTTTTAACTTGGCTCATTGAAGCAATTGTCAACCAACTAATGCATGCATGCAGTTGTTGCTCTCAATTGTATCCAAAATGCTACCTTCATCCGGTTTGTGAAGGGCAGAGTAGGTCAATTAGTTATTCATAGGCCTATCTGCGTCACTTAGGCCTATACGCAGAGACGTGACAATGATATTTAGTTTTTACTTTATCATTACTGCAACGACGTTTTTAAACTTATGATTACTATTGGAGCGCATTTATTATGCTCCTCTATCTAATGGAAAAAGCATCAATCGATGGCGCTTATAATTAATGAATGAAAGACTCGCTGGAGGTCTTTACACGGTAGACGTCTCAGAGAAAACTCGAATTTGTAGTATCCCAATGCTCCAGTCAATTCTTATTAAAATGAAAGACCGTCATCGTATACCATTGAGGCTTCATTAAGTAGGTGCTAACTTGCCAAGGGTGCTTCAGCACCCCGTCCCGCAGTTTTGAGGCCTCTCATTTTCTGAAGTGATAACATTAGCGATAATGCTGCAACATTAATTAATTCCTGGTCATTGTCGACGAAATTTATGTAGTTCATACCCACTAGTATGCTAAGCAAGTACACATAGTATAATTATTAGGCTATGTGCCTGGTGGACCGAAGGCAGACGAAAGGTGTCCGGAAGGTCATCACAGCCCTCGGGCTAGCACTAATGTGGCCCTGACGCCATTGGTCTCAATGCTTTTTGCAGATAGATGGTATTAATCCAACTTAATCGCAATTTGCTTTATTGCCTCAAACTCGGCATCCAGTGTTTATTAAGCGTATAAGGCGGAAACAAATGTGGTTAAAATTAAGCTAAATGTAACATTTAAAAAAATAACTGTTAACTGCCTCTGAGATTTTGAAAGATATCCTTATTAGCACCATATAGGCTTTCAATTCTAAGCGCGTTTCCGTGTCCGAAGGTCAAGCTTTCGCAATTTTGGCAGTAATAAATGAATGCAGTTAGCCTGTGCGATGATAATGTCAAATGCGTTGTTTAGTAAAAGTTGAAGTCGGTTTCATGCAATACAAATTTTGGACATCGTGTTGAATCAACAACTCGGAAAGCTCAAAGTAAGAATTGCCTTTATGGTCGCAGAACTGTAATTAATATTTTGCTAATTTAATTTTTCCTTAATTTTATATTGCTATTATAACATTCTAACTTCCGCTATTGGATTATATTATGAGTTTGTTTATCAATGGAACAGAAAACTAGTGACCAACATATTAACATGGTTTGAATCAAATCTTGCGACAATCATAATGATTGATTTTTGCATAGTCTCGCATAAATTCTTTACACGAATGCATGCTATCTAGACCAGACCAATATAACCAATAACTGAATAGGCCTACTTCATTTGGGTCATCATTTATTATGAAACAAAAAGAAATACACGAACTGAATATTTCTTATAGACTTCCAAAAATTGCTGGACTTTGATGGATGCTGCAATGTTAAATTATGTTAAATTACGAGTTTATAGGATTTCCCATACCATTAATTTTACTACCTTCTCGGCATTAAAGGGTATGCTGTATAATTATAATTGTATAATTATAATAATATTTATGTTCCTTCTACAAAACTATTTCAAAAGGTTGAGTGATGAAGTGGTTGACCGAAAGCTGTCTTGCGAGAAGAAACTGGTTTTTTGTTTCACCACATTTGCGAAAAGATGTCTTCGATCGAGATCAACTGAGACCGCAGACGGATCAATATCGTTGCTGATAGAAAATCTGAGGTTCGTGTATGGCGACACGAGGAGGCACGGCACACGTGAAGATGAATTCAGCGTTGCGTACCGTAGGCCTATAGCATTAATATACCTCCTACAACACAACTTACATGTAACTGTGGCTTAACGGGCTTTGCTTTGCGGCGATCGTTGACATCATGCGAAGAGACACTTGACACGCTCTGCTACCAGGCAGCGTAGAGCCTTCTCGGTTGTTGGCCCGTCCACATGGAATGGGCTCCCGCTTGCGCTACGCTTAGTATACCTCGGAATAATTTGCCTACCTTCTACCAGTTACCTAAGACCTATCTTTTTAGCCGTGGCTGGGCTGGGAGCGCCTCTGAGTAGACTTCTTGAAGAGGCGCTATATAAGTCTTCGGAATGAATGAATTAATGAATGGATGACTGTGGTGACTGGATGATATTAGTATACATGCAGGCTAATGCTGTTGCTAACTATTATGTTCTTAAACACTGCTATTTTGTTATGCAGCCAGGAATTTCTCCATATGAACAAAAGTGCCTGCCTACTGCTACTAAGCGTTCAGTGTGCAAGGCCTTCTGTGACAATTTATGAAATAGGGCCTATCAATTCTATGGAATCTTTAGAACTAATAGGCTATTTATGTGCATTCGCGTTTCAAATAACTAGGTTTTATACTTTGACAGTTGAGAATTGAGATAATATTGCAAAATTCTATCCGAGCTTCATAGCCTACGGTTTTTCACGTTTAACAGAGTGTGAAACTTGGCAATTTTTTTTTATTGAACTGTTTCCATTGAAACTCTGATTGTGTCCTAAATGTCATGGATGGAATTATGGAGCATAATCTTAACGTTACTGGTCTTGCTAATAACAATTATTGTGCACGAAAGTCTCCTGATATTTTCCAGTTTGAATGCAGACGTATTATTGTTATAATTTTTATAATTTTATTTTGACATTATTTTTGTCCCGAGGTTTAAGTTTACAGGATCTCTCATGGACTTCATTACCTGCCCAGTTTTTTATGCCTAGGTATTTGGGATTCCTCAGGGATTTCATTACTGTCCATGTCATCATTGTCATGTCATTCCGCCATCGTCGCTCTGCGACGGCTGGATGCAATTATGAAGATATGTTTATGAAGATTCATTATCATCAGGGTAAAGTAGCAGTTTACAA
Source organism: Lumbricus rubellus (assembly GCA_945859605.1). NCBI lineage: Eukaryota > Metazoa > Annelida > Clitellata > Crassiclitellata > Lumbricidae > Lumbricus > Lumbricus rubellus. The sequence goes on along the minus strand of OX243820.1, from coordinate 25,517,922 downwards.
GATTGCATTCTTCAGGTTCAAGTAACCTAGCTATTTTGGACTGATATCATTTCACCATCGACTACCGGTAGGTCTACTGACTTCTTCAGCCTTTGCAGATTTCCGGAGCGGTTATAAGCACAACAAGAGCCAAGATGGCCACAATGCGAGACTGATACGGTAGTGCTTTAGTCTATGCAGGTTTACACAGGTTTGCATGTGCAACTTTCGGTAAGTTGATCACTTATTTTCAATAGGTCTAGATACTAGACTACTTTAAAAAACTGACGAATATGCCTATATTATGACGTAACTAATCACGCAACCTTATCTTGAAAATTTTGGTCGTTGGACGTTGGACCTGTCTGTATAGGGGTTTTCAAACTGTGGTCCGCGGACCCCTGGGGGTTCGCGGCTTGTTGCCAAGGGGTCCGCAAAGCATGTCCAGAAAAACAAAAAAAATAGTACATTTGCAATGTTTTATTTATCATCTAAAATTATATAAAAAAATAACTGAGTTATAAAACAACTGAGCTATAAAAACATCTGAGCTATCTATGGTTATTACTTACTGGTGGCTAGTCATCGATTTGTCTAGTAACAACCTTTTTGCTCATTAAACGAATATATAATTATACATAACATTAGTTCCTTCTGGTGCTATTTTAGTGCACGTTAGTGTAATTGTGACGTACCAACAGAGACGTCATTGCTGCTAGACGGAATTGCTGCTATATTTTCAAAAATATAATATTAGGCTAATATTTTCAGCGTTCTTCAAGACCATGGATAAATTTCTAAAGAGAAAAACTGATCAGAAATCAGAAGATTTTGACAACAAAAACAAATGTGAGAAAAAGAAAAAATTCCGCAAGTAGGCCTATGATCCACACTTTCCAGAGTAGGCTATTTTATTTCATTATGGTTTCATTGCAGACAGAACAAATTATGATTAACCTCTTTTTTGCGTTATGTCATGAGTGTGCAAACTCTGTCTAATCAGGATTCAATGAAACCCGTGAAATTAAAGCGCCATTTAAGGACAATGCATGCAAATTGCAGATGCTGCCAATAAAAGAATTATCTCGAGCGACAAAAGGAGCTGTAGGTCTAGGCTACTTAAGGCAGAAAGGTAAAATAACAGCTTTCGCCATGTGCAGTAAATGGGAAAACACTATGTGAATCGTATTTAGTAGCATTGCGAATAGCACGAACGAGAAAGGCTCACACAATTGCGATTGGCCAAATTTATTGAATAGGCCCATAGGGGTCCGCCACCTAACCACGACATGCTACGGGGGTCCCCACCTAATGCATTTAATTGGACGATACCCGACGAAGTTACCCTCTCTCCACTCAACAGTCTAGTTGCCATCTCTGCAATAGACCTAACGGAGACGTGCGCTGGCATAATCGCTTCCGTTACTGGCGATTACCTTGTTACTGATAACATCAACTGGAAGTGCACTTACATCCCAGATCCAACTTGGTATCAGCTTCAATACGATGATGCAGCGTGGCCTCCAGCCTACATTGTCGGTCCCAACAATAACGTTACTTGGCCTCCAGCATGCGAAATACTGACCGGGATTCCGTCGATCAGTCCTAATGCCAACTGGATTTGGACTGACAGTATTCCGGACACACCCTATTACCATCAAATCATCTACTGCAGAGGATATTTACGTGAGTGCTTTCAAATAGAAATAACACAATAAAATAATAGGCTAAAGTGATGCCCCTTACCTTCGCTCTGTGTTGAGAAGAGCGGCGCCATGATGATCTGTCCAGTCGTGAATTCAAAAACTGGTTGGCGAAGATGCTCTCGTGCGGAACTCGATTCCAGAATACTTGGCTGCGCATTTCACACCTCTCTGAAATCTGCATCAGTTCTAGTAAATACCTTGAATAGGCACTATATTCGGTTATTTTGATTGACTGATTGAATATTTCGAACACCCGCCTTAATTTAACTTAAAGCGAGGTGCAATTACTGAGGCACATGAATGGTATGTAGCGTTCTAACACTTAATTCACAGTAAAGAAGTAAGTTAGTCGTGTCTTATCTTGGTTCGCGGACGTTTCGTCCACGGACGACTCGTCCAGCGGTGGTAGAGTAAAAATAGATTGATGAAAAGAATTCTTGCAACGTGAAAGCGGGATTAATGAAAATTTGTTTTCCTGAAATGGAAGTGGGATTGATGAAAAAATTTCAGAGCTTAAAGACGTGGACGAATCGTCCGTTGACGAAACGTCCGCATACGCTTATCTTTTGACCCCGCCGGCTCTTTTTCAGAGGGCGTCTGACATAATTATGCATGTATGTTGGCGCTGTGCACTTGTTATAGCGCTCCGTCATGATTTATACTCTGAAGCGCTCCCGACTACAACGCGGACACTGAATCGTAGTTTTATCCCGGAGCCCTGAGCAATTGCTAGTGAAGGACTTTCCCAAGGTTCCTACAAGAGGGCTCGAGGTGGATTCAAGCCTGCAACCCTCCGGCTGCAAGGCAACGAACATGCTTACTACACCACCACGCCCCATATGGCAAACATATGCATAGCATAATTATAGATCTAAATATAACTATTTCATCATTGTATTAAAACGTTTTCGTCGAGACTCTTACTGTTGTTGTAGAAAATGGTGCCACTTGATGTCATTTTGGACAACCATGAAAAGCAGTTGGTGTAAACGATGAACTGCGAAAAATTGCCTTTTTCCGGCAACGCTAGTGGGACACTGTTACATACAGGCGTATATCCTCAGAAGCATTTCAGTTAACTAACAATAGTAACTGTTATTGATTATATTTCAAGAGGATCTTTCTCTTTAGCCCTGTCATTATTTATCTCATAATTATTACCTATTATCAATCCCTTCATGCATGTATTGTATAACTTACTCTGCAGCTACCTTCTATGACTGAGCGAATGTATTATATACCAGATATTGCAAGCTTAAAAAGTTTTGTCACTGATCGATTGCATAAAAAATGACACCGGAGGTTTAGTTTTAGGTATCGCCGATAGATCTACATAGGGGAGAGTGCTACACAAGATGCCCAGGGCGAATAAGACGCCCACCCCCTTTAAAACGGATAAACAGACATAAATTCGTATTTTAGTTGTCTCATTGCATGCAGCGACATCTTGTGAACCTTCCATAACAGTGATGTTTCAGTATTCGAGATATTGACGCGACAAATCAATTTTCTAAATTTTAACCCCTTTTGCGTAAGTACACATTCACGAATCTTCCTAATTTTCTCTTTAGCCGTATGCAGTAAAAATTCGTGCACTTCAACGTTTATTTTGGATTCATTTATAGTCGTTTTAATGGTTTTATCTAACTCGTAAACATTGACCTCGTTAAATAAAATGGCGTCAGTAGAGAAGGACTCGAAAATTACAAGAAGCCCATGGGCATCCTGAATGCATAGGAAGCATAGAGATTACAAGAAGCCCATGGGCGTCTTGAATGTATACTAAGCATATAGATTACAAGATGCCCATGAGCGTCTTGGATACCATTAGCAAGTGGCCAAGATATGGTGCCTACCATGACACCACCTTCTGCTCATCAATATTCTGAGTCTACAAATTTGCCAGTGTTTGTTGAAGAAGAAATGGACATAGCCTAACGCAGGAAGTGTAAGAGTTGGTGTCATGAAGAATGTAGGCCTACATATCAATAAATATCCAAGAGATTCGTATGTGACTTTTCGTTAGCCTGTGTTTAAGGTGAAAATGACAATAATGACTTACAACATGAGATTGGAGTTTTTGCTTCTCGTGTTTTGATTTGCTTTGTGGCTCTAGGATCTTTTATTCTTGGTTAAATTTGTTTAGCTGTCATGCAGTTTATTGGTTTAGTCTAAAAATGCATGATTACAATACCACTTCTTTTAGTCAATTTCCATTGCTCCAAGATGCCCATCATATGGGCGTCTTGTAGTATAGGGTTCCTAAGACGCCCAGTTTGGAGGGGTCTACCTTTTTAAATTTACACAAATGATCTTATTGAATTATGTTCTATACTTGCTGTCACTGCTTCCTTAATGATTACTCTTTGCATTAGAGTCAGACATGTTCTTCTCTTAGAATCCATACAGAAGAAAAAAATCAATTTTCGTTAGCGTGGGCATCTTGGAGCACTCTCCCCCTAGTTTGTTCGTGCATAAACAACTGTATAATTAGAGTCTGTCCTGGGCACGAAGTTAAACTGCATCCATCCTCATTCCTCCGCCACAGGGACCAACAACGTCCCTATGCCGGTTCTAAGCCCGGACAAAGGAGGAAGTTTTGCCAGAATCTGATGGGTGGCGATACTCTGGCAGTAAAAGACCAAGACGATTGAAATCCGCAAAAACCACGACACAAGTGACATAGCGACCCAGTTGCTTCAAGGTGTCATGATGTGGAGCAGACATGCACACATTGCACAGGCCGGTCAGGACAGACCGGTGGAGAGAGTCGGGGGGAGAGCGTGGGACACCTACGGGCATTGACCCAGGTTGTCCTTCATGCCTCTCTCCCAATACTCTCTTCAATCAGACAAGGCGGTCTAGGTGCTCCAAGATGGTAATGCATCCATCCCTCCTCCATCGCTCCCCTCCGCTCCCTCCCCACCCTCTTCGTCCCGCTCCCTCCGGTCCTTTCCTCCCTCACACCGTCCCTTCCTGACATGGGATAGAGCCCAAGAAAGGTGAAAGGCCGCTAGAGCCCAAGAAAGGTGAAAGGCCGCTTTCGTTTATGAATTAACGGAAATTATTATGCGACTCGCTTATGACGTCACGGCACGCGACCTCATTCTATGTTTCGCCTGGTCACTGTTGATTAGCGACGACGCGTAAATTGCATAGAAATAGTCGACGAATTTGATAAAATATTATTGTTGTTAAAGATTGCGGTTTTTGAAGAAAAAAACATTCAAAGAACACGCACGTATTTGAATGGAACGTTTTGGTGAGATTTTGAAAAGAATCTGTCCGTTACTTTGGGAGATCATGTTCGCCTAAATTTGCATGGTGCGTACGCCGTTACTTTTTTTATTTAGACAGATATGTATTCTTTTAATTTCTTTCATTAGTTAACGGGCTGCAAAATCTCAACGTAGAACATTACACAAAAGCGCAAAATACAATGAAGAAAAATGTTCAGTACAATACAAGAAATAATCTGTGTCCTCATAGGCAGAGACTTGGTCCAGAAGTTGAGGGGGAGGACGAACGAGAGGCCGAAGGACAATCGCCGAGGCATGACATGTTGGGCTTACGGCTGAGTCGCCGACGACATTTTCATGCACCAAATTTTCTAACGACCTTTCTTTTGTCATTTTGGTCGTAATCTCATGAAAAGGTATATATTCCCTACCAAAATAGCTCGGATGACTTTTTTTAGTGTTGAGCGTTATGGATGGCACCTACAAGGGCGAATACAGAAACTTTGGACTGGGGGCCAAAAATTCTTCGTCTTGGATCTGAAAAAATTTCGTATCCGCCAAAAAAGGTTATGACCTTTTTTTTATTTATGTGGCGAAATTTTCGAGATAATTTTCGGGAAAATTTTACCATTTCATCCGCCCAAAACGTTGATGACCTTTTTTTAGTCATTAAGTCCAAATCCTTGAAAATATACCAAATTATAAGCTTGGTGAAACCAAATGGGGGGCACGATACATGGGCATTTCTAAATGGGGGCCATGGCCGGATTGGCCCCCTTGGATCCGCCCCTGGGTACCTACGACCCTGCCAAGCGTGGAGCATCAGGTTATTCACGAGCGCTGCGTTGACTCACAAGGGTTAGTCCCGGATATATTAAGATACAGGCCTCTAAGCATGTTTGCATACTGTGTGCTTGAGTATCGACTTCATAAGATGTCACGACCTCTTTTACATCACTCAAACCCTTATAATATAAGGGTTTAAGTGATATAAACGAGGTCATGACAGGAAACCTTTCGTCGGAAGAGCGTGCTCAATCATCGGATACCGATACGTACTCAGAATGTTTTTATAAATTACCGCGACAAAATTTGTAAGCTATCTATCTTCATTTTCACGTAGGTCTACGTTTATCCTTTGTCAGTCAATCTCAACAACTGATTAGTCGAGTTAGGCCTATATGCTAACAAGGTAGTAAAATAACTTGTTGAAAACATTCAGCAATCAAACGACAATAGGCAGTGCCGGATTAACTTTTTAGAGGCCTGGCGCAAACAATGCAACAAAACAAAAGTAGGCCCTCTATCCAATCAAATTATCAAAAAAATGGAAAAAATTAATTATATAGAAAAGCATACTTTAACAATTTATGAACACAAAATGAAGCTGTGATAGGATCATAGGAGATTTTTAAATTTTACTTGTTACAGTTCAACTGTTCAAAAATGTTCGTCGAGTTTAAAAGTCTTTCCTTCGCGCTTTTAAAGTATAGGGAAAGGATCAATGATATCTTGAAAGTCAAGATCTGTCAAGATTTCCGACTCAATGTTCAAAAGAGTTAAATTTGCCAATCTATCCTGGCCTATTGTTGACCTCAAAGATGATTTTATGCGTTTTAAATGACTGAATGATCTTTCTCCACTGCAGTTACTAACGGGCAAAGTTAAGTAATACGAAGTGGAATACAAACATTTGGAAAGCCGTCTTTCAGATTATAGCGGTACATTAAATTCAGCATCTTTTGTGGAGTAACTGCTGTTACTTGCTGTACCTGTTTCTGTCGATTGAAGTTGTTTTTAAAAAGAGCGCCATTGTATTCATTCGTTGAAAAGTTCGTTATTTACATCACGTGACGTTGCTGTTTGCGTATACCTCTTCAAGTTGACGTTTTCTTTGACGTTTCTGCCAACCGGACTCAAATTTCTTCATTTTCTTTAGGCCTAGGGCCTACTTATTTTATTTGTTTAAAACTTTAAATTTAAAAAAGAAATAAGCAGATACATAAACACTAAATAGTAGATAATAATATTACATGGAACATACACTGTGTCGTCTGTACCGTACGCATATCTATATTATATTTGGTGATGGGGTCGATCCGCGCATAAATTGATTACGTCATACGTCATTATTACAGTACACAATTAGGGCCTAGGCCTAACTAGTACGTCATCATTATAGTAGTAGTACTGTAGAGGGCCCGTTTTTATAATGCCACAAAAAAATTTTGCAATGCTTGTTTCAGAAATTAAACATTTTAAATAAGCCGGACTGTGACTTATATAAACAAATTCGATCGGATAATCGGATTTTTCAATTTAAAAAAATTTACCCCCGAAAGAAGGCCTGGCACAAGTGCGCCAGTTGCGCCATGGTTAATCTGGCACTGACAATAGGCTATTTGACACGTCTGCTTCCTAACGCAAAAAGTTAAGAAGAAAGCGGTGAACATGAGACGTGGCAGTGATAATTAATAACTTGAGAATCGCCATGACACCACTGCAATAAAACAGGTCATTTAAGACCTCGATGATGATCAATTAAGCATAACCTGCAACAAAATAATTTACTGCTTTCAGCATCACGCAAATAGAACATAATTATACAAATGTGGGGCGTGGTGGTGTAGTGGTGGCGTCGTTGCCTTGGAGCCGGAACGTTTGAGGTTCGAATCCACTTCGCCGCCTAAGGACCTTGGGCAAGTCCTTCACTCACAATTGCTCAGCGCTTCGGGGTGAAACTCCTATGCAGTGTCCGCTCTGCATTCGGGAGCGCTTCTGAGAAGAGAGAGAGAGAGCTTGAAGGGGCGCTATAACAAGTAAACATTAAAAAAAATCGGCAATCCTGTCAACGGCGGTGTTAAATTATTTCACACTCAGATTCAGATATGTTCGTCGATGACTCTACTTTGTGATGCGGTGGTGGTTGTGGTACCACCACCACCACCACACCCACCACCACCACCATTACCACCACCACACCATCACCACCACGACGATGACTCTACTTTGTGATGCGGTCGTGGTGGTAATGGTGGTGGCTCGCCGATGACTCTACTTTGTGATGCGGTGGTGGTGGTAATGGTGGTGGTAATGGTAATTACCACCACCACACCAACCACCATCACCACACCCATTACCACCACCACCACACCCACCACGACGATGACTCTTGCTAAAATTGTGGTGGTAATGGTGGTGGTGGTTGTGGTGGTGATGGTGGGTGTGGTGGTGGTAATGATGGTGGTGGGTGTGGTGCCGGTGGTAATGGTGGTGGGTGTGGTGATGGTGGTAATGGTGTTGGTGGTGGTGGGCGTGGTCGTGGTGGATGTGGTGGTGATGGTGGTGGAGGTGGTGGGGGTGTCGGTGGTGGTGGTAATGGTGGTAGTGGAGGGTGTGATGGTGGTGGTGGTGGTGGGTGTGGTGGTGGTTGTAATGGTGGTGGTGGGTGTGGTGGTGGTACCACCACCACCACCACATCACAAAGTAGAGTCATCGGCGAACATATCTGAATCTGAGTGTGAAATAATTTAACACCGCCGTTGACAGGATTGCCAAAAAATCAATTATGGGACTTGGTAAAAAATAAGCTAATTGAGTTAAAGATAAACCATTAAGGGAATGTCGTCCTGCTTATAGGGTTAGCCTACCCGTGCGCATGAAAAACAAAACAATTGGTCGTCAGGAGAATATGTTATAATGGTAATAATCGAAGAGCTTACTAGTTAACTAAATCTTAAACATTGAACACAATGGATGTCTGCGTCGAGCATAATAATTATGACCACTTATTGATACACAGTGGACAGTAAATAAGAAAGGAAGTTATGACAGGTTACAGAAATCTACAACCGATAAAATAATAGCCACGGAGTTTTCTTTTGAACATTCGGTACGTGTAGGGTGTAGGCCAACAAGACGTTATATGGCCGAAATCAGTACGTCGTTCTGCCACGATATACGGGTCTAGCACACGGAAAAAGAGTAGGCTACAGATAGATAGTTAGGTTAGGATTTAAATACAAGTGCAACTTCAGCTGAGCAAATGTGTGCCAGAAGAGAGCTTAAGGAATCAGCGACGAAATGGCGCCCAAGTCCAGGGCTCCTCCTTGTTGCCAAAAAGCTGTTTAGAATCTATTGCCATCAGGTTTCACGTGGATAGAATAAATCAATTCTTTGAGTCTAGAGGAATGCAGTGTCGCTGAGGTTGCTGCTGTCTAAAAGCAAGGCACAAAAGCCATAAAGTTGACAGTTTTCCTTGATTAGACTATTTGAAATTTTTCATAATTTTTTCTCAGACAATGAGTTTTCTTTATGCAACTTGATTCATTTAGGTATAGGCAGGCCTAGGCCCTACGCTTATTTTCAAGATTAATATAATTAGGCCTATATGAAATATTTATGAAACCTTCACAGTTGATTAATGTCAGCCTAGAAATTTGCTAATAAATTGGAAAAACAAATTTTAGGCTGAATGGTGTTTGACACTGATTTTCATTAGGTAGAAATGACACTCTTTTCACACTTTAATGAAAAGCAAAAAGTCAGGCACTAATGGGTTAACTTTGTTGCGTCTTAAATTGTTGCAGTCCCTAAATCACGAATTGACGGAAATCAAGGAAACCGTGAATTTCGCCGGTTGCCATGAATTTCGCCGTTTGCCGTGAATTTTTCCGTGATTTAGCCTACCGTGATTTTTCACATTTTCAGCCCTGTGTTTGTAAAAGACGTTAAAATGGTTGCGAAACACGGCAGAAATGGCGCCGACGACCAAAAACAGGGCGGAACCATTAAATTAATTTAAGAACTTCTGTTTTGGGGAGTGAACGACGTCGCTGACAAGTGAAGACTCATTCATAAATATTCGTTTATGCAACGATTTTAACGTGTTTTTACAAAACAAGTGCTGAAAATGTGAAAAATCACGGTGCCGTGAATTTTTAGATTTTTTGCAAAAGTATGCCGTGATTTTTTAACTTTTTGACCGTGACTTTGGGACTGCCCTAATCATATTAAATCATTGCGAGTTTTGGATCCTAAATCACATAGGGCCTAATGGTTATTGTGGATAAACCGTGTTCAAAAGGAGCTAATTTATCACAAATCGATTATAAGCTACCACTACAGACAACTCGAAAGTTGAAACACTGCTTATCGGTGACAGTGTGCTGACTATGAATGATAAAAGAAGCCAGAGATAAGGCTTCACTCTGTCGAACTGCATTCAGATTGAAAAGACCGTGACTTTGGCTTATCACTGCCATCTCAAAGCAACCTGCCCTTTGCATGTCATAAGTTTATAACACACACACTGACTACCTGTTTTCACAATAATTATTAATTATTGCCTGGTGATATGTCTATCCGCATACAAAATGTTTAATACAAGTTTCAATATTCTTGTTCTACTAAGCCTGAGATTGTTTTTCTGCAAACAGGAAACTAGAGGAAATTATATCAAAGGTAAATATTTGTGTAGGCCTATAAGATGTGGCTCGCATTAGATCTAACAATCTTCTAACAAGCTTGTCTGGCGATATTTTCTTAGCTGTTCCACGCCCGATATTTGTGTAGACCTTTACCTAATAGGCCTACATTGCATTAGAGTCAACAGCTGACACTTATCCTTGGAAAATTTAGAATTATTTAGTTGCCTGAGATTCGTGAATACTTGAGACTGTATTGCTGAGGTATCGACAAATTTATGGAGAGCACAGATTACATTTTGTTTATATACCGTCCACAGAAAGACCATTAATAGGCCTACAACTTTAAAAGCTACATGGCCATCGTATGGAACTATATTATATAGGATCTCAGCTGTCAGCAATGGATGCCACATATGTATTTAAATATGTGCATGAGCATGCGCATGAGCCAGTAAATGGTGAATATATCCATCCAAGCATGTCTTGCCTAGTGTTGAGGTCTTTGTTCACAGTTAACTTTAAAACATTTTAGTCATGGGCAGAATTCTCATCAAGGTCTCGATCTGTATTATTATTATTATTTTGTTTGTGTTGAGTGTTGGCCAATGGCTATAATTGTAGGCCTAATGTCAACATTAATATTATTTAACGCAGAGCGAATACAAAACTTTTTTTTATCAAGTTCCATTCTATACCAGATTAGTTTTGTTCTTCAAATATTCGTTGCAGAACTGCAAAACAAAACTCTTGTCGTCACAGCCTATGAACGATTGACGGAACTGTACATCGATGGCCAACATCAAACATTGACAAATGCACTCACTTGGAATGTGCCAGACTACATACAGCTACAGACGAACAATCGACTAATTGCGCTGAGGGCGGCTAACTTAGCTTATTCACAATGTAGCGGTATATTGGCTTCTGTGTTTGACGGTTCTTTTCTTACAAACAATGAGTGGAAATGTGTGACATATGATGATGTAAGTTGGACAAATCTGGGATTTGATGACTCCAGTTGGCCAAATGCAGTCGAGTATGGTAGTAATGGGGGTCACAGTAATTGCGATCAACAACAACAATTCATCGCAAACATCAGTTCGGATGCTAAGTGGATCTGGATCGACAACTTATCTCAGGTGGTCGCTTTCTGTCGAGGTTATCTACGTGAGTGCATGTCGCTGTATGTTCTCAAATACGATTTTAAAAAAGATGACAAATTCATCCAGATTTATATACCATTTGATGTTAATGTGGGACCTATGTCATTACCCGCTCTTGTGTTCTGTATAATTATTATTAAGCTTATACTATCTTAGACCGATCTGAAAGTCTCCAATTAGGCCTACATGTATGTAGTTAAAGTCATGCTCACATGGCATTATTGAAGTTTCAGTAGGCCTATTATGTTGTCATGAAATTAGTTGACATTTAACCTATATAGGCTACCTTTAAAGTTTATTGCTGCTCACATGGAGACGTATTGTCTAAATTATGCATTCTCACTCTTCAAGAATTCACTCGGAATAAATTCTTATCTTTAATTATCTCGTTTTCATGTGAAGCCTAATAATTACAGATCTCCGTTCTTCTTTATGCTATGTTTTGATGCATGTTTTTAATTTGCAAAAATTATTTATACTGTCAGCATTTTGCGAGAATTCCTCTCCGTGTTTGAACAACGGAACATGCTTGAAAAACGATGTTAGATTCTGCGACTGTTCACCACAATTCACCGGCACGCAATGCGAGACAGGTAGAGTGAGCTGATTATCAAGTTTCTGCACAGATGTGTCAGTGGTTCTCAAAAGCCGTCATTTATCGTTTTTGACTCTTTTTTTCAGTTATATTCTACAGTTATTCTGCTTCAAAATACTTTTTACACAATGAAAATATATTTTTTCTAACTGAACATAACTGAAATTATATTCGTTCGATTCTGCAACTTGTAGAATCACAACAAAGGAGAAAATCGAGCTCAAAGTTTTCTCTTAGGGGCCTACGTTCGATGTAGCCTTGATAATAAACGAACACAGTTTGCTTAAGTTAATATAACATACATGTATGGGAACAATCGTGGAATTCTGTTTATTACAATTGTAGAGTTGTACAATGAAACCCTAGTAATCACGGCAAACGAACAATTGGTTGAGCTGTACATAGATGGTGTGCAGCAGCAGTCAATGGTGAATGGTAATAATTGGAAGCAATCCGATTACATAGAAGTGCCATCGATGGGTCGTTTAATTGCACTGAAGGCCGACAGCAGCACTGAACCACTTTGCGGAGGGGTCTTAGCATCGATCTTTGAGGCATACGCTTTGACGAACAGCAACTGGAAATGTTCGACAGATAACGGTGGTAACACAGACTGGACTCATCTCGGGTACGATGATTCCGGTTGGTCTAATGCCGTCGAGTATGGAAGTAATGCCCAGGGTCATACGGGCTGTCCTCAAATGCAGAACATAGTAGACGTAAATCCAAATGCTCATTGGATATGGACCGACAATCCGTCTTCCGACCTCACCGTATACTGCAGAGGTTATTTGCGTGAGTAATTTTGTTACTATTTTGAGTTAGTCATTAAAGGCGATTTGAATATTGTATCCTATAATATATAGTTTCCAATTTGTCGGTTAGCCTAGAAGAAAATCTAAACCTAGTTCTGATTAAAGCGCTTGGTAGGACATTAGACTAGAGGACAAGCGTGTGATCATGCACGTCTGTTACAGCACGGTACATACAGATTTTAGACTATTACAAATCGTTAGCTAAATCCACCCTCTTTCGTCACTGCAAATCGATTTATAGTAATGAAAATAGGCATTCTGTCACATGGTTGGGCTACAAGATTGCAGACTCTCTTGAACTGTAACGTTTCATATAAGCTTAATTTAAATAACGGTATCTCTTGACGCTATCTTAAGAGCTGACTATGCTGTTGACAGTGGACGGCGATAACGGAATTAATCACGCCTGGAGCGCAATGTGCAACTAGATACGGATTAAGAAAGCTTTATTGCAGCCCGATTGTTGCATAACACAGTGGCACAATAAACACATAATAATTTATGTGTTTATTGTCTTCGAATGAACATATTATGTTCGTGCGGAGTCCAGTCTACGTATTTGCTCTAGAAAAATAGTCCAGTGACAGCTTTGCAAAATGACTATTAGGTTCATGTTTTGTTAAGTGGATCCACACATTTTTTATACTAAGCTACGGTTCTTGAACACTTTTGCAGCTTTCTGTGAAACTAAATCACCTTGCCTCAACAACGGAACGTGTTTAGAAAATAACGCGACATTCTGCGTCTGTCTGCCTCAGTACACCGGAGAGTTCTGCGAAACAGGTGAATAGGCCACTTATTATCTATGGTTTTGCTTGCATTTTTCGATATGCTTCAGCTCGTGCGCCTGAACACTAGGCTAGTTACTGAAGGCCAGTGTGACAAACATAATTATAGACCGCTGACATTACGACGGACCGAGAGGGAGAGGGAAAATGCGCAGAGGTCCAACGACTTTTACGAACATGGTGACGGGTAGTCAGGCAAAGTTATTAATTTAGGCTTGCACCTGTCTAAACATACCCTATTATTTCTTAAAGTAACGACTAAATGAAATAGCGACATGTAGTGACAGTAGTGGGCAGAGTGCAGCTTCTACTTCAGCCGCGCTAATTAATTATGCTAATTTATGCAAGGATAGAGTGCTGCTTCTACCTCAGCCACACATACTGGCCAATAGGAAGACCTCAAGTTGTCACGTAACATGTCAATGAAAGCACAGGCGTGCGCACCAACTGTCAGTCAATAATTGGACAAGTAGACGGACAAATTATTTGTCCGTCTACTTGTCCTTATGCCTATATGTCTGTGTCTTTGTCCGTCTCTTTATCCTTGTGTGTATCTCTAATTTATTTAATTAGGAATCAAATACATGAAGCCCGTACTCGTGTGGTACAATTAAGCATCAAAGATACTCCGGTGTCACAATTTAAAGTTTCCCCGCCTTGGATACAAAGTTTGCACCCAAACAGTCTGAAACAGAGTCTCATCCTGGCTGAAAATCTGTATTGGAAGAAATTTTATAATGTAAAAGTACGTATTTTTTGTTAAATAATTTAGCAATGTAATCTAAATTTTACGCGACTGTAGCGAATTTCACGCTGAGCGGAGGGGGGGGTGGTATTTCGTCGACGAAGGAAATATTTTCTTCCCCAGGGATTTTATTACAGAATCTAGTCTCCAGCACTTTATCCTTGCATACATTAGCATAATTAATCTGTATAGCTCGGGGGTGAATTCATTCTGGAACAGATCCGCTGAGAAAATCTGTTTAGAAATAACGTCTCCCGGGAGACTTTTAGAGGGAGACTCTGTCAAGCGACACCGGCCCTGCTATGCTGATATTCATTTGATATGCCTGTCTGAATAGACGGTTGCTTATTGTTGATTGTTTGCAATCAAAGCAGCCTAACTTAGTCGCTACAGCAGTTGAAAAAATTGCAAATGACTGTTCGTGTTTAATGCCATTTAATTTTTTCTATTAAAATAGAAATCCCAACAACAATCGAGACAACTGCCCTTTTATCAACAAACAATATACAAACCACATACTCATTGGAGACCAAAGAGGACACACCAACAACCAAGACAGGTATGTCATGTCATATCATGTCACCATCGTCGCATCGCGACGAATGGACCTTTAATGCCCAGAGTCTTCTGTCCCTTGTCATTAAGTCAGAGCCTACAAGTCCTGTCCAGTTCAGGACGTTGTCGATCCAAGATATCCTCGGCCTACCTCGTCCTCGGTTCCCCTCCACAAAACCCGTCATGATGCTGCTTTCGTTGCTATCGTTTTGTTGTCTCATGTGCTGTCAGTTCGTTGAACTCTAGCGATCGACAAGGCCAGCCTTTTCCATTGCTTTCTTTCTGATGTCGCTTCTCTTAGCTGTTCCAGATTCATTCCTGTTGTTTCGTGAACCTCGTCCAACCACCTTTTTCTTGGCCGCCCTTATTTTCTTCTTCCCTCTCTGCATGCCACCATTTCAACGCATAACATGAATAACGCATATGTTGTCTACTTTATCATTACTGCAAAGACTTTTTAAAGTCATGATTATTATCAGATCGCATTAAATTTGTATTAAGCTCCTCTTTCTAATGAAAAGCATCAATCGATGGCGCTTAGAATTTATGAATGAAGGATTTGCTCGAGGTATTTACACGGTAAGACTAGTGTATTAGATGAAACTCTGATTCGCACTCTATATGCAACAAAACTTAGTAGCCTAAGGTATTCCAATCAATTCCAATTAGCCTATAATATAAATATCCGTCATCGTGTGGCATTGGTCTCGATGCTGTTTGTATACATTGATGGTAGTTATCGTTCTTAATCGCAATTTGCTTTATTGCCTTATGTTCTACATCAGGCAAAGTTCATTGGTCTGGAATGGCCTTCTTTTTAAGCTGGCACTCTACCAGGATCGTTCCTTACTAAACTTAAAACTGTTCTTTTTGGGCTCGCTGTAGTCGGGAGCGAATCTGAGTACTTTTTTAACTAGAAGGAGCGCTATATAAATGTCCGAATGAATGAATCAATTAAGCGCAAGACAGCAGCAAGCTTTGCGCAAATCAAGCGATATGTAAGGTTCTTCTACTTCTTACTACCTTAGAGGTTTCGAAAGATATCCTCTGTAGTTCTATTTTAGGATGTCGGGTCTTAGCACGTGTCTGTGTTCGAAGGTTAAGCCTTTGCAATTTGGCAGCTCATCAAAATAAGTGCAGTAGCCTGTCAGTATATATAGCCTACTTTTATATAGCCTAGGCCTATGTGATGACATGTCACATACGTCGCGTAGTAAAATTTGAAGCCGGTTTCCTGCCAAACGATGATTTTCTTTGCATCACATTGAACCAGCAACTCGGAACACTCACCGTAAGATTTACCGTATTGGTCACAAAACTGTAAAAATATTATTTAGGCTAATTGTTTTCCTATTATATTGTTATTATAACATTCTAACTTCTACTGTCCATTATGGACTACATTGTAAGTTTATGTATCAGTGGAATGGAAAGCTAGACACCAACATATTTAGCATAGTTTGAAGCAAAGCAGGATCAATAAATCTAAATCACTATGATTGTTTTATTTTGTTACGTTTACCGTATTGGTCATTGTAATTTGTTTATTCTATTGCTTTAGTTTCTATTGCTATTAGGCCCTATAGCAGTCTAACTTCTACCATATAATTACAAGTTTATTTTTGCAATGGCATGGAAAACCAGAGACCAACATATCTGCATAGTTTGAAAAAAGTAGCGGCATTAATAATGATTGATAGGTCTAAAAATTATATTTAAGCCAGCATAAATCGCACAACACGAAGGCATGTCATCCACATGTACATGTAGACCAAACCTAAATAACCAATAGGGCTAACTGGAATTTCATTTAGCCATCATTTATCGTGAAGCACATAGCAAGACACTATGTAAAAATATCTGTTACACTTTCAAAAGTTGCTGGACATTAATGGATGTACAATATTAATAAATGCTGAACGCGGTTAGAATCATTGACGACTGACTGTTTCTTCGTACCAATATATTTTACAAGGTTGAGTGGTGAGGTGGTAGTCGTCGATGGAAAGCTGTCTTGCGAGAAGAAACTGGTTCTTTGTCTCATCACATTTGCAAAAGATGACCTCACTTGAGACGGTGACGGTATACATACTCGACGCAGACGATCAACATCCAGGCAGACAGAAAAATCTGGAGTTCGTGTGTGATGACTCGGGAAAGTACAGCACACGTAAAAATAAATAAATTGTCCTTTTCGGTCAGCGTGGTCAGCGTTAGCCTACGTTTGGCATTATAACCTTCTACAACACAACTTCTGTTGGGGTTTTGCATTGCGTAAACCTGTAAACATCGTTGACATCAGGCGAAGAGACACTAAGTGGCTGTGGTGACTGACAATGTGCAACAATCTAGCCGACCATCATTTGGTTCCCAGTGTTACACAAGCAAGATGTCGCTGGCTTAAGAAGAATTTAAGACTATGCATATGCACCGCACAAGAGCGATGATTTGACATCACCTACACATGGAGCATCATTATCATACCCTAATGTCTCCTGCCAGACACTGTAGAGAAATAAACTATCTAGATATGAAGAAGTAATTGAATGGTCGCATATCATTTAGACCAGCGGTTCTCAACCTGTGGGTCGCGAGAAAACTAAACGTGTATGACAAGAATTTAGTGGCATCCTTAGCAACATTGCTGTTCTTGTCGGTGGAGAGCACGGAGAGAAAATTCAGGTCATTTGGGGGTTACTGTCGATGCTGCGCTCTGGAAACAGTAGGCCTACTTGGTATTATAGAATAGTCACAAAGAGTGATACTTCTTTCATATGCTCCCAGATTGTTTGCCACACGAAAGACACGAGACTTCTGTGATTTCGTTGATACTGGCCGCAGACCGTGTCGAAGTTCATGTTGTGAGAGGAATATCCAGATTTTAAATGTGTAAATAGCTCTGACCATCATAACATCCGACGCACAGCTGGTGGATACCGGAAACATAGTCATGTGGCTCAATGTCACCGAGAAAAATGGCAGGTAGCTCAAGAAGCTCATTAGTAGTCATCACCGCAAACTCAATAACCTCGTCCTTCCATGGGATCTGGTCGTCATCTGCTCATCTTCTGTGGATGTGGAAAAGGATGCCTGATCTATAATTTAAAGTGACTTGATTGCTCCATATTGGAAAACTTGGATGCATCATACAGACCTAAGACCTTCTCCAACATAATTTCAGAATTGTTGTGGTGGCATGCCAAATTT
This sequence comes from Lumbricus rubellus, assembly GCA_945859605.1. Classification (NCBI taxonomy): domain Eukaryota; kingdom Metazoa; phylum Annelida; class Clitellata; order Crassiclitellata; family Lumbricidae; genus Lumbricus; species Lumbricus rubellus. Next base: position 25,499,701 of record OX243820.1, on the reverse strand, counting down.
AGGAGCTCTCAACCTACTTCTCTTTACGACAACGAGCACACGCCACATTCGGAAGTCTTAAACATTTAGCGGCACTACCAACTAAGCAACTTGCAGTAGCAGCTTGACTTGGTACTTTACTGTTAAGCCTTTCCTTTCCCGCAGAGCATTTTATTAAGGACTGCATCTTTTGCATCTCTTATCATGCTGATCACCGTTTTATCTGCGTGAGGTCTGCCTCCCTCTTTTCATTTGCATAGGGCGCCGCGCACTGCGCTCTGCTGTCTATGGTGACTCAATAGTTACTTTCACTCACAGCGTGACAATGCAGAGCCGTTTCTTCTATGCGTTGGTCCTACAACCTGGAACGTGACTATTCGACACCTCTCAAACTGTTTTCAGTGTTTTAAAAACGGTTGAAGACTGTTTTTCGCCTGATCTCGGCCGGGAGCACCTCTGAGTTGGCATCTTGAAAGAGCTACATATAAATTCTGATTGATTGAATGATTGATTGACTGATTGTTTTACTGACCATGACAAATTTTATGCTAAAACTAAGTATCAAAATAGTTCATTATTCATTAGTAAGAAATTGCCAAATATGCGCAATCATCAAAACTTCAACTGGTTCGCGCCAGTCCTAAATACGTTTGGAATTTGAAAATATCTTGGATAAAAAGTCTCTAGGGCCTATAAGTCGTATCACCAAATGCTGGGTTGAAGAATATAGAAGAACCAACTTCAAAAGTTGTCATTGTCGATGGAACCACACTAACAGACAGATATATGAATTATGATTTTGTAGTTTAATAGGAGACAGCGTAAGGTAAATGACATTTAAGTTTACGTTTAAACATGGTGAAACAGAGGGAATTCCGAATAAACAAAGGTAAGTTGTTCGATCCTTTATATCGTGACACAGGCGACGCATGCCCTTCGAGTTAGAGAGTGTGCAAATCATTAGGCCTACGACAGTCATTACAGACCTTGCATTGGTAAAGACGCAACATTACAAGAATTAATTTTGCATCAGACTGTCTAAGGTAGTCTGAAACTGTTCCAGGAGAAGACAAAAGAGGAAACGGACGATTGTAAACGAAGACATAAGATAAATGAATGCGCATATATTTATCTACGGTCTTTCTTTTATAATTGTCCGGTACTGAGTCCTGCAGGGCGCATAATACAATCTATAGCCTCAGCCTGGCGAAGACCACAGGCACTTCCTCTAATTTTCAATTGCATGCCTACACAGCATAAACCAACGACCATGACACAGTTTAGGTATCTCAGTATCAAATCAAGTACTGCTAGGCCTATAATACAATTCACGTGTCAGTCACTGTTTTGCTCTGTGTTCGTACAAGTTACGGTCTATGTTCATTAATTATTAATTGGAATTGACCTACGTTCTGCTTCTATCTCTTGAGTGATTTATAATTTATTATCGTCCTCTCTCGCCTACTCACACTAACTTGCACAAATACACAAGCCGTCGATCTGCGAAGAAGACTCAATATTAAACTAGGACAATACAATGAACTCGTTTTGCATGTTCGGAGGTTAGTCTACAATAAATTTAATAACAATTTAGTTTAAAATTAAATTGTGTGTAGGCCTATAATTGACCCATATGCAGCAAAAGAGCTGTAATCTACAACTGTAGCCTACAGCCGAATACGTATGCAGACCATTGCTATTAATGAATTTTATACCTTTATTCTTTCTTACTTAACAGAATTTAAAGTTTGCATCAAACACAACTATAACTGGCTACAGTGAAACCATTGATTGACTGATTGATTGATTGACTGATTGATTGATTGGTTGATTGATTGATTGATTGATTGACTGACTGATTGATTGATTGCTTGATAGATTCCAATTCGTATTTTTGTTGACTTTTTTCGAAAGTTGTCGCTGAAGACACTTTTTCAAAGTGGCAGATGTAGCCTACTTTTTGCATTCCCTGTAATTTATGGCATTTAATTTCAAGCAAATGAGATAATTTGAAGCGCTTAAGGAGTAGGCTAATCCCCTTCAAGAAGCGCTTTGCAAAATTCAATAAGGAATTAGTTAATGATGTCCAAAATCTTAGAATAAGAAATGGAATGCCTGTCAAGCGGCTTAATGATAACAGAATAATAATTATAACAGATAGGTATAATTTCTTTACCTACTCTCTTTCTACAGTTACACGTCCAAATCCGTGATGTATAATTATGCCTAGGCCTACCACAGTTTATTTATTGGCAAAAAGGAAGTGGTTTCGAATCTTATCATTTTTCACATTTTTGCCCTTAATGTAAAATTGCTGGGTTTTTAAATTAAAAAGTTCATTTTATTTTTTCAGTTTTTCATCTTCTCTCTGTTGTCGAGTTGGGACTGATATCTGTTCCTCAGTTTTCCTGTATAAAACGTAATCTGTCTGTTTTGGCCGACAACAAGATGAAGCTTTACTTCGATGGCGTTGAGATAACTGACCTTCCAAATGCCGACATTTGGTATAAAGTGGATGTTGTTGATCTGCCTTGCGACACGAGATTAATAGCGATTCATGGACAAAATGTGAATACGAATGCTGGCATTCTTGGATCCACAGACGACGACTATATTCTGACCAATTCTACGTGGACATGTTCAAACGTTAGCCACGTTGGTTGGGAGGAAATTGAATTTGACGATTCCACTTGGACGTCTGCCGTGGATTATGGTCCGTCATATATACCTGGCATTAGCTCCAACGCTGCATGGATCTGGCTGAGGCAATATAACACGTCTGAAGATGAGATGGATATGGATGTCTACTGCAGAAAGAGATTACGTATAAATAATAATTTTAATTTCTATGTCACTTACACCTTTTTTATCAGCTTGCCAAGATTGGAGCACTCGGAAAATTACTGCTACCTGTGAATTAGCCCCATAGTTAGCCTATATTGAATATGAACACATCTTTTGTCGGCATAGTTCAGAAAATCTAGCGCAAATATACCGTCAACATGGGCAACATTGCTTCAGAAGGTTTTTAACGGTTTCCTGCTCAGAATCGTTTGTTGAATAACATATCCAAAATCAAAATCAGCCAAAATTGGACCATGGGATCACCCCCCCAAAATGGGGGAGGAGGACTAATAATGATTTTTCGCGTGTTTTATTGTCGGATTACTGATGACTTCAACGTGCTAGAAAGTGATGTCTTCTAACAACAATGTTAAATAATTTTTTGATTTCAGAACATTGATAAATATACCTATATACCGACAGTGAACTCTGGGGGCAATTGGGGCACATGCCCCCCCCCCATTGATGTTCTAAACAAAATGCAAAAAACAAAGATGTATAATATACATATACATATACACATATTATGTGTAAATGATGTAATACAAATAAAAGATCTTTGCAGTTCATTACAGTCATGGCATAGGGGCAGGGACAGAGAGGAAACTCCCCACCCATTTTTTTCTTCCGACATTTCTGTTTTTCAGGCAAAGAGGCTCAAGGAAAAAAATTAAACAAATTATTAGAAGCTCAATGTTAGGCAATTTCTTGGTGTCAGAACATTAATAAGTATACTTATGTACCGTAAGTAGACTCTGGGGAGGGGGTAATTGTGGCACGTCCCAAAATGAAATTCCAAAAAAATGCAAAATGAAGATTTATAATATGATGTCATACAACTAAAAGATGTTTGAATTTCTACATGGGCAAAAACGATACATTGCAGAAAAATCTATAATCTGACAGAACATGGTATAGGCCTAGCCTACAGATAATTATGCATAGGACACATTCAAAATATGCTAAGTGCGATAATAATAATTCTGGAGTATCTGAAGACCTCAATTGGGGAACCACTAAAAAACCGTATTCATGTAGCCTAGGTAGGCCTTATAGGCTAGAAACTTTAAGTTTTCAGCTTAGAGCGAAAGCCATTCTCGCTAAGAGAGTTGCGGACATACATGAGGAGGTAGAGGTAGGGGTGAAAGTGAGCCGTGTCTGTCCGGGTCTCAGACCCGGCATTAATTTTTTTGGCACTTGAATAAACACTGATATCTAGCACCCTCTGGCCCAGAGAGACCCGGCATTTTTTCAAAGCCACATTCAGTCCTGTCACCGTAGAGGTTATTCTTGTGCTACACAAAGGTTCGGTTATACGGTCCACGGTCCACTGAGCCTTCCATTCGGCAGATGGCGTTGGTAAAGTCATTGACATATTATAGGACGTGATTGGCGACCCGTTGGCTGCCGCCAGTTAAATTCGACTCCTCTAACAACTTCTGATCATCCGTCCTATAATAGATCTTATTCTTATCCTATGAATTGTAATCATTCTGCGTGTGTCAGTTCTAAATTAAACGAAGATTATAAGCTATCGACAAAAAATACATGTTATGAGCTTAATATGATTATTAGACACAGAGTTTGCGCTGACAATAACAGCCAAGACTACGATATACGAGCTCTACATAGATGGCGTGTCGCAGAGTCTCTCCCATGCCAACAATGTCTCCGTCGCAGATGAAATTCCTCTGCCATCCTACGGTCGCCTAGTTGCCGTAACGGCCCTTGATACAACTTCAACATGTGCCGGCATTTTGGCTTCTGTCACTGGCGACTATTTGTTAACGGATGCCAGTTGGAAGTGTCATACGGATGGTCTACCGCAATGGTATTCAATTGGGTTTGATGACACGGACTGGATTGATGCCTATGTAATAGGACCCAATAATAACGTCACGTGGCCTGAAGAATGCAGAATCTTGAATGGAGTTGCCTCGATCAGCCAAAATGCGGATTGGATCTGGACATCTAGTATTGTCAACACACCAAATTATGACGACATTATATACTGTAGAGCCTACTTGCGTAAGTATGGCATCCATGTCTAAATCAGCAGTGAAAATAGGCATAGGTTAAATTTTAAGCATGGGCCTATGTCAGAGTTTAAAAAATCGTAAGTGAAACATATACTTGGTTTTATATTGAGTGCATGCTGACTCATTATAGCATTTGTAAAAATTGTGCGCAGTTGGTCAAATCATAAGCCTATTATAATATCAATAACCACTTGCCTATGATAGCGCTCTGATATCCATGCATAATATTATAGTCTGTTCAACTCTTCTTCGATCCTTTAAGAGGCACACATGTTGAATTACATTACTGATAGTTCAGTTTATTATTATTGAATTGGAACCGTCCCTAGCATGCAGTCCGAGCTTTATACTTTGCACTACGAAAAAACAGTGCAGACATTTCGCTACCGATTATGATGTTATTTCGAAATGTTAGTCTGCAGTGTAAACTTAGAAAGAACACATAATTATAGAGTTCTGCTATTTGGGTGTTGAAATTGACATACACAAGTCGCAGCGAATCATTAAGCAACATCTCAGCGATAATGGCTTTAATTTTCAGCCTTGTGTGAGCTAGATTCACCGTGTCAAAACGGTGGAACGTGCAACAGGAACTCAGCCATCCTGTGCACGTGTCTACACGACTACACAGGCGTCTTCTGCGAAAATGGTAGACCTACATAACATGTATAATATATAAACGTTTTAGACTATTAAACTTTTCTGGAATGCAAATAATATGTACCCTACATGTAAGTCAATGTTGAACTACAATATTTATAGGCTATAGAGTATAGAATATATACACACCCTCACATAGTCCAGTCCTACACGTAGGCTAGGTTTATTTTTACAACGGGAAAAGAAACTAGACAGCGAATAGAACTAGTAAAGTATTTCAAAGTGTAGCCTTGCCCAAAATGCAACAATAAACCCATCCGGCTATTTTAGTTCCTGTAGGCTACTTGATTTATCCGTGCGCAATTTCCTTTTTCTAAATATAGGCCCTATCGGTGCACGTTGGATTGTAAAAAACAACTAAGAGTCTACTTGCGAATAAACCTAGGCCGGATAAGTATAATGCTAAGTTTACACCTAAATGCAATGAACGTATTTTGGTTGCAGAGATCACGAGACGATTGAGCATAACAGCCAAATCTACAGTGCACGAATTCTATATTGACGGTATCAAGACGAATCTGACCTACAACGACAATTGGACAGTGGCGGATGAAATCGAGCTAACTTCTGTCAATCGCCTAATTAGTGTGCTGGCAGTTGATTCGACCAGCACATGCGCAGGAATTCTGGCATCAGTTACCGATGACTTCATGGTAACAGACGCAAGCTGGAGATGCCGCATTGGTGCACCACCCCAATGGTACATTCTGGGATTTGACGACTCTGATTGGACTGATACATACGTTATAGGGCCAAACGCTAACGTCAGCTGGCCCGAACAGTGTAAGATTCTTACCGAAATCCCGGCCATCAGCCAAAATGCCTATTGGATTTGGACATACACCATACCCGACGTGCCGTACTACCATAGCATAATCTACTGCAGAGCATACTTGCGTAAGTTTTCAAATCTGTAAAACTATTGATACTTCACTTAGGGAGCGCTTTCGCCCCCTGTTCGCTCTACAATAATAGGCCTACAGTAACTGTCTGGCAGTCTCTCTACTCTTTTTCTCTCTTCTCAAAACCTGCTTCTTCTCGCGCGGCTTTACGCGATGCGGGCGCTTCTGAACGCTTCATCCTACTATAATAGAGGCGTTTCATATAATGATATATGCGTATACAATACAGTTTAGCACGATATATATTTTATGGTTTTAGGCTAGCATGTGCTCGTATATTTAGTATCATTTACTTAAATTTATATTCTAATTTATATGGCATTCTAATTAGCTTGAAATAGGAATCGGCAATTAGGCCTACATCATAGCTAGTCAAAGTAAAAAAAGTCACTCGGCGATGCCTCACCTCAGGTAACGTTTTAATTTATCGGAAATATGCAACTTATCTATGGGCTAATAAATTCACTTGTTGAATATCAAGGTTTTGCATATCGGAACGTGGATCTGGTTCACTCGGAAGATTTGCAGAGTCAGCTTATAATTATGCATAGCTCCTAAAAGAATTGTGCTGAATGGAAGTCTACTGAGTAGTCTGTAGAATGTAGACTCTGTAAATGGAATAAATCTATTTGATTATTTTCATAGCGATTTGTGAAAAATACAACCATGTCAGAACGGAGGAACCTGCAGAGAAAACAGCGTCAACTTGTGCACTTGTCCATCTGGCTTTACTGGTGTCTACTGCGAATCAGGTAGAACTACCAGACTAGGCCTGTCCTTGTAGGATTATTCCGTTATTATTGAAGAAACCTTCTATTACTGCGGTATGTAGCCTAATGCAACAAATCTTTATGGCATCATTGTAGCAGATGAGGCTGTAATGTTAATACTCACAAGTACATGTAAGTCAATGTGTGGTCTGAATCAAGTCAGCCATATTCTTGAATCGTCGTCTGTGCTCAGTCTATTCTTGTTCATAGTTTTCATGGCCAATGGTGAAAAACTCGACCCCCATGGGCGACCGACATGCGTTGCTCACAATGGCAGCAGCAGTGGTCTGCTTACTGTAATAATAATTATAGTAGCCTACTCTTAATCATAAACTCAGTATGTCTAAACCGTTACTAAAGATAAAAGGCGGGTCACAGCGGGTTGCAGGGCATTGGCAATATGAAATCCGTGTACCTGATAGGTCGTTTATTGTTAATAATGTTTTTCGCTTTTTCAAAGCCTACTGCGAATCAGGTAGACCTTCTATGAAAGACCCAGCGTATACACTATACAGTGTAATATGTGTTATTTCTTTGTTGTTGCATAGTTGTCTGCGACGGCGATGCGCCATGTCAAAATGGAGGAACATGCATCCAAGGAAACGCTGAACCTTGTCTTTGCCCACCTACGTTCACGGGAACATTCTGCGAATTCAGTTAGTAGTGAAGATCATGCATTCGCTATATAGTGTAGTTGACTCTGCCAGGTCTGCCTTATGCATTATGCTGAAAAGAGACTGGAACAGGTGTTACAAGCCGGTGTCGCGAAGTTTTCTATCCCACCCTAAAGCTCTCCTAAGGGATGAATTAATCTATCCCCCGGATGGAATATACCGGGTAAAGAGTACCCGAGTGGACGAACCACTTTATTCTCCAACGCATAAGTATTTTAAATAATTGATAAATTTTATACTTTAGGCCTAATCAAAATTTAAAGTGACTCTAATTGTTTTAAGTGTTCTAAGCAATGTTCAAAACAGGGAAACTCGAATTTAGTTAGTGTCTCTAAATGTTCTTAAGTGTTTTAAATGTTTTAAGTGCTCTAAAGGCAAAGCACACAAAGTTACCTAGTAAGAATAAACACACCTGCTATAATAGTGGCAATGTTAATAACAAAGCACATCGAAGTTAATTTACCAAAATATGCACAAGCAGAAGTGGCTACTGTCAACCTCTCTTCATTTGCAGTAGCGGCGCCAGAGGGGCTAAGGCTTAACCGCCAAGCCCCCTAAAAAGTCATCCATTTCTACATGTAAAAATGAAAAATTTTCCATGATTAGCCCCCCCTTAACCTTAAAATGAAATATATCCATGAGATTTCAACCAAGATATGACTAAAATGTCGTTAGAAATGTTTGGCGGATGGAAATGAAAAATTTCATCCGCAAGGATTCAGCCCCAAAACCGTAATCCTGGCGCCGCTAATGTTCATTAAATGAGTATCCCCTAAATAATCGTTTCCCCAAAATTTGAGGAAACGATTATTTAGGGGATACTCTATTTCGCAATACCGGCAATTTCTACCTACAGTATACACACTACAATAGTTAAAATTCTTGATTTGTCTAAAAGCCCAACCGATTGCAGTCTTCACCTCGGCTAATAGACCTATCAAAGTCCGTAAAGTCCGTAAGAGAAATTCAACCCAAGTTGATATTTTGAAACTGCAATAAAATAACAATGAAAGAGATGCATTAATTAACTATTAGGCCTGTGTTCTCCATACCTTGATTCGTTTTCGATTGGACATTGAATTTCTTTTCATATTGCATGTCTGAATTTGTTACAGAAATGAATCGAACCCTAAGTTTAACAGCGAAGTCGGCGTATGAGTTGCACATTGATGGGATACTGCAGGATCCACCTAATGCATTTAATTGGACGATACCAGACGAAGTTACACTCTCTCCACTCAATAGTCTAATTGCCATATCTGCAATGGACAGAACGGAGACGTGCGCTGGCATACTCGCTTCCGTCACTGGCGATTACCTTGTTACTGATAACATCAACTGGAAGTGCAGTTATATTCCGGATCCAACTTGGTATCAGCTTCAATACGATGATACAGCGTGGCCTCCAGCCTACATTGTCGGTCCCAACAATAACGTTACTTGGCCTCCAGCATGTGAAATACTGACAGGTATTCCGTCCATCAGTCCTAATGCCAACTGGATTTGGACTGACAGTATTCCGGACACACCCTATTACCATCAAATCATCTACTGCAGAGGATATTTACGTGAGTGCTTTCAAATAGAAATAACACAATAAAATAATAGGCTAAAGTGATGCTCTTACCTTCGCTATGACATTGTGTTGAGAAGAGCGACGCCATGATGATCTGTCCAGTCGTGAATTCAAACTGGTTGGCGAAGATGCTCTCGTGCGGAACTCGATTCCAGAATACTTGGCTGTGCATTTCACACCTCTCTGAAATCTGCATCAGTTCTAGTAAATACCTTGAATAGGCACTATATTCGGTTATTTTGATTGACTGATTGAATATTTCGAACACCCGCCTTAAAGCGAGGTGCAAGTACTGAGGCACATGAATGGTATGTAGCGATATATAAACACTTAATTCACAGTAAAGAAGTAGCCAAAGTTAGTCGTGTCTTATCTTTTGACCCCGCCTGCTCTTTTTCAGAGGGCGTCTGACATAATTATGCATGTATGTTGGCGCTGTGCACTTGTTATAGCGCTCCGTCAAGATTTATACTCTGAAGCGCTGCCGACTACAGCGCGGACACTGAATCGTAGTTTCACGCCGGAGCCCTGAGCAATTGCTAGTGAAAGACTTTCCCAATGTTCCTACAAGCGGGCTTGAGGTGGATTCGAACCTGCAACCATCCGGCTGCAAGGCAACGAACATGCCCACTACACCACCACGCCCCATATGGCAAACATATGCATTGCATAAATTATTATTAAAGATCTAAATATAACTATTTCATCATTGTATTTCTTTGTATTGTTTGCAAAGTTTTTCGTCAAGAATCTTACTGTTGTTGTAGAAAATGGTGCCACTGGAAGCCATTTTGGACAACCATGAAAAGCAGTTGGTGTAAGCGGTGAACTGCGAAAATTGCCTTTTTCCGACAACGCTAATGGGACACTGTTACATACCGTCGTATATCCTCATAAGCATTTTAGTTAACTAACAATAATTATTGATTCTATTTTAAGAGGGTCTTACTCTTTAGCCCTCATCATAATTTATCTCATAATTATCTATTATCAATCCCTTCATGCATGTAGGCCTATAACTTACCCTGCAGCTACGTTCTACATGTATAACTGAGCGAATGTATTATAGGCTACTAGATATTGCAAGCTTAAAACGTTTTGTCACTGATCGATTGCATAAAAAATGACATCGGATGGTTAGTCTTAGGCATCGCCGATAAATCTATAGCCTATAGTTTGTTCGTGCATACTGCATAGGCAGTTGTAAAATTAGAGGATGATCTTAGAAAAGCAGAACGACTTGGTAGGCCTATATCAAGAAACACGCAGGTTAAGGGGCAAATATCGTTTCCCAAATTCTAGCTTCTGGTCAATATTATTGTGCAAAGGCATCATTATTATATTATAGATTGATTGTCACAGTCATTGCCTGTATCACACTGCATCAATAAGGAGAAGACCAAGGCAGATCATGTTGGATTGGATGACAACAATGCATTATGGAAAGCTCAAGGAAGAGGCACAGCAGGAAAGTAGAATGGCGACGTCGAACCATTTTAACGTGCCTATGAGGCAGAAAATAATATAAGCCTATTATAAATTCACTATAATTATTATGCAGCCGGTAAACTACTAACAGAATATAATATATTATATTCTTTCATTAGTGAACGGGCTGCAAAATCTCAACGTAGAACATCACACAAAAGAGCAAAATACATTGGAGTAAAAAGTTCAGTACAATAGCCTACAAGAAATAGTCCGTAGGCCCTACCCTCATAGGCGGAGACTTGGTCCAGAAGTTGAGGGGGAGGACGAACGAGAGGCCGAAGGACAATCGCCGAGGCGCGACATTTTGGGCGAACGACTGAGTCGCCGACGATATTTTCATGCACCAAATTTTCTAACGACCTTTATTTTTTAGTCAGTAATTTTGGTCGTAATCTGATGAAAACTCCCTACCAGGCTACCACAATAGATAGGATGACTTTTTTGATCTTGAGCGTAGGCTAATCACGTCGTACTGGATGGTACCTACGACCCTGCCAAGCGTGGAGCACCACGTTATTCACGAGTGCTGCGTTGAGTCACAAGGGTTAGTCCTGGATAGATTATAATATAGACCTATAAGCATGTTTGCATACTATGTACTTGAGTAGAATCTATCAACTTCATATAAAGGTTTAAGTCAACGTTTCCCAACCCGTGGCCCGCGGACCAAAAGTGGCCCGCCATGCCTCAAAAAGTGGCCCTTATCTCTCGAAGAACTTTTTAAAAATAATGAAAAATTTCACAATTTGGACGGAACAGAACACCCAATTATTTTCTATTACACCTTATTTTACTTTGATGTCTATAAAAACAGCAAACATTTTATTTTGAATCAATTATAAAAAAATTATATGCTTTCAATTAATTAAATTTTAGCCTTGTGTCCCTAATGTCCTTCAACTAAGAAACAGTGGCCCTCGTGTCTTCGAAATTAGAAAAAGTGGCCCTTCAGTCAAAAAAGGTTGGGAACCACTGGTTTAAGTGATATAATCGAGGTCATGACAGGAAACATTTCGTCGGAAGAACGTGCTGCAATCATCGGATACCGATACGTACTCAGAATGTTTATAAAATTACCCAATTCGTAAGCTATCTAGGCTATCTTCATTTTCACGTAGGGCTACGTTTCCTCTTTCAGTCAATCTCAACAACGGATTAGTCGAGTTAGGCCTATAGGCTAACAAGGTAGTAAAATAACTGGTTGAAAACATTCAGCAATGAAACGACAATAGGCCTACAAGAATTAGTCTGACTAAGGTCGGCCACAGAGAGAGTCTGTAATATAATATACTGCGGACACAAAAATCGATCAATTTACTCTGTCGAACGGAATTTAACTTTTGAGACTGCGTAGACAAACTCTAAATTCCGACTCTTTCTTGAAAACGCACAATAATATATAGGTTATGTAGGCTATAATTCTTAGTTGAGCATTTCTGAAGTATTTGATGTATTAGATGTAACCATAGATCGAGTAGGCCTATTCGTGAATTGTGGTTTTAATATTCGTAAATATTCGTCAATATTAAGGTTTTTTAATATTCGCAAATATTCGTGAATATTCGTTAGCGATTTAAAGTAGACCATTAAAACCGCAATGTTACCCGGTAAAGCAGTTTAAGTTTCTGTAGATTTCTTTGACATTATCTCGCAATCAGAGACCTTGAAGTGTCTAACAGGAAAAATATTAAAGTCATTGATATATTAGCCTATGTTTCTAAATTTTGTTCAATTCAATCAGTGAAACTTCAAACGTTTTAATAAATAACAAAATGGGAATTAAGAATAAAAAATTCTTGAGTGAACATAATATTTTACAAATATAATATTCGGTGGCAGTTTTAATATTCGTGAATATTTGCAAATCTTAATATTCGTAACATCCGAATACTCGATCTATGGGTGTAACATAATAATTATGATCGATTATGTTAAATTATGTTGCAAAGCATACTCGCCTTGTCTTAACAATGGTATTTGCTTGCCTACAATGCGCCTGCGACCAGCAGGCAGCGACGTGTTTTGTCTGTCGTGGCCCTGCAGTTGGGCAGTGTTTAATCTAGACGTCTCTTCGGGGGGGAGTAGGCCTACTGACGAAATTCCCAATCATTCAGCCAGCATTTGGCCAGCAAAGGAACATTATAGTCAGCCTACAATGAATTACTAAACCATTTCCACTACTCTACCAAGAAGTGTCTGCAGAAGCCAATTAAAAGTCCATAAAATGGACGGCCACCTTTGAAAAAAATAGACAGAGGATGGACGCGTAAGTAGGCTATACTTACTTTACTTAGCCTACTTACTTACATGTATGATATGACTGTCACAATAATTTGTGCCATCAGCTACTTGTAACTATGTTAAAAATCCCGCGTAGCTTGAAGCTTGAGAAGTTGAAAGAGACACATGCATGTGGCGCCATATTAAACTTATAGTAAAACAGAGACATCAGCTAACTAATTTTGTTTAAAATGGGTCTAGACCTGCATTTTGTTTTAAAATCTTCCGCCTATCTTCGAATATTCAAATCCCTTCAGTATACGCCGCAGTCAATCGAGTCGTAGGCTACGATCGACTGCGGGTAATATACCCTTCTGGTATACCCCAGAGCATTTTCAGAAGAACAAAACAAAGATTTATGACCTGTCATTTTTTTAATCTTATTCTGTCGGCTATTCATTCTTAATTGTTAAACTTAAAAGAACTTGACTTGGGAATATAAGTAGCGTGGGCAAATAGAACATTATAGTCAGCCTACAATGAATTACTAATGAACATTATAGTCAGCCTACAATGAATTACTAAACCATTTCCACTACTCTACCAAGAAGTGTCTGCAGAAGCCAATTAAAAGTCCATAAAATGGACGGCCACCTTTGAAAAAAATAGACAGGGGATGGACGCGTAAGTAGGCTATACTTACTTTACTTAGCCTACTTACTTACATGTATGATATGACTGTCACAATAATTTGTGCCATCAGCTACTTGTAAATATGTTAAAAATCCCGCGTAGCATGAAGCTTGAGAAGTTGAAAGAGACACATGCATGTGGTGCCATATTAAACTTATAGTAAAACAGAGACATCAGCTAACTAATTTTGTTTAAAATGGGTCTAGACCTGCATTTTGTTTTAAAATCTTCCGCCTATCTTCGAATATTCAAATCCCTTCAGTATACGCCGCAGTCAATCGAGTCGTAGGCTACGATCGACTGCGGGTAATATACCCTTCTGGTTACCCCAGAGCATTTTTAGAAGAACAAAACAAAGATTTATGACCTGTCATTTTTTTAATCTTATTCTGTCGGCTATTCATTCTTAATTGTTAAACTTAAAAGAACTTGACTTGGGAATATAAGTAGCGTGGGCAAATAGAACGACCGGATATAGGCCCACTCAAGAACGTTGATATGCCAAATTGTGATCACATTGTAGTCTGTGGCAGGTTTCTGGTCTCATAGGGGTCTTGCCCATTATTCAGCAGGGCGATGAAGTAAAGCATAAAGAAGATACATGTAGTATCAAAACTTCAAAAGAATTGTTGATAAATCATTAGACAAGTCAAGAGCAAAATAGACAGGTTACATGACCTACCGCGACCTATGGTGGAGCAGCCACTGGTCTGCGGCAAAAATAATGTCAATACTTAAAAGATTGTGTTGTAATTTCCCTTTACCCGTTTTCCCCGAGAATATTCACTGAAAACACGGGCTTAACGGGAAAATGAATAGCTAAAGGGAATTTTTTAAAGACATACTTAGCGTCTGATATATGCGAGAACGCTGAAATGCCACGTTATGTCATTGTGATTGCATAGCTGTCTGCGGCAAACTGTTGTCAGTGGCACCATAACATTTATCAAAAAATGTTTCCTCAACTTTCGCACATTATTTTGGAACTAGGTTTGTCGCTACTTTTCTGTAATCCGGAAAATACAATTGGGCAACATGCAGCAGGTAATTAATCGCAATATCAATTGTCGAAACTAACCTTATAAAGCACTACTCTAAAACTAATAGTATGAAAGCAGCCAGCAGCCTATTCGTGAGCCCTGCGTCATTTCATAGGCGGGAGTGGTGTCCAGAACTTCCAAAGAAAAATCTGAGTACGATAAAGTTCGTATAACAATGTTGCTGATTTGTTATGCGATGTAGCCTACTCGATCTGTTAAGAGTCACCGCGTCCCTCCCTTCTCTGTTGCGCGGACCCTATGGGCACGTGCCTTGTGTGCCTATAGGCATTAAAACGGCTCTGCCAATTCAGAAATATAGCCTACAAATAAATAATTTTACACAGAAAGTACAGTAAATACCTCCACAGTAGCAGTAATCATCAGCAACTGTACCCGACTAGCCTACCTATATATAAATTTAACTGACTTGAAGTCATCGCGGCAGTCGGGGCTCTAAATTACATATTTCCTATGTGATTTTTCTCTGACATTAGTGTTTCCTCGGGCTATCACGCTGAGATTGCCTCTGAAAAGCTAGCCTGCAAGAGGCGTTTTATAAATTGTCATACACAGTGCGATGCAAATATGAGAAAGCTGTCTTTAGCAGAAGGTTGCATCAACGATGAGCACATAAACTATCTCATCGGTTTACGCAGGGGTGCATTTCGATAACATAGTTCCTGTAATTAGTAGACCTACGTCTAAAAGTGTGTTGCAAAACTTTAAGTGGTGATTTTCAGACCAGTGGGCTTCGGTGTAAAAGTTTAATAATAAATTGACAGAATTAGATTAATGAGAGTAGCTTCAGTGTGCGTTAATGGAATTCTGTTAATCCTATATTTGCAGAGTTGTACTGTAACAATGAAACGCTTGTCAATTCTCTATTAAATTCCAAGGCCCTGTTTTATGGAACAAACTTCCGATAGTCATTCGTAAGGCTACTAACTTACTCACTTCAAACACCTCTTACGTGTGCATACATTATACAATGTTTTCTGTTAATGGCATGCGGGGTTACTCATGCTAATGCTGATTTCGTTGATTGTTTGTCTATTGACTGTTCGTTTATTTTTTTTGGTTCATTCTCTGAATTTTTTCTGTAGTGTTTACTACATTTGTTTTGCTAAACAATCTTAGTTAAGTAACATCTGTGCATTCCATTTCGCCCTTCAGCTTTTACTTTTACACTTAACTTTGTTAATTAGGCCCCTACTTAGCGGGACTTGTCCCTTTTGGTGTGCCTATTTGTTCCCTCACTCTTATTCTGCTTATTAACTTTGAGTAGGCCTATTTGCTTAATGCTGATTATGTTTATACTTTGTTAAGCATACAATGTACATGTACAATTCAATTGTTGGGATCAATAAAAATATGTTTATGTCTATGTCTAGGCCTATGTCTAATTTGTCTATGTCTATGACAAGTGGCAGTGAAAATAACTTGAGAATCTCCTTGACGCCACTGCAATAAAGCGGTCATTTAAGACGTCGTTGATGATCAATGGATCATAACCTGCAACCAAATAATTTACTGCTTTCAGCATCACGCAAATAGAACATAATTATACAAATCAACTATGGGCCTTGGTCAGGAATAAGCTAATAGAGTTAAAGAGAAACCCTTAAGCCTCAGGGAATGTCGTCCCGTTGACAGGGTTGCCCGTGCACATGAAAAACAGAACAACTGGGCGTCATGAAAAAATGTTATAATGGTAATAATTGAAGAGCTTACTAGTTAACTAGCCTGAATCTTAATAATAATAATTAATATAATAATAATTATAATAATTATAACCACGTATTGATACACAGAGGACAGTAAATTACAAAGCAAGATATGGCGGGTTACATAAATCTACAGCCAATAGGCCTATATAGCCACGGAATTTTATTTTGAACATTCGGTCTGTGTAGACCTACAAGACGTTATAGACGGTTATAAGACAAAATTAATATAGCAGTCGCAGACAGTAAATAAGTAAATAAAGTAAAAATAGGAATAAAACGATAGGAAAAACAAAAAACGAAGAAATCACGTTTTTCTGGAAAAAGTTTTAGATCTAAGCAACTATGCTAAAAACTGCGTACTTCAGACAAAGACGTTAGGCTATAACCTTAACCTAGCACAAACTCAACATAATATAATGGCAAAAATACCGGCAGTAGGCCTATCATAATAAATTATTGCGAGTTCTGGAGCTTTGAATCACCTGTGGTTATTTTGGCTAAACTAATATAGATTCAAAGGAGCTAATCTATCGTTATTCGCAAATCAATTATACCACTACAGACAACTCGAAAATTGAAACACTGCTTATCAGTGACAGTGTGCTGACTATGAATGATAAAGGAAGCCAGAGATAAGACCACTCTGTCGAACTGTATTCAGATTGAAAAACCCCGCTTATCACTGACCTCTCAAAGCAACCTGCCCTTTGCATAATTTATCATAACACACACTCGCACTACCTGTTTTCGCAATTAATTCTTGCCTGGTGATACGTCTATTCGCAGCCAAAATGTTTAATAAAAGTTTCAATATTCTTGTTCTACTAGACCTGATATTGTTTTTCTGCAAACAGGAAACTAGAGGAAATTATATAAAAGGTAAATAAATTTTGTGTAGGCCTAGGTATATAAGATGTGGTTCGAATTAGATATAACAAGCTTGTAACAAGCTTGTCTGGTGATATCTTCTTAGCTCTGTTTCACGCCCGATATTTGTGTAGGTATATAAGATGTGGTTCGAATTAGATATAGCCTAACAAGCTTGTAACAAGCTTGTCTGGTGATATCTTCTTAGCTCTGTTCCACGCCCGATATTTGTGTAGACCTTTACCTAATACATTGCATTAGAGTCAACAGCTGACACTGTCTTATCCTTGGAAAAAGTTAGAATTATTTAGTTGCCTGAGACTCGTGAATACTTGGGACTGAATTGCTGAGGTATCGACAAATTTATGGAGAGCACAGATTAAATTTCGTTTAGTCTATATATACCGGCCACAGAGGACCATTAATAGGTATACAACTTTAAAAGCTACATGGCCATCGTCTGGAACTATAATTATTATAATATAATATTATCCTATATTATAGGATAATAGCTGTCAACAGTGAATGCGACATGTCTATTTAAATCTGTGCATGAGCATTGTGCATGAGTCATCCAAACATATTTTGCCTACATTAACTGGTGATTTCGATTTTTGTTCGTAATTAACTTCAAAACATTAATTTTTAGTCTAGCATGGACATTGGATAGAACTCTCATTAAGTAGGCTACTCGATCTGCATTATGTTTGTGTGGAGCGTCGGGCATTGGCAATATAATGCCAACACTGATGATGATGGTGCTCTGCCCGCAGGCAGGTTCATTGACTTTATGCCCTTGGGGATGAGATGAGTGAGGTGGTTTCCCGTTGTCTTTCCATCAGACAATGATGGGTAAGCAACTTGCCCAAGGTCGCTCCAAGCAGCTTGCGCCAATGCGCCCCACACGTGCTAGCCCGAGATATCTAAATCTCTGAATGTCAACTTCCAGCCCGCGGCTTGAACCGCAGTCCGTTGCAACCAACAAACGAATGCCGCTCTCGCTTACCAGTGTAGTTAACTAGGCCAATTAACGCCAACATTAGGCTAATATTATATTATATTATTATTGCGAATACAAAACATTTTATCAAGTTCCCTTGTTTAACAGAATAAATGTTATCTCAAATATTTTTTGCAGAACTGCACAATGAAACTCTTGTCATCACAGCCTATCAAGAATTGCAGAAACTGTACATCGATGGCCAACGTCAATCGTTGACAAACGGAGTCAATTGGAATCTAACAGATTACATACAATTACAACCAACGAATCGTCTCATTGCGCTGTATGCGTCTAACTTAGCTACTACATTATGCGGAGGTGTATTAGCTTCTGTGTTCGATGGTTCTTTTCTTACAAACAATGAGTGGAAATGTGTCCCATACGAAGAAGTAAGTTGGACAAATCTGGGATACGATGACTCCAGTTGGTCCAATGCAGTCGAGTACGGCAGCAACGGTGCTCACAGTGGTTGCGATCAACAACAGTTCATCAGAAACATTAGTTCAAATTCTAAGTGGATCTGGACGAACGAATTAAATAATGTTGCCATTTATTGCCGAGGTTATCTATGTAAGTGCCATTGCATATGCTCACAGGCGAAAATTTAAGATAGCCTACGCTTAATGCATAGAAAATTCAACAGTAGGCCTATTCATGTAGGCTACCATGTAGGGTCAACATTAACTTTTACAGCGACTCCGTTCAGTAGGCCTACATTAGGCTATATTAGCGTGATCGTATTCGTAAACTTGTAGGCCTATACTGCGAAACTCCTAAGTGGCGATCCAGACTTGACAACACCAACGTATAGTTGAAAACAATGGTTTCCGAACGCACGCGAAAAATAAATAACGTAGGTCTATCTATATTTTTCCGAGTAGGCCTACCTAGCTCTGGTCATGCTTAGATGAAACCTCATGAATCTCAGTAATTCCCGATAGTTTCATCAAGACATATGATGTAATTTTTGCATCAGGCTAGACAATAGACATGGCCAATAGGCCCCTCATCTTCATAATATGAAGGCTCAAAATAGGCCTATTATATTGAGCCTTTTAAAAACTTATATTCATTGTTGTTTACTTAAACATTTAAAGAATTCACACAGAGTATCAATATGTGGCTAATTTTTATGCCAAGTGATTAAATATTTCCAATAGTCTTTATGTGTACTTTGAAAACAATTGCCTCTGAGAACTATTTATGATGTCAGCTTTTTGCGAGACTTCCTCTCCGTGTTTGAACAACGGAACATGCTTGAAGAATGATGTGAGATTATGCGACTGTTTACCGCAATTCACCGGCACACGCTGCGAGACAGGTAGAGTGAGCTCACTTTCTAATTTGCCGGTATTAAAAATATACGACTAAAAAGGTTATTTTATGAATAAGGTAACTGTCTATTATTCCTGAAGCGCATCGTTGAAATCGTTGCCAATTGCAACTATCCGCGTTCTAAAACTAACGGTGCCGCAGCCATGACGAAGGACGTGGTTTCCCAAACACGCATTTCCACGGAAAGCTCATTATATTCCTCTTGCAAGATGTTCCATTATTAACGATATGATTAAATTAGATCTACATGTATGTGATCACAATCCTTTCTGCAGTCGCTTGCATTAACGATGAGAAAAATTTAAGGGTTTACATGCACTGAGATGCCATTAGACTGAAGTTTCTTATAGTCTAACTTTTAAAAGTGGCGTGGAAAGCTGAAAGTGGTTATTTTCTGGTATGTTGCGATATACATGTAAATGATAAATGAAAAAAAATTGCAGAACGAATGTAATTTAGGCGTATGCTCACGGGGTTCTGCTTTTAATTGTAGAGTTGCACAATGAAACGCTTGTAATCACAGCTTACGAGCAATTGGTTGAGCTGTACATAGACGGTGAGCCACAGTCAATAGTAAATGGTAATAACTGGAACCAATCCGATTACATAGAAGTGCCACCAATGAGCAGATTGATTGCACTGAAGGCTACCAGTGGCGCCGATCACGCCTGCGGTGGAGTTTTGGCATCGATCTACGAGGCATACGCTTTGACGAACAGCAACTGGAGATGTACGACCAGCATTGATGACATAGACTGGACTCATCTCGGGTACGATGATTCCGGTTGGTCTAATGCCGTTGAGTATGGAAGTAATGCCGAGGGTCATACGGGCTGTGCTTACATGCAGAACATAGTGGACATAGATCCAAATGCTCAATGGATATGGACCGCCAATCCGTCTTCCGAGCTCACCGTATACTGCAGAGGTTATTTACGTAAGTAAAAACATTTAGCTGTTTTGAGTTGACTGATGAAGTCAATTTCAGTTTCGTATCCGTTAAAGTTCCAAATGTACGGATTAGACGAAATTCTAAAATTATTTATTGAAACATAGCGCCTGATAGCCTACTGCTTGCTTATCTCGTGTACGTGTAAACTGCAAAAATCCTAATTATTTCATTTTCACGGACGAATAATAGACTATTTCTCAAATAGTACGAACCTATTCATTTATGGCTGCTCTTTTAATTGTCAGCTTTCTGCGAGAATTCCTCTCCGTGTTTGAACAATGGAACATGTTCGGTGAATAATGAGAGATTCTGCGAATGTTTGCCTCAATTTACCGGCGCATTCTGTGAAACACATTGTTTAGGTGAGTTGATTTCCAAGTTCCTTCCCAACGTAAACCAAATATAGAGATATAAATTGCAAACTAGATTCTATGAAATTTCCTGAAAAAGTAAAAATAGAGTGTAGACAATCTGCTATTGACAGTCTGGGCCAGCAAAAGCTCTGCACCGTTGTTCAATCGGTTCCAAGTATTCAAGACGCAGGCGACGTAAACAGTCATGTTATGTCTACAGTCTACTTACATTAGATCGTAATAGAAGTGAACTCCTTCCCGTGATCTTTCTTTGCATGAAAAAATTAGCTGATGAAGCTGCTTCTGGACTCGGTCGTGCTGTAATGCTAAGCGTAAACCACGTCCTGAGAAGCCTTTGCCATCTTTAGCAAAATCATTTATAACTTACGCAGTTCTTACAGTAAAGGATATAAAAAAAACTTCATAGCGTGGGTCCCTTTCTGCTGGCCATCAATGACATTGTTATGATCACATTATTTTTTGGTCTATGTTTAATTGCTTCGACATGTAGCCTAACTTCGTGCGGTGTGTCACTCGGAATTGTCTAATTTCTTTTAAAAGAGCAAAAATTGCTACAGAAATTTGTTGAGAAATCCGGATGTGAATGAAAATAAATATTTCAGTGCAATTGTCAGACAACTAATCACGCATGCAGTTGTTACTATCCAAAATGTTGCCACAGTGTTACATTGGTTTTTTAAAGCGATTAGCAGGCCAACAATTCGTTCTTAATTTCTGCGTCATTAAATTTTGGAGACGTGACTATGATGGTCTTAAATAGGCCTATGTTGTCTACTTTATCATTAGGCCTATTGCGAAGGCTTTCAAAAAATAAATAATTAATTAATTTTTCATTGAGCTCCTCGATCTTTCCTAATGAAAAGGCATCAAGCGTTGGCACAGAATTTGTGAATGAAAGACTTGCTCGAGGTCTTTACACGGTAAATGTCTAAGAGGAAATTCGAATGTGCAGTCTCCACATAATTATCAAGTCATGTATTCCATTCCAATCAATGCCAATCAAAATAAAAAATCGTCATCGTGTGGCATTGGTCTCAATGCTGTTTGCAGATTAGGCCTAATGGTAGTTATTACTCTTAATCGCAATTTGCTTTATCATCTTATCTTCGACATCCAGTATTCATTAGGCGAAAGACGGTAGCAAATTAAACTAAATGTAGGGCCCTTCTAATTGTTACTACCCGGTACCTTAGATATTTCGAAATATATCCTTCGTAGTTCCATTTTAGGATGTCGAGTCTTAGCGCTTGTCTGTGTTCGAAGGTTAAGCCTTAGTAATTTGGCAGTAGCAACATAAGTTGGAATGGGAGCGCTCCTGAGTAGTAACCTTGAAGGAGCGCTATATCAAATTCTCAGTAAATAAATAAAATAAATAAGTGCAGTAGCCTGTGAGTAAGCTTATGTGATGATTTAACACATGCGTCGCGTAATAAAAGTTGAAGTCGTTTTCCTGCCAAACGATGATTTTTTGCATCACATTGAACCATCAACTCGGAACACTCACCGTAAGATTTACCGTACTGGTCACAAAACTGTAAAAAGATATTTAATTGTTCTACCATTATAGACCTATTATTGTAACATTCTAATTTCTTGCAGTCCTCTGCTATTTATTATGATGTAAGTTTATTTATCAGTGGAATAGAAAGCTAGACACGAACATATTAGCATAGTTTGAAGCAAAACAGGATCAATAGATCTAAATCACTATGATTGTTTTATTTTGTAACGTAGGCCTATACCGTATTGGTCATTGTAATTTGTTTACTCAATAATTATTTGCTTTACTTTCTGTTGCCTGACTTGGCAATCGAGTTGATCTGAATAGGGACTAGTGGTGAGTCTTAAGATAGCTTGGCAATCTGTTTTGCTCTGTTTGTCATGTCGAAATAATTTGTATAATTATTTAAAATGAAAGACTGTTTCAGGAGAATGGCTCAATGGATGACGATTGAGGAGCAAAGACCTCTCATCGTTATGCACGAAAGTTCGACAGATCTCCGTGGGCCGATGAACGCAGCAACCGTCGACTAAGTTGACACGTGGCATTCGTGGCATACTTATTCATTCATTCATTCATTCATGCATTCATTCATTCATTCATTCATTCATTCATTCACGAATTCATCCGACTCTCGCACGCCAAAAAGCATAATTTTGAGTTGAACAAGAATGCTTCGGTAAGAGCCTCAGAAAACAAAAGTAGCTCCTGTGGGAGCAAAATCCAGACCACTTATATGGCGCTTCTTTAAAAACTAATAAAATGTTGATTTATAATATACGATTCTTACCTTATCTACTTAAATAATTTTATATTTACTAGGCTTATGGCATAATAAATTAATGTCAAGGCTGCATGGCAAGTAACTATCTGTTTCGAATTATGTTTAGATCTGCAGTGAACACAAACTGTTGCCGTAACTGCGAGGCGACGATGTCTATGTAGATGGTCTCGAAGTTAATCACAAAACCGACAACGATTCTTTCGTCATCAATATGTTGGTCAAAACACCGGTGCCAGACTACACAACACCACAGCTCAACTATATGTACAAAGGACAGCACCGGACTTCAAAAACCGCTGCTGGACTCCAAAACACCGTGTCGCAACTGTTACAGGACATCGAACGAGCAGGGCGGTGTTTAGAACAGAAGAAGTTTGTCCTTTAGTGGCACTGTATAAATTTTTCATTTGATTAGAACTGAAGTCTATTCAATAATTTCAAAAGTAGTTTTTCGTTCCCAAATTGACTTATTTGTTAGCATTCGCAACGCTCAGTGAGTAGGCCTATGCCTTAGATTCTGAAATGAATTCACGTTGTAGCTGTCGCTGCGTCGGTGAAAAAAGAATAGGCCTAACCATTTTTGTTTGCATAGCATGCTATTTATTGGATTGTTTGTTTGTATGTGCACTTGTCATAGCGCCCCTTCAAGCTCTCCACTCAGAGATGCTCTCGACTACAGCGCGGACACTGCATCGGAGTTTTACGCCCAATTAAGCGCTGAGCAATTGCGAGTGAAGGACTTGCCCACAGTCCCTACGCGGCGACTTGAGGTGGATTCGAAACTTCAACCGTCCGGCTGCAAAGCAACGAACATAACCACTACACCACCGTGCCCCACAACTTATAAAATACGTGTATAAAGTGCTACAATCAACGTTGCATCATTGCATGCCTTATTCTGATCAACTATTCCTCATATCTCTTTACCAATGTCCATCTGTCTCTCTTTGCCATTTTCTATCTGTCTCTCTTTCTTTGTTTGTCTGTCGTGCATCGTGCTCAACACTGCTCATGCCTCTGTTGGTCCTTTGCTGTGGCCTGTGGAATAACCTACTTGCTGTAACTCGTCCTGAAATTTTACCTAGAGGCACAAAACCTACTGCTTCTACCCGTTGTCTTAAAACTGTTTTTTGAGAATAACTTCGGCCCTGGAAGCGCCTCTGATTAGGTTGTACTGTGAGTGGCGCTTTATGAATCCGTGAATAGAATAGAGTAAAATGGATCAATCCCGTCTTCGTTTTGTTCAATCCATCACAGTTGAAATTATTTGCTCCTGACTTGTCTTATAATGGAATCAAAAATAAGCTATCTAACAATTAGCCTATTAAGCGACTTTGAGTTATATTTTTCCATTGCACGCATCTTGGCAATGCAACATCGAGTCTCCCAGTACCACGTAGCCTACACATGAAAATAATGGTATTTTCTTGACGGGAACGTCAATCATGCAAGCAATATCTACCAACACTTGTCATCATTCACCAGGGCTCTGCTTCAGGGCGCCTTTGATTGACTGTTTTCAAGAAGCGCTGTTCAATGAGCTAATAATTCAGAAAGCGATGCGTGAATATTGATTGCATCGATGAACAACAAACAAGCGATTCTTGACCAGAATATTCATAATATTAAATCTTATTTACACATGCAAAATGAACGGATAGCCTACATAAAGTTGAAACGAAAGACTTTGTAATATGCATTATTTTAAAGGGAGACTTCGAATCTCATCGCATGCATCTGTAGTCGATATCTGAGCATTTGTATAGCGCCTTTAAAAGCTCTCTAAGGCGTTTTGATTGGCTGCGTAACTGATCTCAATAATGCGATTTTAAGAGAGCTGAGAATATTTCTTGAGCAGTTTATGCAATTATAAAAAATAAGAATAGGCCTAATAATACGAATAACAATAATAGTCTAATAGTAATAAGACGATTTTCATAGCGTCGTAACTCAAACGAGACCGAAGGAAAAGGGGCTGTACACAAATTGGAAAAAAGTTAATAGCAGTCACATGATTGCCACATCATCATTGTTACGACGAGTTATAATATACTGTAGCACAGTCAATATACAATTTGTGCAATTGCTATAGCGCCCATTCAATAGTTCTACTCAGAAGCGTTCCCGACTTCTACGCGGACACTAAATCAGAGTTTCACGCTGAAGTACACCAGCAATTGCGAGTGATGGACTTTCCCAAGGTCCCTACGCGGCGACTTGAGGTGAATTCGAACCTGTAACTTTCCGTCTCTAAGGCAATGAACATACTCACTACACCACAGCGCCCAACAAATTAGCTAGCTACTCATAAAATGTTGAGCATAGATGAATCAGTAGCGTCTTTTCTGTATGACCCAAAGTTTTGTGTGGTTCGTTGCCTACATGCAGAGTGGACGGCTAATCGTGCACATGATAAAGACTTTGACTGCCAGCATCGACAAACGATTATACAAAACAATAAAATAAGAAAACTAAGCACAAGTCGTGCTTTGTGTGAATCAACATCGGTCATACGTAACATAACAATTGATTTTGATGTGTTATACGTAACGTAACAATTGATTCGGATGTATTGTCCGCAAACACATTGTGTTCATACGGTATGTTGTTTTTGGATCCAATTCGATCTTCAGTGTTAGAATCTATTGTTTTGATCGTAGTAGTTGTCGTACTGTATCGATGGCCGTTGAATCGAATACTGAAATCACAAGGAAACCACATGCACGTAAGAAGTTTACTTGAACGCTCGTGAATAAGAAGGTGCCCCGCGCTGGACTTTTTAGTAGCGCTTTAGAAGTAATGAGATTACGATTACTTGAACAGCTGGACAAATGGATTCTCACCAAGACATAATTATAATCATTGATGGCTATATTGATATATGAGAGAAGCAACGGAGAAATCAAGGAAAAGGGAGACGCCACGTTGAGAACTCATCGTCGGCCACGGCCAGACGGAGGAGTAAGAGAGAGACTGATAGATATTTATAAGCCCTAAACACTAGCTTCTGAGTTAATTTCATATGAGTCGTTATGCATGCTATCGATATTGTCAAAAACCGTTTTAAGCAGTTATATAAATAATGCGTTACCACACTAATCAGCCAGAAAAGATTAAATTTTACCTAAGAATGAAAATGTTATTTTTTCGAAAGAAGTAGTCTAATCAGCGAGTTGCTAATTTTGGCATGAGTTTGTAGGTAGCTTTCATTATTTTTCAATTCGAAAGAACACACAGGCTAATTATTATGTGCTTCGAAATTACTATTAATTTTGTTTAGAAGACAATTATAATTCTTACGTCAACATCCGTTGCAACTGATGCTAAAGATGGTCGGAACTGTCGACCTGTATCGCTCGTTAATATGTCTATCATCAGTGGATTGAATATGGAATCCTCACGCACTTGCTCCTGTTAACAAATACAGAAGGAAATGCGTATTATAAATAAATTCACTCGCTTAAATAAATTCACATTGTATTCATCAGAGATGCCACTACGAATTTTTCAATAAGTTCTGATCTGGCCAGAAAAGACTAGAAAAAGCTAGATTGAGAATTTATGAGAAATACATGTAATTTTCGGGATTGAATTTTCTGACGACCGATTTTTTGTCCCTTTTTGTTGCGTCGGGTTTTTTAAATGGTCAAAAAACGGTGAGTGGCCTCCCTAAAATTTGATGGAATCGACTTACCACAGGAATCATTTTCAGACCAAGGTTCAATATTATCAAAAATTAAAGTTAGCAAGATATCACAAAACACACATAGTCCTATATAATTATTCGATACAAGTTTGGGTGTTGTGTAGGCTATAGCCTACATAATTATGTGTCGTGTGTGTGTCTGTGGCCGTGGCTTTGTTTAAATCTGCAAGTTCGCTTAATTGTGTAAAATATGTTTCACATGATTCTAACATGATTCACTTAGACTTACCCGATCATTTAGTTCCGAAAGGTTGACCGTTTCCGTTGGTTCGAATACAGGAATGCTAATACGAGATTCCGGCATAGACGTTGTGTCTATCTTTCCACTTGAGAACGTTGACGGTAGTACAACCTCGACTTCGTTGTTGTGATGATTTTGATCTACATGTCTAAACATTACATCATAAACATAACGTAAGCTTATATAATTATCAGTTATAGACAATGTCTATAGGCGTAAGAATTCTTAGTGTAGAATAAGTTGATCAGAAGCTCAAGTGTCCACTTTTTTATACCGTCCATGCAAAGCCTGAAAAGATAGTCCGGATGATTGTTTGTATGGGCACTGGTTAAGGCGCCACTTCAAGCAACTACTCAGAGACGCTCCCGATTGCAGAGTGGACACTGCATCGGAGTTTCACGATGTGTTAAGCTGAGATGAGTTGAGTTGAATTGAGTCAAGTGAGCGAGTGAGTGAGTGGATGAATGAG
The DNA here is from genome assembly GCA_945859605.1 of Lumbricus rubellus. Lineage (NCBI taxonomy): Eukaryota > Metazoa > Annelida > Clitellata > Crassiclitellata > Lumbricidae > Lumbricus > Lumbricus rubellus. The sequence goes on along the minus strand of OX243820.1, from coordinate 25,471,854 downwards.
TAATAGAATGTGTTTGTGAGTGAATGTGAATAAATGAGTGAGTGAGTGAGCGACCGACTGAGTGAGTGAGTGAGTAAGCCACCAAACGAGTGGACTTGTGATTGAATGATCGATTGCAATTTAGTGAGAGATAAGCTTTCACATCAATAGTCTGACTCCTTGGACTTAAGCTTACCCGTTCATTTCCGTTGACGGCGGGTCTGACACTACGGTAAGCATGCTGGACTCTGTCGGTGCAATGGCGTTTCCATTCTGCAAACTCGCTCCATTCGAAACAGCGGACGACGTCAGTTTGTAGCTGTCGTCATGCGTCGGCGAATGTCGGCGATGACGTCGTTTGCGTAGACAGGCGACGACTGTGATGATGATTCCGATGACGATTCCAACACAGATGCACGTCAGACCAATAATCCACCATTGGTTCAAACAACAGTTCGAGTTGAGGTCGAGATAACCGGATGGGCAGTAGCAGTTCGCGATGCTAGAACCTGACTTCTCTATTGGACCGTCGCAGTACAGTTCTTCTGGACAAACACTGCAATTTCAACACAGTGAAAAGTCTTAAAGGTCCAGTGTGAAAATAATAAAAATAATAATAATAATAATAATAATAATAGTAATAATAATAATAATAATAATAATAAACCGTTGACTCCAGAACAACAAAGCTTTTATTATTGTTTTTAAAGCCTGAGGGATCATGTATACCCTCGGGCGCAATTTTTTTATAATAATAATAATAATAATAATAATAATCCAGCGCCTGTCTGTCAACATTCAGCACTATAATTTGGTGGCTTTTAAAGGAATTTTCTCTTCAAACCCTGAAGACGAGGCCTGACAATTCCGGACTGGTTTTATAACAGTTACAGTTAAGAGATAAGTCCCTAAGGGATCCTAAATACCTCGGAGGAAAAATAATCTTTTCTTTAATGAAACGCCTGCAAGACGCACATAACCGACTCGATTCAGCGCAGTTTTAACTCCGCCACTGTTTCCACTCTGGCAGTGCCAGTCCCAAGCCTGGGTAAAGAAGGAGGGCGACGTCAATTATCTTTGTTATCATACAGTGTCGTTAAACTGAAACTATTCAGTACAATTGCATTGTGTATTTAGCTGAGAATTGACTTCACAGTGAATTCTAATACAAACCAAAAGAGTATGCCGTGCAACTTTCTTGGCTAACCCTGGGCATGTCCGCCAAGATTTACTCCATCCATGCAGTTTACAAATCACAATACTCGTTGCGTCCACGTTCACACAACCTTGAGATTCCACGTTCTGACTTTCTCACAAGGGAGTGTTCCATCACTAGAATGCTTTGCTCCTATTTTCTGCATTTGCTCTACATTACTTTTCATGCATATTAATGTAGTTTATTACTACTTCAGTATGTTTTACTGCATTATTTGTAGATGTTCCATTGTGCAATTGGAGTAATAAAGGCTATACTTACTTACTTGCTTGCTTGCTTACTTGAATCATGAAAAAATTTGTTCCTAAATTTGACTGTGATGACGTCACCAGTTATATATTGATCAATCTATTGGGTTAATTAATGGGGACACATCCGCGTGGATACTCGGCGCTCCAATCATTAGAGTAGTAAGTGGGGCGTAATACTCATCGCTACTTCCGCGTGCTTATTAAGAATAATAGGATGATGGTCGTTAATATAGAAAGCAAAGCTTTATTCGATTAGATTGCAAATAATTAATTGCATTGAATTTGATTAGCCAATCAATTAATTAACTCAACTGCATTGTGCAAACTCGCATGAATGGTCATCGATCGATTTTTTTTAGATGCTTGACGTTTTATTTTTTTTAACGTTAAACATGCATTATAATGTGTAGCCTACTTAATATGTTATTCGTCTTCTAATGTAAAAGTCGAGTGGATGTGATCAAAGTCCTGGGCGTGAAAGCTAAATAGTCTGTTACTGTCAGAAAAATAATCGCAAAGCGGGAGATTGGACCTACTCGAAGATATCTTTTTAATTTGCCAATCGAGTCCTTCAATATTAATTGAAGATATAGGACCACTTCTTGAAATAAAATGCCGCACGTAAAACGATTCATCCTAGAAATTATTCCGGAAAACCTTTTACAGCTGATAAGTTAGCTCAATTGGTCCTTAATATTAAAGATTAGACCTAAGTCACAAAAAGTTCTATCGACAGATAAAGATTTATGTCCTCAGATCCTTACCGAGCAGCAGAAGTGAGTTGTGCTGTAAACTTAACTATAATAGATAGCGCAGTAACTTCTGACAACCAAGTACTCTATTAAACTCTCAAAGACACGCAAAGAAAAGTTCAACGACGCAAATGTCAGTAAGAAACTAGATCAATCGTTTGACCTCTCTGACATAATATGTAACTAGGGATAGCCTACTCCGCTGTGATTCGTTGATTGGAAAGACATTTTCAACCTGAATGCTTTACATGTAGAGATCACGTGCATTGCGGCTGTCTGTTCAGTTAGTAGTTAAGTTTGATGATATTTAAGATTACTGCATAAGTTGTACAGGTAGGCTAAAGGGTAGTGCGTTTGCAGGCGCTAAATCACAGAAAAATATTATATTATTATTATTATTATTATTGACGCTAATATTTTTAGCAATTTCATTCAACTTGTGATTTAATTTGCACCTTTTATCACCAGTTATTACCTTGAGGTATTATAACATTTTTATGTCCCATTACAAGTACGTTTGTAAGTGAAGCAGGATAGTAAAAAAAGCACTTACTTGCTTACTCACTACATTATTCAATCAGTCAATATAAACCTATATTTGATATATATATATATAACGCCATTTACAGATAACGGATTCTAGAGACGAAATAAGTCCGAGGGGTTTGGATGCGGCTAGGTCGGTTATACCTTGAGCAATAATAATAGTTAGACGTCCTGCGTATGGCTAGCCATTATCATCCAAATTAACTAGGATCAGAAGGAGAATGGAAAATGGGAGTAGGATAGGGAGAAGAAGAATGGTCTATTTTGGAGAAAACCAACTTCAAGTTATGATGCTGCTGCAAAATGCTTCCTTCAACTGCGCACTGAGCATACTGTGTACTATGTACATAATCTAACCTGTGCACTGAACCTACTGTGTACTACGTGCATAATCTAACCTGTGCACTGAATCTACTGTGTACGATTCTAACCTGTGCACTGAACCTACTGTGTACTACGTGCACTGAACCTACTGTGTACTACGTGCATAATCTAACCTTCAAAAAAAACTTATGTCGTCATTGTACTATTCTGTAGGCCTATGTAAACGTAGGCCGTGTAGCGATGCTACGATATGGCTCATCTGATAAAAGTGAGAGATAGTGCCCATAATTATAAAAAGAAGAGCCCACTGCCTTGTTATGTAAGAACCAAAAGTAGTACATTAATAATAATTTTGGTTTATAAAGCTCACATAAGAGTGACAATCAGTGACATATATAGTGCCCATAATAATCAAAGAAGAGCTTACTTCCTTCTTATATAAGACCCAAAAGTAGTAGGCCCAAAATTAATAATAATTAGTTTTACTTTTAAAAACTTAAACTGACCCATTATTTTTATTTATAAAAGCTAAAACTTACCCATTAATTTTATTTATAAAAACTAAAGCTTAGACGTACTCATTAGTTTTATTTATGAAAACTAAAACTAACCCATTAGTTTTATTTATGAAAACTAAAACTTAGGTAAAAACTAACCCATTAGTTTTATTTATGAAAACTAAAACTTACCCATTAGTTTTACTTATAAAAACTAAAGCTGACACATTACTTTAATCTAAAAAAACCTGAAACTCACCCATTATCGGCAGGTGATGCAGTATTAGAAATATTGTCGGCCTGGCTGAACCACGTTTGTGTTGAGACGTCGATCTTCGGTGATGTTGTCCGACCAGCTTCAGCATCTGTTGTTGAATGTGAAGATGAACTGACTGTTGGTCCCCCACTGGTTGCGGTAGAGTGTGGGACGTCGGTGGTTTGTTTGGCATCAGAGGTGGCAGCTGTTTCGGTTGTTGGTAATGTTACTTGTGAAGTGGAACTGACTGTTTCTTGTGACCCTTCGGTAGATGAGAATGTCTCTTTAGGTTCAGTCGATGTTGACGTCTCACTTGGCCATGTTGCTACTAAATTACTAGTTGAATCTGTTGTAGGCCTATATGGTGGTTGCGTTGTTTCAATGGCACCAGTTGATGTGTACTCTGTTGTGGTCTCAGATCGGCCTGTAGTTTGTATGCTGCTTGTTGAAATATATTTTGAGGTGTCAGATCGGCCTGTAGTTTGTATGCTGCTTGTTGAAATATATTTTGAGGTGTCAGATGGGCCTGTAGTTTGTATGCTGCTTGTTGAAATATATTTTGAGGTGTCAGATGGGCCTGTAGTTTGTATGCTGCTTGTTGAAATGTACTCTGAGGTGTCAGATGGGCCTGTGGTTTGTATGCTGCTTGTTGAAGTGTATTCTAAGGTGTCAGATGGGCCTGTAGTTTGTATGCTGCTTGTTGAAATGTATTCTAAGGTGTCAGATGGGCCTGTAGTTTGTATGCTGCTTGTTGAAATGTATTCTAAGGTGTCAGATGGGCCGGTAGTTTGTATGCTGCTTGTTGAAATGTATTCTAATGTGTCAGATGGGCCTGTTGTTGGTATGTTGCTTGTTGATAAACGCTGTGAGGTTTCCGATTGGTCTGTGGTTTGTATATTGCTTGTTGATAAACGCTGTGTGGTTTCCGATTGGTCTGTGGTTTGTATATTGCTTGTTGATAAGCGCTGTGTGGTTTCAGGTTGGTCTGTGGTTTGTATGGTGCTTGTTGTTACATGTTCTGTGGTATCAGATGGTTCTGTGGTTTGTATATTACTTGTTGTTACGTGTTCTGTGGTATCAGATGGTTCTGTGGTTTGTATATTACTTGTTGTTACATGTTCTGTGGTATCAGATGGTTCTGTGGTTTGTATATTACTTGTTGTTACGTGTTCTGTGGTATCAGATGGTTCTGTGGTTTGTATATTACTTGTTGTTACATGTTCTGTGGTATCAGATGGTTCTATGGTTTGTATATTACTTGTTGGTATATGTTCTGTGGTATCAGATGGTTCTGTGGTTTGTATATTACTTGTTGTTATGTGCTCTGTGATGTCAGATGGGTCTGTGGTTTGTATGCCTTTTGTAGAAATGCGCTCTGTGGTTTCAGATTGGTCTGTGGTTTGTATGGTGCTTGTTGGTATATGTTCTGTCGTATCAGATGGTTCTGTGGTTTGTATATTACTTGTTGTTATGTGCTCTGTGGTCTCCAATGAGTCTGTGGTTACAATATTGTTTGTTGATAAAAGAACAGTGGTGTCAATCTGGTCAGTTGTTTCTATGAGGTTAGTTGATAAACCACCAGTGGTCTCCAGTTGTTCTGTGGTCTCCGTTGTCTCGATTGATAAGTAAGCAGTTGTCTCTTCGAAGACAGTTGTTTCCATGGCATTATTTGTTGATATGCCGTGCGTTGTAGCAGACACTGTTTCCCCATCGGATATGGATTGCATGCTCGTCTCCACTATCGTAAACTCTGTCGTAATTTCTGTTGTAAATGATCCCGTCATTTCAATTGTTGTCGGAATTTCTAATTTAATAGAAAAAAATTAAATGGCTTTAAGCAAGAACAGTCATCTGCATTTTTTCAAACTGCTGTAGCGACAAATTTAGGCTGCTTAAAATCTGCAACGTCAATTATAAGCAACCGTCTATTCAGACAGGCATATCAAATGAATATCAGCATAGCAGGTCCGGTGTCGCTTGACAGAGTATTCCCCTAAAAGTCTCCCGGGAGACGTTATTTCTAAACAGATTCTCTCAGTGGATCTGTTCCAGAATGAATTCGCCCCCTTCCATGGAGAGTAGATTTTGTAATAAAGTTCTTGGGGAAGAAAATATTTCCTTCGTCGACGAAATACCTCCCTCCACGTTCAGCGTGAAATGGGCTACAGTCGCGTAAAATTTATGAATGAACAGGTTATATCTTTAGTTTACGTTGCTAAATTATTTACCAAAAATATATGTACTTTTACATAATTTTTTTATTCCAATACAGATTTTCAGCCAGAATGAGACTCTGTTTGGGTGCACACTGTGTATCGGAGGAATGGAAACTTTAAATTGTGACACTGGCGTCTCTTTGATACTTAATTGTACCAAATGAGTACGGTCGTCATGTATTTGATCACTAATTTTTAAAAATTAGAGATACACACGGACAAACAGACGGACAAAGACACAGACACATAGGCAGACGGACAAATTGACTGACAGTTGGTGCGTACGCCTGTGCTTTGATTTACATGTTACATGACAACTTGAAGGTTTCCTAGAGGCCAGTGGGTGTGGCTGAGGTAGAAGCAACACTATATCGTTGAATAAATTAGCATAATTAATTAGCAGGGGCGCGGCTGGAGTAGAAGCTGCACTCTGCCCACTACTGTCACTACATTTCGTAAATTCATTTAGTCGTTGCTTCAAAAAATAATAGAGTATGTTTAGCAGGCGCAAGCAGTGGCGTAGCAATATGTAATGCAGGTTGTGCAGTGCACAAGGGCCCCCGGCTGTTGAGGGCCCCCAGCGGTCAGAGTAATTTTTTACAGATTAATTATTATTCAGAATGTGTTCACTGTTCATATCTACATGTACGGCGGTGGCATTGCAATTGATTGTGCAGATAGCACTAGGAGCCCCTGGTGGTCAGAGTCAAGTTTTTACATTCAGAATTTTCATAGTGTAAGTTTAAAAAAAAATTAACACAACTGTTTGACTGTTTGACAGAATTTAATCGCATATGACGATAATTCATACTTCAACAGATGAAGCATTATATTGATAATTTTGTCAAGTAGGCCTAATCTAATTGAATTTTCTTTGATAACATGAAGAAATAGAAGAAGAAAAAATTATAAAGACTAACGGGAGAAAATAATTTAAATTGTAACAAGTTAATTTAAAAAAATTTAACTTCGGGTTCGAAATAATGCAAATACAGTAGAGTCTATTGAAAAAGAGCCAGGCGTTTTTGCACAACCTTTTTGTTTGAAGTCGAGGAGGTTCAATTAATGAAAGGGCCCACCACCGAAGCCCTGCACAAGGGCCCCCAAAAGCCTTGCTACGCCACTGGGCGCAAGCCTAAATTAATAACTTTGCAAGACTACCCGACACCATGTTCGTAAAAGTCATTGGACCTCTGCGTTTTCTAAACATGTTCCGTTGTTAAGGCAAGGTGATTTAGTTTCACAGAAAGCTGCAAAAGTGTTCAAAAACCGTAACTTAGTGTAAGAAATGTGTGGATCCACTTAACAAAACATGAACCTTAATTAAAGACCTATTGAGGTTATTGTTGCACCGTCACTGGACCAATTTTCTAGAGTAAATAGTATATACGTACTACGTAGACTGGACGCCACATGAACAAAATTATGTGTTATTGTGGTGCTGTGTTATGCAACAATCATGCTGCAATAAAGCTTTCTTAATCAGTATTCAGTTAGGCCTACACTTTGCGCGCCAGTCGTGATTAATTCAGTTATCGCCGTCCTTCTGTCAACAACATAGTCAACTCTTAAGATAGCGTTATGAGATAATTACCAGAAATTTATATGATATGAAACGTTACAGTTTAAAAGAGTCTGCTAACCTGTAGCCCAAATATACACGTATGACAGTAGTTCGTTACTAGAAATCTATTTGCAGTGACCAAAGAGTATTTTTGTTACTAGAAATCCATTTGCAGTGACCAAAGAGTATTTTTGTTACTAGAAATCCATTTGCAGTGACCAAAGAGGGAGGATTTAGCTAACGATATTATGTAATAAAGTCCATGTACGGTGCTGCACTCTAACAGACGTAGGTGGGCGTTTACGTTTATACGTTTGTCCTCTAATGTCCTAATGACCTAGAAAATACCTAGATAAACGCCATAATGCAAAGACTAGGTTTAGAATTTCATCTAACCGACAAATTCGAAACTAGACCTGTAGGCCTATATAGGATAAAACATTAAAATATTTTGTCATTTTTTAAGTTGAACTGGTTTTTTTAATCTCTCTGAGCAAAAGAGTTTGGTTTGATTTGATTTGATTTGATTGAAGTCGACTTCAATAGTCAACTCGGATTAGTCAAGTATTTTTTACTCACGTAAATGCCCTCTGCAGTACACGGTGAGGTCGGAAGACGGATTGTCGGTCCATATCCAATAAGCATTTGGATCTATGTCTACAATGTTCTGCATATGAGCACAGCCCGTATGACCATCGGCATTACTTCCATACTCAACGGCATTAGACCAACCGGAATCATTGAACCCGAGATGAGTCCAGTCTATGTCATCAATGGTGGTCGTACATTTCCAGTTGCTGTTCGTCAAATCGTATGCCTCGAAGATCGATGCCAAGACGCCTCCACAGAGTGGATTCCCGTTGTTGTTGGCATTCAGTGCAATCAATCTGCTCATTGGTGGCACTTCTATGTAATCGGATTGGTTCCAGTTATTACCATTTACTAATGACTGTGGCTCGCCGTCTATGTAAAGCTCAACCAATTGCGCGTTTGCCGTAATGACAAGCGTTTCATTGTACAACTCTACAAATGCAATAAGCAGAATTTCATCAACATAGCATGATACACTTAAGTTACTCTCATTAACCGAAATGGCCCTATGTATTCAATCAATACGGTATTATTATTTATACCGATTTATTACGGTTATTATTTATATCGAAAACTATCAGAAAATTTAAACTTCCATGCAGATGTGAGCTCCACTTTAAAAAGTAATCATAATCCATTAAAATTAATTAATTACATCGATGATGGGGACTCATGAAGAAGGGTTACATGCATTACATGCACATCTGCAACCAACTATTTTTGTATACTAGCGAATCCGAAATTGCATTAACTATGTGATTATGCTCACATGTACGCATTGTGCTTACTTTAATTTATATAATATAGACCTATGCTAACTTAAGCAAACTATGTTAATTTTATTATTTACATCGAAATGGCACTTCTATATAATGTACATAGGCCTAACGGTGCCGATAACTTAACTACTTCGGTATTGAAGTGGATTGGGCATGTTTCCGTATGGATGAAGATAGAAGAGCCAAGCAAGTGACGTACTGGAACTCTGGAGAAGTAGGTCCTAAGAGAGGCATATTACTGAGGTACTCGCGCGACTTGATGAGCAATGCCTAAAGATGTCGTACGAGGTCGAGGAGCTAGAGCTGATTGTACTTAAAGGAGATGTGTTGTCCAAATGTGCAGCGCTGTAGGAACACCAATGAAATTTACCTTAGGCTTAACGTAAATAATAAGATTTTTATATAGAAACGTGATAATCAGCCACCTGTCTCGCAATGCATGCCGGTGAATTGTGGTAAACATTCGCAGAATCTCACATCATTCTTCAAACATGCTCCATTGTTCAAACACGGAGATGAGTTCTCGCAAAATGCTGACAGTATAACAGTTTTAAACGCAATTATTTTTAAAGGTGTATATTGACGTAACATGCAGATGACTGAACATCCTACATTTTTAACATTAAAATCCCCAACATCATGACATTTCTGAGTGATTTTTACATGTAATTTAAGGACACAGTAATGGGCCTGCATACAAATGAAAGAGACTGGAATTCCTCTACTTGGTCAAGGCTAAACGTAAGCCCTCCCCCGGTTACGCTTCGCTCTCTACTTGTGGTCCATCCGGCTGGGTTCTACAAGTCTCGCAAGTCTTTTTTCTTTGTTCGTGGTTGGGCTGGGAGCGCCTCTGAGTAATTTCTTGAAGGGGCGCTATATAAATGCTCTGAATGTATGAATGAATGAATGCAATGATCAAACCATCGACAATTATATTGAAGATTCAATGAAGGTGCTGAACTTGAAGGAAGTTAGCTAAATACTGGAAAGCATATGGAGTTATGCTTCCCAATTTTCTGCAAGCGTTTCAACCCACTCTTTTTTGGACCTAATTTGGCGTTGTTAGTTGAGGTGCTTCTGAGAAGTTCTACCGAAAGCGATACAACACCAATTTACGATTACGTTACGGTCATAGACTGTAGGCCTAAGGAACTCCACCTGGTGGTGCAAAACGGACCTTAGACTTACATGGTAGGCCTAGGCCCTACTTATAACCCATAGGCGTGACCTGAGGAAAATTTGAGGTGTCTCCGAATGGTTTAGGCCTACATTTGGGGGGGGGGGGGTTCCAATGGATGCAGTCGTAGAAACCTAATAACAAGTTTTTTAAATCGGAAATTATATAGGGTGTCTCGATAGGTCGTGAACGATTTTGAATGCAGATAAATATATGTTATACACAATATAATGTGTAAATTTTTATACTGGCGGATAGGTTATTCAAATGAAAATGTTAATATAAAAAAATTAGATCACTGGCTCACTTAATAAAATTGTAGCGCCAATATCCGTGACGTCATCAAATTTGTGCCAAATAAACGTCAAGTTAAACCGCAAACAATATTGTACGACCATCATTGTTAATCCACACATAATTAATTAATACAAATTAGCATTTAGTATATAATAATGTTTCCTTTACTCTTTATTACAGCCTCAAGTCGATTAGTCATCGGGCAAATAGATTTTTCAGAGTTGTCAGAGGTACAATGTAGGTCTATTGATGTCCATGCCTTACAATGCCGACGTTTTAAGGTCGTTTGGGTTTCGGTATCGGCATAAACAGTTGCTGCCATAATACTCCAAACATTTTCAATTGATGACAAATCCGGGGAATTAGGCTCCCAGTCCCTCGGTGAGATGTAGGCTGTCCATTGATATTCTTGTTCAACCATTCGACTGAGGCCTTTGATGTGTGTGCACGTGCACCGTCTTGTTGACATAATCCTTCGCCGTTATTATGAAACATTTTTGTGGCTGTTAAATGAGCGCAGACTACACTTCGCTGGAATACGAGTTTGACCTCTTTCTCCAGTATCTCATTGATGTAATAAGTCGAAGTGACTGAAGCTTTACTTGGAATGATAAGAGGTTTTGTTAATCCAACTGTTTATGCCGATACCAAACCCCAAACGACCTTAAAACGTCGGCTTTGTAAGGCATGGACATCAATAGGCCTACCTCTGACAACTCTGAAAAATCTATTTGCTCGATGACTAATCGACTTGAGGCTGTGATAAAGAGTAAAGGAAACATTATTATATACTAAATGGTAATTTGTATTAATTAATTATGTGTGGATTAACAATGATGGTCGTACAATATTGTTAGAGGCTTAACTTGACGTTTATTTGGCACGAATTTGATGACGTCACGGATATTGGCGATACAATTTTATTAAGTGAGCTAGTGATCTAATTTTTTTATATTAACATTTTCATTTGAATAACCTATCCGCCAGTATAAAACTTTCCACATTATATTGCGTAGAACATATATTTATCTGCATTCAAAATCGTTCACGACCTATCGAGACACCCTATAGATCTATATTTAATGGGTTTGACCCCGTAGACGTAGGCTAAATTACAAATAAATATGATTTATTCATACAATGTTTTAAACTTTTCGTATGTGAATGAATACTCTGACACTTACGTAGATAACCTCGACAATAAGCGACAAATTCAGTTAATTCGTTTGCCCAGATCCATATCGAATCCGAGCTGATGTTTCCGATGAACGGTTGAGTGCAACTACTGTGATCACCGTTCCTGCCGTACTCGGTTGCATTGGGCCAACTGGAGTCATCGTATCCCAGATGTTCCCAGTTTGCATCTCCGAATGGTGTACATTTCCACTCATTGTTGGTAAGAAAAGAACCATCAAACACAGAACCTAATACACCGCCACATGGTGGATTAGCTATGTTAGTCGCATACAGTGCAATTAATCGATTATTCGGTTGTAAGTGCACGTAATCTGGTAGACTCCAATTGAATCCGTTTGTCAACGATTGAGGTTGACCATCGATGTACAGTTCTTGCAATCGTTCATAGGCTGTGACGACAAGAGTAGTTTCATTTTGCAGTTCTACAATCAATTAAACAAAAATATTTCAATATGTAATCTACAGGGTGGGCCAAAAAAAGTAATCCCCTACGATGTTTTGTCAATATCTTGGCTAAAAATAGGAATTTTTCAAATCCAATTCTACTAGCTTGAAGGTAAGTCATATATACGTACAATAGCCACATTTCATCGACACTTGTCAAACAGAACAAAAGTTATATCACTTTTAGGGAGGCCACCCACCGTTTTTTGACGATTCAAAAACGAAACGCAAAAAAATTAGGTTTTTTGCCAATATCTTGACCAAAAGTAAGAATTTCGAAATGAAATTTTACTGGCTTAAAGGAAATTCATATTTACACATTAAAGCCGGATTTCATCAAAATATTTCAAACACAACACAAGTTATACCGCTTTTAGCGAGACCACCCACCGTTTTTGATGATTCAAAAACGAAACGCAACAAAAAGTAGCAAAAACACGATTTTATTAAGTCTCGTCTCAAATAACTGTTGTCAAATGAACTTGGTAGTACTTCACAACTTGTGTTCAATGTGCTCACCACCAGTGCCAAAACTTCTTTTGAGTCTCTTTGCAAAGTTCATGATGGACCTGTTGATTAATCTGACAGATTCCTTATTTACCAATTTGATTGTCATCTTGCTAAGTGACTTCTCAGTGACGTGCAGCTACGCTGGTACCCTGTTTATTTTTTAATTAGTAATAATAATGATCATCTGGCAATATCAAGGCTATTTGATAACAAATATTTGAGATGAGACTTAATAAAATTGTGTTTTTGCTACTTTTTGTTGCGTCACCCTTCAGAAGCGTCAAAAAACGGTGGGGAATAATTGCATTGTTTTTTGCAACCTTTTGTAGCGTCGCGTTTTTGAATCGTCAAAAAACGGTCGGTGGCCTCACTAAAAGTGATATAACTTTTGTTCCGTTTGAACTATTTTGTTGAAATTTCACCATTGTACGTAAATATGAATTGCCTTTAAGACTTTGAAGTTTCATTTTAAAAATTCTCATGTTTGACCAAGGTATGGGCAAAAAACCGTAGGGGATCACTTTTTTATGGCCCACCCTGTAGATAAATTTCTTGCATTCTTTATGGCAGTATGCGCTAATGGAAATGGTGTATCAAATACTAAAAATATACCTGAAGTTCACGTTGAAGATTCAATTCAGGTTATAGAATTATATCAATTTGCCTTGTCCAGGATTTATAAATGAGACTGGAGTTCAAACTAGAATCTGGTGAATAAAATTCAGACAACAAACACTTTCATTGCATAAGGGCTGTTATATGAATTATTAGACATATGATTTATCTTAAGAAAATTTAATATTTATTGTGGGACGCTCAGGGATCAAGGCTCATCAAGCATATGACCATGCAATTGTTTGCCTATCAATGATCTCTAAAATGCCTCCACTCATGTGTTCTTCGTCCTTTTTGCAAATGACACGAGCGCCTTCTATTCTCTCGCCCAACATAAACTTCAAGTAGCAAATACAAAACTGTTCCTCATTGCTGAAAGGTTCTGGGCTAACAGATTGTTACTAAAATTGGATAGCCTATATAAATATAGGCCTATAATTATATATGTATTCATTTGATAGACAATCCAGATGTCAAACTGCAGCTGGTTACAATCATTATGATAACAGACAGTGATTCGAAATAGTCAGTAATCAACAGCTGTCCGGTCGAACGATTCCGAGACAATTATTATTCATAGGCCTAATTAGAAAAAGGAGATTATTGTGAGAACTTGGTTTTAAAAGCAGACTAAGATAGACAGTGTCCAGTCATCTCGAATAATTCCTGAATTTATTGGTCAAACACAACAGTCTATCGTTTCAATCTTACTTCGAACTGATAATTATTGACTGCTGAGCTCAAAGTAAGTTAAGGATCAAGACAAACTATATTTTTTCAAATGTTTAGAAAAAAGTGATCTACCGGTACACTGGCAAAATAAATGATTAATAGCATAGCCTATCAATCGTAGAATTGACCGAATTCTTCAGCCTTCAATTAGATCGACATATGACACGGGTGAATTATACATCTAATATTTCATGTCAATAGAATTTTTATTGAAATCGATTCAATGTAAACATTCCACAATTCACAATGCACATTTAGAGCAAAGAATGTAGTGAAAATATTACTATAGATTCTATACATTTAAATATGCATGAGAGTGTAGGATAGTCAAGGGCAGGGCCTCTGACAGAGGGGCCACCGGGGTCATTTGGCCCCAGGCCTCACTTGATAAAGGGCCTCGGAATTTAGAAATTCGGCATTATTTATAATAAATAATTTCGTAATTCCTCATTTCAATAATTTATTGAAATGGGAAATTAAGAGGTTATTCATTGAAATGTTGCGCTATATAAATGAAAGTGGACATGAGAAATGAAAGAAATTGGCTCGAAAAAAGGAAACTGCTTCAGCAAGCCAAAAATTTCAAATTTCTTTACACATCCTCATAACAGTAATAGGCTCAGTAAATAAATTCTTCAAAAACAGAAAGTACCCTCCAAGAGACTTTGACGACTGTAACAAACATGACAGAGGATGGAGTTTTGAACCAAGAAACTGTTATTGTACAGCATTTAGCAATTGACAATGAATCAGATAATTCAAATAATTTTCTTTTAAATTCTTCAAATAATATGAGAGTAAAATGAGACATAATTTGGAGCAGGATCTCATAATGAATCATTATAAGATCCTGCTCCAATGTCTCATTACAGCGTCCTGGCACTTCTTTTTTACACTTTAAGCACTGGTCATACTTAAGGCTTAAGCTCCCCCTCAAACGAAAAATCCTAGTTACGTCTCTGATAATGATCCGGAATTTCGACGTAGATTTTTGAATGAGAAGACCTCGGAAATTAGTTATGGCCCTGGGCCTCCAAATCCTGTCCTAGGCCCTGGTCAAGGGGTAAGATAAATGACAGCACGAGGTGGTTTGCTTGGTCATGTCGGGATCGCTTCTGATGAGCCTATCTTGGATATATAAAATTATATATATAATATCATAATAATTATATTGCAACAATTGCAATCGCATATGTGTTCAGCCCAGCCCTGTATGCGTGTGAAACTTGCGACCATCAAAATGACTCAACGAGATAAGATATTGATCTTCGTAATGCAGGCCTATTGCTACAGACGAATGCTACATCTGAATTGGACAATGAAAGTTACAAACAGGGAAGTACAGAGTAGTCTAAATAAAAGAAGAAGACCTAAAGCAGAAAATAATGAGACGGAAATCGAATCTATTTGGTCACATAATTATGTTGAATGGATTGCAACAGGAAATTCGGAATTGAGATGCTGGGAATTCTGGACGGAATGGGAAGAAGAGAATGACCGAACCGAGAGTGGATGGATGACATCAAGGACTGGTGCAGAAGATATCTGTAGGCTATAGTTTGAGCATATCTGCACATGATCGGGGGACTGTGGAAACTAGTGGTGCAGTGCGCATTGGACACCTACGGGTTTTCAGCCCATGGATCGTGATGACGACGATGATGATGATGATAATGTGTTTATGGACTGTATACTTGATCCTCCAGCTTCCAACCTTCGACCTAAAGGACGTCCACCATAACAGCTACTCTGCCCCTCTGATCTTCTGGCAATCGGACCAGTGACCTATTTCAGTCTTCCATTTGGGACTTGACTTGACGCAGCCATGGGCGCCTGCAGAAAATTTTGCAGGAGGGGGCAAAAATTTTATGGTGATCACGGTTACATTTTTCAGTGACAAAAGCATGCTAAATACAGCGCTGGAAATTAGAAACATGGGTATTTTTTCAAAGACGTTTTTAATGCAAATTTTTCAGTTTCATTTTGTGTATTATTTTTGCGAAAAATTGGTTAAAAATCCAAAAGTAGATGTTAAAAAGTAGGTCCATGAAAGGCACTATTATATATAATTATATATTTATTTCTTTAGAGATTTCTAAACGTAAATTTATCACTTTCACATGTGTATCATTCGTATGATTAGTGTTTTAATGCGAAGAAATTTGTTAAAAACTCAAAAGTAGTAGTTAAAAAAATTAGTTTCACTTTTCCAGGGGGGGGCAAGTGCCCCCCCTTGCCCCTATGTGCGGGAGCCCATGGACGCAGCGCTCGTGAATAATCTGGTGCCCTGCGCTGACTTTCAAGTGGCGTCCAAGAACTTTAAATAATATTATGTGATTGCGCTCACTCGCTTAAAACATATTAAATATCAAGTCACTATGTGAGAGTCAGAGCAAACTTTGAAGTCCATAATTACTGACAAAGTCCTTGCATTAACTCTGAACAGATATTAATGACTATCTTCAACTAGATTTGAGTCGAGTCTTAAGTCAATGCTATCAGATAATGGCTTACGATCGTCTTAAATAGGCTCACGCTCACGAACGCCTGAAACGTGCCCTGCTTCAAGTAGCCTATGATGTGCTTCTCCTATAAGGTGAGGGATGTATGGTGTGCGTACAGATGTTCACATTCTGATTCAGTAGACAACATTGTTCGTATTTAACTCAAAATCCTCGCAGGCGCCACAAGGGTTAAGTTTATCTGTATGACGTAGACGCGGAACACAATAATTCAGTCAACAATGTCAGTTGAACTATGAAATGCATAGAAATGTGTAGGACAACGCCTTGTGCCTGGCTCGACTTCTTGAGTAGAGTACTAGGCGTAGTCCTACATGCATAATTATCTACACGCATCTTGATGTCTATTTATAGACACTTCGAATATCTGGTCAGGAAATGATGCTATAGTATAGGAGAACTCGTTCGACATTTAGACTAAGTCTTGGTTGTTGGAAAGAAATGTCTTTTAAATAAATAATTATTGATTTTAGCAGTTTGCAGTCATGACCACAAATGACCACAAATTCATAGACCTATTAGTGTCACTCCAAGAGAAATGCGCAAAGAGCTCGACAACAGAACAAAACCTCGCAGATGCAACAATGGAAACCATTGTCTATTAGCCTAGTTCAGACGATGGCCTATGGCATTACCGGACAAGATTTAAATGCAAATGTAGGCTAAATGTGGATCCTCTAAATTTATAAAGCCTTAATAAACCGAGTTCTGCAGGACTAACATTTGAAACGCCGGGCTATATAAAATCAAGGCCGCAAAAGCCAGGTTGTTTTGTCCGCCTAAGATTGGATTCCGGAAGTCCTTCTAGATTCAGGAAGTTCAAGAAGAAAGCATGGTATAGCAGTGGTAATTGTTGGTGATAGTGGTAGTATAGTGGCGCGAGTGTTGGATCAAGATATGATAACTTAAGGGCTCGATAAGTTTATCTTATTAAAGAAATGTCTAACTTCCTAAAATGGAGTAGGCTAGTAAAAAGATTAATACCTTCTGACTGTGCTTACCCAAGCCGAGGCCTTTAATAATAATTACAAAACAACAAGTCACTGCAATCTTTGGTTAAGTCGTTGACCAATTCTCGCATATCGTGCTAGTTTGATTGCAATTTAAAGCAGATAATTATCTATGTATGTTTTCTCAAAGAAAACAGAATTTGAGGACTTACCAGACTATCAAAAGTTGTGCTCGATTATTAATATTTCAACCTATAGTACCAAGGACCAGACAGCATATTTGAAGTATACGTTGCTTCAATGGGAAACCACGTCCAGTTTTGTCTGAAAGGACCTAGGCTCTATTGGGGGTCAAACACATAAATCTGCCCTAATTTAATACCAAAGCCTATATTTATGCTGCCCAGTGTCTCTTCTACAGCGCTATTAGAATAATATATTATGGATATCGCTTTCTGTGTTTGCCTTTCAGGCTTAAACAGAAGCATTTTGATTTCCTGGCGTCTAGTGTGGTATTGTCTATAAATAGTCTATGCACGTATATACTGTACAGTACATCTTCGTCCAATATTGTCCATAATTATGTATCAATACAAGCTATAATCAAAATTAATGCTCGAAGAAACAATAAAAAAGAACAGTTTACAGCAAGACAAAATAATGGCATCGCCCTTATTAAATTTTAACTACATGGACAATCGTGATTATTGGAGAGGCGAGGAAAGGTGAGGTGAAGTCCAGTTCAGGGTGGGGCGGGATGAGGCGGAAATCCGAAATTTACCGGGTAACGCAGGGTACCCCAGAAGGGTATTGGTGAAAACGAAAAATGAAAATTTCCCGGGCAACGCCGGGTATCTTATCAAGTAGGCCTACGTTATAAAGCTATCAACGTTTTTGCATCCCTGATCCTCTTAACGGTCAAATGGGTCTACATACTTGCTATCAAACCACGAACCGCTGCATCTTCCGTTCTGCTTTTGTATCGTACTCTAGCTTAATCGACTGTTAGTCCTTGAGTTTTGTTGGCTATTTTATCATAGTTAATGCTGCTGTGCAGTGTGCACTGCTGTGTCACAAAGCAGAATATAAATGATCGGACAATATGGTCATACATGTATGCATAAAGTACGTAGGACCTGCTATGATAAACGTGTTTTCGATCGAATGCTCAAGTCAAGTGTTTGTAACCTATTCTCATAAAGTGACGTTGCTTGGTGTTACAGGCCTAAAGCGTTTTCCAAATGACCTGTTTTGTTAACTTTTCTCGTGTTCTTTATAGCACATTATAAACAATGTCCCTACTTAGTCTACTGCTGAAAAATACTGTAACGATGATAAATGCAGTGCTTTGGTCACTTTCGCAACCTAGGGCCTACAGTTATTTTCATTGGAAATATATAAGCCAATCAAACTAACAAGAAAGTTTCAATTTGAGAACCGATGTGTAGGTTATGGTTGATACTGCAACTTAAATATTCAGCAAATTCCTTTTATTATATTTTTACTATTTTTTAGCTACTCCCATCAATGTTATCAAGAAGAATTTCACTATTATTACAGGTCATGCGCGTTTTTTCGCGTTTCTTGTTTTCTATGTTGGATGCCGATGGTGAATCAATAGAGAGTTGCAAAACATTTAATGATTTAATTCATTCACTATTAAATTATTAATCAGCATGGCAAATGCAGCTGAAATGCCATAAATATAAATGACCTCAATTTTTAAACAATATGAAACCAAAATCATTTTGACACTATTTTGGAATTTCAATTTTTAACAACAGTCTTTTCATAAAATGCAAAGGACCCCGTAGGCTAACATTAGACATACATGTAGGCCTAGGCCTATCATTCATTTCTAATTCTTTCTGCAGTGACGAGTAAGCACACATGGTGACTACTATGAATAGACCCATGAAACAGAAACTATGATTTGTAATCTAACAGTAACAAAGCTTTAACAAATGTATTGGACTCAAGGCATGATCATACCTACGACTTTTGACTGAAGAACCAAACCAACTATTGCTGCCATAATCCAAACAGGTGACGTAAGCTTATTCATTCTCTTAATACAGATCATCTAAGTGTCGAAACTCTTTGATATAGCTAATTTGCTACCGACGAAGCTGCGGATTTTGACCGAATTTTCTTACGCAAGGAAATCAAATAAATTGGCACAATAGTCAATGTTGGTCGGTCCGACACACCTACATAATTTCACGATATTCCTTTTACGCTGCTGGTTTTATATGTGACTGGTTGTACATTCTTGTCTGCCGTATACAAACGCCAACGCCCTATAATCGAATGTAATTTATTCTGATAAGAATTCTGAGAGTGAAGCAGATAGTAGTCATGGGTAACAGCTGTACAACGTCAATGGCAGCTGATTTGTCTTAAGCCTGACTGACTGACGCCGAGAAAGCGGCGATCAGAAAAAGCCTTAAGTGCAATTAAGTAAAGCATTGATTATTACCGGCAAGATCAAATGACATTAATTTTGACGGTAACTTTCAACGAAGGTCTGGTTTGAAACACTCACTGCACCACTGTTGGATTTCTTCAAAAGATTTGTCTTGTTTACATCGAGCAATTCAACTTAGTCAATGCTTTTTTAACGTGCAGTTCTTGACAATTGTGCAGTTCTAAATGGAGTTATGCAGTTGTAGAAGCTCTTCCGTGTAGTTAGAATAGTACGAAAAGGGCATTGCCATCCGATTGAGAGTAATTTACCATGAAGGATGAGAAGGGATAGCAGGGCTTTTTTAGCGTGCAGTTGTGCAAAAATGTTCAGTTGTAGAAGCACTTCTGTAGGCCTACAGTTAAAAACTATCAAAAAGGTCATTGTCCTCCGATTGGAAGTATTTTACCATAGACGATGGGAAAGGAAAGGAGTTGTGCAGTTCTAAAAATAACCCTGAGTGATAGTAGAGGTTGTGTATATATAGCTCTAAAATTCTTGTAAACGGCCTTGGAGCATGTTACGCTATGAGACTGATTTCGCTTTGAACAACATTAGCTTTGTTGTAAATACTTATTAAACAATTTTATCGTCACTTTGGTCGCTTGTTGCTGAATTATGACACCGTGTCATATCAAGGATAATCAGTGTCGCCCTCTTCCCTTTTCCAGGCCTGGAATTGGCACTGCCAAAATACGACCAGAGGCCGTGCTTCGTTTGAAAGTTGTCCATTTTAAACAGGATGGTAGTCTACTGCAAGGCCGTAGCCAGGAGTTTGTTTCGCCGGGTGTTTTCCCAGAAATCCCCTTACATCTTGTGCTATAGTAAACGCATTATTTCATTTTCACATTATTTCATTTCGGCAAGTGTTCAAACAACCAAACATCCCTAGCTACGGCCTTGGTCCAGGGTGAGAATTGCCGGGGGGTTGGGGGGGGGGTTCAACCCCCCCAGTCATTTTTAGAGCCCCATGTTAAAGTATGTTTTTCATACCCCAATTTCAAGTTTATCATAGGCCAACCCCCCCAGTTATTTTTCCACAATTCTCATACTGCCTTGGTTTACTGTCTAGACCGCAGGCCTTGTGACGCTGTTATTACGGGTTCGACCCTTCTCATCTGAGGCTCCTCTTTGTAGGGTGATTTGACCACTGAGCATGCTTTTCACTCTCACTCAGCACCATCGTTTGATGCCTGTCATTCAATGCAGAGCTTAATAAATTCGTTGGAGCAGTAAAGCAGCAATAAATAATAAGCGTGTGAGCTACAAGATCATTGTGCATTTCAACGACGTGGCAATCTAACTTATAAAAAATTGACCTGGCAATCTCACTTATCAAGGACATGGCAATATCACTTATCAAGAACGTGGCAATCTCACTTATCAAGGACGTGGCAATCTCACTTATCAAGGACATGGCAATCTCACTTATCAAGGACATGGCAATCTCACTTATCAGAATGATATGACGAGGCAATACTTGTATCGCGCCAGGAATCGCCCGGCACCATTGAAAGCCACTCCCGCCATTCACGTTCTTAACAACGCCCTCTCTTCACTAGATAACTTTGTGCTGCGTTACGTGGAGTTCTGTGACATTGATAGCAGCACAATCGTATAATATAGAATATGAATCATTATATGATGTCTTTTTTGAGTGAGATTTGTTATCACGATGATCTTTTTGTATTGCGCCGACGTTGTGTAAGAGGCTTCGTGAATAATTGCATACTTAAAATGTCTTTACGATGGGTAGTTAGGTAGGTACATTCATTAGGATGAAATATGTCACAAATTTAAACATGTGTAGGCCCAATAATAGAAAGGTAACCAGGGACAACCTATGCACCTTAAATTCCTCAACACTAATGGAGTGGCGTCAAAACGGAAAAATTAGGTAGAAACCCTATTAGATATCATGTCTAGGCAGACGATGTCTGATAAGAATGATTTTGTGTGCATATTTGCGTGCATGCATGTATGCAAGTATGCCTTTAGCCTACATTATTCTTATGTATGCGTGTATGTATGTATCAATGTGTGTATGAGTAATTGTCACATACGTCAATGTTTGTAGGAATGGCAGAGACTATAAATGACTATGAATTATAAATTATAATTATGGGCTACAAATTGTATGCAACTCTGCACGCACGCGCGCATATTGTGTAGTTGAGCACATGTGCAGCATTACGTGTATATGTATATTTGTAAGTCATGTAAGCATCTTGTCATTAATAATTAATGCGTGGTTGAAGAGATAAAAAAAATACACTCGGTAGTTTTTGTCTATTTGTTTGAACTGACAATCTGACATGCAATTAACAACACAACAATATGATCCATTCAATCACTTGTGATTCAGCAAATTATAATTTACGATGTAGGCTAATCTTATAGAAATGTTTCAAGTAAAAGTCTTATGCAATTGTGGCCTACAGCAACAATTTATCACGTTGGATAAACGCAATATGAATAGTCATATAAATAGTCATAGGCTTCGAATAGCCACCTGAGTGATCACGAAAAGTTATTGCGTAAATAGCGTAGGCTAGATAAGGCTACAGCAATTTCTTTCGGATACAGCAATCTGAATAGTTATTTCAGGCCATAATAAAAATAAATAAACAAGCTTCAGCTAAGATATTCAGTCACTTGAGTTAGATATCAAAGCGTCTTAAGCTACAATGTCTTAAATATCGACGTAGGCCTAAAACGAAAGTTATGCTCCGGATGAGATTTGCAGTCGGATCTTTGCATGTATTTAAACCTCAGGCAGCTGACTACCTACACCTGGGCACAAACGACGAACCTGCAGATTTGTGGTGAGCAAACAACTCCGACACGGTGGCCAGAGTCGTCACGTTTGCAGTAGTAGAGCTATATTATAGACACTCGAAATGGATAGATCAGCGTCTTATCGGTAAGTGCGTCTCGAAAGCCGGTCATAATCTCATGTTCGGGTTGACATTCATGCTCCAAGGCGAGCCGTAGTCGTACATACCACGGTGGAGATCAGACCCGTACAGCTCGTTGTAGAGAAATTCGAGTTCGATTTCTGGACGTTGAATCGAATACTGAAACACAAGAACAATAATTGATTATTATTATTGACGATGAGCAATTTATGCCGTAAATCAATGACTTCAAAACGAAATGATGATAATGGTCGATAGTTTTTCAAACATTTCTCTATCATTTATATTTTAACTATAGGCCACCTAAACAGCATGTACGAATGTTGGCTTGTTATTGATAGTGACTAGTTTTCCAAACATTTCTGTATAATTTAAATTTTAGTTTATCATGATGTGAATGCTGCATTCCTATACTATTGTTTGTGATGGATTGAGCATTTAGACCAGCATCAATGGTCTGTTCTTGCTGAACTCTATGCTTGAAGAACGAAGATCTCTAGATAGCTTTTAAAACACTTCACTGTAATTACTTTTAAAAGTTTAATGTGACGTGAATTATTTATTCCCATTGTTTGTGATGGAGTGAGTAGCCCTATTAGACAGCCACCAATGGTCAGACCTTTCTGAACTCCATACTTGCTGAACTACATGTAAGTCCTTCAATGTCTTACAATGTCTTCTTATTTCAGTCTCGATCAAGGAGTGTATGAGATCCAATGATTCAGAAGTGCTTCGATCAGCTTTGGCAATCTTATAATAGTATTGAAGTGAATGGTCATCTAATTATCAGACGACTGCTTGTTAAACTGAAATTGAGTGTTACGTAATAACTTAGTCGTATGTGGAGTTAATGTGCTGCCACCTACGTCAACGTTTGTAGGAATTCCACCGAGCGAAGGTCTGAAATGTCTGTAGATGTCATTCGAAAGCAGTTCTACCATCAACGGATTGTAGAAGAAATCCTCTCGCCTTCCTCGCTGAAACATTTCATAACGTGAATAGGCCTAACATTGCGCTCTATATTTTCCAGTAACACGCTTTAGAAATTTGTCTTATCAAAATCGTCAAAATTACTATAATAAGCAAGTAGTTTATTCTGTGAGATATACTAGGCTACAAGCGATAAAAGATACAATTTTTTATTCAGGTGAACTAGAATTATTAATGTAAAAGGAATGCCTCCTAATACCCTAAAGATATCCGCTATTTTAATTAGATCATCCACAACTATAAATAGATGCTAGGGCGAATTAGCTTCCAGGTATCTCAAAATACTGGCAAGCCAATAATTATGATCACATAAGTTTATCTAATACGCAATTTCGGCCAGATTAATGCTCAGTCTCTAAGGTTAATTCCTTGAGATAAGGGCGCCCACGGTTGGCTCGCCGAGAAGCGATCGGCTCCATTCATAAGTGCATGTATGACCTTTTCACTTTTGCTGGCGCCGTCATTTTGTTTCGAGATTACACCGCAGGGTCAAAACTTTTCTGTCTACATATCTATCGTCAATTAAAAAGATTATTCTGTAGGCTAGTTAAATTTGAGGACACGGTCGCGCTCCCATTTTTCACTTTTACAAGCCGATAACGAGAAATCAACACGTTTAATTTTGGGCCAGGGACCCGGATCAACTGCATGGCTCAAGGTCGTAGCCATGATTTTATTTCGGAGGGTGTTTACTCGGCTTTGAGCAAACCAACAGGCAGAAGAATCAACTGACTAAGGTGTGTGTGTGCTGGACGATTTAATCTATTGTAAAATGTCAGATAAAAATAGTAGCTTCAAAATGAAATTCCTTTAGTCTTTATCATCATGATTGTGTTAGTGAATGCATAGGCCCTAAGGCTAATATTTCATTATAGTCTTATATCATTGGGGAGAGGGTGTTCAACCACCAAAACAACCCATTGATACGGCCTTGGCTTGGCTTACATGATAGTGTTCGGCCAATATGCTTATTATAGCCTATAGATTTTCTTCCGCGTAATTTGTGTTGAGTGCAATACTTCCTATTCCGTCTCACAATTTTAACCGCCAGCTGTAGAACTAAAATTTAATTGGGGAGATTTTAGGCAATTTTACTTGATTTTGTGGGTAATTTGCAGTGTCTTTGTCATAAGTGCTGAATTGCTTTAAAAGCGAAATCCTGCGTTATTCATAATGAATTCTCATGTAAGTCATGAAACAATTCGCTAAGGGTTATAACAGATTTGCATGTCTCTGCCCCCATTTTCACTGCCCTGATCTGTTTTTCTTCAAATTCTGATAGACTCTGTGGAATTTAGTGTCAGTAGGGTTATGCAATCTTACATGAAACAGATGTAGAATAATTAGGCTATATCAGCTATGCGTTGTCCTAACAGTCCTCTGCGATTATAGGAGACTTTGATTATTGATCTATTTCTTGAACTTTGTAATTGCTATTTCTGACAGGGACATTTAATTTCATTACCTCCACTTAAAATGGCTGCGAGGAGATCCAGAATTAGTCAAGATAATGAACGCAATCGCACGGCTCTTCAGCACAGAAAGAAAACCTGCTGCATATTAAACATGAAGACAAGAACACTGGCCATAGAGCGAGAGAGAGAGAGAGAGAGAGAGAGAGAGAGAGAGAGGGAGGGAGGGAGGGAGGGAGGGAGAGGGAGAGAGAGAGAGCTCAAGTATTTACCTCTATCATTGAACGATAGGCCGGCTGGCCGCGTCTCCGAGCCAGCGTATAGATTGGATATTGAGTGAGTGGATGTTCGCCAGAGGGATTGAGACCTCTCAGGGTGTTTGCGCCTAAGGCTGCCGAAACGAGAGAGGCTCTTCTAGTGCCCGGGATCTGATGAGCATTTCCTGCTGCAGGATATCCGACGTTTGCTCCATGGACTCCAACTGCTCCCTCTGTACGATGCGCATCCACAACGCCAACCTCGGTTTTCTTGTGGTCTCTGAAAACAAAAATCGCAGTTGCCACTCCTCTATAATCTATAATAGACGGATAGAATTCAGACAGCGCCAGCATTTGACAAAAATGCATGGCCTGGTCTGCTACATTATTTCAGAAATATATATATATATCTATATGATGGTTCTGCCCAAAGCCAGGTTCATTGGCATTACGCCCCTGGGGATGAGATGAGTGAGGTGGTTTCCCGTTGCCTTCCCCACAGACAATGATGGGTAAGCAGCTTCTCCAAGGTCGCTCCGCAGCAGATTGCGCCACCGCGTCCCATGCGTGCTAGCCCGAGATATCTAAATCTCTAAATGTCAACTCCCAGCCCCAGCCCGGGGCTTGAACCGCAGTCCGCTGTTACCAACAGACTATGCCGCTCTCGCTTACCGGCGTAGCTAACTAGGCCAGTTATATACAACCAGAAATTTGTATAAATTACAACATACAATGAAAAGATTCTATGATGAGCCTAATATTATGAAAGTGTGCAATTTCAAAGAAATAAACCTATCGTCTTTTATTGCCATGTTTTTTTTATTAGGCCTACATGGAATCAAATTTAGTCTCATGTTAACTCAAGACTTCTCACTGCATCATGTCATTTTAGATAACCTCATAATCACATCGCGCAGAATCAATAGGCCTAATTTGCATCATACTTACTCGTTTTTCTTTTCTGTAACATATGAAAGATCCATGGAAGGCGTATCAACGGATAGGCGATCGTTATCGACCAGGTCTTCCCCTGAATCTCCGAACGAAGATTTATCCGAATTGTGCCTGTGACGGACGCAGACGATGATGATGATGAAGATGAGGATGAGGATGGCAGCGCAGAGACATGACAATCCAATGATCCAGTTCTGACTCATGCAACAGTTGTTATTTACGTTCAGGTAGTCGGCCGGACATGCGCAGTGCTCAATGTTCGCTCCTGGCTTTTCTAACATTCCGTTGCAGTAATCGTCCGTAGTGCACGTCCTAGAATTCAATATCTATACTATAAATCTGAAATCTGTATGTAGGCCTATGTATTATAGATTGTGTCCCAAGAAAGAGTCTGAAACCGCTTCATTCCGCACGGCGAAACAATTTTTTAGCTTCTCGTGTGAAGTTTTAGGTCAGCGCGACTATTTTGAGCTCTCAATTCACTTTAAAACCCGAGTTATGGGCATTTTAAGTTTCAATATGGAAACTTTCGCGAAATTTGGACGCCATTAACTGTCGTATAATAGGCTGCAACCATGCACGCTGCAGCGGTATAGTAGGCTCCCCCTCCCGTTTCCTCCCTCCCCTCCCCTCCGCACGTCTAGACGGAAGAAATTATATGCGCATAAAGGCAAGATAACACCCAGTACCCTAAAATAATTCAAAACCGATTTTAGAAATACTAGAGCTCTTTATTCCAAGTGTAAGTTTTGACAGAGTCGTTATAAGTTACATTTCGTGGCTACAAAATTTAATGGTTGGCTATTCTGCACGAGGTTCAATATAATAGTAGGCACTACTCACGGGAATTGAGGTTGACCAGTGCCCAAGTTGTCGCCAGGGGTGGTCGAGGATACGAGTCCTGTGAAACTGGTGGTAGAAGAAGTGCTCAGTCCATTTGGGTCTGTGGTAGAACTCGAATCCGAAGGATGTGAAGTGACATGTGCGGTCGAAGGCTGAGTGGTTGTTGTCGATGCACCCGGCGTTGTAACTGTGGGAGTTGATACGGTTGTTGTCGTTGCTGGTGTTGTTGTTGGCTGTGTTGATGCCGGTGTTGTTGGTGATGCCGGTGTTGTTGTTGCCCCTGTTGTGCCTGCTGTTGTTGTTTGTGCCGTTGTCGTCGCTGCAGGTGTTGTTGTTGCCGCTGTTGTCGCTGCTGTTGTTGTTGCCGGGATTGTTGTTGCTTCTGTGGTTGTTGCCGGTGTTGTTGTTGCTTCTGTGGTTGTTGCCGGTGTTGTTGTTGCTTCTGTTGTCTGCAGGGTGCTGGTGGTGACAACTGTTGTCGTCCTTGTCGTTCTGGGAGTTGTAAGTATTTCTGAAATCGCATCACATGTGTACAACTTGTGAAAGTGTTGCTAAATCTCAAGAAACGATCTTAATAAGGCTATTCCGTAGCGGGCCTAACATTTCTAACAACACCATGTCAATGCGTGATATTAATAGAAACAGGTGGGTCTAATTATTTAGATTTTGGGGATGCAATGGGTTTTTCTAGTTGTTTCCAAGCTTCTTTAGAATAATTCAGAATTGCAAAGACTAACACTGTCAGTATGCAACGCATTCAAACAAAACTCATTTAGACCTAATGTGCTCATCAAACAGTAATTTGTAGGCCCTATGTGATGTGAACGTTTTGTATGCCTGAGCATAAACTATGTACCATAGACTTAGAGCAGTTGTAATCATGTTTTTTTAAAATTTTATCATCTACAGAATCAGAATTTCTTACAAATTTATAACAGTATCGCTGATATAGGCTATATAAACCCAGTTTTAATTTTCTGTATGTGATGGCATTTTACAGACAGGGCCGTTGTGTGTAAGAATTAGGCTAGATAAAAAATATATGTAGGTCTGTTTATGGGCAATATAGTCTAGTCTTACCGGTTTCACAGTAAGTTCCTGTGAACTGCGGAACACATCGACACATGTTGACGTCGTTTTTTAGACATGTTCCGTTGTTCAGGCACGGAGAACTGTCACAAACAGCTACAACAGTTCCGCAACAATTAGAGCACAGATTCATGATACAACCAGAAGATGATGATGATGAGTTCTCTGCCCGAAGGCATGCAGGTTCATTGGCTTTACGCCTATGGGGATGAGATGAGTGAGGTGGTTTCCCTTTGCCTTCCTCACAGACAATTGTGGGTGAGAAACTTGTCCAAGGTCGCTATACACAGTGGCTTGAGGTAGATTCGAACCTGCGACCCTTCGGTCACAAGGCGGCGAACTAACAGAAGACCTGCACATACTTATGTCACTACTTATTCAGGCACAGCTCAAGAAAAAGGGGCAAAATGAGTATACTGTGGTCATTAGTGAAACGGTCAATCAAAAATGATTGCAAATAAATTAGTATTGCCATGTTTTCAAGATTCTGCAATATATAGTCTATACCAAGAGGAACTGGTTAGAATCTAACCAGATTCATGCACACTTCATCACATGCATGACATGAGACTAGGTACATTGATTCATACGTAGGTCTACAAACTTTCTGGTTTTTTGTTCCAGTGGTATGAATGGACCCCATGCATTGTCTTTACCCATGTCTAGGGTTCGATCAGTTACGTATTATCGTAGCCATCCATTTCAGCCGGCAGTTGGGTCGGGAGCGCTTCTGAATATTAACCTTGAAGAAGCGCTATATGAATTTTAACTATGAACGAACATGTGCATACATGATACAAACGCAAATTCGCGTACACACGACGCACACACGTAATTATGATAATAGCCATCATGATTTCACCAGTGGTTTTAAACAATCAAAAATGTTTAAATCTTGTGGGCAACAATTATGCTTGGTAGAGATTTGGTAGGCTGGGGTTCAAATGCGAGCTTGGGAAGAATTAGCTACATGATCTATGCTGTATGTCCGGCCACATTTAACCTAACAGCCGTACAGATAACAAAGTCAGTGGGAAGATACGACACCAACGCATCACCTCCCCCGCACACTTACTTGTGCAATGGTCTATTCTAAATAGTATAAATGTTCTAGTGGTACGATCGGTGCCCTCGAGCCCAAAGGTTCACTTTAAGCCGCCGCCACCGCCTAAGTAGCCCACCCTGAGCAAGTCCTTCATTATCAATTATTGCTTATGCCCGTAATTCGGCGTGAAACTCCGATTCAGTGTTCGCCCTCTAATCGGGAGCGCCTCTGATTAGCCATCTTGAGGGGGCGCTATAACAAGTGATCACGCATATTACAATTCCAATGCCGAGCTTCACACACATTATAATTACGATACCGGTAAATATAAACATAATGCTTACGCAAGTATCCTCTGCAGAATATGGTCCTCTCCGCTTGATCGGAGTCCCATATCCACATAGCGTCGTAGCTGATGTCTGGTATAGTCTGCAAATGACTGCATTGTATGTGACCACCTCCGTTACTGCCAAACTCAACAGCGGGTAGATAATACCCCGTTTCAACGAATCCAAGATTCATCCAGCCTCCATCCTGGTATTTCGAGCACTTCCATTCAGAGTTCGTCAGAACATAGGAGGAATCTCCGAAAGACGCCAACAAACCACCGCAAGTCGAATCACCCTCAGCGCTGACTGCTATCAGGCGATTCGTGTTCGTTAGTCCAGCATGGTCCGTTTGGTTCCACATGCCGCTATTGATCAACGATTGTTGGTGACCGTCGATGTACAAAGACAGGATTTTTGAATATGCTGTGATGACAAGAGATCCGTCCATCAGTTCTGCAACAGACACAGCGCTTGCTTGGAAGGCTGCTTTTCAATGACGAATGTGTCAATTTGTGTTATTTCAATACAAATATAAAGCATTTAAACATCGCTAACAAAAGGGAACACATAATGCGAAAACATGGAGATTGCCTAGAGAAGAAAATTATGCAAAGAACGGCTACGGGAGCAAGAGCAAGAGGAAGACCTAGGAGGAGGTGGTTGGACGTCATGAGTGAATGGTCGGGTTTATCAACAGAGAAGTTGTTGAGAGCAACCGAGGACAGATGAGGATGGAGAAGAATATTGTCTGCAATGCGACCAACCCTCGTGCCGAGGACGGTTGAAGGCAAGGAAACAAAAGGCGTTTAAGCAACGGGTAAGATATTGGTAGTCGGTTCCATTTTAACAAATTCACTCATTTATTTATTCATAAATTTGTAGGCTACATAATAATCTGCAGTCTCAGCGTTCACAACTTTTACTACAAGCATCTGAAAACTGTTCTTCATGGCCGAAGCCCGGGTGAAAGCGCCTGTGAGTAGGTCTCCAGCTTATCAAGGTCATGTTCTATTTGACAACAAACTAATTTGAAATAACACGTGATTAACACAAAAGACTTGCAATTCCTGTAGGCCTATACAATAAATTCTAGAAACATTTAAAATTACTTGGTCTTTGAACACAAATGCACATAATTTCATTGCATGTTTGGCACTTTCACTGTCTGTCTGTCGAAGTGTGGGTTGACGTTCTCCCCACCTATCGTAATATAGAGAAATCCAATGACTTTAAAGTCTATTTCATGGTCAGCTGTGTAATTTCTTAGCAAAATCTATGGCAATTCAGTCTGCCTTATACGCATCGTAATCCTCTACACCTGGGTCATTAGCGTCGCAGTGGACATGGAGGTAAACATGGGACTATATTTTGGTGAAATCGAAACACAGCAAATGGACGCAATCCGATCTGCAAATTGAAAACATGCTGAAGGTGGTTTCTCAAGACATAGAAATGAATCACGAACACACGACCGTAGACATAGGCCTATTAGTTGTCCCGGGAGACACTCGGTTTTATATCCCGCAGCTGTGGCCGCCCAGCAGTCCAGACCTCGATCCGGAGTAGGCCTACCAGGTACATTTCCTGGAGGAGCGCGTTTTTTGTTCACGCTTATAACTCATGACATCGAAAACCGCAGTGCGTAGGGCGCGTCTGATTGAAGAGTGGCAGATGTTTGATCAGGTGATCATCGACCGGACCATCAAACAGTAGCGTCTACGGTCGCGTGTCCGAGAAGAAGGATGACATTTTGAACCCCATATACTGCTAAATTTCGCTTCCTTTCAGCTTTTCCATGTTGGAAAGTTCTATTTTTGGTGCATCATTTTAAACTCTCATAAACTTGACAAACTCACAAATATTTCTAATCGGCTTTCGGAATCGGTAGTAACATGGCCACTGTTTCTGCTTTTAAAAGTTCAGACAAATCCTAAAAGTTTTGACCGAATTATGACACTTTTTGTAGGGTTAACACTTTTCATCGGGACACCGTGTAGCCTATTTATCGAACATTTATTACATTCTCTTACCTGATTCGCAATATGTTCCTGTATACTCTGGCGGACAGTTGCATATCTTCTTTGCATTTGGCAGACATGTGCCTCCGTTCTGGCAAGGGGATGAGGTCGAGCATAGGGCTGAACAAAATATGCAAAAATCACGTCTTCGGTTAGTAACTTTATTTAAAAGCGCTGAATGTTCTTAAAGTTGGTTTATGAATGGCCTATTAACCTATATGTGGACTCCAATGGTTACAGAATCTAGAAAGCAGTACCACACGGATTTATGTATTTTAGTCTTGGTCCTATGGTCTGTATTATAATTGATCATACAACGCTCTCTACAATGGTACTGTTACATGTTATGTAGGCCCAACAGTACTGCTTACTTCAGATAAACCGTAGTCAAAATGCTACAGTTTGCAACTCATCATTGCGAATTATTGCATTATTTTGGGGAATCATTTTTGCATACACACGGTATAAATCACATAAAAATGTGACCATGTATACATAATTTAGCAGAAATCGGGTGGATAAGGTGGATAATAACATTTCAGAAAAATGACGGCATAAAATCCAGCAATGTGCCATAGGCCTATTAGGCTTAATTATTTCTTATACAATTAGATCAGCCTAAATTATAATGGCGTCAGTGGGTTCCCCACCCCGTAAAAATGGTGCTTACCGAAGAACAATCCGCGTGCATGTTATTATGAGGAGCTCGATAGTTGAGTCTAGAGTTTAGACTACACCGTGAGGCATAAAAAACAAAGCCACTGGAAAAATTGTTATAATTTTAACAATATTCGAACAATATCAATGAAATTCAAAAAATCTATAGCCAAATAGCAGTCAATGTAAAAATATTTTCAGTTTGTACTCAAACTATCCGCCTTTAGCTTCTACGCATGCGCAAAGTCGCTTGCGCCATTCACGCACCGCCAAGTCAGTTCGCCGGTCAGGATCGTTCTAAGTTTGCATTATTCGCTTACGAAGATCTTCAACATTATGGACCTTTGTTTTGTACACCATTTCCTGAATGCATCCCCATATTTTTTTATAATCGACGGGATTCATATCTTGGCTGTTAGGGACCATGTTGCTGGAAAGAGAAATATTGCAGCCGACCGCCTTTTACGCACACGTCCGACGTTTAGCAAATCCCTGACGGAGCCAGTCGGTGTTTCTTCTCTGGGGCGCACGTCAATTCACTTCGTTAAACCAGGGTAAATATCAACGGCCAATACTACAGAGATGTTTTACTCATGGAATGCCTTCTAGCTAAAATTCGAGAACTCTGAATTTTACATTTTCCAGCAAGGTGGTGCTCTAGCGCACGGATCCCGAGAAACAGTGCATGCACTTCTGACGAATGAAGCTCCTGACTTCATATTTCCTACGCTATGGCCCCCTAACAGCCCAGATCTGAATCTCATCGATCATAAAATAAGAGGATGCATGCAGAAAATTGTGTACGAAACAAAGGTCCGTAATGTTGAAGATCTTCGTAAGCGATTAGTGCAAGCTTGGAACGATCTAGACCAGCGAATTATTGACTTGGCGGTGTGTGAATAGCGCAAGCGACGTCGCGCATGCGTAGAAGCTAAAGGCGGACAGTTTGACTACAAACTAAAAATCGTTTTACATTGACTGCTATTTTTTGGCTATAATTTTCCTAAATTTCATTAACATTGTTTGAATATTGTTAAAATTATAGCAATTTTCCAGTGGCTTTGTTTTTTATGCCTCACGGTGTATACTAATTTTACTCAGTTTAACGAAACTATTTTTGGATATGATACTTACGTAGATAACCTCTGCAGTAAATAGCAAGGGCGTCTGGGTTACCCGACCAGATCCACTGAGCATTTGAACTGATGTCAGGAAAGTGCTTTTTATCACCACAGGTTGCATGGTTGCCATTGAGACCGTACTCGACTGCATTGGGCCAACCAGAGTCCTCGAATCCAAGGTCTGTCCAGTTGGCAACGTTGTTTTCCGTACATTTCCATAAACTGCTTGTAAGAAGGTAAGTGTCGTTCACCGAAGCCAGAACGCCTGCACACGGTTCGCTGCTGGAGATACGCCCCTCCAACGTAATTAACCGGCTCATTGCTGGCAATGCTACGTGGTCTGTGAGGCTCCAGTTATTAGCGTTTGTCAGCGTTAGTGCTGGCAAGCCATCGAAGCGGACGTTGCCCAACGATTGGTATGCTGTGATGACGAGATCAACGGTACTGAATTCTAAAGGAAAATTTAATGGATAACGTTTCTAACATTGCTGTTATGACATAAAATTATACACTGTGTCCGATGAAAAGTAGACCCAAACAAAAAGTGTCATAATTCGGTCAAAACGTTTAGCCTGAAATTTTAAAAACCACAACAGTAGCCATAGTGCCTCTAAATCCTAACGCCGTTTAAAAATGTTCGTGAATTAATCAAGTTTATGAAAACATTCATTTTTTCTTTTATGCTATTCTGATTCTTCCTCCTCCCTACCTCCCACGCCGTTTCAACTCTAAACATCATCCACC
The DNA here is from genome assembly GCA_945859605.1 of Lumbricus rubellus. Taxonomy (NCBI): domain Eukaryota; kingdom Metazoa; phylum Annelida; class Clitellata; order Crassiclitellata; family Lumbricidae; genus Lumbricus; species Lumbricus rubellus. The sequence continues at coordinate 25,437,598 of OX243820.1, read as the reverse complement.
ACGCAAGACTCTTCGGATCTTGACCTTTTGCCTATTAACTTTGTTTTGATTGAGCGCAGGCCTGTGAATAGGCTGGTTCCCGCGACTTCATTCTGTGGGCGCTGCAGACGTTCCGAGTTTACTATTAGGGCCTACTATTATGATTACGAATTAGCTTTCCACATAATGGAAAGCGCGACTTCCCATGCACTGTCCGTAATAGTTATACTGAGGATAATTCACGAATAATAAACAAGGGGAACTCAGCCCGTAGTCGACTAACAAATATTAGAGCTTCTATGCAGAAAATACCTCACCTTAACATCAGGACTTTTTTAACGTGCAGTTGTACACAAAATACGCAGTTCTAAATGGATTTGTGCAGTTGTGGAAGCACTTCTGTACAGTTAAAACTAGCAAAAAGGTCATTCTCCCTCGATTGGAAGTAATTTACCATTGAGAATGGCAAAGGAAAGAAGGGGTTGTGCAGTTCTAAAAATTCCTGTAAAACAGCCCTACTTAAAACATAGTTAGAAGTCAAACAATATAGACAGTCAGCTATACGAAGGGCACACCAACTGCAGCGTCAATAAGAATATCAAACACTACCTATTCTAGTATAATTAAATAGAGCTCAAGTTCTTTCAAAATAAGACGCATCAATGAAGCAATACAATATTCGCTAGATGTCGAAACATTATAGTCATCTAGGCTACAAGTTCATTCGCTAGAGTTTGTTCACGCATTGTATTTTCCAGATCTTATACCGTAGGTCTACATGTATTTTAATCAATCCTATTTTGCTGCATGGCGGCCCTTGGCGGGCTAGAAGCGGCAACAGCAAAAAAAAATCGCGAAACCGCAGAAACTTCAATACACAGAAGCCCAAGACTAATTTTTAAAACCGAGATTAACTTTGGTAAACGTGCATTTATCATCGTAAATTTTACGTTCGCTGCAGCATTATTATTTTTAATCAATTCGCTACAACTAGTTTGACAATAATTATAGCCTACTCCTTGTCGATCCAGTTTCTGTTTAGGTATAAGAATTCGTTTAGGCCTATATAATCAATCCCGCTATCATTTCGGCAGCAATCATTTTTCAGGTGGGCTATAACAACTTTTAGACCTGTTTAATAAAAAATTACTATTCTTCAATTCAGGTTCGATTCCAGCTAGATTGATTTCATAGATCCCACTATTATTTCATTAAACATTATTCTTCATCAGTCCGACTTCTATGTAGCAAGAATTCTTTCCCGTCAGTGCGATCTGTATTCGACCAACGCTGAAAATGCCATGAAATAAGCAGGTTTTTTAGCGTGCAGTTGTGCATAAAATGTGCAGTTCTACATGGATTTGTGCAGTTGTAGAAGCACTTCTGTAGCCTACAGTTAAAACTAGTGAAAACGGTCATTGTTCACCGTTTGGAAATAATTTGCCATGGAGATGGATAGAGAAATAAAGAATTTGCGCAGTTCCAAAAATTCCTTAAAAACAGCCCTGGCAATAAGGAATAGGCCTAATTAACTAGGCCTAAGACGCTAAAATTAGGCCTATACCTTTACCTGAACTTATAAGCGCAAAGAAATGGGCTATGTCAAATGTAAGGTAAGTTAAAGAGTATATAAATCTTGGCAAAATTCAACATAAATTAGGTTTATGTATGTTTTCACGCGTATAATAACGCCAATAGGCCTAAGCATGGGCGGAGACTTGGTCTACAAGTTGCGGAGGACGAATGAGTGGCCGAAGGAAGGACTAGAAATTTTGGGCGGACGAACGGCCGAGTCGCCGACAAAATTTTACATTTGCGCCGGCCCAAATTTCTGACGACCTTTTTTAGTCATCTAGTCAAATTTCCTGAAAAATACCATTTTTCCTGTCAAAAAGCTGATGACCTTTTTTAGTCATTCAATTTTTCTCTTGTCGAAATAGCTTGATATTTTAGTTGTTCTTCTAGTTTTTACTTCTTGTAATATTACCACAATTAACCATTTCACCACAGTCAAAATTTACTATGCTATTTAGGAATATTTCTTTTCTTAAATATGGGGCCACATAACCATGGACGGTCCTCCAACCGCAAACATTGGGGACCGTCTCCTCTTCCTCTACGTTTCCACCCATGCTAATAAGGAGAGATGCAAAACTGGCCATGCTTATCTAAGAAATTTCAGGAGTATGGTTTCGTTAAAAATCATTGTGGGTATACAATATCTGGTCTGTTAAAGTGAATCGATTGAACATACCTGAAGGTCTGTTCCTCCGAGCTGTGACGGCGGTGATTCCTATAATCCAGACGAGTAAACTAATTTGCCTCATTTTACTATTTCTTACTGGTAAATAATAAAAATGTGCCTTCGAAATTCCAATAGTTGCTTCTAAATTTCTGCTTCAATTTGACGAGCTTCAACTCTGAAGTCTTTAGATTCTTTTACCCTAAACTTTCTTGAGATCTTCTTACACAAGCAATTTAAACTATCAAATTCCTTAATATGTTCTACTCTTCGTTTTCTTTGTCTTCTTACGCCGTCAAATTCGTGTCGATATTAATTGCATACGACGTCGATCTTATGACCCTGTCATCGAACAAATCACGCACCGAAATCTGATTTTGAAAGTTGTTGTTGGTTGCTTTTTAAACTGTCTTCAAAAAAGGTGGGGCTTAAAATGTACGTCTTTCACAAGCGAGTATAAGTGCTTAGTGCGTCAACCACGAACGCACAGACGCACACCCACTTGGTGTCCAATGAGTTGATTGCAGCCCACGGCTAAACACTGTAGGCCTACGCCATAAGTGTTGGGTGTGTTTTACCAATACCAGAGAAGGCCAGGCTTACGATTAGGTAAAACTAGTTTAGCAATAGCATCCTTTGAAATCATTCGCTTGTCGTGGTTCACTTATTCATGAATGATCGTACGCTGAAGCACATTCCATTGTGTTTGCAAATAACGAATGTGAAGTTTTCACAGGCCTAATGAGCTACATGTAGTAGGTCTAGGCCTACATTGACTGTTCCTTGTGCAATATCGATTTTGTTTTTTCTAATTTAAAGGCAGCGAGAGTAGACTGTTAGACTAAAGTCTTGAATCCTCATGTATCTCTTTTTGCAGTAGGCCTATATTCAAAAAAGCAGGGGACCTGATTGAATACTGTCTTTAGACTCCTTACGCCACAAAATTTCATCAAGACACCATAAAACGTTTTTGACTGTAATCAATATTCGCTTATTTTCAATCACGGGGTTGGCAAATCGCGGCCTGGTATTAGGCGCTACCAAAAATATTTCATTGCCTTATATATGTTATAATATGGGATAAATGGCAAGGGTGCGTTTGAGTTTTCAGATTCGGCTAATAATTATTTCATTCACCGCCTTCCAACTACTTTGAAGCTATAATCATGTGGAATGTTTTCTCATTACTATGACACTTAGTCTAAGTGACAGAACGGCATTAGCTACATAGACCTATAGGCCTCGGCCCGGCTATAGACAATAGTTCTCCTTGACCTCTTCACGGTGCCACTACAATTATTCTGTCTGACGTATGATGAAAGTCTACGTAAATCACATCCTAGGAAACTCTGAGCACCATGATAGACGTATTTCGCAGCAAAAGATAAGTTCTCCGTTCTTCACCCGATTATAAGAACAACGACGTATACTGGACCTATACGACGTACATGTATACGTGTGGTCCACAAAGCCCAAGCTAATGCAGTTGAAGTGAATGATTCACAAATAGGCGTCCACTGTGAATGTAAACAATCAACTTTTTGTTCTCTGGTGTTTACGTTTCACGCTGCAATAATTCCAATCAGCGTGACGGGAATTATTATCTCTTCACGACTTAAGTTGAAATGAAGCTGAACCGCGAAATCAGAACAGAAGTTCTGCTTATCGCCTTATAATGATCACTGATGATGCTACATGTATAAGATGTCGTCAATGTCTGTTGTATAGCCTACATTCCACAACTACAACTGTTCTTCTGTTTTATTTCTCGAGAACCACAGATTATGGCTTATGATAACTAGCCGCGCACCCGTCATTGTCGTATCGCCTGTTTAGACGGCTATAGACACCGTTTTGACCATCAACTGACCCGTGAAATAATTATCGATTATCTTCTTGGTCCATAGATTTTCAATGCTTATCAGATTTCTTAGTACTCGCCCTAACACTGATGCAACACGAGTAGTTAGTTAAAGTTAGTAAGTTATTTAGTTATTAGTAGGCATAGGCGTTGCTTTAAGCCCTCACACTCGCCAAGGCTGTAGTCAGGATTTTATTGGAGGGGGGGGGTGGTACTCAACCTTGAGCAAGCCGACAGGCAACCGAAGCAACAGACCAAGGGGTTCGGATGGTGGTTTAATCTATTATAAAATGTCACATAGATAATTATAAGAGCTTGAAAATGAAATCCCCTTAGTCTTTACATCATGATTGTATTCGTAAATGTATCATTTCGTTACAATTATCATCATTTCATAGGGGGATGTTCAAACACCCAAAAACACCCCTAGCTACGGCCTTGACACTCACACACACACACACACACATACACATACACGCACAGTCGCACACCCACCCACAGACACACACACACACACACATCAGTCGAAGATGCTGAGCAATTTCCACTGAAAGACTTGCCATGGATGGTCACTGCACACAGACAGTAGCCGTCTCAATCCATGGATTACATAGAACCCCTCTTACTATCCACATAAAAAGGCGAGAGAGATGGCAAATCATTTCTTATCAGTAGCCACTCCTTTATTGATTACGTTGACTTCTGTTATAGTGGGTCGCATGATCTTTTTTATTTGGGTGTTAACAAAAATCGATTTGCCTCACCAAACGTCACAGCCACTGACGAAATACACCTGCAGCTATAGAGTAATCGAAAATTTATGGGGCGCTTCTTCAAAGAGACTTATCAGAAGGGCTGTTTAACTGACATTCCAAATTTACAATTAAACGCCTGTCACAGCCTATTGTATGTCCAGAATTGATGCCTTGAGGCTTCAATTTAATTACTGTATTTCAAGTCATTTTATTGGATCTCATTTACCATGTATGCAGTTTAATTACTGTATTTCCAATCATTTTATTGGATCTCATTTTCCAAGTATGCAGTTTAATTACTGTATGTCAAGTCATTTTATTGGATCTCATTTACCAAGTGTGCTATAATAGTTCACAGTGCAGTTGAATCACTTGTATAATAGAGGTCTATATGTAATCTCTCTGTTGCAATGTTGATATTGTAGGCTTAAGGAACCAAACTGACTCACGCGAAGGAAATGATCCCGATAAGTTAGGGCCTAAATAAAAAGATAATATTGACAGTATTTACATGTAAATAGTAACATATAATAAATATTGGTAATAGCTTGAGAATTCAGAAAAAATGTAGTGGTGGCGTCGTTGCCTTGGAGCCGGAAGGTTCGAGGTTCTAATCCACCTCGCCGCGTGAAGACCTTTGGCAAGTCCTTCACTCACAATTGCTCAGCGCTCCGGCGTGAAACTCCGATGCAGTGTCCGCTCTGCATTCGGGAGAGCCTCTGAGTAGCAAGAGCTGAAGAGGCGCTATAACAAGTGCACATACAGACAGACAAACAAACAAAAGTAATCTTGAACATTCTCTTCGTTTAAAGTTTCTCATTTTTCTGTCTTTTTTTGTTTTTTCACTTCTGAAATTTGAAAGAAGAAAGAAACGCAATATCAAAATACAATTGCAGGCCATTGTATTGCATTAGTCCATTCTTTATAGATTGTATATTTTGATCAAATGAGCATGCCTATTATAATAGGCTAACAGTCAATAAGACCATCTTGGAATTTAGTTATCGATAAAACATTTGGCCTAACCTGACTGACGGGAATCACCTTGAAAATTCAAAGTATAGGGCATACAATATTTACACAAGCATTGCGCATTCCGTGGAAATCAAGTACATTGTGACGCATAGTTCATTATACACTACACAGTGCAGATGCATCATAGTGCACGAAATTATCTATGTCATACTTAGCGTATCTACAATACCGGCATTTAGATACGTGCATAATGATAGTGTAGCCATTGAACAATAGCTTATTTTGTATACGTGCAGAATACCTTTGAAGTTCTCAACACGAAAACACCGTTGAGCTTGTATTAGACGATACTATAGGGAAGTTTTTCAAATTAATCTAACGCTTAGAGCACAGGCTACAACATGCACATTGTACAAAGATAATAGTCTAATAGACTGCTTATCTCTATTACTATACAGAGCTTAACTATTTAGCAGACGGAACTATTATCTCACAAATTTACAAAGGAAGTAACAAAAACTGACGTTCGTGTTCAGGACGTATACGGTATAGGCCTACACTACGATAAGATTTCACAGGGCGTTTTCCATTTCGGGTTTTCCAGAGTAGCTTAGTACACGGGCGCTTGAAGGGGCGCTATAACAAGTGCACAATGCACATACGTGTACAAACAGTAATAAAATCAGAACGTGGATGGAACTCTCAATGGCGGGACTTTTAATAAAGAGGGTCATCCAACTGGTTAACCGACTGCATCGTGGTCTCAATGTCTTATCATGTATTTCGTTTACTTCTTTCATATAATTATTTGGCGGTCCACACCGAAATCAGTATTATGTCGGATTTGTGACATATTGAGTTTGATGCATCAATTCAAACGTCTTGACTCAGGCTTCAAAATGACACAAAAATTATTGCTCTAGCATTATTGTAACTCGAGACATAGGACAAAAAGTCATCTAGTTGAATCAATGAGGCATAATTAATTAATTTAATTGAAACAAAATAATATGCATATCAACAGCATGCATTAAAATAGCTTTAAAACTAGTCTCTTTTAAAAAATAAAAGAGAAATTTCTTTAATTTAAAAAAATGTTGTACAAAAACCAAAGATCACAAACATACTATTTTTCAAGGTTTCTCTGATGTGTGAGGCCTAATTTCCGGCATAATGCTCATTTCAGTGTGGCCCGCCACATATATTATTTACAAGCAAAGTCCTATCAAGTCATTTTGTATATTTTTATATTAGACCTATCGTTGTTTACCTTTCTATTCTCGAATCATTCAACAATGAAAACAAAACACAAACCAAGTATATAATTCCTTTGTTTACGCATATCCGTCATAACCGACCTCTTCAACGTAATTCCTTTCCACTATAATACTTCCTTCTCCGCATTATCCCTTCTTCCTGCCATTCCTTCCACCATCCGACTAATCGTTTCCGGTAATCGCTTCCTCCCCTCTCGTCTAATTCATCCGACAAACAGTCTTTGTCGCCATTCGACCCGTCATCGCCTCCTGCCTCCGCAGCAGCAGCAGCAGCAGCAGCAACCAGACTCCGAGCGACGCCATCACTATTGGTCAACCGCCGCTGCCTCCCATAATCCATCAATACTCATCGGTTGCTGATGCGGACGTGGCACCGATGCCATTGGGTCGCGCCAGCTGCTGCAGCCATCGCTGATGAGCATGCAGTCAGCCTCCAAGGCGGATGTACACCATTGGGCGATTTCCGTTAGTCCACGCCTCCTCTTGTGTCTACTTCCGGCCGTTGTAGATCTCGATAGGTTGAGCGCTCTACAGACGGGAATCAAGTAATGCCATCACCGTTTCGAGTCGGTCGATAGGCTGATGCTGCAGCGTCTAAAGGAACGTGAGAGAAGCCGCATCTGTTGATGAATTCCATTGGGAAACGAAGAACCTGTTGCAATCGCCGTCGTCATCATCGCAATTCTTAGATTCACTGCGAGGAGCATACGGAGTCCGAAAGTTCCCTGGATATTCCTATTGACGACACGAAATAACGGCCTTTCAACCTCTCAGATAAGCTAATGAGAAATAGCATAAACTATAGCCTATGCAACGTCCTTGTGGAGTTAGATCGCCAGAATATATCATAACTTCTCCAAATAAGGCTCTTTATAAACAAAATAAACTCGGCTTTTGAGACAGACACGTATACGATTTTTCTTCAAAATTTCTGGATTCACCGACAGCTATCCCGAATTCCAGTTCAGAGAGTCTCCAAACAAAAGATCTTCTTCTTGCGCTAGATAAACCTTGTTACAACATTCTCAATCACAACTGCCTGCAAAAGGGAGGAATTAAACAAGATGGAGAACATCGGTCTGGATAGCTACGGCGACCGCTACTGCCTTTCCGACAGCTACCGCTCCCGCATTGCTTCCCATCACCCTTCTGCTCCCCCGCCACCGCCTCCCCTTCTCCAACTATCCAACCGGATGTTGCCCTCCCACCAGAAGACCCTCTACTCGTCGTACAACGTCGACGCCTTCGACTACGACGGTCCTTTATCGCTTTACGACACGGGCTCACAGTCTGAGCTCGGCGACAGTTCTTCCCTGGACGTCCGGTCCCAAGCGGACGACACGATCCTCAGCGCCAGCGACGAGGGCGAAGGGAACACTGACGAGAACGATAACCCGGTTCGATGCCCAGGGGAGTTGGGAGCGGCCGGGTGCAACCAGGCCGGGGGTAAGCCAAGGAAGCGGAAGAGGAAATGCCAGCAACAGCAAGTCCAGCAGCGACAGGCGGCCAACCTGAGGGAACGGAAGAGGATGCAGTCGATCAATGAGGCGTTCGAGGGACTGAGGGCGCACATACCGACGCTGCCGTACGAAAAGAGACTGTCGAAGGTCGATACTCTGAGGCTGGCCATCGGTTACATTGGCTTCCTTGCGGAACTTGTGCAGACCGATATGCAGTCGGCTAACCAACTGAACGGACACGGTATCGATCAGGTTCCAAAAGTCGTCATTAAATGTCATGGTAAGTAACTATACCATGAGGAATCCTTTGATCCTATAGTCTATATTTACATTATCTTATGCAGTTATCGTAGGAAAAAACCTCATTGCTTCACAAACACTCGATCGTCATGCACCAGAACGAGACTGAATTTTGATCTTTCCATTCATATGGAAAGGTTCAAAGGTGAACAAGCAACCACATGATACCATACATATCTATCACCTTTGGACCTCCTTCGCACAGTACTTAGAAGTTTTGACAGGTTTGCTGACATGACTTAACCTCATGCGCTTGACTTTAAATACATACATACATGTACATACATCATGCATACATACATACATACATACATACATACATACATACATACATACATACATACATACATACATACATACATACATACATACATACACACATACATACATACATACATACATACATACATACATACATACATACATACATACATACATACATACATACATACATACATACATACATACATACATACATACATACATATGTACATACATACATACATACATACATACATACATACATACATACATACATACATACATACATACATACATACATACATACATACATACATACATACATACATACATACATACATACATACATACATACATACATACATACCTACATACATACATACATGCACACATACATACATACATACATACATACATACATACATACATACATACATACATACCTACATACATACATACATGCACACATACATACATACATACATACATACATACATACATACATACATACATACATACATACATGCATACATACATACATACATACATACATACATACATACATACATACATACATACATACATACATACATGCACACATACATACATACATACATACATACATACATACATACATACATACATACATACATACATACATACATACATACATACATACATACATACATACATACATACATACATACATACATACATACATACATACATACATACATACATACATACATACATACATACATACATACATACATACATACATACATACATACATACATACATACATACATACATATATACATACATACATACATACATACATACATGTTGCATTGTAGGTCCGTCCGATGACCGTGATGGTCACTATGGCTATCCTCCTCTGGCCGGACACTCATTGTCCTGGGCGGACGATAAGAAACGATACCTTGGTCCGAAAAACACGATGACCGCAAAGATCTGGATTCCTGAAGATCCTCGTCCAACGGATTGTTCAACTGCTATTCAACCGGATCCCAATTCATTGTCAATGTAACAATTATCCTTTCTGCTCATCATTATTAATTATTGTTCCCAAATGCAATATATCCATTCATTCAGTTGTGTATTATATGCATAGGCCTACTTCATAAATGCTGTAATTATATAAGCTGTGTAAATAACGGACACTAACACTGCCTAAATGGGGCTTAACCCCCAAAGAAAAATGCGGAAAATCTTTACAACCATGGGTACATAGCGTATACTGACCTGATAAAGAGCAAAATCGGAAAAACAAAGCCCCAAACCATTGGACGACTAAAAAAAGTTCGTCAAAAAATTAATGGAATATTTTCTTGAGATTCAGACCAAAAGACTAAAAAAAGTCGTCAGAAATTTTGGCGAATGAAAAGGACTGAAAATTCCTGGACCAACTTCAGTCCCCTCAAATACTGAAATCCTGGCGTCGCCACTGAGCATTCACCGAAGTGGGTATTTACTATTTAGCCTTATTGCAATGTTTATGTCCAATAAACTAATTGTATCATATTTTATGTAAATTGAAATCTGGTCAGCTCAGAGTCTGATGTGTAAATGTTTCTTCAAACTCAAAGATACTGCATAATTATTATCTCAACGGTGTTCTACATGTATATTCAACAAGAAATAAACTATGAACTCGTATCGAATAAATAGCACTTTGTTTATGTAAGCGTATAGGCCTAACTTTGATCTATTTTAGTTTGTCTGCCTAAAAGACACCTGAACAACTGTGTACAAAACTGTAAATACATCGTCTTGCTATTTAAACTCGGTCGGATGCGCATTGCTCAATGCGTATGCAGGAACGTTAACTATTTGAATTTGTGTAAATTAAAAATATTTTAATCTCAAGATCTGTTCATCTGTATTCGACGGTATAATGTAAATAGGCTAATGTATGAAGCATAATATGTCTAAGACTGTTTAAAAGCTGATTAAAATTAAAACTAAAAATGAGTTTATTGTTTGTCGGTTGTAAAATGTGTACGGTAATTCAAATTGCAATTATTTTGCAAAAACTTCTTCAAATTTTAGGCCAAGTTTTTAGTGGCGCCGCAGTCATCGTCTCAGGTGTTTAGCCTAAGCTAATCCTGTTAATGAAAAAAACGCAGAATTTTTATATTTTTTGATATCTAAAACATTGTAGCGTTTCACCTTCACCTTATGTTGAGTAGGTTATAGGCCTACGTGCTTTACTTGGAACGGGAACTATAAGATGAGAACGACTGACCATGGACTGTTACAGTAAAATTAAAGCAAAGAAACATGTAATCATGACCTCTGACATAGGCGTAGAAGACGGGGGTCCAGAGGGGCAAATGCCGCCAAATTTCGGGCATGTCTGATTTTCGGACAAGCAATCTCGGAAAAATAAGAAAAACTCGACATTTTCGGGCAAAAGTAAGGGGAAATTTCTTAAGATTTCGGCATTTCGGCTGGATGACTAAAAAAGGTCGTCAGAATTTTTGGGTAAAAGTCTAATTTTTGCCACCCCCCCCCCACCACTGCTGAAATGTCCCCTACGCCTATGACCTCTGATACAGCATAAGAAATCTGAGGAGTGCTCAGAATACAAGACGCAATTTCGCATAGACGGTATAAGCTTACTACATCTGTGTGTTATAACATTACTGATATTATAATTGATTATAATAATGATAATAATTATGATGATGTTGCGGAGGACGAGGCCTGATCTTCTAAACACACAAACAGCTCCAAGCATAATTTTTTGAAATCCCGAGGATCCTAGGTACCTCTGGTAGAAAAATAATAATAATAGCAAAAATAGTGATAATAGTGATAATGACAATGATAAATAGGCCTATAATTGTCCAATAATTGGGTCACACAGTGACTCATAGTTGCGTCAGTCACACCTTGCATCACCTGTTTCACGTATAGACCACCATTGTTATTTGAATGAATCAACTTTGTATGAAAAGGTACATCATTGTTTCTTGAGAAATTATCCAAAATAATAGTGATAGTATAGTTCAACGTAGTCGTTAAACTTATCGATCATCTGCACAATTTAAGCTGGACAATTAACTGCTGTTGAAAACACAGTCGTCACTTTAAGTAATGATCTGAACCGGTTGCTTTGCTTGAACATCGAATACAGAGGTCTGCCATGCAACCGGTGTAATCGTCAGGCTTGACGTTGTTGATAGCCATCTTTATCCTACACAGACTTTTGACAACTATTAATTATTACCTGATAGCAGACGCAACTCATCATGTCATGGCGCAGTGAACTTCAAAGCTAAGCTTCATTAACTATGAACACCTTTATTGCGACATTAAAGAGGCAGTATACAACAAGTAAACGATACAAAAAATGAACTGAAAGATAAAACACAGAGCATTGATAATTATAGTTGTCAAAAGATCATCTTGACGTAAACAAATAATCAAACTCACTATTATAATAATAATATTAATAGGATACAGTATAGAGCAAAGGCATAACGTGTCTTCATGAATACGAAACAATCATCATTGTGGTAATTATCTGATAGTTTAAGTGATTCCTATAGCAGATTCTCTCGGGGTTGGCCTGTAGGATTAGTCGCATACATGTACCTCATCACTTACGCGTATAATCCTTAATCGGCTTCAACTTGATTAATAATAATGATAACAACGACAATTTCTATGGCCGCTACACGGGCGCCTCCCCTACAACTAGCAGTTGGATTAATCTTACAAAGTAAATAAGTCTTGGGTCATGATTTTAAAAGAGTCAACGGAGTCAGTCGCTCGCATGCTGGGAGGAAGACTGTTCTAAGCATCATCTGCAGAGGCCAGCGATGGCACTAAGAAAGCACGGTCACCGAATCGGGTTCTCATCCGCCTTACGCCAAGATCGCTTTTATCGAGCGATTTGAGTCGCAACCCGGTAGCGGAGGAATGTGTCTCCGTATACAGTAATCACGTAATTAATCGGGCGCAGCTCCGTGCAGAGATTTGCTATCTAAAAAAACAGATCTGAAATTTGATACAAAGAGGAACAGGAAACCAGTCTAACTTCCTGGACTTTCCATTTAAATTTGTCCATATTTCCACTCTTTATAGTTTCCTCTTCATGAAACAAACAACACCACTATACATGGATATATTGAGAATATAGCCTACTTTAAAACACCAGACGTTCCAGTTGGAGTTTATAAGTCTTAGCATTCCATTGATATCCTGAAGTATTTCTTAGGCGTTTTTATCCGAGAGACGATTAAAACTTAGGCCTAATACAAGTGGGGCTATAATTATGCTGGACATTATCTCATCATGTAGATTTTTGACGATTCATTCCCCGTCTAACCTACGCGCAGTGATCAAAGCCGTATACAGACGCACTGCAGGTGTAAGTGATAAGCAGACAGGCGTCATGAGCAGACGACCGTGGAATTAAGGCGGCAATCGTAGATAGACAATATAATATGATCTCTATTATAATAGACCGGAGCGATGGATAAGATAGCCTGAATATTGCGCAGTAGTATATGCATGCACGCGACCGTGGGTCTCCTTGAACTTCAAAACAAGCAATTCAGTCTAATAATTATTGACGAACATGTTGCCTACACAAAGCTTATTAAACATACTGCTTCCAGAAAGTTTTTGCCGTAATCTCTAAGAGGCAATCGAGTTATACTACTTAAAAACTACGCAGTATACGAACAGGGCACGCGTTTGTTCGTATTCATTCGAGATCTATTTGGTATTTTGGATGTTTAATTAGTTGAATTCAATTTTTTTAAATTCAATTTATTGCTCCCAGTGAAACAGGTGGGCCAACAGATACTTGTTTTTTTTATTCAGGCCTGCGAATAAGGTGGTTCCCGCGATTTATAAGGTTTGGAGGGCGCTGTAAAAGCTCCGAGTTTACGATTACGATTACAAATATTATATCAAGTGTTATTTGGCATGCATACGCCCTACGATAAAATGGCTTATCGCCAGACAATGAATGTGCATGTAGCCTACTGTGCTTTTTCTGCCACGCCATAATAGTGTCTAATAGTGGTATTATCAAAGACTGTTTAGCAGAAGAGTTCATAATTATTATCATAACCGCGGACATCAATGCGGTTATGAACCATTGTGTGCGTGTTTACCAAAACATCTGGCGATTGTGCAAACAGCCCGATTATCCGCATCCGTGATTATGCTGAAGGTGCTGCAGTCCCTCCCTCCTTGCTCTGCTGGAGGGATGATGGTCGACCATGCTTCATCTCCCAATAACCGATGCTGTCTGTCTGTCTCTATCTCTGGCTCTTATTCTATGTCTGACTCAGTCTGTCTATCTGTCTATATATCTGTCTCTAACTATACTCTCTCTCTCTGTCTTGCTCTGTCTCTCTGTATCTCTGTCTGTCTGTCTGTCTCTCTCTCTTTCTGTCTCTGTCTTTACATCTCTCACTCTGTTTCTCTATGTCTCTCTCGTTCTCTCTCTCTCGTTCTCTCTCTCTCTCTGTCTGTATCTTTCTGTCTCTCTTTGACTCTCTCTGACTCTCTGTTTACCTGTCTCTATCTGTCTGTCTCTGTATGTCTGTCTCTCTATCTATTTGTCTCTATCTTTCTCTATCTGTCTCTAGCTGTCTCTCTCTCTGTTTTTTGCTGTCTCTCTCTCTCTGTCTCTGTCTGTCTCTGTCTGCCTCTTTCTCTGATGTCTCCTTCTCTGATGTTTCTAGTGGCTTCCCGCAGAGTTTCGTCTCTGTGATGCTGTGCTATTTTTTGCGTAAGCTCTTGACCTTTAATACGACTTTAATCCATCAAATGAACTCGTTGACTCTGAAGACGTCTGCCGCATACCCTACAGGTGGCCATACCTGGAGAGCACCTAACCTATCGTCTATAATCACTCTATATTACGGTATATTATTGTCCCAAGCAGAAAAAGAACCGCATGCTACATGTACGTGCTGTATGTACATTTTATTCAAGATGATGGGGGGGAGAATGTGGAAGGTCAGGTAAGGAAAAACAGGGAAATTTTTACATACAGTGAAGATTAAACTAAGATTTTTAAACTGAGTCAAGGTTATTGACCTAGTGATGAAATAGAGAGAGACAGAAAGATACCTGACCAACGAGAGAGAGAGAGAGAGAGAGAGAGAGAGAGAGAGAGAGAGAGAGAGAGAGAGAGAGACAGAGAGAGAGAGAGACAGACAGACAGACAGACAGACAGACAGAGACAAAGAGAGAGACAAAGAGAGAGACATAAAGAAACAGAGGCAGACAGAGACAGAGAGACAGAAAGACAGAGATAGAGACAGACAGAGAGAGAGAGAAAGAGAGAGAGAGAAAGAGAGACAGAGAGATAGACAGAGATAGAGAGTGGGAGAGTAGGTGAGCACAAAGCAGTTTGCTAGTCTCTCAGTTCTCAAAAAACTATGCTGAAAGCAAATTAATGGAACTGGAAACTTGATTGGTACGGAACTGGATATAGTATAATATATTATATTATGAAGGATGGCTATACGATGGTAGGTCTATATTGCGTCAAACTGAGTTTTATAAATTTACTGACCTATACAAAATCATTGCGCTGACAATATCCCGAAGTATTGCACTGATGCTAAACTAAACTAAATGTCAGTTTTACTGGACGCGTTGCAGTTTATATATCGATAACTTTTTTTATACTTACTATAACTCAGCGCTCATTTATATTATTTACCAAATCAGTTTAATATAGGCCCTAATTGTAATTAGATCCCGCGTTCGTTTATTCATCCATGAAAATGGCTGACTGTTATTCAGCATATAGTCTTTCATACCTGCTTTCATCAAATATAAGCTTACAGTGAGTGCATCATTGCCATTGCCATCATTGTCATAATAGCGATTGAGATGGCAGGTTCAGTCGGCCGCTTTGTATTAGATAAAAGGTCGATATGAAACGGACGGCAGCTTTTATGATTCTTAAGGATATACATATACACATAATATATATACACATAATATATATACATATAATATATATACATATTATATATATACATGTATATAAAGAGACGTCTTTCTTTAAGATGCCATTAATCGCTGCTGCAGTGTGTCTCTAATGCCTTGCTGCTTGGCTCGTCCACGGCATGTCATCTGGCATTTTGGACACGCCCGATGGATGGAGACGGAGAGGGGGACGGCTGGCCATGCAGCGATGATGGACTCACGGCTTATCAGGACTCCTTGAACAGCGCTAATGTTAAGAGACCTAACGAAAGATAGATGGAGCTGAATAGGCGTATATCATGGTGACCGATGGACACACAGAAACGGGTAAACACTGGCATTGGCACGTGCAGGAAGGCAAATAGAAGCAGGTACTGCAGAGGAAGGGGAAACGCAGAGGCAGAGAGAGACAGACAACCGCGGATGGTAAAAGTGTGAGCTGGAATCAGACAAATCTGAAAGCGTAAGATGGTCTTATAGAGATGAAAAGGCGATCAACAGGACATTGAAAAGCACTTGAGCACGTAGAGCATACAATGTAGATACCAAAACATACACCCAGATAGAGATATATTAATTATAATATGTGAGTGATAACAATTATGGGGGAGTGTAACATTTAATAAAAAAAGAATAACAGTTGAAATTCAACAGATTCTGCGTCTCTGGTTGATAATGTGCGCTTTGACAGGCGCTATATAAAGTAGATGCAATATAATACAGTGAAATACGGCTAATAAGTAGGATAGGGTGTCACTCTCTCTCTTTTTTCTCCTTCTATCTGAACCTCCTCTCCCTCCTCTTTATCATCTTCCTCCTCTCCCTTTTCTCATCCTTAATTCTCCGTTTTCTCCTTCACTTTCTCCTCACTCTATTTCCGGTCTTCCTTCTATTCATTTTCCTCTCTTTGCACCTCCATTTCTGTACGAGAGAATCCTTTGAATTCCCCGCTAGACCTAGATAACTAAATATGTATAGCTCAACCGCCTTCGTCCATTCATCCTTTCGTCATACGTTTGTCGCTCTCTCTGTCTCTGCCTGTCTGCCTGTCTGTCTGTCTCTCTCTTCTTCCTTCCTTCTTCCCTCCTCGTCCGCCGGCGGGGTCCGACTGCAGCGTGGCACGATTAGCCGGCAATCGAGTCGCCGCCGCTTATTCGTCTCCGTCGGTTTTGCTTGCAGCACGACGAGATATTTGCTCAATCGACCGACGACGACATCGGTGGATGGATGGATGGGAGGAGGAGGAGGAGGCGGATGAGAAGGAGGAGAGAGGAGGAGAGAGGAGGAGGAGAAGGAGGAGTAGGAGGAGAAGGAGAAGAAGAAGGAGAAGGAGGAGAGAGGAAGAGGAGAGGAGGAAGAGGAGGAGGACGAGGAGAAGGAGGAGGAATCGACGGACGAGAGAGGAGGGCGCCCATGCTGGATGCACGCCCCTCTGCCTCGGCCGTGGCGGCGGTGGCGGCGGCGGCGGTGGACCCTCCCGACCCACGGCCGCCCCACCGACCGACCGACCGACCGCCTGTCGTCCTCCGCGGCAGATCGATCTACCATCGACATGCGTCAGGTGTTCGTCCAGCAAGATTTTCCCGCCACGCTCCATGCATCCGTCCGTCCGTCCGTCTGCCTGTCCATTCGTTTGTCTGTCTGTGTGCGTGTCTGTCTGTTTGTTTGTCTGTCCATTCGTCTGTCTCTCTGTCTGTTTGCCTGTCTGTCTGTCTGTCTGTCCGACTGGACGTCCGCATAAGCATCGATGCGTGTGACGGTCCCTGGCCGAGTGTTCAGCAGGGAGTGGACGCCGCTCCTCTGAGAAGGAGGCGTCTTCCGAAAGCCCAAGACCCGGATGGCATGTTCATTGTTCAATGCGAAAGAGATGCCCTTCAGTTATGCAGGCTTTCTTTTTAATTCGTGGAAGACCAATAATTGCGCTTGATAATTAAGCGATCGGTTGTCTTCAAGGCGCCGTGTTGCGAATGAACCCTTTGGCAATACGGGTCTTCTTGTTGCAAAGTTATGTATAAATAATAAAGCTGATTGATTGATTGATTGATTGATTGATTGATTGATTGATTGATACCAGATGAAGTGCAGCTTGTCGCTATGCTCATGCCAGCACAGTGCAGCTGTACTCAAACAACTATACAGTCGGGACCCACAGTAATAATTCATTGATAAACTTAGCAGTTCAGATCTGAATGCAGTACATGCACGATCGCTGAGTTGAAGGATACATCTACATTTAACTTGTGCATCATTTAAACTGTATGTATACAGACATTTTCTGAATTGGATCTTGTTCCCTATTGCAAGTGTTGAAGTTCTTGACCCGTTCTTGACCAGTTCTTGTATTGTGGCACTAGAGCTGAACTACCCGGCTTCGTCCGGGAAATTATATATCCGCTGCGCCTCAACCCGGTTCCTTGCTTGCTTGCTTGCTTGTTTGTTTGCTTGCTTGCTTGCTTGCGTGCTTGCTTGCTTGCTTGCTTGCTTTCTTGCTTCCTTCCTTCCTTATTTCCTTCCTTCCTTCCTTCCATCATAAAAGGCCTCTCTTCCCTCCTCCTCCCCTCCTCCTCCTCCTCCTCCTCCTCCTCCTCCTCCTCCTCCTCCTCCTCCTCCTCCTCCTCCTCCTCCTCCTCCTCCTCCTCCTCCTCCTCCTCCTCCTCCTCCTCCTCCTCCTCCTCCTCCTCCTCCTCCTCCTCCTCCTCCTCCTCCTCCTCCTCCTCCTCCTCCTCCTCCTCCTCCTCCTCCTCCACTTCCTCCTCCTCCTAGTGTCTCCCTCTCTGTCCTGCATGTAGACCGGTGGACTCTCGGCCGCCGACGACTACGACGACGACGACGACTACGACGACGAGCCTATGTCCACAGCGTAGTGCCAGTCGGCGGAGGCGTCCAGCGGGACACATTAGATAATGTTTACCGTATCACGACTCAATTAATGCGCGGCGCAACGAGTGCGCAGTCGAGTCAACACGGCGAACCGGTCAGCATCCTTCGACGACCTACTTCTTATAATTCTTTCTTCGTCCGGCGATTGATTTACTGCCGTCTAGTGTAATTGAAGACTACTAGACGCAGCGGATATCCGGTGCGAGAACCGGCTGAAGAACGCCGCTTGATTCTTCTTGAGGTTCGATCGAGAGGTGTGCGCCCGGCCAACAAGCCCGGACGACAACGTCCGCCGGTCGGTCGGTGCTGCTGCAGTGTGTAAGGAGCCTTAAAAGAGGAAACGACCGATACAGCGATCCAGGAAAGTGCATTGTTGAGTAAAGGAAATCTATAGACCGCGGCCGTTTCCTGACAGGAAACCGGTTTCCGATAATGCAGGCGCCCATTGAAGAAGGTGCTGCGCTGGTATAAAGCACACTGCGAACGACGCACACGACAGTCATGGCAAACGCTTCAGAATATTATGCATAGCAGCAGCTTGTATGTATGCATACATACATTGGAGAAGGCTGTTTGATTGTATCAGCTCGTCCTTCTTCAGCCGAGGAAGATTCTCGTGGACTGTGCGTGTGTGTGTCGGGATATCGAATATCGTATTAGATGCATGATGCTGGAATAAAGACTTCCGTCTGTGGCAGGCCGTTGGTTATTTGAGACGACTGTGGAACTGACACGATGGCGATATTATTATTATTATTCTATTGGAGTGGCTGAATAAGACGTGCAGTGCCAACATGTCAGCGCTCAGAAATGTAAGACTGTTGGTTGGGACAAATCCTATAGAAACGCAGATGTATGCGCTATAGAAACTAACTATGGAGTGGTTAAATGGATCTCGATATTATCTCTTCAGTTGATGTATACAATGTAAATAAACCTTTGAGAAATATATGAATATACAGTCTGTATATATATAATTATATTCACAATTGGCCATAGACCTATCTACAACTATGAATCGAAAATATGTCAACGTATGACAGACGTATTATTGTGTTCCTCTGTTAAACACATGTAGCATCTCTCTCTACCAGACAGACCTTGTCAATGTTGACCTGGTTACGACTTAGTTCTGGAGGGTCATCGGTTTATACCTTGTTCATTATGCGCTGGCGCAATAGAAGTACTGTTGTAAATGGCCTACAATAATTTCTAAAATATCTTTAGATTGCAATTTGTTGCCATGCATATCGATGATTTGGTTGCTTCGTTCAATTCTATTTCTATTTCTATTTCCGTGTTACAAGGCAACCATTTGATTAAAATTAGGTGATCGCCTTACATGCAATGTGGAGTGTTGTTCCAAGACTACAGAATGTGAGCATTGAAACAAGTAATAATATTAATGGTAGAGATAATAGTGTGTCCGCTTCTAAAAAAAATTAGTTTGCATACCTTTTAGTCCATAACATCGTAGGCCCAGACGGTCCAATGAGAAACTTAAAGTAGTACTCGCAGTAAACCGTCATTATCCCCCCCTTCCGAACATTATCCTCCCGGCCATTATCCCCCGGACAAAAGCCCCCGAGACATTTTCTCGCAGGTAGGACATTTATTCCTACAGACTTTGTAGTCGCCTAAAATTGATTTTAAAAAAGCATGTATGAGAATAGGCCTACAGCAAGGGAATTTTGTTCGGAGAGATAATGCCCTATACGCAAAATGGGGGATTTTGTCCGCGGGATAATGTCCAGGGTTATAATGTCGTACAAGCGTCACCCTCACATGCACTCCGTACCGTATGCATGCAAGGGGGATCAACTATGTATACCAAACAATTACCTTGTTAAACTGTATAGGTCAATTGCAACCGAAAGGATGGCAATAAACAACTAAATCTTTGACATGGCAACAAATTATACAAACCAAAGATTTCTTTTAAAATATTATTGAAGACTTAATTAGCAACTTCTATTGCAATTGAAGAAGTGTATACAAGAGTATGAGAATTGTTTAAAAATAACTGGGGGAGCTCAAACAATGATCCACATTGCGTTTGGGTGTGACAAGAAGACTTTACTAAGCGGCCCAAAGAAATACTGGGGTGAACGCCTCAGCCCCCCCCCCCACACAAAATAATCTCACTCTGTGCATAGTGTACAGTGTAGTAACTGACGTAAGCTGTCGTAATTAAACTTATACAAAGGTCAAAAGGAATGAGTGAAAGAGAGATAAACAATCGAAAACATCGATTGCTGTTAACTGTTTTAAAATATAGTAGACATGTGCAACATCTGACATCAGAGCGATTCCTAAACAAACAGAGTATAGGTCTACTTCGATTTGATTGCATGACAGATGCTCAGCTTTGGTTGTTTTGATGTTTGATTAAGCAGTCTGTTGAAATGTCTTTATATAGGGCTAATGCATGGTCACATATGTATTGAAGCCGCAACACATGTTGACAATCTGGGACTCATTTGTTTTAAATATTGGATTTAATCTGTATTGACCAATAATTGACCTAGTTTAAGGGTAGTGAACCTTTTTAAGGGAACTAGCAAAAGTCCAGCATAGACATTTAAATTTACCTTTGTGTGCTCATCGGAAATTTGTACAGTAGACGTATAGGGCTAGGCCTATATAAGGCGATTTTAGGGTCTGTGGCCTACATATTTTACTCATATAAGTAGGGTCTATAACTCTACATGTATATAATAGGTCCAGAAAATGAATTGGAAAGGCGCAGAAGTTAAATTTAAAAAAGACAAAATTTGAAAGATAGCCTACTTATAGGAAGGTGTAAAAATACCGTTCTTCATAAAAGAACAAGTGGATGTTTTGGATTCATAGAGTAGCATATAGGCCTCTTGTTGTGTATTCACAATTTCACATAGGCCTATAAGAAAATGTTCGGAAGACTCTAAATTCACTTGACAAAACACTTTGTTTGCGTGCCATGCACTTTTGCTTGTGCGCCGTGGGTTTGGAACCCATATTACTTAGTTTGTGTGCGTAGGCAACTGCGCTTCCAAACTTCTGAGGCCATGTATAGGCCTACCAGAAACTGACAGATGTGTGAGTCTATTTAGTAATAGCCTATTGATTCACTTCGAAACTTTTTCACACGAGTTTTTCTGATTTTCTTGTGAAACTGCCATCATATAATATAGTCTTGCAATGTATTGAAAAACATAGTTTTAAAAGGAATGTAGAAACAGACTCATGTGAATTCGCGTCCAGAATTTCTTCACAATAATAATTATGCGAAATTTGACCCATTTGTTGGCAGCCTTAACAAAATTCGATTTGAGGCAAGTCAAAACCAAAAAGGAAAAGGAAGCATTATCAGACTGCTTATAATAGATCCTACTAAGTCTTCTGCCAACACCTCCGTCAATCCAGCTTTCAGGCGCTAGCGATATCATGAGGATAATAGACATAGGAAACCAAATCTTTTTCTTGTCGTGCATTTGATTGATGCATGGCATGCAGTCGTCTGAGATTGAGACTCAGTTGTTTATAATTGGTCTAACTCGACTTTCACATCATTCTTCTCATGAGCTTCGGTATATAGGCCCTTTAAAGAAACGTGTATAAGCAAACTTTTGTCTGTTATAATATTTATTATAGGCGCTTCAATGTTGACGCTTTCAAACTCCACCATTGATTGCTTACTGACAGTTTCACAGTCGCAAATCTGGATAAAGGAGGAGGGCGACACTAATCATCTTTGATATGTCGAAGTGTCATTAAACATCCACAACAAAATTGACGCTTTCATACTCTGTGGCGGATTATACTTCGAACTGTCAACTCCCGACTTAGCCAGTCCTGGACATCTGCTTAGTCATTCGATAATGACAAGACCAACAATTATTATTATTTACTATGTAGACATCACGGTACATGTACGTGTATTCGACAAAATTTAATGCTGTTAGAGTATGCAGTGACTCTCAATGCATGGGAAAATATTTTGTTAATCGCCATTGAAGAAACAAGACTTAGCCTATGTGTGTTGAAAAAATGGTATAAATTATGACAAAGACACCATGATTGAAACTCTAATCTCATCATTGTTTTATTCGCTCTTTTACAAAGTTAAGCAGTAAGATTAACCCTCAAATTACCAGGAAATTTTGCATCCACTGAATACCAGTGGGGTCAAAATGACCCAATGTAAACTTGCATTGTTATATGGTTTAAATTCTGTTGCTAAGAATTAGAATAGTGTTTAAATTGAAAATGTACAATTTTTCACTAGTAATGTGTTTGAAATCAATAAATTTGTAAAGGATTGTTAGTAAAGTAACAGTCAGATTGTTGACACAATGTCAGAGTCTCGGACTAGCAACTGAAGCAAATGCTCTATGTTAGAAGTCAATGAATTCGTGAAGTTAGTAAAGTAACAGTCAGATTGTTCACACAATGTCAGAGTCTCTGACTAGCAACTGAAGCAAATGCTCTATGTTTGAAGTCAATAAATTCGTGAAGTTAGTAAAGTAACAGTCAGATTGTTGACACAATGTCAGAGTCTCTGACTAGCAACTGAAGCAAATGCTCTATGTTTGATTTAAATAAATTCGTGAAGTTAGTAAAGTAACAGTCAGATTGTTGACACAATGTCAGAGTCTCTGACTAGCAACTGAAGCAAATGCTCTTGCAATGCTCTTAGCACACATTACGGACGCATTTAGCACAAACAGTGAGTGTCTTTCTGTCTTTTTCTCTTAGGCAGAAGTCACAACGAACCCATTTCTTGGGAGGCTTATGTTTGCTAAAACAAATCACTCAGTAATCAAGTACAATAGTTTATTTTGTAACTATACTACAAACAAATAAATTGTATTATTTATTTATTTCTCATAGTGCTACTCTGACACTAAGTCTTGTCTATGCCTTTGTCACTAGTAGAATTGATCACTGCAGTTCGGTACTCATGGGTCTGCCACTTGAAATAATTGGGCGCCTTGAACGAGTTCTTCGTTCGGCTGCTCGCCTCATTGGCCGCATTTATACATATGCCCCGTCTCTTATATGAGTGATGTTCTTCACTGGCTCCCTGTTTCACAGCGCATCTCCTACCGAGTTGCTACACTTGTCTGGCGTTGCTTTACTGATTGTGCTCCATCATACCTGTCTATCCTTTGTCGACCTACATGTCTCCGACCTTGCAGCCCGTCGAGCTCTTCGCTCTGCGACAACGGGGGGAGCTTTTGGTTCCTCGAGCTCGCACTTCTACAAGACCACGCAGAGCCTTTTCTACTGTGCGTCCTGCTATCTGGAATGGCCTCCCACTAAACGTGCGACTTATGCCTAGGCTAAATTCACCTGCTTTTTATAAGTCGCTCAAAACCTATTATTTTAGCTGTGGATGGACTGGGAGCGCCTCTGAGTAGATTTCTTGAAGAAGCGCTATATAAATTCACGAAATGAATGAATGAATGAATTTAAATAAATGTATTCTATTATATTAGAAATGTCATATATTTGTCATAACCATACAGTTTACACTGGGGTCAAAATGACCCCGCTGGTACTCAGTGTATGTAAACGATACCAGCGCCATCTGGTGACAGAAAATGGAAAATAAAACTTGGCATTTTGTACAAGACAGGAATACCGACAAAGTCATAAAATTTCTTGTGGATATCACTTATGGCGGATGAGCAGCACTACTGCAAACATGCTTTGGGGTCATTTTGACCCCAGTGGTAGTACGAGGGTTAAGCAGAAGCAAATTCGAATTTTTTAATAATTATATCCACCAGTAAAAATGTGGCAAAAAGTCTTGCAAAATTTAAACAGGCAGCTACTCAAGAGTAAAAACTAAAACAAAGCGAGACACTAGGCCTACTTGATTGTTTATCGTTTACAAAAAAAGAAAACAAATTACACTGAAATAATGCAATGTTATAGCTTAAAAAGAATCATTGAATCATCCGCATATATCGTGGAATCACTCCGTCTAAGTCCATGTTGATTACTTGATCTGCAAAAAGACAACAATAATAATTATATTCAACTTTTAGTGTCGCGTGACGTATTTACAAAGAGAGTCGTTACTTTAAGCATGTACAAACTACAGAATTTTTTCAAGTCTTTTTCTTTCGTCGTGGCTGGACTGGGAGCGCTCCTGAGTAGGTTTCTTGAAATGGGAGCTACATGAGTCCATAGAATGAATGAATGAACGAACCTTGCGTTAAATGTTTGCAGCAATTAATTGAGTTGCACTTACAGGAAGCTAGTGTCCTACTTAATTTTCAATCGAAAGATGGAGCCACTCGTCGCCGCCTATTATTGTGCAGTGTTGTGCACAAACTATAACACCTAGGACTTCCAGCTGACCATCTCACTATACTAAATAGACTAGGATGCCACGGTTCATCATAATTACCATAAAATTATTACAAATCAACCCCATAAGTTTATATATAGTACCCCTTCAGGATATAACTTCTCAAAACTCCGCCACTGGATGCACTCCCAAGCCTGGATAAAGGAGGAGGGCGTCGCTAATGGTTTTTGTTACCACACAGTGACGTTAAACTGCAAATACACACATAGCTACTCAGAGACGCTCCCAGCCTAGGCCTGGTGGTGGTTTTTCCGTTTAACGTCACTGTGTGGTAACAAAGACCATTAGCGAAGCCCTCCTCCTTTTTTCAAGCTTGGGATAGAGTGCGACCAGTGGCGGAGTTCCAGGCCTGGTCAAAAAGAAAAGTCTTAAGAAGACGATGGAAAGAGTGAGCAGAGTCACAGGAAGCCTTTTCCAAATAGCTGGACCAACCACGGAGAATGACCTTCGTTGCATGGTAGCAGTATACCGTGAAATTAGGGAGTCTCCGGGGGGTATACTAAGCGAAGCAAACGGCGGCCCAGAGAAGCAGAAACCGTGGTAAAAAAAGCTGGCATAATTTTATATGTAGCCTATATAGGCTGGATCTTGAGTCAAGCGCAGTGCCATGCAACAGATGACACTGAATAAGTGATGTGTTGCAGCGGTGTATGGAGCCATGACAGTGAAGGTCGTCCATCAATAATAGTTGTCTTCTCAGGGTTAGGCTTATTTTACTTTAGTCGTATTACTTCATATAACTTTATGGACCGACCCGTTTTCAGTAAGGTTATTTACGTCACATGCGGAAAACTCTGCATAAAATGCGTCTGCTAAGCGTCATCCCAGAAAGGCTATTCACACAAACACACATCCGACGCGCATAATATTGTAGGTCTAGGCTACATTTGCATACTGCGATGTAAAACACGTGACATAGTGCCGACGGAGTATCGCTCGAGTGTCGACTCAAGTAACTGCGCTGCACGAAGGAAATTCTGACGAGAGATTGTCTGAAGAGTTCTTCGACAAACAGAGAAGTGCCCGCTCCACCGCCGCCGCGGTGGCCGTCGTCTTCGTCCTGGTCGGCGGCTGCAGCGGCAGTGGCTGAGGCGGTGACTGTGCGGTGCAGCGTCTTCTCTCGTGTCGCAGATTCAGGTGTGGTGACAATTCGGTTCAAGAGAACCAATTTAATAGTGAAGCACAGCCCATAAATATACACAGTAATGATAGGGCATACTCATGGGCGCCCGCAGCATAGGTCAAGGGGGGTCGCGTGACCCCCCTGGAAAGCATGACAAAATATTAGCAATAGCACTTTCTGGGCAAATGTTAGTGGTTAAACGGGACAGCTTGCCCAACAGTCATTGTATTCTTTTACTTCACCAACTTTTGGGGTATATCTTGTGGTTATCTCTACATATTGGGTACTACTTTAACCCGTTACTCAGTCATAATTATGTCTATTATAATATGCCTGCATAGAGTCAGACGTCAGAGGAACTGTTACAGTCTTTCAACCACTCAGGTCATTAGGGTACGGTAATCGGATATGCCGACTATAGCTAGCTGTAGACTCGTAGAGGTTGCCGTCAAACCCCACTTGTAAGATTGATGGCACCCTAATTGTCTTCCCGTGATGCAGGTCAATGGTCAATCTGCCGGTCTAATGCAGACTAACATCTTGTACCCATAATTATGCTCTCCTTTCTAAGAATGCATAAGGAAGATGTCTCTCATCAAACTGCTTTCCCGCACACATTCTCATAGGACACTAAGGACACAAGAGTTTACAGTATATCAAATTTCAGCTGTGGACTTGTGGTAGGCTATACATTTACAGGGCTGTCCAGCCTCTTTTTAATAATTATTGGTGATTCGGCCTGTGGATAAAGCTGTCATGACATTATACTGGTAGCCTATATGTATAGTGTTGATGTTATTATCACAAACACAGTGACCTGAGCTTGTGGAGGTAAGCTCATTCACTGTTCATAAATCGTGCTCTACTGCAGTCACAGTTTTAGTTATTTTGTACTTTATTTACCTGGTAAAATCTGGCTGAAAGGTTTGATTTCTTCTGGAAATGTCTAAGTACGCCTGCAGGTGATTTGGCAGGAAAAGTTTAGCTTTGTCAAAGCAATATCGAGCAGACCTTAATGGTCAGGATCTCATAACAGAAAAGAAAGATTTGCCCTCTGTACATAAGGTAAATTAT
This sequence comes from Lumbricus rubellus, assembly GCA_945859605.1. Lineage (NCBI taxonomy): Eukaryota > Metazoa > Annelida > Clitellata > Crassiclitellata > Lumbricidae > Lumbricus > Lumbricus rubellus. The sequence goes on along the minus strand of OX243820.1, from coordinate 25,410,057 downwards.
GGATGTTCCCATTGAATGTGCATAACTTTTTAACATAGTAAAAATTAAATCCGAGCAATTTATAAATGTTTGCCAGCTTACAATAGGCCAACTGTAGACAATTCAATCAGAAGTAACCTCTGCAATAAGATTATTTAGCAAGCTGAAGAGCCTGATTTATGCCTGAAGATGACAGAATTAACTTTTAAAGACATATGATGTCTCATTACAAATTTAAAAGATCTTCTAGATCTGGTCAGGTTGAGCTTTGAGACTATACTAGTCTTGTTTTTAAAACTTCCATCCGAAATTTTGCAGAAAAATTACAAGGAATGCTCTTTTGTTAGACCTACAGTCATTCTATTGTGCTATAAATGCAAGTACAAAATACTTTGCTAGTATTTAAAATTGTATCTCAAATACTATAGCACTTAAAATAATTACCATAGCCTAACTGAATCAAACATATGGTAAGAAATATATAAGAACAAGAAGAAAACATAATATTTGATCAATCAACTACAGGTTCTTGCTCATGGACACTAAATACAAAGTTACAAGCTGACGAAGTTTTGCCCCTGAAATTTTCTGCACCCTGGAAATAAAGAAATGACGTCCCTGCATGGTACTGTTAGTCTATAATTATAGTTAGTACAGTTAGTTAGTGTTATTGGTTTTTTTCTATGAATAGGCCTAATATACATGAATAATATATGCCATAGCCTATATCAAAGTCGAAAACTGTTTAAACACTTTTTCGTTTTGTTATGAAAGGCTCATAAATATTATATTACGTTACATTGAGATAATGTATAGTTGTGTGAGTTGCTGGTTTTAATGGCATTATTTTGTATTCTTAACTCCTCTGGCCACGACCGAGTCGACTGACCCCCCTGCAAAAAATCCTGCGGGCGCCCATGGGCATACTATATATACGAAACCAACATCGTTATCTAGCACGACGTTTGCACATGTATTTATATCTAACATTCTTAACTATAATTATTAGCAAGTCAAACTGTGTAATTGCTGTAGGCTATATTTTGTTTTTTATGGGAGCAATAAACTTGATTTGATTTGATTTGAGTTGAGTTTGAAACATCGCTCTAGACGAACGATTAGAATCATTAGGCTAGATGCTCTGATATGCAAGTTTTAGTTTCATGCGAGATAGACTAATTGAAAAAGTTTCCAAGCTCTCTTGTTTTCACATCACAGTTCAAACTGGTCGAAATCAAAATCGTGTCAGCCAAAAGTAAGTTATATGTAAGTATAAGCAGACAATAGGTAAGCTTGTAAGTCTTACTTACTTGTCGCAACATCGAACAGCGCCGTGGTGGCCGGACCACGTGCCCCGATGGGCCTGCAACCTAAAGTTCTAAAACACACAATGTAATAAACTATTAGGTCCGGAATGAAATAAATTAGTCAGGACATGCATGTACCATGCATCGTATTTGACAAGGTCCATTAATTTTGATACAATTGGGAACCACTTCTTTATCAGACTGAGCACTTTAGTTTTGATGCTCATAGCTTTTTTAACGATCTCATAATTATTAGGCCTAGGCGCGTCAGTCCTTCCATGCCTCATGTATCATGTAGGCTGTAGCACATGTATTATAGCCCACAGTTCCACAGTGCTGCACGTCGTTGCACCACCATTCATGGACAGTGTTTGTCTCATCCACTTGGCCGGAACTCTTTTCGCCCTGGTCCATCATTACCATCACACCGACCATCTTCGTACACTTCCAATGCAGGTGCGCACTGCGCGCGTATCCATGTATGCGCAAAAGCGACGTCTTGGGCGGGTCAAACACTCCACGCAGTACACACGGTTCCGTGAAACGCTTGTTGAAGACACACGTGCCATGCAGCGTAGCGCCCGACCGGGAGCCGTTCTGCTGTCGGGTGTAGGCGGTCGCCGCAACCCTCTGCAAGGCACGTGCACGTCGCGGTCGGGTGAAGAAGAAGGAGTTGAGTCGGGCTGCGGAGAAAGATACGCGTCGCTGAACAATAGTGTCACGGGCGAAAGCGCAGAATGCGGTAGGCCTTGGAACACAGGTTGGTTCGCGGGTGGGGTGAGGGGAAATGGACGAGACTGGTGTCGATAATATCTAACTGAATGGTTCTGATTTGGGCGATCAATCGATTGTATATCTGAACTTTCAGCCAGTCGAGTTCTTCGCTCTTCGGCAACGGGGGTGGAGGAGGGGTGGTGGAGGGATGGTGGGGTGGGGGTGGTGATGGGGGTGGGCTATGCATAATTATCTGTACGTTATACTATGTTCTGTCAGATTATATATATATAGGCCTAATATATATTATATATTATATATAGTTATAGGCCTTATATCGAAAATTCATGAAAAGAAGCTTTGAAGAGATCAAGGCCTACTATTACTATTTATTGGTGTACTCAAGGCAGAGACTTCACGTTTCTTTCAGCAATTCCAGCCTAATTTACACCACACCCAGCGAGGCCCATAGATTCTATCATTCTACGCTTGTGTGGGTATAGGCCTACATTGTTCAGCCATGGTTGTTACACACAGGGAACGGACATTATCCTCCTTGGACATTATCCCCCCGGACACTATCCCCCCGGACATTATCCCCCGGACATATCCCCCCCCCATTTTTCGTAGGACATTATCCCCCCAGATAAAATCCCCCCTTCATGTACAAATCCTAGAATAGTGCCGTAACCGATAAGACTTCGAAAGTTCTTAATGCCAATTAACTAGTAACTACATCTGACCTTTCCATTCAAAATTAAATTCAATACAATAGAGAAATGAACGAATGGGAGTCGTCTACAGTAGGCCTAGGTAGCCCTACGAAGGTTTGTTAACGTCATTGACTTAGGTCCAATTAGTGTCAGTAAGCATAGAATTAGGCCTAGATTTGAAATAAACGAATGAGAATCGTATGTAGGACCTATTTGTTTAGTGTCTACAAGAAAGGATTGTTAACGTCAGTTAGGCTACGTCTAGGTAGGCTACTTTTTTTTATACGACCAAAAATTTATAAATTCAATGAAAAATATTTCCTGACGAAATAGAAGCGGGATTTTACGCGTGAGGGTCGGTTAGGGCTCAGGTTAGGCGTCGTGAGGGTCGGTTATGGTTAGTTTTAGGGTTAGTGCAGTCATTTTACTAAAATTGAAGCTGGATTGATGAACAATAAGTGTTAATGATATAATAGACTGGAAGGATAATGTCCTACCCCGGGGGGATAATGTCCGGGGAGGATAATGTCCGAGGGGGATAATGTCCGGGGGGGATAATGTCCTACACCCGTTACACACAAGATGTGAATAACCATGACAACTTACCCGTTTCACAGTAAGTTCCTGTGAACTGCGGAACACATCGACACAGGTTAACTTCGTTTTGTAGGCATGTTCCGTTGTTCTGACAAGGAGAACTGTCACAAACAGCTACAACAGTTTCGCAACGATTAGCACACAGATTCGCTGTACCATCATGCACCTGCCTATACGATTATTACATGTGGGTCACTTATTCTGGCACATGTAAAAGAAACCGGGCGTCGGAAGGATGTGCGCACAAATGCATGCATGCACAGTTTACCTCGAATTTATTTCAAGATCTTCTCTGTAAACAATATTAATGGCCATAATCATCTGAACAACTTTGCAGCCATGAAGAAAATATAGACAATAGACATGCAGCCTCACATGCCAATGGTAAGTGAAATGGTTGGACTTTTCAGTCTTTCGGTTCAAATTTCCGAAAAACAAAAAATCGACACTTTTAAAACTGACGACCTATCTTTTGAAGGGTGGGGTAAAAGTCACGCGTAGAATTTTTCAGGCGGAGGGGTGTATTACCCATGTACATTTTAAAAGCAGAAGACCTCCTGGGGAAATGTCATTCTTGGGGAACTCCGTTCCCCTACCTCTAGGAGATGCCTAGATTAAACACTGATTTTAGCGCCAAGTTTCATAGAAATATAACAGTCATGAAGATATATATAATTATAAATATGCCACTTACGTATGTGTCCTCTACAGTATATGGTCGTCTCAGATTGATCAGCGTCCCATATCCACATAGCGTCGTAGCTGATGTCTGGTATAGTCTGCAAATGACTGCATTGCGTGTGACCACCTCCGTTACTGCCGAACTCAACAGCGGGGAGATAATACTCGTTTTCGACGAAGCCAAGATTCATCCAGTTTGCATCCATATACTTTGAGCACTTCCATTCGGCGTTCGTCAGAACATAGGAATCTCCGAAAGACGCCAATATACCACCGCAAGTCGTATCACCGGCAGCGCTGACTGCTATCAGGCGATTCGTGTTCGTTAGACATGCACGGTCCGTTTGGTTCCACATGCTGCCATTTACCAACGTTTGTTGCTGACCGTCGATGTACAAAGACTGCAGTTCTTGATACGCTGTGATGACAAGAACTTCTTGCACCCGTTCTACAGCAAATACACATGTACAACACTTGGATGGTAGCGTTTTATTCCTCAACTATAGGCTACTGTTGAAAAGTAAGACAATAAAACGAAGGCGAGCGTTGCTGCATGAGACGATATACAAGGAAATAACCTAACTAACTGTATTTGTTTAAGTTATCAACAGTCAAATTTAACCCTCAGGTTACCAGACTTTTGTGGCATGGACTACCAAGGAGATTGCATTTTGTGTCTGGCTGAGATATCATAAGTTGTAATACACCAATGGATTCAGCATTCATTTCTCACAAGAGATTCAAGAAGGAATTTCATCTTCGACCACCACGCGATGTCTATCAGACCCATGTCAAATAGGTTGTTGTCAATTTAACACGGGGAATGAATTTGCAAGATTCATTCATTTCAGACATTCGTATAGCGCCTCTTCAAGGTTCAGTACGCAATGACTCATAGGTGTGCGCGCCCTGCCCAATTGACGACGTAATCGAACAGCGGAGGCAGCTTGGGACGCTGAACAATGAGCATAAGACTGGACGTCATCAGCGTACGAGTGGCTCTTAAGATTACAGGAGGCAAGTAAGTCCTCAATGTCAGCCGTGAAGAGGAGGTAAAGAAGAGGCCCCAGAACGGAACCCTGGGGGAGGCCGAACTGAGCAGGACACCAAGAAGACCGAGTTGAGTGGAAGACAGTAGAGGTGGTGCGCTCCGAAAGGTAGGATGTGATCCATTTAAGTGGCAGATCCCTGACCCCAAAAGATAAGGAAAGACGGCTTAGTAGAAGGTCGTGGTCCACTGAGTCGAAAGCGGCACTTACATCATAGAGGGCCTGCAGAGTGACTTGGGACCTATCAATGGGGCCATATACATCCGAGAGGAGATGGAGAAGGAGGATATAGAAGAATAGTGTGGGATGAATACGCAGGAACTGACACACCGGGCACAAGACAGAGAATCTTGGAAGAATGTAGTAAAATGCGCATTGGGAACCCCACGGATCGAGAAGAAGAAGAAGAAGAAGAAGAAGAAGAAAACACACACAAAATACAGATGATTTGTAGTTATAAGTGAGAGCCCGTGATTTCCGTTTGGCCCAGAATGCTAGATTTTCCACAGCTACAGTAATTACGATGTCATGCAAGAATTGAATGAACAATGAACATCACAACTTACTCGTTTCACAGTAAGTTCCTGTGAACTGCGGGAGACAGCGACACATTTCGACGCTGTTCTGTAGACATGTTCCACTGTTCTGGCAAGGAGAACTGTCACAAACAGCTACAATAAGTCCACAAAGTTTATTAGACAACAGAATCACTGTAGCCTATAGTATACAGTACTATTAGGAGGTCTATACAGTATACATTATGTCAATTATACAGACCACTTACAAAAAACTGGGCTGCACGATATTATGAGCATCAACGCACACATAAATTCAAAAGATAGTTAGTCGATTGGTGTCAAAGTTTGAAAGATTGTATTAGAGTAGGCTACATAAAAATGCGATCTATAAATAAAAACTCATATAGCCTACATATATATATATATATATATATATATATATATATATATTAGACATCATATTAAAATGTATGCATGCACACATACCTGTGTATGTATAAATACACGCCGGTGCGTATGCATGTGATCACTAATGCATAAATAATGAATGCATATGCACTGGATACACATTTACACAAAAGTGCACAGCTTCTACTCTGTACGCACAGTGTCACACACACTCGCACCCACCCACACACACACACACACACACACACACAGACACACACACACACACACACACACACACACACACACAAACAAACAAACAAACACACACTCACAATAACAGGCACATTGTAATTACACCACTTGTTTCCGGTGAGCAGCGATGGGCACTACTTTAATTGAGCAATTAAAAATACGCTAATTAAATTACAATTGTAATTGGTAAATATTAATTTGGTGCTCTGCTCAGCATAAAAAAATGCAATTTGTGATTCAATTACATTTCTTCATATAATTATCTGCAATTTCAATTAGGCTACACTTATCAAGATCAAATTACTTTGAATATAAGTTGTATTAATACGTAACAATGTCAAGATGCTCTTGGTCAAAATTCCGCTTACTTATTCATGTAGTAATATATTAGTCTATGTAAATCATGAATAGATCCATTTAAATATCACTTACGAATGTATCCTCTACAATATATGGTCTTCTCCGATTGATCAGAGTCCCATATCCACATCGCATCGTAACTGATGTCTGGTACGGTCTGCAAATGACTGCATTGTGTGTGACCCCCTCCGTTGCTGCCGAACTCAACAGCGGGTTGAAAAACCGAATCGTCGAACCCAAGATTCGTCCAGCCTGCGTACATGTACTTGGAGCACTTCCATTCGGCGTTCGTCAGAACATAGTCATCGCCGAAAGACGCCAATATACCACCGCATGTTTGATCACCGGCAGCGCTGACTGCTATCAGGCGATTCGTCTTAGTTATTACTGCACGGTCCGTTTGGTTCCACATGTTTCCGTTTACCAACGATTGTTGCTGACCGTCGATGTACAAAGACTGAAGTTCTTGATACGCTGTGATGACAAGAGCTTCCACCAATTCTACAGCAAGTACAACACTGTCTTGGATGGCTGCTTTCAAATGATTTATTATTTTATTCAAGCCTATCATGCCGAGTATTCAGCTGAAATTAGATGCCGTGATAGTTGAACACCAATTCGAGGAAGAAAAATATTACACGATCCAAAATCGCATCAGCCGCCCGAGGAACCCATCTCGATGTTTAATATTGAGACGGGCGATGAACGAGAGAAAGAAGTAGCGTTTTATTCCTCGACTTTAGGCTACGGTTGAAAACGAAGACAATAGACCGCAGGAGAGCGCTCCCGCATAGTCAATATACAAGGAAATAAACTAACCGTATTTGTTGAAGCTATCAACAGTAAAAATTAACCATCAGGTTTTCAGCGGACTACCAATGGGATTGGATTTGGGGTGTGGTTGAGATATCATACCTTATAATACACCGATAAATTAAGTAATCATTAATTTTATGCACAAGAGATTTAAGAAGAAAATTCATCTTCGACCACCGCGCGATGTCTGTCAGACCTCGGCTATTCGTGACTTAGCCTACGCGACGACTCGACTCATTGGTAGGCCTACGCATGCTCACTGCAGTGCCTGGGTGGAGTGAAAATCCCGAAATTTTGAAATTCGAAATGCAATAGCAAAATAAAGTTGTCTAATGATATGAGGTCACGAAATGTCTAAAAAAATTTGAAAAATATTTATGTCTTCCTTTGCCCCCAGAGAGCCAAAGTTTCGGAAAATTGTCTTTTTTAAAGAAAATGTATGATTTTCTTATGAAATATTTTTTATGCAACACAATTTACCACCATACAATATAGGCTACCTTTGGAAAGAGCTCTTAACACTGAATAAAATGATGTATTAATTTTCAGAATAGTTCCATATTTCTAGAAGATATTAAATTTTTACGATACCCCACATTCGCGACATGTCGCTATGCCTGAAAACTGTAAAACACTAATAACTTTTTTATCCTTTGAGATATTTCAACTTGTGATATGCCATTCAGTTTAAGACGGCTTTTTCAACAGTGCATTGAAACTTACAAAACCCTAAATTGCTCACTGCTCAGCTTGATATAATATGACGTTATCGAAACTACGAAGAATTCCAATTTTGTAAACATAAAATATAAAATATGGGTGCACTGTTACAGTGGGCCTAAGAGTGAACCCGCGATTTTTATAATTAAGCTTATGGCCTTGGATGCTAGATTTTCCACTAAGTCTTACTACGGTTATTACCATGTCATGCAATGATGCAAGAATTGAATGAACATCAGAACTTACTCGTTTCACAGTAAGTTCCTGTGAACTGCGGGAGACAGCGACACATTTCAACACTGTTCTGCAGACATGTTCCGTTGTTCTGGCAAGGAGAACTGTCACAAACAGCTACAATAGTTCCACAAAGTCTATTAGACAACAGAATCACTGTAGCCTACTACCACTTTTTGGGAGCGCTGGAGTCGGGAGCGCCTCTGAGTAGTTTTTTACTTGAAGGAGCGCTATATAAATATCCGAATGAATGAATGAATGAATTAAGTGGCCTATGTCATGTCACGTCAATACGCCGACGTCGCTGCGCGACGGTTGGCTACATGAGTGGACCAAAGGCCTATGTAAGTATGTATTATGTCAATTATTCAGACACACTTAAAAGAAACAGGATAGCACGATATTATGGGCATAAATGCATACATAAATTCAAATGTGTTTGCGTTTGCATACGATCACTAATGCATACATACATGAATACAAATACATAGGATACACAGATGAGCAAAGCCTCTGCACTACACTTTAACACACACGTGTAACTGTGGGAGTTGATGCGGTTGTTGTTGCCGCTGTTGTTGCTGCTGTGGTTGTTGCCGGTGTTGTTGTTGCCTCTGTGGTTGTCTGCAGAGTGCTGGTGGTGACAACTGTTGTCGTCTTTGTCGTTCTGGGAGTTGTAAGTATTTCTGAAATCGCATCACATTTTGTGCAACTTGTGAAAGTGGTGCTAAATCTCATAAAATCATCTAAAATTCTAAACGAGGCTATTCCGTAGCGCACCTAACATTTCGATGCATGATTTCGATACAAACAGATTCAGATACTGCGAATGCAATAGGTTTTCTAGTCTGTTGTTCTCAAGATTCTTCAGAGGAATTCAGAATTGCAAAGACTGACACTGTCAGCCACCGCATTCAAACAAACTCATTTAATGTGCTAGTCAACATGTTTTCTCTCATGCAGTTCTACACAAAATGTGCAGCTGTAAGTGAATTTGCGCAGTTGTAAATGAATTTGCGCAGTTGTAAAAGCAATCTGCTGCAGCGATAACCATTAGAAAAAGGTAACTGCAGCCGGTTTACCACGGTAGAACGCATAGGCGGAAACCTGGGCGGAGACTGGGGCAGTGGGGGGACTAACGAGTGGTCGAAGGAAAGACGCGATATTTTTTTTAGTCGTCTCGCCGAAAAGTCAAGAAAATTTTCTATTTTCACCGCCAAAAAGTTTATGACATTTTTAGTCCTGACGTTCAACGATTGGGGGGACAAATGCATGGGCCGTCCCCCCAACACCTCCGTTGGGAGGGATCCTGTCCATCCTAGGTTTCCGCCCATGGAAGCACGAAATGGAATGGAGGCTTGTGCAGTGAAAAATATGCAGAAAGATAAAATTTCCAAATTTCAAGTGGACGACTAAAAAAGGTTATCAGATTTTTACATACGTCGACTTGCGACATTTTCTGGAGAAAACTTGGGACACATTTATTCTCACAAACGACTAAAAAAAGTCGTGAGAAATTCTCGCCCACAATTTGCCACAAACCCACATTAGACAAAATTGCAGACTAGGCCCTAGGCGATGTAGACCTTGGTGTGTCTGAGCATCAACTATGTAACATAGACTTTTCACAGTTGTAATCCTGTTCTTATTTATTTAAATACAGAGATTATCAGAATGCCACACAAATTTAGAACATTGCCCCCCATCAAAATACAGTTTTTATTTTCGATCTATGTATGAGATTTTGTATGTGATGGTGTTTGCAGATAGAGCTGCTGTAGCCTATGTAGGACAAATACATATGTACAATGGGTCCCTTTTTTCCGGACACAGTGTATATATTTATTATATAGGCTATAATAATAGGCAATAATTATAGGCTTACCCGTTTCACAGTAAGTTCCTGTGAACTGCGGAACACATCGACACATGCTGACATTGTTTTGTAGACATGTTCCGTTGTTCAGACAAGGATAACTGTCACAAACAGCTACAACAGTTTCACAACGATTAGAACACAGATTCACGGTACAACCAGAATATCTGTACATAAGTCACTACTTATTCTGGCACAGGTCAATGAAACGGGGGAAAATGAAGATAGCCTACTGTGCTCATTAATGAACCAAGCAATACAAAATGATGGCAAATCAAGTATGATGCTATGTCTTCAAGATTCTGCAATGGTCTATACTAAAAACAACTAATCAGAATCTAACCAGATTCATAAGTAGGATAACTACCACCTGCATGCAAATATATATATATATATATATACACCGTGATTCAAAAAAAAGTAAGCCAAATTATTTTTCATATATCTCTAGTGCCTGATAACATATCACGCTAAAATTTTCCAAATGTTTAGAGAATTGGACGAAGAATATGATTCCAAAATTTCATGGGATAAAGTTGAACGGATAAAAAGATATGCATCTTTAAACTTCATATGCCGAAATTGCCGTTTACAAGCAATTTTTGGTCAGATTCAATGAAAAAGTAAGCTAAACTGTTTTTATTATATCTCCAATGCCTGATAACTAATCATACTAAAAGTTTCCAGATATTTAGAGAATTGAACCTAGAATAGGTATCCAAAATATCATGTACTAAATTTGAACGGATAGAAAGATATGAATATTTAAACTTCATCTCCGGAAATTTCAGTTTTCAGCAAATCTGTTATGGTGTTCGCTGCAGTTTTGATGCCTGATAGTTCCCAATTTTGGTCTTCAGTGATCCTGGAGTAACATTTTACGGAATATAAAGTGTGGAGCATGCATAATGAAAGACCGAGTCTACCAGACAACAATCCATGATATAAACGATCTGAAGCAACGCTTGTCGGAAGTGTGGGATGGCCTGGACCAGACGATGCTGTTGCCTAATGGCGCCAGCGCCTCAAGGCTTGCGTGCAAGCTGGAGGATGACATTTTGAGCATCTTATTTAATTAAATAATCAAATCATGCTGTTGGGGTCATATTGCTAGTTCAATTATCTACATATCTGGAAAATTTAAGAATGATTGATCATCAGGCATTAGAGATATGAGAAAAAGTTTGACTTACATTTTACTGAATCTGACAGAAAATTGCATGTAAACGGCAATTTTGGCATATGAAGTTTAAAGATTCATATCTTTTTATCCGTTCAACTTTATCTCATGAAATTTTGGAATCATATTCTTGGTTCAATTCTCTAAATATTTGGAAACTTTTAGCGTGATATGTTATCAGGCATTAGAGATATATGAAAAAGAATTTGGCTTACTTTTTTTTGAATCACGGTGTATATATATATATATATATATTTAAACAAGAATACGCGTGCGCATGCACACGCACATCATCACATTCATGACATGAGACTACGTAGTACGTACATTGATTCATACATAGGCCTACAAACTTTCTGGGCTATTTTGCCCCAATGGTCGGTGTCGCATCTATTCCCCGCACACTACTTGTGGGGTGCGGTGGTGTAAAGGTGAGTCGGTACCGTCGATCCGGAAGGTTGCGGGTTCGAATCCACATCAAGCCGCCTTGTAGAGGCCCTCAAAGTCCGTCACTCACAATTACTGATCATGCGCTTCGGCATGAAACTCCGATTCAGTGTCGGCGCTCTAGTCGGGAGTGCCTCTGAGTTTCTTGAAGGTGCGCTATAACAAGTGCTCACACATGCTACAGCTCTGATGCCAAGATTCACACACATATGATTGCATTGTATTGTATCTGACCATTTGTAAAGCGCTTCTTACAGCCAGAGCTCCCAGGACGTGGAACCCCGAGAGAAAAGGCAGGTTTTTTTATGACAAGCGAGGATGGCAGAGCGAACCGAAGGGGAAAGTCCATTCCATTAGTAGGGACTTATGCAGGCAAATGATCTGAATAATTACGATACCGATAAATATAAACATAATGCTTACGCAAGTATCCTCTGCAGAATATGGTCCTCTCCGCTTGATCGGAGTCCCATATCCACATTGCATCGTAGCTGATGTCTGGTATAGTCTGCAAATGACTGCATTGTGTGTGACCACCTCCGTTACTGCCGAACTCAACAGCGGGTAGATAATACTGAGTTTCGACGAACCCCAGATTCATCCAGCCGGAATCTTGGTATTTGGAGCACTTCCATTCGGCGTTCGTCAGAACATAGGAGGAATCTCCGAAAGACGCCAACAAACCACCGCAAGTCGAATCACCCTCAGCGCTGACTGCTATCAGGCGATTCGTGTTCGTTAGTCCAGCATGGTCCGTTTGGTTCCACATGCCGCTATTAATCAACGATTGTTGCTGACCATCGATGTACAAAGAATGGATTTTTGAATATGCCGTGATGACAAGAGTTCCGTCCATCAGTTCTGCAAAAGCACAACGCTTGCTTGGAAGGCTGCTTTTCAATGACTAATAATTATGTCAATCTGTGTTACTTCAACATCATTAGTATTTAAACATCGTCCACAAAAGGCTTTAAGCAACGGGTAAGATATTGGTAGTCGATTCCATTGAATAAATTTACTTATTTATACCTATTCAGAAATCTGTAGGCTACATTAGGCCTACTTAATACATGTAAGCTTGGGGCCCTTTGTATCTCGGGGCCCGTGGATTTTGTCCACCTTCGTTACATAGTTGTTGCGCCACTGCCTTTCTCGCAGCGCATCTCATTTTGGATTGCATCTTTGGTATGGTATCAGACCGGGCACCATCTTATCTGATTGAGCTTTGCATCTCCTTTCCACTTGCATGGGCCGCTGCGCACTGCACTCTGCTGTCCATGGTGACTTATCAGACTTAATGGTTCCTTTCACTCGCTCTGCAACAATGCACAGGCGCTCTTTCTCTGTGGTTGGTCCAACAACCTAGAATATACTTCCCTTGACTATGCGACAACCCCCTATCTGTTCTCAATTTCACAAACTGTTGAAGACTTTTTTCGTTTGATCTCGACCGGGAGCGCCTCTGAGTACGTACCTTAAAGAGGCGGTATATAAATTATGACTGACTGATCGATTGATTGATGCACGCACGTACTTGCGTACGTACGTATGTATGTAATGAATGTATGAAAATAATATGTATGCATGAATGCATGCACGTATGATTGGAGTTGCTCTTCCATCCTAACTTGGGACTGGCGCCACTCAAAACAAGACTTAGTGTATATTGCCAAGACAATGAAAACATGTTATTATATTTATAAAGTAGCAACCATATAGGCCTAATTATAGACTGTGTCTGATTTTCTTTCCCATCTATTTTTATACATATAAGCTTAGTTGCTTCCTTCTTTACTGATCTTAATAGCTTTTGTTTTTATGTTTATTTTCATGTTGTATTCTTCTGAGGTCGCATTTAGTCGATCCCTCATTCGTTGCAGATCCTTTTCGCTTCCTGTCACAGGCTGCCAGCATCGCTTGATCGTCAGCATACCAGTTTTCCTCCTACTTTTATTCCTTCTTCTGTACCATCCACTGCCACATGCATGCGAAAGAACTGGAAGGACACTATCAATGATATCTGGAGATGTCATGGGAGGAAGCTGAAGAACTGGCGATGGACAGGGATGAGTGGAGGAGATGTGTTGCCCGATGTGCAGACCTGTACGGGAAGGACTACGTACTAAGTACATGTGAGTAGGCCTACATAATTATGATTAGGCATTAGGCCTACGAATTGACTTTCCGCATAATGCAAAGCAAGTACCATGCCTGGAAAGCTGCCTTTAATGACTAATATAGACTATAATTATAAATTTGCGTTGTTTAAACAAATTCATTCATTTATTCGTTTAACATCCGACGTCGCCCCATGACCAATTAGTCTATGCATGCTGCTATGGCGAAGTCAATGTTGTTCAACTCTAAAATAAAGAGAATTCATTTATAACATCTAGCCTATGATCATAGTGTTAACTAGACCCTACTTGTCCCGACTAAATTGCTGATTTTTAGGCTGTTTAAAGTGAGCGAGGGACACAAAAGCTGGTCTTGCATGATGTTCTTGTGCTAATCTTAACATTCGAATTGTTTGCCATTACTCAGTTTGTTAAAGTGAAAGAAAGAAAATGCTACAGGAAAATACTAAGAATAGGATGGATGCAGAAGGTAAACAACATAGAACTATACAAACGAGTGCAGCTGAAGGAAAATATCATGCAAAAGCTGATCAGCAGGAAACTAGGATTGCTCGGGCACATCTGCAGAATGGACAACAGCAGAAAGATCAAAGCACTGATGTTCGGACGAATGGACGGAACAAACAAGAGAGGAAGGCCACACAGGGAATGGCTCGACGACATCTCCGATTGGGGCAGAGCCTTGCTTCAGGAGCTGAGCAGAGCGGCGCTGGATAGGAGAAAATGGAAGGACCTGGTGAAGAAGGCATCGGACACCTACGGGCGCTGAGCCCACGGTTGCTGATGATGATGATGACTCAGTTTGTTGCACTCAAACGAGGCATAAAAAACGAATTTCATTTAGCATTCAACATACCTGCAGGTTTGGTTG
>OX243820.1:25374793-25395015 GCA_945859605.1 Lumbricus rubellus | reverse complement strand
GATGGATGGATAGATGGATGGACGGACGGAGTCGACGGACGGACGGATGAACGGACTGACGGACGGATAGAGGAGTGATATAGGAGAAAGATAGTGAGAGACAGAAAAGAGAGATGTGAGAAAGAGATAGGAAACAGAGTATGAAATAGGAGAGAGATTGCGGACAGGTGAAGTGAAATGGGAGAGAGATAGGGGACAGAAAGGTGTGAGATAGGAGAAAGAAAGGAGACAGAAAGAGTGCTGGGTAGGCTAGATATAGAAGACAAAGATTGTGAGATAGGTGAGAGATAGGGGACTGAAATAGTGCGGGATAGACGAGAGATAGGTGCAGTATGAGAATTGTGGAAAAATAACTGGGGGGGGGGTTGGCCTATGATAAACTTGAAACTGGGGTATGAAAAACATACTTTAACATGGGGCTCTAAAAATGACTGGGGGGGTTGAACCCCTCCAACCCCCCGGCAATTCTCACCCTGGATAGGAGACAGAGGTAGTGAGATAGGAGAAAGTGAGATAGTAGAGAGACATTGTGAGATTAGAAAGTGTGAGATAGGTGAATGAGAGACAAAGACCGAGTGAGACAGAGCGAGAGAGAGCGAGAGAGAGGGGAAGAGAGAGCGTGTGTGAGATAGGAGTGAGGTGTCAGAGACGGAGGCTGAGGCAGAGGCAGAGGCTGAGGCTGAGGCAGAGGCAGAGGCAGAGGCTGAGGCAGAGGCAGAGGCAGAGGCAGAGGCTGAGGCTGAGGCAGAGGCAGAGACGGAGGCAGAGACGGATGCAGAGGCAGAGGCAGAGGCAGAAGAAGGCGAAGAGGCAGAGGCAGAAGAAGGCGAAGAGGAAGAGGTAGAGACTGAAGAAGGCGAAGAGGCAGAGGCAGAGGGAGAAGCAGAAGAAGGCGAAGAGGCTGAGGCAGAGGCAGAGGCAGAAGCAGAAGAAGGCGAAGAGGCAGAGGCAGAAGAAGGCGAAGAGGCAGAGGCAGAAGAAGGCGAAGAGGCAGAGGCAGAAGAAGGCGAAGATGCAGAGGCAGAAGAAGGCGAAGATGCAGAGGCAGAAAAAGGCGAAGATGCAGCGGCAGAAGAAGGCGAAGAGGCAGCGGCAGAAGAAGGCGAAGAGGCAGAGGCAGAAGAAGGCGAAGAGGCAGTGGCAGAAGAAGGCGAATTATTACTATTGCAAGTGGGCATTCTACGGCTCACGTCTGTTTTATTCATTAGACAAAACGAAGAGTTGTGCATAGAGTACATTGAGACAGGCACAGTCAGTGAGGTTACATGCAAACAGGTCTCGGTTTAGGTAAGCACGAGCTGTTACAATTGAGGTCCGCTTCTACCCGACACCGTGTCCCTACGTCCTCGCAGACTGGCAGCCTCCGTGCGTCAATTCAAGCACATACATTTGCACGTAATGTTGTCTGCTCTAGTAGCAACAAAATGGAGAACTTGCATGCCACAATTCTGCTCCACACGGGCGGGTAGAACTAGCGGACCTGTGTTGCCTAATCTAGACATTGCGTTTGAATTAGACAAGACAGACATCGGACATGTCCTCGCAGAATCAATGGGGGCTATAAGGACCCTATCATGGACCGTAGCCTCTCTCGATAGAACCACCCAGATCTGCTCAACATCCTGACTATATCGTTGTAGTCATTGTTTGTCATGCTATATTGTCTGTTTTGGTTACTAGGCACCATCAAGTCTATTATTAGCTATTACGTAGCAATGTCTATTTTAAGCTATTATGCAATATTGGTCTATTTTTAGTTATCATGCAAAATTGTCTATTTTTAACTACTATGCAGTGCTGTCTATTTTTAGCTATTATGCAATGCTAAATCTCTTCTAGCAGTCTAATACAAACCAAGGTTGATCTTCTATGGAGTGTCGATTCGAGCGTTTCTTAAGGTTAACCCGTTCGCCCCTCTCGTCCTTATGACCTTCAACTGACCGTCTGCCCTCTCAATGGACCGCTCAACAGAATCGTTGCCAATGGATGCAGATCACGTGATACCCATTAAAAAATCACAATAGGTTTAGATGACGTCGTGCTTATTAATGAGAATAGCTAGGCTTGAAGGAAACGCATACATTAGTTCTCCAAGGTAACGCATTTGACGTCATATTTTAGTCTATTCAATAATGGTGTGATTCATAAAATTGTTACAATAATATTATCATTGTGCAGGACAAAAATAGTCTTATATTTAAAAAAATTAATATTATTATGAGGATGAAACTTCAGTTCAAATGTTATGGTGTCAGTCACATGGCTTCACCCAGAAAGTTTTCTACATAGGCCTAATTGGAGCAGTTCGAGGTAAAATAAAATTTATTCATTCAGGGATTTATATAGCTCTTCTTCGAGAAATCTACTTGGAGGCGTTCCTAAGCTAACCACGGGGATATAAATAAGCCTATAAAACGTTGATGAGATCAGGGCTTAAAGTGTGGCAGGACGGTCATGGACGGCGTCCTGGCACTTACTTTCAAATCTCTATGCCGTCCTGCGACTTATTTGACCAGGACACCTGAAAATGTAAGGGGCGTCCTGGCACTTCTTTTGGAAGGGTAAGCATCCAGGCACTTCCTTTTGTACACTTTTAGCACTGGATGAGATCCTTAGGTAGCCTAACAGGCGTATTTACAACTAAATTCATGTCCTCTTACCACTTTGTTCATTTGGTCTTCGAAAACCATAGGTCCCAGAAACATTGATAGCTGTGCTTAAATTTCGGCGCTGGAGCGTACACTACCTTCAGTTAAGTACGGAAGACAATAAAGATACCACTGAATGCGGCTTGTCACTCGGGTTTTAATAAGCGAAGATAATTAATTTTACACAAATTCCAACGTCTGGTATTTACAATTCAGCGGTTTAATGTGCAGCTTATCGCAACGCATTCTTTCTTCCTAATCCTGACGAAACATAATTGTAGCTTGTATGACGCAATTAACGAGGCAGATGCCTTATATTTTTTCGTCACAAAATGTGTAAGTACAGTTTGAATGAGCCTATAATTCGGTTTCAGCAACAGAATACGATCCATACATTCATATTCATATTCATTCATTCATTCATCGAGTGCATCTTATAGCGCCTCTTTAAGAGGACTACTTAGAGGCGCTCCCAACCCTCAAGCGTGGCCAAAATAAAACTGTCTTAAGATGAGAGATGAATGCTTGAGAAGAAGATCTGGAGCGGAGGGTCAAGGGCAGGCCGAGGGTCGCACATGTACCATCGATAAACACGGTTCTGCATAGTGCCATGGATTTGCAAGCAAAAGGTGCTGAGAGCAGATTTTGCGCAGTGGATCATCATGT
Organism: Lumbricus rubellus; assembly: GCA_945859605.1. Taxonomy (NCBI): domain Eukaryota; kingdom Metazoa; phylum Annelida; class Clitellata; order Crassiclitellata; family Lumbricidae; genus Lumbricus; species Lumbricus rubellus. The sequence continues at coordinate 25,391,701 of OX243820.1, read as the reverse complement.
TGGGTCTACTGGTTCCCTTAGATCAATCCTGCCAGGGGCGCCGTTAGGCGTACGCACTTACGCAAGTGCGTACAGCGCGGAAAAGCTAAAAAAAAATTTTTTTATTGTAAATTAAAGAATTAAGCGATGAAATTCTATTGAATCTATTGACAAGGGCGGATACAGAAACTTTGGACGGGGGGGGGGGGGGCAAAAATTAGGCCTGTTTAAACTGTGAAAAATTACCTCTATATGCGTATATATATGTATATATATATACTCAAAATGGAGCAAAAAGCTTATGCTGGTGATAGGCCTACTCTTAATCGCCAGTTAGGCATATAGGCCTACGGTATATAATACACATACATACATTATCTATAAATATATATGTATATATATATAAGCTCGTATCGATCGCTGCTCGTTTCATATTATTTTGTGCAAGTTGTGCGTACAGGAAAAAAATCCTGGCGGCGCCGCTGAATCCTGCAGAAATGTTGCAAGTAGCACCTACAGTGTAAGTAATTATTGTAGCCTAGAACAATGAAGTTGGATGCCTAGCTACAGTAGTCTATGAATATTGAATAGTTGTGTGAAAAGTCACACGAATGGCCAAACGAACAACACGCACGACTAATGACACGAATAACACACGAAGGGGTTGGCTAATTCAATTTCTGTTGAAAATAAATAGGTTTAACACGAACTCACATCAAGCGATAGTAAAGCATTTTTAGTGGGAACAGATAAATGAGCTTCCCGAACATTTTCAACACGCTTGAGCCAGATGTCGAAGCATCTTCATCTACATTACAATGTCTCAGATATCAGCGTGAAATGAATGTTAGACTTCGGATGCAACGTGGGTCAACAGCAGAGTCTTTGCATGTCTTAAACATTCAAAACATGACTTGTCCCGACATCTGGATTCAAGCAAACATGCAGATTTATCGTTAGCAAACAACTCTGGCCCTGGCCAGAATTAAGCTCCATTGTAGGCTACACATTCGAAATGGATATTGTACGTAATAAGCTTAATTATAATATTTTTCGTCTATTGGCTAAGAAATACGCTGTGGAAAAACCGCATAAACTAACAACAGATCGAGATATTAGGCTACTTATATCGAATTAGACTAGTAGAGGATATATTATTTGGAAATAAGCTTATCGTGACTTAATGGATTGGGATAAATGTCCTTGCCGCTAGAATCTACTGTCCTTTTTAGAGGTATATCGGCTAATAAGCGTGTTCTGAGCATCATTCTTGACGTCGCATCGATAAGTGCGTCATGAAACCCGGTTATGGCCTCATGTTCATGTTCATATCCACGTTCCATGGCGAGCTGCTGTAGTCGTACATACCACGGTGGAGATCAGACCCGTACAGTTCGTTGTATAGAAATTCCAGTTCGATCTCTGGACGCTGAATCGAATACTGAAACACAAGAAGCATTACTCACGATTAGCAGTTTGTTGAGATCGGCGCCTATCTGCATGGGCATGGACGTAACTAGCGTTGGGTTTGGTGGGACCTAAGCCCCCCAAACGAAGCTGAAGCCCCTCCCCCCCCCCAAATTAAATCAAGCCGTTGTATGCTTACGGCTAAATATTTGAACTTAAGATTAACTTGTGCTACCGCACTCGTCATGCTCAAGGCTTAAACCCCCAAAACGAAAAATCCTAGTTACGACCCTGTGCCTGGGCGAAGATTTTATCATCATTACCGATTCATTAGCCTATAATATTTATTATGCGCCAAAGCCCTATTCTGCCAGCACATTAACCTAAACCATTTTGTTCACGAACACACGACCGTAGACGTAGCCGCTACTCTTTGATGGTCCGGTCGATGATCACTTAGTCAAACAACACTGTTACTGCCACTCTTAAATCAGACACGTCTTACGGTTATCGATGCAGGCCTGTTTTAAGGAATTTTTAGAACGCACAACCTCTTCTTTCCTTTTCCATCATCCATCATATTGGAATGACAGGTCATCCTATCAGACGATTGCGTTTTATTTTACCTTGAAATTGCGTTGAAATATAATTTATGTGAAACAGATGTGCTGTCATCACTTACGTCAACGTTTGTAGGAATTCCACCGAGCGAAGGTCTGAAATGCCTGTAGATGTCGTTAGAAAGCAATTCTACCATCAACGGATTGTAGATGAAATCCTCTCGTCTGCCCCTCTGAAAAATAAATTCATCACAATTTAAATATTAGATGCATTACTTGCCATGGGCATAATTATGTAGGCTATAAACTGATTTTATGGACTGTAATTTATTACCTCATAATAATTTTGAATCACTTGGATAGGCCTAGGACTGCATGCTATGAATTAAATCGGGGAAGGAAATAAAACTAGCCACACAGTTTGAAAAGGTCTTGGTTGTTGTGTTTTAAAAATGTTGTTTCTTTATGTTCTCACTACTCATTAATTACCAAACGCCGTCTGGCGAATCATGTGGAGATTTTCAGGCATTTGTTTCATTATGCTGGTGTTGTTTTGCAGTGCATTAATTTTGTTAAATGCATAATTTTGTCAGCAAACTTCTGCCTCATTATAGCCTAATAGTAGGGGTATAGAGTAGAGCGTGGTCTCGAAAGTCCAAAGCATCGAACATAGTTTCACAAGGAGACCATTCAGTGCATATAGTCTATAGATCATGCGTGACGCTTAAGAAAACTTGCTGTAACGACAAGACTTCAGATAAAAACTCCGGGAAAAGCTGTGTTTACCTCCATCATTGAGCGATAGGCTGGCTGGCCAGGTCTCCGTGGTATCGCATAATTTGGATATTGGGTTAGATGATGTTCGGCAGGAAGACTGAGGCGTCTCAAGGCGTTGGCCGCCAAGGCTGCGGACACAAGGGAGGCTCTTCTATTCTCCGGGACATGGTGTGCCTTTTCCGCTGCAGGATGTCCAGCTTCTGTTGCGTGGAGTGCTACCTCGTTTACACCATGCGCATCTAGATGGCCGTCTTCGGCCTTTTTGTGGTGTCTGAAACAAAATTCGCAAATCATTCAATTCTGCATGTGGCTACTGTTGGCACACCCTTCCTGTTGGTGACTGGGTTATAACTATTACCAGATTATTTCTTTTCCATTGTTATCACAGATAAATTGCTATTTACACTGCAATTAAAACTATATACATTTTTTACTAATAGTGAAATCATAACTGCTTAAAATTTACAGTTTATGCAAAAGTTTGGATCATAGGATAACCATTAAACATGTACGTACGACTTTTGCGTTTCCGATGCATGGGACAGATCCATGGAATGTGTTTCAGCAGTTTGGTGACCCCTCTGGACGAGGTCGACTGAATCTCCGATTGAAGATGTGTCCGAAGAGTCCGAACGACAGACGCAGACGATGATGATGATGAAGATGAGGATGAGGATGGCAGCGCACATACAGCACAATCCAATGATCCAGTTCTGACTCATGCAACAGTTGTTGTTTACGTTCAGGTAGTCGGCTGGACATGCGCAGTGCTCAATGTTCGCTCCTGGCTTTTCTAACATTCCGTTGCAGTAGTCGTCCGTTGTACACGTCCTAGAATATATACAATATAGGCTATGTATAGGCCCTATATATAGGCTCCTAATCAATACTATTATGCATTGTTTTACTTTAAACTTAGATACAATGAAACTAAGTCTTTCAAGCAATAGTTCCTTACTGTAGAAAAATAGCACCTCGAACATTATCCTGCGCTTTTAAGGGCTCAAACAAAACGTAGCTTCATAGGCCTAATTTCTTAGCAAATCACAAAAGGTTCTGAGTTGTTTGAAGGGAGAAATCATATGCATACCAAGACAAGCCTTCAACCGATCTATAATTAAAAATCAATTAAAAAAAATGCTGAAGTTTTGTCATAGGTACTAACCTATTATTTTTAGCTAGCTGTTAGAACTACAAGTCGTACAGCTTGGCTAAATTTAGCGCGAATCTACGTAAGCCTACGTGAAACTCATTATGGATTTACGGAAGCACTCACGGGAAGCTGGTCGAGGGGCAAGTGGTGTGTCCACATGCGGTTGTGGTAGAGTTCGATCCAAAAGACTGCGAAGTGGAATGGGTTGGTGTGGAGGTTGTTGACTGCCGTATTGTTGTAGCTCCTGATTCGGTTGACGGCTGTGTTGCAGTCGGAACGCCCGGTGTAGTAGCAACTGTCGGAATTGAGGTGATTGACGGCACCGTTGCGCCTGGGGTCGGTGCTGTAGTTGCTGGTGCTGTTGTTACCGGTGTTGTTGCTGCCGGTGTTGTTGTTGTTTCAGGTGTTGTTGCTTCCGGTGTTGTTGTTGCCGGTGTTGTTGTTTCCGGTGTTGTTGTTTCCGGTGTTGTTGTTTCCGGTGTTGTTGTTTCAGGTGTTGTTGTTTCAGGTGTCGTTGTTTCCGGTGTTGTTGTTTCCGGTGTCGTTGTTTCCGGTGTTGTTGTTTCAGTTGTTGTTGTTTCCAGTGTTGTTGTTTCCGGTGTTGTTGTTGCTGGTGTCGTTGTTGCCGGTGTTGTTGTTTCCGGTGTTGTTGTTTCCGGTGTTGTTGTTTCCGGTGTTGTTGTTTGTGGTGTTGTTATTTCCGGTGTTGTTGTTGTCTCCTGTGTTGTCTGCCGGTTTTCAGTTGTAATACCCTGTGTTGTTTGTAACAGTGTTGTCACTTCTGTTGTCTGTCGGATGCTTGTGGTGATGCCTTCTGTTGTTTCAGGTTGTGTTGTCATCATTGTTGTCTCAGGAGTTGCGAGCATATCTGAAATCACAATGTACTTTAAGAACTAAGTCTTGTAAAAATGCTACTAAATTTAATGAATGGTCCTGAAATACTATTCCATAGAACTTCTAATGCCTCTGCCAACCCAATAAAATAAATGCCTGTCAACGCACAACTTGCAAGGAAAAACGTATTTCAGCAACTGCATGGTACGACAAGTTTCTAGTATTTCTCAAGATTCCGCCTAATTAATTGCTGTCACTAAGTCTAACATGTACAAACTACACAGTACCCGTCTAAGAAGTGCAGGGTTAAACAGTAAATGTAAAACCGAACATGACATTGTTTGGAGTGAAGGCCTTTCGCAATAGTAACTTGTGTTTGTTATTTCTGTCAAAAGCATGAATTTTCATGCTTCATCTAGGCTACTTATTTATGAGTTACTGACAAAGTTATTACAGTATCAAACCCATTTTGAAATTCTAGTCCTGTGTAGAGTAGGCTACGCCTGTTTTTCAGAAGAAATTAGTCAACATAGTCTAAGTTTTTGGACTTACCCGTTTCGCAGTAAGTTCCTGTGAACTGCGGCAGACATCGACACATTTGCACATCGTTTAATAGACATGTTCCGTTGTTCTGACAAGGAGAACTGTCACAAACAGCTACAACAGTTCCAGAAACGATTAGACCACAGATTAACTGTAAGCTTACACGGTAGCTCAATAAAACGAAAATGTCCCACCAGAGAAAACGCAATTTCTCAGCAATCAATTGAGATTATTCGTCCACATATTGATGACATACAGGCACAGCATTTCTTTAGCAATCCTTGACACTTCCACTAAACAATTTTCATAACATAAAGTTACAGCTGTTTAATTATTCTTTTTGTTTGAATTTCCATAATGAATAGAGTCTAGTCCATTAATTGCTAGCCTATTTCTTGAAACATTAAATTTTCTTCCCTGAGATGTTTTGCGCAAAGAATGATTGCATCTCATGAACTCGTTAAAATGTAGCCTACAACGAAACTGTTTATAAAGCAACCTATTGATATTTGCAGCTTTTTAGAATTATACTACGACTAGTGCGAGCTCAACAATCCGCTACTGAACATTAAGTTGAGGTTAGCCTATCTTTATTTCTATTTACAAAATAATTTTAGACATCATACTTACGCAGATAACCTCTGCAGTAAACAACAAATTCGTCCAAGTTATCCGACCAGATCCACTGAGCATTTGAACTGATGTCTGAAAACTGCCTTTTCTGAGTACAGGTTGCATGATTGCCGTTAGTGCCGTACTCAAATGCATTGGGCCAACCAGAGTCATCGAATCCAAGTTCTGTCCAGCCGGGATCGTCCAGTGCTTTACATTTCCACAAATTGCTTGTAACGTGATAAGTGTCGTTCACCGAAGCTATAACACCTGCACATGGTTCGATGCTGGAGCTTAACCCTTGCAGCGCAATCAATCGACTCATTGATGGCAATGCTACACGATCCGTCTGATTCCAGTTTTCATGATTTGGCAGAACCAGTGGCATGCCATCGACGTACACAACACCCAATTTCTGGAATGCTGTGATGACGAGATCAATGGTTTTCAACTCTGAAATAAATGAAATTCGTTTATAACATCAATGATCATATTTTATAACAATTATATTAACCATATTCATAACATTATCGTTACAATAATTAAAGGGCTGAATTTTAGACTGTTCGATGTGTTCGAGAGACATAACGGTTGCCAAAATTCAATGTATTTGTCCATTTTCACTTTAGTAGCGTCGGAGCCTGTGCAGATCTCCGGTGTCAGGAAATCAGCACTTACAATGTAGGTGGCATTGATATGTATTGGCGGTAGGTGACCAGGTTTTCCGCCGAACCCAAGGTTGCATGTTCAGTAAAACTGCTACTCACTTTACTGCTGCTGTCTCGAGAATAGAAGGCTGGGTAGACCGTGTGGGGCTCGAACTCGCTTTCTTCTGCTCTTCATGTCACTATGCGATCATGCAGTTGTCACCACGTATAACATTAAGACTGGGCTTGTAGGCCTATGCTATTCTATAGGCCTATCTTGTAATTGACGTTCAGATAGGATTACATTAACAATAGAAATTGGTCAAATTTTTCATACTAAATTTGGCGTTATGGTTGATATAGCCTATAATTTTGGCGGTGGCAGTTTTTGGTATCGCAGCGACGAATTTTTAAAAAAGAAGATCGACTGAACAAACCTGCTGCAGCTTTGGTCGGAAGCGCAGAGACGAAGGTGATTCCAAAAAACGAGATGACCAGACCTAATCCAATACGCCACATTTTAGTATTTCTTATTTCCAACACACAAATAAATAATGCTCTCGAAGTTCCAGCGATTGCCTCAAAGTTCTACTTCAATGTTTTGGGTTTCAACTTTGTTTATCGATATTTACGCATCCAGTCTTTCTTGTAATCTCTTTTATTGCTTTTATTGCTCATTAGATTTGGCTTCGTTTGTGCTGTAGCGATGTCAACACCGTGTCGATATTTAGTTGTCAAAAATAAACAATAATTTATAGTCCTAATGATGAGGTTCGAAAAAAATAATCACACGTTGAATCTGATCGTGGCAATGTCTGTTGCGGCATTTCAATCGTCTTTATAGTAGTCGTTGATCGACGTATAAGCCCATTAATTGCGTCAACCACGTAGCCTACGCACTTCCGTTTTATGTATGATTGAGAGGGGAGAACATAGTAGGCCATTACGTCCTACGACTAAACCTATACGTCATACATTGGATGCGTAAGACCGGTTTCAAGCGAGACTTCACTTCCGATTACGCGTTTAGCAGCAGTGTCCTTTGAAATAATGTTATCACAAATAATCACGCCATGCTTATCGTGAACCACTTACAGCTTGCAATGAAGCATGCATGCTCCGTGTTGTCGGCTGTAGAGAAAATATGAAGTTTAAAGAAAGAGGCTTGGTCTAACGCCCTAACCGTACGTAAGCTGTGATCTTCACTGTTCTTTATGCGACACTGATTTTGCAGCTAACGCCTGGCAATATTTTGAGTTTAAAAAATAAAACCCTGAATTGCTTTTCTAAAATAATGAGTCTTTTGTGCTGTCCACTCGGAATGTTTCGCAGCTGGTTAGCTTAACTGCTAATCAAAAGTATTACTTGGGAATCACGGCTTAAATAATTATGTGGTACCAGCCATCAGAAAATATTCGTAGACTAAGGCCATGCATAGGCTCTATGAGGTTTATTCGCGTAATGTAGGCCTAATAGAAGTACAATTACATGCATGCGCGTAAAGCTTGTAGACATATAGCCTACACAGTTGCAGATGCTTTTTCAAGAGGGGTAAAAGACAATGGTCACGGCTAGATGTTCTAGCAAGAGCTTCAAAAAAGCAAAGCAGGAAACAATGAACATGGGCATTGGGTATTGTACCAAATGAAAATTTCTCGGTGTCACGTTGTGCATCGTTATTGGCCTATCATTTGAGCTTTAGCACGTAGAAATTTTGTTATAGAACAGTATTTAATAGAAAAAGGGGTACTTTTACATGAAACCAATTGCCCCTTTTGCCCCATATAAATTGTTCAAAGTGTTCGGATTTATTTAAATTTAGTGTGCTAATAAACTTTATAATCAATGTAACAAACCAACTCGTATGATTTCCTAAAGTCCTGGACACGACGTTAAACTGCATCCATCCTCTGCCACAGGGAACCAACAAAGTCCCTGTGCCGGTCCTAAGCCCGGACAAAAAGCACGCGAAGTCTTGAATTGCATTGCATTGTATCTGACCATTTATATAGCGCACCACGCAGCAGGAGCCATTGAGAAGCGCTCCCAGTGCGTACAACCCTGAGAGAAAAGGCATATTTTAAGAATAGAGAAAGGTGAGGGAAGATTAGCCTACCAGAGAAGATGACAGAGCGGACTGATGGAGAAAGTCCATTCCATAGGGAGGGCCAATGCTGGCAAATAATCTGGATTGAGCTATAGAGGTCCTGACGCTGGGAACAAAAAGGCCAAGCCGATCAGGGGACCGAAAAGTATGCATCGAAATGGCAGAAATGCGGCGAAGAATAAGATCAGAAAGATACATTATGGGAGCAAGACCTAATTGAGACTTGAGGACCGAACTTTGAATTGTATACGGGTCGAGAGTGGAAGCCAGTGAAGCTGTTCAGCTATGAATATGAACATGTGGGAGAATCGAGGAAGACGGGCAATGAGCCTAGCAGCCGCATTGAGCACAGACGGTAGAGGAGATAGCCAAACATTGTGGAGGCCCAAAAGGACACAATTATTATAATCAATCCGAGAACAGACGAAAGCGTGGGTAATTGAAGTAAAGGTCGAAGATGAAATAGATTTGTTTATTATCTTCATCAGCCAATAAATAATAATAATATACCATCCTTACAATGGTAACAATCCTAGGCCTATACTCGAATTGCTCATATGGCGCCATTGCACATACATGTAGCCTACATGTAGAACCCACCGTCGTTAATATTTAGTTTATAATAGGCTTGAAATATGCTCAATATAGACAGATTTCACAACAAAGGGCAGGCCTAATTTCTTTCAAAACCAGATAATAAGATTTCCGAAATAGTACGCGATAATTATCTGTGTCTCAGAAACTGACAAGTGATCGACTCACAAATCGATGTCCACTTAAACATTGGACAATGGACGTCTACTGTCGTCCAGTTTGAAAATGTTTGTTTTGTGCGCTTACTTTGATCAGCGTGGCGGTGATTATCTTCATGGTTTACTGCCCTTCTGAAGTAGAACAGTAAGTCATGCCTACTCAATGAGTACTCGTGTAATCGCCACTGATGCCGTATAAGATGTCTACTACTGCGATCCACGATAATAGTCTATTATTACGAGATATAAAAGTCTTCATTGTTTTTCGTTTTATTCTTGTCTGTTGTTTAGTCGAATAGACTACGTAGGCCTACTGATCATCAATTGAATAGGCCTATTATATTTATCGATTGTCTTCCTGGTCCATACACTTTCAAGGGTCTATCCGATTAGGCCTACTCGCAATGATGCATCATGCGTTTCTAGTCAATAAAAATTATTATTTTTATTACTCATTCATTAAACGTATACCCACAAATTATTGATCAAGTGATTATTTTCGATGGTGCCACGAGCAATAATTTTATTCTGAGTAAAGATTTGCTGAACGAACAGTCCCCCGAATAACAAGGCATTATTTCTTCTTCTACTCCCTGTATAATTAGTTCTACGCTATACATGTAATTGTTTCGGAGTCTCTTTTAATACAGAACCTATGGCTGCGCACCCTGGCGAACAGTGAAGTCAGTTTGCTAGTGAGTTGTGCAACAACAGACTGGGTGAATGGAAGGGTGTTGCATAGAATAGGCCTAAGATACGTCTATAAAATTAATTATTTAGAGACTGATTTCTTATAAATCCTAACTTGGTCCTTTTCAGTCTAAAATCTTATCTTGTGCCTTTATGCCTCTATTCCCGCTACCACCATCATCACTAAAACAATCACAACCACCCCCACAACCACCACCACCATCACCGCCACCACCACGATCAAGACCACCACCTCACCACTACCACCACCTCCATCGCCACCATCATCGTCTTCATCGTCATCATACGGGTTTCCTGTTGCTTAGAGACCGTTCTGTATCCACTAGACCTCTTGTATTCATGTTTGTTTTTTCTTTGGCAATAAATCAATCAATCAATCAATCAAAAATCAACAACATAATTTCCATGATCATCATCATCATCGTCAGTGTAAGTGGCGCAGCATCACACTTCTGCTGCTTCACGGCTCTTTCCAACCGTCCAGTATTCTTCTTGCAGGACTGTCAGGGTGTCGCTGTGTGTGTGCGTGCGCGTGGGTGTGTGCGTGAGTGTGCTTGTGTGCCTTTTGTCAGACGATGGACAGTTAGGCTGCGTGAGAGTGTACTGTATGCCATCGCAAAGGTGAAGTTTTTCAGAGTTCAAATCGTTGCCGTCTTTGTGAATTCTAATAACTCAATGGTCAAAACGCAAAATGTCTTTAGCGCCGCAAGTGATAGCGACAAGTAGACATTGATGATCATGATGAAAGTTCATTTCCACATTTCAATTGCATGCGCTGTGCGTCAACCTCCTGTTGCTGCCTGCCTGCCAGTGCAGCAGTCTGCATTTCTCTTTCCCACTCTTTGTTTCTGTCTATCTCTTTCTCTTTTTTTCCACTCTATCTCCCTCCCTCTCTCCCTCTTTCTCTCTCTCTCTCTTTCTTTCTCTCTCTCTCTCTCTTTCTTTCTCTCTCTCTCTCTCTCTCTCTCTCTCTCTTTCTCTTTCTCTCTCTTTCTTTCTCTCTCTCTCTCTCTCTGCCTCTCTTTCTGCCTCTCTCTCTGTGTCTCTCTCTCACTATCTCTCTCAATCACTCACTCACTCCATCCTCTCTCTCTCTTTCTCTTTCTCTCTCTCTCTCTCTCTCTCTCTCTCTCTCTCTCTCTCTCTCTCTCTCTCTCTCACACACACACACACACACACACCATCTCCCCCTCTGTCTCTGTCTCTCTGTCTCCCTATCACTGACTCTGTCTCAGGGTTGCTGTATATCGCTCTCACTCTCTGCCTGCCTGTCTGTCTTTCTTGTCTGTCTGTCTTCTTACCTTTCTCTCTCTCTCTCTTCCTCTGTCTCTCTGTCTCTCTGTTCTTTGTATCTCTGTCTCTTGGTATCTCTATCTCTCTCACTCTCTGTCTGTCTTCTGTCTGTCTGTCTGCCGTGTCTGTCTGTCATGTCTGTCTGTCCTGTCTGTCTGTATCGTTACTTCTCTCTCGTCCTCTCTCTCTCTGTCTCTCTGTTCTTTGCATCTCTGTCTCTTGGCATCTCTGTCTCTCTCACTCTCTGTCATTGTCTGTCTGTCTGTCTGTCTGTCTCTCGTATGGATTCAAAACAGGCCTTTACCCGCCGCTAAGCCTATGGCTACGTCTAACAGCTGAGAGGTAATTTAGATTAAATTCACCGAATGAAATGCTCCTAATCGGCGTGTTATTGCCCGTTTCAAGGCTTCACTGTTGAAATGAGCAAATGTCAATGTACCGAGACAAACTGCTCATTTAGATAAGTGGCATGCCATTTGAATATCGACAAAAACGCATTACGATACAGAACTGACATTTTGCCTGAACAGTGAACATTATGTTTGAATGAAACCATTAAAGCTCTTATCCGCCGCCAATGTAAAGTGCATAATTGTCTCTCCACCAGCGGGAAAGGCAAATGTTTGACTTGCGGCAAGTGCGACTTTGATAATACAGACAATAAATGTCTAGTTACGAGGCACTTCAATCGATCTAAGACGCGCTATTCTCCGGCTGGCACGCTGCAGAGACAGGCTCCTGCTCCCCGATAAAATCGCGTATTTAACTGAATAAATTAAAATACAAATGGCCACTGCATGCGTGTATAAAATAATACCAAAACGAAGCAAACTGTGACCTTTTTGGCTTGTTTCGCAGCCACACCGAAACGCGCCAGGTAAGGCTGAATTTTAAACAGTAGAATACCGAATGAAGTTTTAATTCCGTAGTCTTGTTGTCTTCGATGATCTTAATATTCCTTCTCTTTTGCTTTTCAATCATACAGATGTGTATAATACTGTATATACATGTATATATATATGATTATGCAAAAGACATAACAGCATACGTGCCTACATGCATAGGCCTATACTAAGTAGTCTTAGCATTATGAACGAAGGATTGCTTGCTTAAGGTTTGGTGTTTTACACAGCTTATAATTGCGAATGAGTGCATTGAGATACTGAAAATGCGCGATTGTTTTCCTAGATAAGGTTTGATGTTCTGTAATAGGATGTTACTTTTTTGCACATAATATCAAGGCTTAAAGTGTGGCTGGACGGTCATGGACGGCGTCCATGCACCATTTTTAAATCTAGCCGCCGTCCTGCCACTTATTGGCCAGCACAGTCTGGAAAGGTAAGGGGCGTCCAGGCATTTAATTTTCCACACTTAAAGCACTGACATATAATACTAAGTCACTTAGAATATTAAACAAGTCTAAAGAACCTAGAGACTGTTAACCATCTATCACCAGAATATTTATAATAATTAATAACAGAGGACCAGTGGCGTAGCAAGGTCTTGGGGCCTCTGTGCAGAGCTTAGGTGGTGGGCCCCTTAAATGCTTGAAACCCCATTCGATTTCAAACAACAAAGCTGTGCAAAACGTCTGGTTCTCTTACAAAATTTGCATATTTCACACCATAGTTAAATGAAAATAAACTAGAAACATCTTTTTAAAAATTATTTTAACAAATTTATCTAATGAAACATATTCTTCTCCATACAAGCAGAGAAAAATTGAACTAGAATACCATACAAAAGTAATCACAAAAATTGCTTCATCTCCTGAGGTATTAATCATCAATCACCCATAGGCCTTACTTAAATATTTTATCCTTAATAAATTTTACATCTTACTACGAAGATAATAAATTTTGAACGCGTTTGCGTAGACGCGTAGACCATAACACAATAATTATGTTTATACGTCAGCACAACTACTTCCGGCCAAAGACTGCAAAGAGTAAATATATTTATAGTAAGGTAGCGTAGGACTAATTGTGGACATTTCGGCTGAAACCCAAAAACTTACTGGGTGTGTACGCTATAGGCCTAGATGTAGGCTAGGTTTGAATACATTCTGAATATCCTTAAAGTTAAAAATTGACTCTGACCCCGGGAAGCCCCTGACAGCCGGGGGCCCTCGTTCACTGCACAGGTTGCACGCCCTATTGCTACGCCACTGCAGAGGACCTTTTTTAATAGGTGGCCCTAACCATTGGGACTCTGCAGTCACTTCTGCATGGGTTCCAATCGTGACCAACAAATTATTTGTCCCTAGTACGATGATGATATTATGTTACTACTTTGCATACACTTTTGGACCAATAAACTGGTGGTAATGGTTGTGGTAATGTATGCTTACATACATAAACAATGTTGTACATGCATGCAAGATACATACATACATACATACATACATACGTACGTACGTGTACATACGTACATACCTGCATGCATACAAACATACATACATTCATGCACATACAAACATACATACATTCATGCATGCAAACACATGCATGTCTGAATTCAGTAATTCATTCACCAATAGGCCTACATGCAAACATAAATAAATTTATAATAGAGATACATGCATAATTTAGCACTGCACATACGTTCAGATAGATATTCGTACATACGTGCATAAATACATACATAGTAGACTGGTCCAAAAAACTGAACATTGAAATATTTGAAAGGCATGTTGATTTTTTTGTACATCTGGTACCAGAAACCCACAGTGCAAAATATGAAAACACTGAGGCTCTATCTTCAGGTCCCTCAATGCTGTCAAAGTTTTAGCATGCTTACTACATTGTAAACGGTGCAATATAACTGGCAGGCATCCAATCAACGTGCACTGAACCTTCCATTTGAGCTGTTATCAATATTATTGAATTGCCAGCATGAAAAGGCAGCTGCAATTAGAGTTTAATTGACTTTCTAGTGTTGAATAAAAAATATATAAGAATGCTGTCAGCATGTCACATTGTCGGTTCCGAAATTCGAATTTGACCATGAAGATTACGATGAAGCTCCGCCACCTGGGGTAATGCTTAATGTCTTCGCTCTTCGTCAGCGAGTCATTGAAGGTGCTGAATGTTGCAACTAATCTCAGAAATCTCTCTGCCCCATCATTCACGACTTGGTCTGTAGGCCTACTTAAGAGGAAGATCCAACAACGTCTCCTTAATACAAAGAGATTTCATAAACCTCCGGCTCTCTGTTATTTCCTCTCCTTGTTTTCCTTAGGAAACTACCTCTTGCAGTCTAGGTTCTTCTTCTTTACTTGGGTCTTGATTATCTCTTTTCTCGTTCATTAACTACTTCTTGGAGAAAAATAAGAACCCAGCAAGGTCAATTCCTAAATACCAGAAATGAAGCATGCATGAAAGTGTAGTAAATGCCGCCTTAGTGATCTTCTCATTTACAGCGTTGTGTAAGTCATCCAGGAGAGCAAAGTCATTCATAGCAGCATCACAAGCTCTTGGAGCCACTACGCTGCAGGTACTGGATTAGATCAGGACAATGAAAACAGCCACTTCTCAGATTATAGCTTCCCCGATCCTGGCTGGTTTCATTGGCTCAAAAAAGTGAAAACATCACGAGTTTGAGTATACGTAAATGAACTTTGTTATCTGTCGTGCATTGTGGAGTGTGAAGATCCCCTGTTAGAAAATACAGAAGCAGTTTACACAGTTCTGGAGATCTTCATGACCACGATAGCTGCATCTTGGCACTTCCTGCAGTCATCTATTTTAGAGCCTGAAATGCACGGACTAGCGGACTGTTATGATGAAAGACCACTGTTGGTGATAAACGTTTGAATAGCTGAATATCGGGTCCAGAAGATGAGTCCATCACAACTGTGAAGACTGTATCCAACATAGACTCTGTTGTGAGATGTCTGTACAACTTAAACGCAACAGAGGTCAACAAAATACAACACTGAACAGTTACTAACATCCGTATACTGGATCCCATGCCAGTGTTGTAAGCAGTAGAGTCAAATAAAATAGATTCAATAGGTTTTCCCAATGTCCATTCTTCATTGATCTTGACAGCGACGTTGGTCAATGGTCATGGCAGTTCCAGTAGGCTACCCGATGGAACTCATCGAATTTGATATTTGGGCTTGAAATCAACAGTTATTGACAAAAGGTCAACTCACTGGGGTTGAACCATGATTCACTTGGAATTGGGTGTGTGAAAAAAATACTTTACTATGGGGCTCTAAGAAAGACTGGGGGCTGAAACGCCCAGTAATTCACACCCTGGGTCAACCTATGTGCCCTCTTCTTTCTCCTGTATGGTCTGCTACAGTTACCTTACCATTCCAGAGTGGAACTAAGAGGGCATCTTCTTTCTTGACTTCGTGGATGAAGGAATCTCTCAGATTGACGCTATAATGGTTCGTCTGTCAACCCTGGCATGCCTAAGTGAGCTTTAAGAAATAGACCTTTGGCCATACAGTATTGGACTGCAAATAGGATGTGACTAGAAAGCCTGTCAAAAATAATGCTGCGGTCCAGCGTTGAAACCAGCTCAATTTATTGAACATCATGGGGGCACGTGCCCTAATGCTCCCTTCGAGTCTCCTAAGGGTAGGTCTGTTTAAGTATAGGCCTACTTATCAATGTTATGAGAGGGACAACCAACAAATTTATGAAAATTGTTCTTGAAAACATCAGTTTCCAGCCACATTAAGGTTGTCAGCAGCCCGATATTCAATGTAAAAATGAACAAAAACCATTATACTTTGAACCCCATTTTGGGGGAGACCCCATGGTCAGATCTTATCGGATTTTGGATATTTTATTCAGCAGCAAATCCTGAGAAGGAAACCGTTCAGAAAGCTTGTGTTATAATTTTTCCCAGGTCAAACTGCAAATTGCATGGACTATCAATATATAGCCCCCAAACCCCATCTTTGATGCTCGTGAGTGACCCCTTAATATTACAATTGTGGCATAAAATTTCACACAGGTACTTTTTAGATCAAAATGAACAAATGTATCAACATGCCTCAAAAAACCAAAAGAAAAATTTTTTCCCATGCGAATTTGGACCAGTCTAATACATAGGTTATACATAAGTACAATGTCCATAGTTTCATTTAAGCACACATGCAGCATTCATAATACACACGATGGTCTTGTTTTATGTTTTGAACTATAATACTCGGGTACCCGGTAAGTGGATCTGCTACTATGTAGGTCTACATGCTTCATATTGAGTACAAAACCACAGCGTGGTCATATTGGTTTTGGCAATTTTGTCCGATTGTTTTTACTCACGTAACACGACGTCGTTGCAAGTAGACTTACGGGTTGCTAGGCAATTCTGACCATTCCAATAATAGACATTATTAATTTCGGATGGGTACCATTGCAAATGGCGTGCCACGTGGACTGCTGTTGTCCACGATATGTTCATTCTTGGATTCGGATTTTCCATGCAGACCAAAATGAAAGCATTGTGTATTGTACGTAGACAATTAGGACTCTATCTTATAGTGGCATTTAGTAACTGACCAAGACATCAC